>JANZLQ010000002.1:28312472-28342980 GCA_026212715.1 Elanus axillaris | reverse complement strand
CCCCCCCTTTCCTTGCTGCTGTATGAATTAAGGCTCTTTGGCTTATCAAGTTTAAAGGAATTAGAGCAGCTGATGTTGATATTGTTGTTGCAAGTTCGTAGACTTGCTTTTGGACGCCAGGACCTGGGCAGCCCTCAGGACATCCCCAAGGAGTCGGGCATCTGGCAAACACAGCAGTCTTGTTTAGTAACTGGGCCTGTTTTCCAGAAAATGAACATCTTCACCTGCTGTGCACGAGTGAAGTGCTTTTTTTGGGTTTCTTTTTTTAGTTATAAGGATGCTTCCCTTTTTAGCCTGAGGTGTGTGTGTCGTTTTGACCTACTGATGGAGGAAAACACCTGCCGCCCCATCCCAGAGTGAATTGAGTGCTGAACTGCAGCTAAAATCACCAACTTGCGTTGTAAACACACAGATTCCTTAATGGCTGTGATTCAAAAGAAAGTGTAGGCATTGCCTCCTCCTAAGGATTTTGTTTCCTTTATGAGACTGTATAGGAATGAAGCTTTGGTTGTAGCGAGTGAATGTTATTTGCTTTTTAATGGTCCATTTACCTCGGCAGTAATCCTTCACGACTCACGTTCCATCTGTGCTTGCATACCTTGTTTTTGCCACTTGCAAAATATACTTGATACTCTGTGAATGCAGATGTGGCAGTTGTTCCACAGAAGAGGATTTCTGTTGTTCATATGTCTGGTATTGCAGTGATGGGCGGTGGTAAATGGTTGTTAAATAAGCTTGCATGCCACCACACTGCTGTGAGTCAGCATGGATCTGAAGTAGGTTTTAAGTAATAATCTAGTGTGAGCAGTGCTGAGCACTTTTAATTTCCTTTTGCATTTAAAAAGGATGCAGGATTTTTGCCTAGAGTCCACAATTAAAATGATTTGGTTCTGTGTATACGTGGAGATTTGTTAATTTGATTTATTATAGTGTCAGTCCATTTAAATGGAAGGAGCCACTTTTAAAGTATTTTGTTTTTCATCTTTAATGCTGTTGCTTGTGTTGCACTCCTTTTGGGAACAAAAATGGCTTAGTCATTTTGGTTTTTTTCAATTTTCTGATGGGGTTGGACGAACTACAGAGATGTCTGGTCTAAACCAAGACTGTTTTCATTTAGACTTAAAATGGCTGAGATGCCTTTTTGTTATTAGATCTTTGCAGAACAAAATATCTCAAATCCAGTGTCTGAAATCCAGCTGCGGATTTTGAGGATGTCCATCAACTGTGCTTTGTTTTAGAACTTTTGTCCATGTGAAAATGCTGTAGGATTTGTACAGGTTTGCACATTCCCTCCATTTGGTGTATGTAACTCAGGTCCTGATTTGGGCAGAGGGAAGCTGGGGGAGAGGGGTATTTGCCCTGGATGAATTTGGTAGGTGCCATGAATAAAACAACTCCATAGTAGGATGTTACGTGACTAATACTATTTTCTCTGTCAGATGAAACTTGGATGTTTGGTCTAGCCATTAATGAAAATCTCTTGAGTGTAAAAATTAAAATATCTTTAGATTGAATTTATTACAGTACTCCAGTTATGTCCAGGCTTTGGCTGGCTCTGTATTTCTCATATTAAACAGTTTCCAAACTTTTCCAAAAAAGAGAGCTGAAATGGTATGTGGGGGAAAGAGGGGTGGTAAAGGCTGACTTGTTTCTAAAGGCCCTGGAGGCATTCAGACTCATTCAGACACATCAAAATGCCTGGTTGATCCAGATGCTTTAACAAAACTATTTTGCCTATTCCTTGTCCTTCTGGAGCTTTTTAACCTTCTTGAATTATTCCTTCAAATATCCCTACCCAGAAATGTGCATTTTACATTCTCTTTAATCCTATTAAACAGCATGTTACACTGTGTATTAATCATCTGACTGGAGCAAATCTGGTGGATTTGGTTCAATAATCCTTCTTTCTGGATCACTGCTTTTCTGGGACCTTGGAAAAAATAAGAGATTTACCATGTCTTGCATTAAAGAATGGCTTGTGCCATCTAACGGAGGAAGGCTAATAGCTGAGCGTCATAGGCACCAGCTACGTGTTGATTAGACTAGTTTAAATCTACTTCTCCGGGAAGTGGGTGGGGGTGAGAGGAAGGGTGTGACTATTTGGGAATCTGGTTACTTACGTGTTTTCAGATGTTGAGGTTCAAAACCTAAATTTTTTGGGGGTGGGGAGAAGTGGGGTAGCTTTAGTTGGAGGTTTGAGTGTGGACTGCATGATGAAGTGAGCTGTAGCTCCAATGCTTTGCCTCGTCTCCAGCATGAGCCCTGCTTTGCTGTAGTCTTTGCCTGCACTAATCCAGGCAGAGCAGCACTCTTGATAGGTTTTCACTTTTCTCACTGATGTGTAAGTGCCGGTCCAAGATGACATCAGGTGAAAGACATGGGCTCTGATCCTTGGGCCACCAGTGGACAGACTTATTTAGCATCGCTGGGCAGGGCAGACCCTGGTAGTGAGCAAATTCCTGAACTTAATAGGGTATTATAGAAACATCTGTACTGCAACTATAGTACCTTCTCCTCAGAAATAGCTGGCCGAGTACAAAGAGAAGCCACATTCTTGCATTGATTAGATTAGTGCAGATATCCAAATGTTTCCAGCAGTACAGGAAACAGTCTTTGTGCTGCTTGAGCTCTAACAGATACAGGCTCGAGTTTCCGCTTTGCCTCGACGCCCTCGAACACATGCACTGGGTTTTTTCCTCTCCTCTTTGCTTCCCCCACTCTGTAACCTTCTGGATCTTTGATGTGGTGATAGACTAAATGGCTTGTGAAATAGTCCAACAACACTTGACAGAAATTGTAAGAAAGCTTTGCCATCAGAGTTTGAAAGGCACATGATCTTCAAAGTCTTTTTCAGAGCTTTGAATTTACAGCAGAGCATGCTTCAAATGCATCCGTATCAAACATACTTTGCATAAGCACAGTGGAGCGTGTGTGGGGTGTTTACTAGATAATATATCCCAGCAGGAGTGTTAAAGAGATCCATGTTCCTACTTAAGTACAAAAATCTCATGGGGGCTAGAGTTAGCCTCCATTTCGTGTAGCATTACTGATGCCTGTCAGGTCTTTGGACCACTAGTCTCCATGTTCTGTGTGTATGTGTGTGTCCTGGTTTTGTTTAATTTAAATATACTGGTTTATTTACTATTGTCTAGTCCTTTGCTAATTCTGACCCTTTCTATCCAGCTCCCTGCCGACCATGCAGTGACACAGAGGTCCTCTTGGCTGTCTGCACTAGTGATTTTGGTGAGTTGTTGCTTCCCTCCTCCCTTCTCCCCAGGGTGGCTCACTTGAATGTGACATCCATAAACTACTTATGCATGGCAACTTCCACCAGCAGTAAATGTGGTCTAAAGGGGCTGTGTGCATGGGAGAGGGAGGAGGACGTGGTGTGAAGGACTTCAGAACTGTGTGCCCAGCTGTCACTTCTCAAGGGTAGACAGAGAATGACCTAGCAACCACAGTGGAAGTAGAAGTTCAAAGACTTGGGTGCATCTAGGAGAGACCTTTATATGCTGCCCTAAAGTGGACTGTTGACGAAAGACCAAAAGTTTCAATAATTCTCCCTGCTTCCCTTTTTAAAGGGGGAATTAATATTAGCTGGTATCTGTAATGGCTGAAGAACAGAAAATACATTCTCAGGGAGCATTAAGCATGTATCTTGTTGTTAGAACTCTTTATCATGACTGATGCTATTTTTCTGATGTAATTATTTTGTGTTTAAGTTTAATACGTGGATGCCCTTTGCTGGACAATTTACAAACATAAACTGTAACAAATACAAGTATATGCTGGAAGTTACTAATATAAACTTAACTCTAAGAATAACAAAGGACCAAAACTGGGTCTGCTGTAGTGAAATCAGTTCCCCCTGAATTGCCTGGTTGCATGGGGCTGAGTTTGGACCTGGTTCTTCCAGAGGGATTTTAGGTAACTCTTATTTACGTCCTTTTTTTGTTTCCAGTGATCAGAGGCTCCATTCAAGACGTTACGAACAAGGCAGAAGAGCAAGAATCCATAATTCATGTTGGTGTCAACAAACTGTACAGGCAGAAGAGCAAAGTCTTTCAGCTCACAGGGGAAAGTGGGAACTGGCGAGGACAAATAAAGACCCTGCTGGAGTGTGGGGTGAAACCGGGAGACGGAGACTTCCTTTTCACGGGACGCATGCACTTTGGGGAGGCCAGATTAGGCTGCGCCCCTCGTTTTAAAGACTTCCAAAGGATGTACAAAGAGGCAAAAGACAAAGGGCTAAACCCATGTGAAATTGGCCCAGATTGAAATCCCCTGTTTGGCTGAAGATCACTTTTAGCATTTGGCCAGGAATATTTCCTGGCTGCGGTGAAAACTGAACAAAAACAGTGACTGAGAGCATGGACAGATCTGGAGTGCAGGCTGAGACCCTGCAGGACACGTCTGCAGCCTGCGGTGCTGGTAGACTAATGGAAGCAACAGAGGTACGAGCTCAGAAAGGCTGCCAAGCAAGCAAGGCTGGATTTTTAACCAATCTTGTCCTTATGAATTAAGTTATTATATTTTTTTAGTGACTTCCTTAGGAAAACAAAGAAAGAAAACTCCCATGTCTTAATAAAAAACCCAAATGAAAGCCAACATGCCTTTGTATCTTTTTAATACTAATTTTTAAAAATGTCTTAAGCTGATGTAGCATTTGGTATGGCGTATTCTGTATAAATGGCCAAGAATGTGATAGAGCACGGTAAAACATTTTAACATTAATGCTTTGTAAAAAGCTTGGTGTACAATTCAAAGTTGTTTCTTATGACAGAAATTTATGGAGCCAAACTCTTGTGTGTGTGTGTGTTCTCTTTTTTTATTTGAAAGAATGTACAATCGCTGCCTGCAATTTTTTGTCCAGGCTGGCAAATTCTTTCCATTCCAGAGAAATAAAGGTCCCTGGATTTGACAAATGCTGTTTAAAATCTTTTTTTTTTTCTTCTCCGTAGGGCCTATCTCGGCTAGTCCAGATGTGGTCATAGATCAGTTCTGGGCTGCTCACTTAGTTTGTGGCTTCTCTGAGCAGAAACAGAGTTCCTGTGAGGCATTAGGAACTGCAGTGTTTTTCAAAGGGGAAGCAGGAGCTATTTTTGGACATTTTTAGACACGTGTCCAGGCAAGGCTCTAAGTGTTCTTCTCTCTGATGCCTATGGGGTTATTTTGGGAATGGCTCCAAAGAGCAGGCTGCCCGTTCATGTTTAGCTTGAAGCTTTTAATTGTGCTGGTTGGTAGCTCGGCATGAGGTGGATGTTCGTGCCTGCCTGCAAGTTATGGGCCACAGGACCAGGCCACCTCGCAAGAAAAAAGCACTTTAGTAAGGGTGGGCCACATTTGCAGGCAGTGTCCCATGGGAGGTACAGGAGCTCTCCCCCCTTGTTCAGTCCCGTTGTTTCCCATAACCTGCAATGTATCACTTTAATGATACCCTCGCAAGGATTTTTAACTGGTTGCCCATACTCATTCCTCAGCACTTTCTACTATTCCAACTTCTGGTTTAGGCCATCAGGTTCTTTAAATAAAAACTTTCCACTTAGTGGCTCTTTTTGCTTCATCCCTCCTATCTCCTTCATGTAAGTGTTGTTTCTGAGGCTCAGGGAGGGCATCTGGAGCGACTCAGAGGATGACCTTTTTGGATTCATGCAGGAAGTTCTAAGGATGGGACAGAGATGTACCATGAGAGTTACCGGGGGTAAAAAAACCAGGGATGTACCAAAATATTGGCCTGAAGTGGGACCAAAATCCCATTGAAAGTATTTCTGTAGACTTTCTCAGCAAGATTCATTCTGTGGGCCAGTTGGAGAAGGGGAGTTTCTTGTAGCTGATGATCCTAAGAGGCTCCAGGAGACTGTGACTATGTCTACAAAGACATCTAAACTCCCTTTAGCACCCGTTTATCTGCTGCTTTGACCCTGTCTGCCTTCCAGCCTTCGGTAAGCAAAGCACCAAAACCAGCATCCTATTCTTTATGGTTCAAGGTTCCCTCTGTCCTACTTTAAGTTTTAGGAGTAATGGGCCAGGACAGTGAAAGGAGGGGATGGTTCACTCTTTGTCTTCAGCCTGCCCCAACCCCTCTCCTGTGGCATTGCTTCCACTTCCAGGGATCTCAACCCAGCCTTTTGTAGGCTTTTAAAAATGATTCTGTGATTTAGCACTGGGATAACTCCCGAGCAAAGGGGGGGGGGGGATGTTAGAAGCCCTGTACCTAACCTCTCCTCTCCTGTTGTGCTTCATGAGCTTTTTCCAGTGCAGAGTGGCTGCTGGCAGGATGAGGAGGGGAGAACAACATGTTCCTGGAATTGTCTCCAACCTGCCCACTCTCCTCTTCCTATGTGAGGCTGCAGGAGTGAGGGGAAGAGGCTGAATTAAATGTTCAGCCAGTATTTTTGAGGACAGTGCTAGTAAAATACAAACAGCCAGGGAAACTTTGGCCCTGGAGTTCCAGCTTTGGCTGCAGTTTGATTTTTATGGCAGTTTAAATTGTTTGTAGACTTTTTTTTTTTTTTTAAGTACCCTTTGAACTACACTTGGAGGCAAGCACTGAATTGGTGCCTTTCTTTACTCCAGTGTCTTGTTTGCCTACCCAAGGAGGAGCAGGGCTGTGCCTTCCCCCACCTCCACTGATATTGGCCCCATTCCCTGCTGAATTGCTCTCCCCTGAGAAGCTGCCTGTGTCCTGTGAGCTCCCTGGCAGGAGAGGAAATATTGCCCTGCTGATTTTTGCTCTGCCTCAATTCCACAACAAACTGCTGAGATGCCATGTTGGGAGTGCTCTGTAGTTGCTATGTGTCCATCACACTGATGGTGTTTGCACACCTACAATTACAGAGCATTGGAGGGAGTGGCTGGATGAGCAATAACTTTGCTCAGAACCCAGTCCTTTAATCAGAGTGGCATTAAGATCTTGCTCTGCAACATTTTCTCCCCCCCCCTCCGCCTCACCCTTGTCCCTGTCTTGAGCCTTGCTCACTGCAGCATCACAGGTTGACTGATATGCATCATCCCCCGCAAGTCATCGGTAATTGCAGGACTCACTCCTGGTCGCAGTCTCAATAGCTAGGTGTGCATGCACTTTGAACAGTGGGAGGTTAATGGAGGGATTCCACCCATTGCCCTAAAATCCAGTTCCAAAGCACTCACCCTTCAGTCTTTGAAACATGATTACAGCTTGACCTATCTGGCAGGAGATTCAGGGATAGAAAGGTTGTATTACAAGTCACTCTCTTTGCTCACATGTGCTGACTCCACTCTGTAATGAGAAGCAAATGACATATTGATGCAGCATTATGTGAGGGCATGCTTGTTGCCACCTGATGAAAAATCTTGGCTGAAGGTGACTCAGGACAGAGGTGGAGTAGATGCTTGCAAAGCGTTGCTTTTCTTACCACTGTAGCTCTCTGAACATGAAGGGCTTCCTCTTGATACCTGGCATAATTGAATTCCTCTTAAAAGCAACAGACTGAATTATCTGTTCCTAGGAAAGCAGAACTAATGAACTTGAATGCCTTCATCAGAGCCCCCTTCAGTTGGGCAACACTACTCATAAATAAGCACAAGGTGTCTGCTGCTTTTTTGCATCTGAACTCTGGCAAGCATGTGGTTTGGGTTGGTAGTGAAAACACTTTCCATGGTAACCCTCTACTTCTCTGATTTTTCCATAAAGCATCAGTAATGAGCCCACTGGTGAACTAAGTCACTTCTTAAGGAAGAGTCACGCAGAGCTTACTGCAGTGAAAAATAGGCAGGTTGAGAAACTTGTGTGGGTGTCTATATTGGTCTGTTTGAGGTCTATCAGATGCTGCCTGCCTAGGGGAAAGCTTGCCCTCTTTCATCCTGTGGAGAGGCAGGATCATCTCTTCTCCAAACATCATGACCTCAGCGCCTGGCATGGAGGGGAGCGAGATTGCTGTGCTTGGTTTGCCTACAGCCAGACCAGAGGATCTTAATTAAAACACCTGTTTGCTTCCTGTTCGGGAAGAACAGGCCATTTTTATCCAAGCTATGCTGATACACTTTGCCTCTTGCATGTGAGTCATGGCCATGCTGCAGGGAGGTGCGTGCCCTACAGCCTGCCCCGCCAGGTGATGTCCCATCCCACCCTCAGGCCAACTGACTTTGGTAGGCAGCTTTTGGTCAAGCTCTTTTCTGTTGCTGCCACATTCTCCTGGCTCTGCTGTCTCCCTCCTGCTGATGATCCCAGTTTCCATGCTGGGAAACATCAGATGTTGCTTTAACACCAACCTGCTGCTGCTCTCTTTTCCAGATAAGGGAGAAGCACCTTATCATCAGCATCACTCAGACTGTGCTCTGCTGGGGAGGGCACTGCCCGATTTATCTACCGTATTGGGGCACATTGTGGTCTGGTCCTCTGTGCAACAGCTTCTCCCTACTCTAAGGGCTGTGGGGGAGGACACTGTGGTCACACTCAAGCAAAACAGTAGCCAAGCTGTTGGCGTCTTGAATGCCAGCATCAGTGTCTTCTTCAGTACAGAGACCTGCTTGGTCCTGTGCTGCTTGAAATGAGAGAGGGAAAGATGCAATTTGAAGTGAGTCATCTTGGTGGGAGAGGTGATCTGGCTCTTGCATCAAGCTCCCCTGAGCATCCAGGAGTGTTCACCGGCTGGGGAGGAGGCTGTGCAGCCAAGGATGTGCTGAGCAATGCAGCAGGTGTTTCCTGCATATCTCGCCTTTGAAGTGTGATGGGACTTGTATGAGCTCCAAGCCTGACCAGCTGATGTGGTGCAACACCTCTGAGGGAGATAACAGCTCTCCTTCTGCTCATTACAAACTTAATTAGATGATACTTATTTCTGGAACTGGAAAAGTCTCTTAGTGATGCTTGTCAGAGATGCTGGTTGAATGGTAAATAAGGTTAGCAATATTGGGACCAGCTGTTCCAGGAGATATCAAATTGAAAACCAAATTGTTGTTAGGTAAAGCAGGAGGGAGACATGTGCAAGTCTCTGAGAGGGGTCAGAAGCAATATGGAGCCAAAACAATGTGCAGAAATGTCTTGATGGGAGCAAGATTCAGGCCTAGAGGAGTGGAGCTGCTGGGGTGGAGGAGAAACCAAGTTTCTCCTTTCCAGCTTGACAGAAGCAATTCCCCTTTCTGCTGCAGGAGCCAGCCCTCTCTTTCTTCAGCTGTCTTTGATCCTCCTTTTAGTGATGATCAGCCAGCCTTACTCTGGCTGGCTGCAGGTGGCAGGAACATGGTGCGATGGTCTGGGTCCTGGAGCAAAGGCACTGCCTTCTCCAGAAAATCCTTTCTCTTTCACTATCAGTCTGCCTCAGAGCTCCACTGAGAGTCAGCAGGAGACCCTATGAATAACTGTGAGCACTTTCCTACTCCTCCCCCCCTACCAACTAAGCAAGATGCTTAGTGGCGGTGAAAACAAAACAGCCCTCTGAAATTCATTTTGGGGTGTCACATCCACCTCTCAGCATCACTCAAATACCTTGATTTTGCCCCAAGCACCATTTGGAAATCTCTGGCCAAGACTGGGCAGAAAACATCGTCCCTTGTGTCCCTCCTAGCGGTTCTCCCAGGCTGCGTGCCAGAGCCAAGCGTGGGTGACGGGGACGCCCGTGGCAGGCTGGGAGCACACCAGCCAGCAGCATGCACTGGCATCAGTGTGGGGTTGTTGCTGCAGCCAGCACCTGGCTGCTCATTCCTGTTGTGATGCAGGCAATGCATCGTGTAGCTGGGCCGAGGCCAAGCAGCAGTTTCTAAGGGAAGACACTCTTTTGGCCCTCTGGGATAGGAGCATCCAGCTAAATCTAAGTGAGAGCAGTGGGGAGAGGGGAAACAAAAGAAAGGATAATTTTCAATAGTTATCTCACCTAGTTTAAAGAAATGTGTCTCATATTTTTTCCTGTCCCTGTTCCCTGCAGGGGAGGAGATGCAGAACTTCCAAATATAATAATCTGGAGGAAGCTGTGGCAAGCAGCCTTTGCATGCATGAGGATTTGCAAAGCCTCAAAGGGGCCCAGCTTGTAGGAGAGGTTTTGAATAGACAGGCAGGCAGTTCCTAGGATGGTTGAGTCTGCCTGTTCATGGCCATGAAGCACAGTAACGAAAGCACCAGTAGCAACTGCTGCAGAAGGGGCTGCGGAGCATTGGGTCAGCTAGGGCCTCCTCATAGCATTTGTCTCCTTTCCCCAGCTGAACTGTGTTGAGCTGAGGCTGCTGTAGGACACGGGTGCTCTATAACCTGGTTCCCAGCTCTCCTTTCTCTCTGTGCTAGTGATAGTCTGTGTTGCTGTGAGATTTTCCAGCAGGTTTGCGGGTGAACCCCTTGGTGCTTGCATGGAGTTAACTGGCCCTGAGCTGTGTATAACGATGGGCTGCTCCTGTGTTTGAGGTCTCCAGCCTGCAAAGCCTCACCCAGGTGCTCTCTGCGCAGGCTGACGCAGTGCTGCCAGGGCAAGGATGAGGCTGCCAGGAGTACAGAGAGGGAGAGCAGAGGAGTGTAGGCTTGTGCTCGCAGCAGAGCTGACTCAGGGCTTTCTCCCCAGGGCTGGGTGCTGACTCAGCTACTGTGACTTTTACTGGCTTCTCTGAAAACCAGGGGCATCTCCTGGGGCTCAGAGGCCAAAGTAACACAGCAGAAGTGAGTGGTTAGTTGGTTTTGGGAGAGTCACGTCTTGGATGTTTTGTGCAACAGCCAAGAAGTTCAGTAAAAGTTTCTGGGTGTAAATTTTGCACCCTTGCTGGGGAGCATATATTTTCCAGCCTGGACTAATCACTGGGGCAAATGCATGTTGGCACAATGCTGCTTTTGCTGCTATGTCCCCTCATTGCAGGGGTGAATTGGGGCACAGAGCTTTTCCTCCAGCTGGCAGAGTCTCACTGGAGTGGTTTTTCATGGTATTACTCATGCATATGTCAGAACAAAACTACTGTGGAGGGTGGGTGAGGCAGCGATGAGCTGCTGAATTGAAAAACACACCACAGAGGTCTCGTATCCTGCTGGGAGTGAGGCTGTGCTGGGCTTACAGCACCTGGGACACCTGAGCTTTGGCTCTGCCCTCTGCAGCTGGTGGACATGTAGTTTTAAGCGCTGAGCTGGGATGTGTGGAACATCTTGTGCATGTAATGAGGATCTACTTGTGCATCTAATCTACCGGAGGGATCTCCCAGAAATAGCAGCATGTGCGGTGCTGGGTGAGGCTCCCTGCTCTGTCTCCCTTGCAGCAGGTTGCACCTCCAGGACCTGCAGCAGCGCATTGCTCATGGGCAGCGGCGTGTGCCAATGTGTGTCAGGGAGCACAGAGCCAGTTCTCCTGCCCTGTGGCCCCCGTCCTGTGGCATTAGTGAGTTGGTGGTGTTGAAATGGGTATCCCCCTTGGGGCTGTTGTCTCTTGTGTGGCTCCTGGAGAGTCCCCCTTTGGAAAGGAGGTGATTTCTTAGCCTGGAGTCTGTGATGATGTGGGACCCCACTCTGGCCAAAAGGATGCTGACTCCAGCAGCTTTGCTGCCAATTTCAGGTTGCCCTGAAAGGTTGATGGGTCCTTGCTGATGCTTCCATCAGCCCCATGGGCTCTTCTCCAGGTAGGATTTTGGAGCTGTGGGGCTGAATCCTGTTTGGTCCTTACCATTCCCACAATAAACATGTTTATCCCTCTTGAAATGAACTGACAGAGAAGGGCTTTGTGCCAAGCTTGAAGGAGAGCCCTGCTGCCACATACAGTGGTGAGGTTGTTGTTGCCCTGCATGGAAAACTGCTGAAATTCCTTATTAAAGGGAGAGAGATGAGGAAGGGGTGGGTGGGGCAGCATGGATGCCACTGCCACCCACCCCTGTACATGTGGAGAGCTGGGACAGGTGCCCATTCAGGACCATGGTGGTTGTGGAGGGGTTACCCCATCACCAACTGGTTTTTCCAGTTCCTTTGTGAAGCGCCAAATCCAGTCGGAGTCAGACTGGTTTGAGCAGAGGCTTTATTTGCCTGGAGAGGAAAAAATAATAATAATTTAAAAAATCAGTTCAGTTGCCTCAGCCCAGAGTTATGTTTACAAAGGGAGCAGAGTGTGGGGGGGGTGTCTTGGGCACCCCCCCACACTGCTCTTGTGCTGTCGCCATGCTGGAGCCTTCCCTGGAGCTGAATTACACTGTGGTTTTTAGAGAGGACAAACAGGGACTCAAATGAGACGCAAACAAACACATCTTTCATTATGATCTGGGTGGCAGAGTTTCTTGGAGACTTGTCAATGCTTTGCACAGGAGCTGTTTGTCGGATGGAGATTACAGCGTGCTGGTAATAGGGTTCACCTGTGCATTGTCTCCTGATGGGAGGATGAAATTCAGGCATGGACACATCCTAGGGACAGCTTTCAGCATGGACATGAAATCGTTACACAGGGCTTGGGCTGGTGCTGATGAGCTGCAGCAGCAGCAGCCCGAGCCCTGTGTAATGATGGCTGGAGCAGCTAAACCAAGCTTGCCTTGCCCTTGGGCTTTTTCCTTCTGACTAGGCAGTGTTACCACTATTCCTTGGGTTGTTCTTAGTCTGATTATTCCAAAGAAATCCTATTTGCCTATTACTGTGCCCCAAATGCAAAAAGACTTTCCCAAGGTGGAAAAAATTGCTTTCAAAATCCACCCCAAATGCTGCTACCCTGCAAGTTTTCTTTAATCCTCCAGGGGATGTTTTAATCTGTGGCTGCTTTTTGCTGATAACACAACACAGTGCAGGGACACTCGAGCCCTGCACGCTGGTGGATACTGGGGAGCTGGGTATGACTGGTGGATTTTGGACAAAGAAGACCTGTGCTGCTCAGTCTGGCTCAAGCGCTGACTGAGTTCAGACAGTGAGTGCCACGGTCAATGGGGATGTATCCCTGGCTGGACTCATCTAGTTCAATTGCCCCTTTGCACTGAGAGGAGACCAAGTGCCTTCTGCAGACTCATGGATGCAAATGCCTCCTTACGCCATGGGTGTAAGTAAACACTGCAGGAATGGCTTCTGGGTGTGAGAGGATCTAGTATGTGCATTAATCACATTTGAGAGACCTTTAAAAGTAGCTAAACCTGAAGCTAAACCTTGGCCTTTATTTCACTTAGGTTTTTTCCACTGTTTCTGAAGACCATCAGTAGGGATGGGTTCAGCCCGTGAGTCAGGCCAGCCATGTCTGCCCACACTTGCAGGGTTGTTTTGGCTCCCTTGTGGTACCACATACCCTTTGCTTCCCCCTTCGTGACACAGGGCCCTCTGCGAGCAGGGAATGGGGGATGATGTAAGCAAGCCCTGTGTGTAAGCAGCCTGCTTTTGGGGAACTGCTGCAGAGGCAGCAGAAGTGAAGCTGGGTGGAAAAACCCCTCTAGGTTTGTTGTTGAACTTCCAAAACCAATGTAGCCTTAGCTTAGCATCCATAATTAAACTATAATTTCCCTCAAAGCCATAGGTCTCAGAATATGTGACACTTGGAAATATCAGGGGACACATTTTATCTGCTGACATTGTTTACTGGCTAAAGAGATGTTCAATGACTGCCATAGTTTGCAGAGCTGATGGGCACCAGCAGCTCTCGCTTGAGCTGCACCTCTAAGTAGGGCAGAACTCGCTGTTGTTGGCTCTTTTGTCTTGGTGTTTCCCTTCTTTCCATGTCTGCAGACTGGGATTAGTCTATCATGGGTGTGAACAGGTACACCTGAGCTGATATGCCCTGCCTGGGCTTCCTGTGGGTGCTTACCCAAAGCCTTTTGGGACTCCCTTTGCCTCATTTGCCCTGATTTGCAGGACAACTTGGCCATTCTTGGTGAGTGAGGCTGGGCTGGGGGTAAGCATAACTCAGGCATTTCTTTTTTGCTTATGGGACCCCTGTGGGTTAGCTAACCTGATTCAAAAGCACCACGAGGTCAGCCCAGAGGGTCTGTGTTGCAGCATCTTGCAGCCTTCACACTGTGGACACTCTTCATGATGGGGTGAGTATATCCTTGTCCCTGTATGAGCTGCAGCTGCCCTTGGTACGCCCTGGCTGGAGCCTCCTGGACATGCTGGAGAATTCTCCTGGTTTCCATGTGCTATGAAAAAAAAAGTCAGAAAAATCCAGGCTGTCTGATACTCATTCAGAGGTAAGCAATTACACAAGTGTAGCATGGACAGACAAGGGTATGGGCATGCCACTGACCTGAGAGCATTGCTCTCTGCACCCAGTCCAACCAGCTGCATCTCTCGGGGATACCAAGGGCCAGCATAGGGTCCTGGCTCTGGTCTGACAGGATGTGGGTCTGCTTAAACTCTTGGGCTTTAAGCATATGGCCTGTCCATATTGTCCCCAGGGTGCTGATGCTGCTTGTAGCTATGGGGAGCTGCAAAGGACTGGGCTGGTGGGGAGCAGAGCCCACAGCTCCTTAGTGCTGCCCGGGCTGCGGAAGGCTGAGAATCGCTGTCTGGGGGAGTATGACAGCAGTAACTTGTTGATATGTGGGCCAGCATGTACCAAAGTCTGATGCTTATCCACAAAATGGAGCTTGGGCTGCCCCTGGTTGGCCCCTGTGCAGGAGAGACAAGCCCTGTTCATGTCCAGTGGAAAATCTCTTGAAGCAAATCATGCGCGTTGCAAACTGTTGCTGTTGTTTAGATGGATGTGAGATAGCTCAGCCTGGAGCTGAGTTCAGCCGCTGGGCTCCGTAATGCATATAAATGCTGCTGAAGAGTTAATGGGAAACAGAGTGTGGAGGAAAATAAAGAAAGACCTTTTGAGGTCTCAGCTGCTCAGAGTAATATTTGGGTTTGGTGACTCTCCGTATCTTAGAGATGGGAATGCAGCAAAGCTCTTTCAGTCCAGAGTATACATGGAGCCTGACAAAATTGTGGGCTAGTATCAACAAACCTTTTGGAAAAGCAGATCCTGTCTGCTCCAGCAAAGCCGCATGTTATTTTTCTTTCAGCAAATGTATTGAGACAATAATAATGCCGTGCAGATTGGTTGTCCCTGGCCTACATGATTTATTAGGAAACAGAAACAATTGCAGTTGCTGAAAAAAAAAAAAGAACTTTAGACATGGTTTTTTTCTTCTTCTTCTTCTTTTTATTTTCTTTTTTTCCCCCTTGAATTCTTCACGATCTAAAAAAAGGCCACCTAGTCTGGTCTCAGGAGAGGAGTTGCCTCCCTGCTTGCATTTCTTACCAGACCACCAACCCCGGGCTTGCTGCTTAAATACTTCAGTACTGGGGAGGAGGGGAGGAGTGAAACAGTGCTGGGGGGTGAGGTTGGGAGAAGGTGATACAGCCATAGAGTAACATTCCCAGGCAGAGAAGCAGAGCAGGTCTGGAGGAGGAGCCCTGCAATCTGTTTCTAGCTGTTGGTGACTCGGGGACAAGTTATTTCCTCTCTCTGAGCCTCCCTTCCCCTCTATTTATCCTGTTTATTTAGTGCAAAAGCCATTGAGAGCAGTGCTGCTGGCCGTGTGCTGCACCAGGGTCCTCAGCCCAGCTCATACCTACCTGCAGGTGCAATCGAAGCACAAGAGCCGACTGCGACTGCAGAGGATGACTTTGCTTTTGAGTGGTTTGAATTGTTGCCTCCTCAGTCAGTAAAACCCATGGGGAAGAAGCAGGCAGGTGGCTCCCTGGTGCCGGTAGCTTTGCCCTCGCTACTCAGAAGTTGCAAAAGCTGTGAGCTGGTTCGTTTACAGAGTGGCGCGTCATGCTATTTCTGGTGGGTGCCCCAGGCAGCCCTGTGCTGGCTCTGGCCATGCCCCCCTCATCCCCACAATGCTGTTCCACACTTTCCCACCCTGCCTTTGCCTGTAATGGGGTAGATGAGCTCTTTTACTTGAAGGCCAGGTCTTCTTGGGACACTTCTCCATCAAGGGGCAGTGGTCCCTGGGGGCAGTGGGATGCAGCCTTTTCACAGTGTGAGGTTTCTCGACCTCCTTGGCCCGCTGGTGGCCATCTGAAGCTCTGCGGGAGCTCCTGGGGGCCGCATCTTCCCTCCGGACCCCGATGCTGCCGTTGCAGTGCGGTTATCACTCAGGCAGGCTGCCCGGTGCGGGGGCGGATGGCCTGGGAGCCGGGGGAGCTCACCAGCCTTGAGAAGAGGCAGCTGGAGGACGAGGCTGTTTCTCCACCACAAAAGCCCCTGATGCAGATGGGGCAGGGGTTCTGCTTGGGATGGGTGCGAGCAGCTCCCCAAAACACCCCATGGGGATGAAGGAGGGCTGAGCTTCACTGCCTTGGGGCCGAGCCCAGCCTCAAGCAGTCCCGCTTGCACCCACGTCCCTGCATATCAGTTCTGCTGCGCTTTCTAAAAAGAAATTCATGGGTTTGGTTAATAAAGTGTAAGGGGCTCCCTTACAGCTCACCAAAGTATCTCTGATTGCTTTATTGAGGCAGCAGGACCAGGTGCTTTGGCAGCAAACTGCCGACTGAGCGTCTGTGCGAGTAAGTGATATCATCACAGTTTGCTTTGCCTTCAGAAATGACTAAACAGATTTTCTCTGGTTTCCAGTTGACCCCATGGCTCCCTGTTGATGATGGGAGCAGGCTGTTTAGGTTTGAGTGAATGCTGCCCCAACCAGTCCCAAATCAACCTCAAAAAATGGAGATGGATTCAGCAGGTAGAGGGAGGGGAAAAAGCTGCATCCACTGCACCCAGCTCTCACCATTATTAAATCAGGGATTGCTGGGAATCATCTCTGATTCATTCTCCAGCTGAAACATAAGTATTTTGCATTTGCCTGAAAGGATTAAGTTTTTAAAGCTCCTGCCCTTCTGGCTGGATGTTTTCCTCTGAGGGGTTAGTTAGCCTGAGCTCCCAATTTTAAAGAAAGAAAAAAAGGGGGAAAAAAAAGACTAGGGGGTTGGGGGTAGTTTTCCTTTATGATCTTTCTGTTCCATGCCTGGAGTCAGCACAAAATGGAGTCAGTGCAAATTAGCTATGTTCGATTATTGCAGAGGGCTATAAGAGGCCTGGAAAATTGCTGCATTTGCTTCCTTTTCTCTTGGGTTTCCCTGACATTTCAGATAGTAAATGAGCAGTTCCTTCCCCCTACAGATGTTTTCTGTTGGTCATAGTTGGGAGGGAACCTTAGATGCTAAATCCATGTGCTTCATTTGTGGTTTTTCTAGGGTTGTTTAAATCAGCATGGTGCACAGGGCTTGCTCGGCTCTGGATGCTCCTGCCATTAGGGCATGTGGGGTGGACCGCAATGGGGAGAACTGCAGCAGGGGTCCCTTGGAGTGGCACCGGGGAGTGCAGCCCTTGCTCCCCTCCCTGCTTGCATTAAAAAGGAGGTAGAAAAGAAGTGAATCTTGGTGGCCAGACCCCCAGCACATTTTTTGAATTTTCTGTGGCTGCAGAGCGCCAAGTCCCTTCCCTCCTCAGCCCAGTTCCTGCCAGATTGACTAAAGCACAGACCTCTTGGACGAGCACAGTGGGTTCATGCCAGAGAGGTCCCAGGAGGAATGAAACGGATCCAGTTGTAACCACTCAGCTCACTTTTCACCCTCAACCTCTTTCTGTCAGCATTGGAAAACTGCAGGCACAGGGCCATGTCGTTGAGATGAAAAGGCTCGCAGGTGCACGCCATCCTCCTGCGGGCTGCTGGGCTTCCTCTGGAGCTGGGAGCTGGACGGAGCAGGGCTGTGGCTGCTGGGCCAGGACTGCCTGTGCTTTCACTTCACTTGCAAGTGTCAAATCTGCACGTCTGCTGCCATGGCCTTGAGCTCTGCTTGACCCCTGGATCAGCATCATGTTGTTAGACATAGGCCAAACCTGTGCTCCAGAATGAGGGAAGGGAAATCCAGCTCTTTGTGCTGGCTCTAGGTAATTTCTCTCTTAATCCAGGCATATACACATATCTTGGAACATCACAGGATATTTCTGGGCTCACAGGCTTTTCCTGAGCTCCTTCAGGCTGCCTCCACCAAGCCTCCATGCTTAAGGACATAGACAAGGTCAAAGCATCACTTGCATTTTTGGGAGAAAGGTTATGCCAAAATTGCCTACAGGTTTTTCTTGGCTCCCCGGAGAAGGTGCATCATCTTCACTGGTGCTCAGCTGAGGACAGAGGAGCAACCAAAAGAAAGCTACAAAACATAAATGATCTCTACATAACCAAGCACAAGTCTGGATTCCACTGTACCAGAATACAAAGGAGGAGGAGAATCCACAGGATCTTAAAATCTTTAAATACTGTTATAAACAAAGCCTAGATGTTGCTGAACAATCTCCAAGTGATAAAGACTTACTCTGCCTTTGCTTTGGACTGGTACAACAGGAACAGAGAGTAGCTGTCAGGCTATTGCAATGATTTGGTTGTTTGCATCCCAAATGTAACCTTACCAAGCTGGCCGCCATGCTCAGACCCACTCTTGTACACATTTTTCATGAAAAGGCAGTAGCCTGCAGAGGCTCCGTGACCTGGGGTTGTGGTTGCTGTACAGCTTAGACCCTGAGCCAGACTGAGGGGCCTTAAACCCCAAAACACCCAGTGAGGAGACAAGAAGCCTTTGAAGTTCCCCCAGTCTGCCCAAGCCGCAGAGTGGGGTTGTGAACCTTGTCATTCTCTGTGAGAATGTTGCTTTTACAATTAAAACCCACGCAAACCCCCAGCCCTCGCTACCGCTTGTGTTACCCTAGTGAGATATCTGACATTTGAGACAGAATGGGAACTCAAAGAATGTGAGGAATTTGGTGACTCAACATAGAGTTTATTATACCAGTCCTACCGTTTAAGCCCATGTAATGTAAAATTGTTTTACGGCATGTGGCACAGTTCTGTGGGTTAATTTATAAGCAAACAATAATTATTCAAATAGGAATTTTCTTCTGTGCCTACATAAACTTGTTATCTGTTTGGCAGCAGGGGATGCTGCAAAGAAACGCACATTTACATTTTTTGCATTGATGCTATTTGCTTTTCCTGGAGCAGCTCAATGGTGCATTGACTATGAGGGCTTACTGCTGAACTTGACCTGGGAGTGGCATGGAGATAAGCCAAATGTTAAGAGAAAAGGAGCCCTTTGTGTGGAGATGCCAGTATATTAGGACTCACTTTTAGGTCACACACTTGTTAGGGGTTCCTTCAAAGTGATGGATTCTTCTGCTAAAATTTAATGATGTCCGTTAAATCACAGGGTCATGAACTAGTGCATGTGCTGAAAATGGTTTGCCAAGGGACCATGAAGACAAGGCCTTGTGTCAGGAGACTTCCAAAGCAAATTGGATTTTCCACACAGCAATGGCTGCGTTTGAAGGTCTGTCAGTAGCCTGTAAAATTTTCCACCAGTGATAACAAGACAGAATTGCCAAGCACTGAAGCAATGGACGAACATTACAGAACAGACTACTCCCCTCTCCGTACATAATAGCTTCTTGATCATCAGTCAAAGAATTATCCTAACCAGCAAACAGGCTAGGAGGAGGCTGCTCCCTCTCCACCAGAAGACTATCCCAGAGCTCCTGGATTAAAACCACTGCAGAGAGCCTCATTTTTTTCTGAGAACATCAGTCTGGAGCCTAGCGGCTGGGTAGGTAGCTTTTAGGTTGGGTGCATAGAAAAGGTTGAAGCAACTAGATATCAAGACTTGTATTCCTGAGCAGCCCTATGGGGTCATCTAGCCCTGCTGGTGTCTGGCCCAGCTCAGGCACATCTGTGCTGAAGGAAATGTGGACCAGTGCAAGCATAGTTGGGTATCTGCATGGACAAGTCAGTCGGTTCCCTGGTCTGATGCTAACCTGATGTCTGTCTGGGTTTTTCAATTTGGGTGCTGTGAAGGGTGAGTGCAAGGAATGGCTTTATCTTCAGCATACTGTGAGGTGGGGTCACTTGTGTGGTTAGATGCTGATCTGATGGGAGGAAGGCTGAGATGATCCTATTTCAGAAAAGGATTGGGTGGAAGAGGCTGAGCCTGCTTGCTCTCAGTCTATGGTGAGAAGAGTCTTAGAAGTCTTCCCTCCCAAACTTGTTTTTTATGCCTGCTCTCTGCCTGGATGTGGGTTGTGTGTCACCTGCTGGGTGGGAGATTCTGCAGCTTGTGTGCAGATCCATAAACAGAGAGTTTTCTATCTGTCTTCTGCATTGAGACCCTTGAGGACAGGACTCTTTAATCATGATATCCTTCCACTTGCCTCACAACTATTTATATAAGGATTACATATAACAATCGTTTCCGACAGACTGCTAAAATCATTGAAGCAGAATAACCTCTAGCCCAGCTCCATTGGCTGTGCTGGAGTTGCAGGAAGAATGATTTGGCTCATTACATAGCATCTTTAACTGCAATGGCTTGCTAGGCATCTTAATGTGGAGCCAGGAGGTCAGGGGTTTAACCTGATCTTAAACCCAATGCTAACAAATGGGGGAAGCTCCAGTTGTGATGGCAGTATATTTTAATGATTAGGTCATGTACAATGTCTGTTAAAGATGATTTCTGTCCTAAGCATGAGAAAATAAAGTGAAAGCTAAATGCCCCAAGGAAGACATCTCAGAAAACAGTCTAAATACCAGTGATCTGGTCAGCTCTTCTTTAGCTGTTTTTATTAAGGACTTTCATGCGATGGAGGAGGTATGCCACAGCTGCATTGTATTTTCAGAGCAGGTAACACCACCAGGCCTGATATTTGAGATTTGGGGCTCTTCATAAACCTTATGAAGGGATGATTTAGAGTCACATTCACTTTCATTGTTTAATGTTGGTCTTCTTTTAAAGGCTGATGACACAAAAGCACTTTTTGAGCTCCAAAAAGACTCATGTTGTCCTGAAATGAGGTTGCACCCATGCTGTGGGCCTCAGCTTGAGGTTTCCAGGAATGAGGAGAAGCTGGAACACACAAGGGACCTGAGCTGTAATCCCCTGCCTGTCCTGCATCTTCTGTTGCTATGGACCAGCTCTTTAGCCTCAGTTTCTTCCTTTATACCATGGTGTAATGATACCTTGTGAAGATGAAGAGGGCAATGTAAGTGTTGAGAACAATTGTTGTAATTGATTTGCTCGTCTGGGTTCCCTAATGCCCCATGTACGTTTGGGGGCTAACATGCTTGTTCCAATCGTTCCACCATCTGTACTGAACATTTCTTTGTAAAAACAGAGAATAAGTTTCTTTCTTCCTTGGTCAAACCCTTTCTTTAAAATAGTAAAGCCAGGTTTCTGTATTTTTCTCACTGCCTTCACATACCAGGGAAGTTTGTTTTCCTCCTGTTTCCCATTCCATGAATTTTAATTGATTTTGCAAGTAAACAAGTTAAGGCAAGCTGTTGGGATTGCAGCCTGAACCATTCGTACTGAATCCACAAAATACCTGCCTGCACTATTGCTGCTAGTCTCAAGGCTGGTTTCCATCCATTCTCACATCAGTTTGGCGGCAAACTGCCCCTATGCTGACAGTGTTATGTACTTAACTGTGCCCTCCTTGACCTTCAGCTTGCATTGCCACCTCCAAAAGCAGAGGGAAGTTCAAACCCTGTGCTTATCCGGCCCTGACCTTTCAGCTGAGATTTCCACCGTGAAGATGGGCAGTTCCTGATTTCTCACCAAGGGAAGCTGCAGACAGACAAACAAATACCAGAGTGTTTTGAAACAAGAGATCTGCCATCAGTTTGCCTATGTTAGGTGTAGGAAAGACAAGGGTTCCTTCCTGCATCAGCCGCATGGGTGCTGCTGGTCTCAGGCTGACACCAGACTGGGGAACACGTCGGTCACACATACGCTGACCACTGGCTTCTCCACTCTGAGCCTGGATTGAATGATGGAGAAGGCAATTCTGGTTCCACCCAGCCTCTGAAGGATTTGACATATTTTACTGCCAAAAGAAAACAGCATAAATCATCTCTGAGTATGGAGCTGTCTGGCTCCCTCAGAGGGAAAGTGCAGTTAGGGTGGGGCGAGAGGACACAAGGGTGCAACGTTGCTTTTAGGCTGGTGTGGTATAAAAATCCCCTCCAAGCTGCCTTCAACCCAGTAAAACTTGAGGGGTGGGTGGCTCTGTCACAGCCACGCCAAGTGGTTTCTTGGAAGAGAGGGTGCTTGGGGACTGCTGCTGGGGTGATGCTGCATGGAGCCCAGGATGGCCTAGGGGTTTATCCTGTTTCCAGTGTGATGTGTGTGCATGTTTATGAAATCTATCTCCCTGGGTGATGTCATGACATGATGAGAAACTGGGTCATAAATTAAAGGAAGAAAAAAAAAATAGACCCCACTGTGGGTCAGATGCTGGCAATAAATTCAAATAACAGCTCATCAGTGCCTCTTCCCTTGTTCTTGTATGTGTATGCATTTTTTTTTTCCAGTTGGGAGATGAGCTAGTGAAAAGCAGCTGTTTTTTATTTGTTCTCCATCCACATCTGATTAGATAGTCCTCCTTCTGCCTACTGAGACGTGCTCGGGAACTCTCCCAGCCCCTCTGCTCACTCATTTTCTTGGGCATCAAGGAGGTTGGGACTGTTGGAGCTTCATTTCACAAGCAGACAGCATTTCAGAGGTACAAAGGGCTACTTCATGATCACAGGGCTCAGGTCCCACTGGGCCAGAGAGCAGGGCCAGATCATTGCAGTGGGGCTGTCTGTGAGGTGCTATGGGTTTGGGCCTGGGAAGACAGCAGTAGGGATGTATTTCTCTCCCTGCCATAAAGCTATTAATCTGGTTTTAGGCAGTTCTGGGGCTCTGCAGCCCAGGAGTAGGGTAGTTTCCCTCCAGGCTCTGTGAATGTGCTCACTATCAAGGCTGATGGGGAGGCAGCCATGCTGCAAGGAGGAAAGCGGGTTGTGGTTTTGTACCAGTGGGAGACGACAACCTAACAGTTCGGTGGATAGAAACTGTGGCGGGAGAAACCAGGGTGAGGGCAGGGGCATATGTACCCCTAAATGTATTGCTTACTAAAGGCTAAACAAGGAAAACTGTGAGCTGCTGGCTTGTCGAAGCCAGTGTCAAAAGTCCCATCAGCTCCACTGAACTCCAAATCAAACCTTCCCAGGCCAAGCCCATAAGGCTTCTTCACACCATGCTACTGGAGGACTCTCCCATCAAAGCATTTTGCAGGTAGATGTCTTCTTTCAGGAGACATGTATGAGTGTTTTGCTCAGGGCAAGAAGACTGTTCTGGTCCTGTCCTGCCTCTGCCTTCCCTTCCCCTTGCTACGTGACTGGTTGGCAACATTAAGATGTCTGGTCCTTCTCTCTTCCTCCTGCTGCCAGTTGGTGTCCGGATCCTTAGCGCAGACATAAACCATTAGCAAGGGTGGTTAGTCATGGGATGGATGAGCTCGTTGCTGAAACAAAACTTGATCCAGAGCTTCCCTGGTCAGCAGCCCTCCTTGAGCACAGGAAAAAGGACAGATAAGCTTATCTGAGCCTGAGAACTTTTTTTTTGCTAGGTGGGAAAGGGGATCTCCCATTACAAGTCTGAAGCTGTGTTGTTGAGCTCCCGGTGCTGTGCCTGGGCAAGTCCCAACTGCACTCCTCTGTCATGTGCTGAGAAGTGAACTTGTAGCTCACGTAACGCTCACCTGTTAACTAAGGGGGGTTATGGGCTCTGTGGCTTTGCTTCAGGTTCCCAAGTGAATTTCTGGGAGTTAACTCCCAGATTAACTCCAGGTTAACTCCTGTGCAGAGGATGAGTGGGATTGCAGAGCCCCTAAAGCAGAAGTTCCTGGAGAAGAGTGGGAGGGATGTGACCCTCCTGTACGTCAAATGCAAACATGGAAATAATAAGGTGGGAAATGTTCTTGAACTTATCTCAGAAACAAGTTTTCTTTGGGTCAGCTTAAATTTCTGGCAAAAATTCACAACAGATTTTATTCCAAAGTTGTTTCTCCATTCCCATTTATCCATGCAGCTTGCATGCTAAAAGCTGTGGAGGTAATTCAACCCCATGCAAAGGAGCAGCCAGTGTCCATGAGCCCCTCAGATGTGTGCTGAGCCCTGGAGGTTTCCATGATGTGCAGGGTGCAGCTGAGGGGAGGGTGAGGGGGGATTTACCCTGCCAGATGCTGGGGATGACACGAAACTTGGCCCATGTTACAGCTGCTCTGGCCTGCAGTGACCATGTTGGTACAAAACCTCCATCTGATTCTGTATCAACAAGTTCAGTTTCGAAAAGAAGGATAACTTGTTTTATTTTACTAAAGCTTTGTGAGATAGTGAAGTTTCCGGATAGGATCTGCAATGCTCAGGTTCAGGTATCAGTTGCATAATTTCCTGTGTTATTTCAACACGCTAGTCTTTTTTCCTTTTCTTTCTTTCTTTATTTTTTTTTTTTTTTTTTCATGAGCTTCTTTGCATACTGGATAAGTCTTATATAAGCATATGTGGGGATGGAAATTTTTTTTTAAGTATTTTTTTTGGCAGAGAACTCCTGGCACATGATACAGCACTCAGAGCCATCAGCCATAGCTGTGATACAGATGTTCATTGCCTGTATAATCTTTCTCATATCAAGCAATTACCCTGAGCCAATTTCTTTATTTTAAGCACCTTGTTGTGGGAACAGAGCTGTAAATGCATGAATTGCTGAGTTCCCTTTTACTTTTGTACAGCAGGCAAACAAAATTTCAGTGAAGGGCTTTAGTGAAAATCAAACATCCAGGGTGCTTTAGATAAGAAAGGACAGCCACTAACAGAGAGTTAAAAAAAAAAGTCCCTCTCAAAAGAGATAACTGGAGAAGTGCCAATAGCACATAGCTGTGTGGAGACTAAATAAAACCAGGTGAGTTTCCTGCCATTGTGGAGTATTGAATGTGATTTCCATTTGTGATGGACGTGCTGTTTCTGCCAAGATCATCTGGAGGTTTTCATTTTAGGACTTATTATTTTTGTTGGCCTAATATAGAGCTACAGCCCAGAGTGCTAAAAGGGAACGAACATTGCAGCAATGACATTCACAGCAGATGAGGAAAAATGCCCTTATCAGAGTGAAAGGCTCTTCCTGGGAGAAGACTTTTCTCCTATCAGCAGTGCAGGTTTTAGGATTGCTTCTAATGCAAAACAAATGGGAAAATCTAATGAGAGGAAATGATGCATTAGTGCTTTATCCTGACTCCAGAGCCACCAGGTAACATCCTTCCAAATTAAGAATCTGGCTCGGTCCAAAAATTCCATTCAAAAACTAGGTGCGAACCTGAGATCTAGATTAGGCTGTTTTGTACTTCTAAAGTGATACAAAGAGGCTGGCAAACTGCCTTTAAAAAAAAAAGAAAAAAAAATCAGAGAAGCTTTTTCTCTCTCAGAGTGATGTGCACTGGTGGAGCAGAGGTGGAAGGGGCCCTCCTGCAGCCGCAGCGTGTTGGGGCAGTGGGATCTACCCCCTGGGTCTGCTTTGCCACCCGCTCAGAGCTGAGCTGCTGCCCACGGTGGGTGCGTGTCGCAGTGATGCTCGGCTCCTGTCTGCCTGTGCCAGTGCCGGTGCCCATTTCGTTCTCCTCCAGCTCAGGAGCCTCAGGAACTTGGTGCAGTTACACTCCATGGCTGTGCCCAGTGATCATGAGGACATGATCGGGGTGCCCACTGGTCCAGTTGTGAAGTACATGCTAAGTGAGCATCACGTGTGCAGGAAATTTGGGAACAGCCCATTGCTGTGGCTTGGAGCATACCAAGTTCACTTGAACGAATGCTCAAGGGATTGCCTTGAGCAAGGCCCGAAGGGGGATCCGCTTACATGAATAACAAGAATATGCAGTAAAAATAGTTAATGCTAATGACGTTCTGAAAGGGATATTAAACTTGCTGCTTCAGGGCTAAGCAATCTGCAGCTCTAAGAGGCCAGAGTTAAATATAACATGCTGGAAAATTAGTCCAGATCTGCTACTGGATCAGGTGGTGGGAGCCCTGAGACATAATGGTCTCCTGGAATCATGAATTTGGCATTTTATAGGCTTTTACAGATGGACTTGAGCTGATTCCTGAGCAGCAGTTGTTTGCTTATAAAAATGCCACATAACTGAATGACAACTTTCTTGTAAGAGACCTTTTAAAACAGAGAGCTTGTAAGGTGGGCAGCCTCCCAGAAAAATCCATACCAATTTTGGAAAAGGTACAGTTATTTTTATGTTTATGTTTTATATTATTATGTGGCCATGGACTAGGGAAGAAGGAGGGGAAGGAAGTGCAGATATGACAACCCACCGTGGTCCTTCCAGCTGCCCAGCATGTGTCCTCTTACCACAGAGTAGCCACAGCAAGCAGCTACTGGATATACTGGTGCAGTGGTTATGGGCTGGAGTGAAAAAAACCCACCATATGGGGGTACCTGTCATTCACAGGTAGGTAAATACACTTGTTATTTGATCCTGTGCCTTGCAGTGCACATGAGGCATCTCAGCCAGACCTGGCCACATTCCCACCTGGTGTGACCTGAGATGTTGTTGGGATCCAGCCTGTGCCTCTGGAGCATGGCTCTGAGGTGTGTCGCATGTGGAGATGCCAGACTCAGTGGGAACACTGGGGGCTTTGACCTGCCTCTGTGGAGCAAAGGGACATGGGCCAGAGTAAGACCTGGATGTTCCCTGAATGTTCTCATCCTGTCACAGGGATTTTTGCTCTGTCCAAGGTCAACTCACAAAGAGGTGGCACTGCCACTGCCATCCTGCTGGGCACTTTCTTTCCCTGCAAAGCCAAGTTCCCCGACTGGTCCATGTCTACATGCCATTGCTTGGCTCCAGCAGAAGAAGCTATGACCAGCCCATCCCATCTGCTCACCATGACCGTCTTCTGGGAGTCACTATTTCTGGTCCAACTGGTTTATTCCATTTTTCCCTAACCTGCCCATTTTGGGTTAAACCATAGGAAATGATTAGAAATAGGAAATGATAGAAACACACTTCATATGTTGGGGAAGGGGGGATGACACAAACAAGGAGAGACAATACATTCCAGGGGGCAGTGATTTCTGCAGCTGGAACAAGCTGAGGGGAGCACTCATGTACATGGCACCCCTAAAGGCTATATGACTGTGGCTCCAGGTGTTGGAGTTCTTTAGCCCCATTCCTGCCATTGCAGCTCCACAGGAGTGAAACCACTTTCTTCACTGGAGTCTGAAGCCATCTGAAGACTGCAGAGCAGTTCAGCTCCCTGACCCAGACCAGGAGAGCAGCTACTGCAGGGGAGAGGACAGGAGTGGTGACCCTGGACTTGAAGCCATTGCAGATCTGGTGGGACATTGGTGTTGGGGTTGGCCAAGGGGAAAGGAAACATTCAAGGAGAGCAATGGTTGCAGAGGGGGCTGAAACGGTATGCTTTCTACCTACCCTCTGCACAACCTGGGTTCTTGGCATCGTCCCACCTGCCCCTTGCTGTGCCCAGGATCAAAAGGGGTTATTTAGATACCTGCTTGCTATTCTGAAGTTACTCAATTGTTTCTGGAATAGCTGAGTCTGAGCTGGGATTTTGTAGGGATTTTGCAAGAGCCTCTGTAACAGAC
Organism: Elanus axillaris; assembly: GCA_026212715.1. Classification (NCBI taxonomy): domain Eukaryota; kingdom Metazoa; phylum Chordata; class Aves; order Accipitriformes; family Accipitridae; genus Elanus; species Elanus axillaris. The sequence goes on along the minus strand of JANZLQ010000002.1, from coordinate 28,315,610 downwards.
AGAAGTTGTTCATTCCTCAGAAATTCTCCAGACCCAGTGGTCTAGAGAAGGTTCATCTGTCAACAATTGTTGATGGTGTTGGTTAGCACTAGCTCTTCCTTTTGACAGATCGTGCTACTCTCTTCCAGGACTTTCATTTACTGGAGACTTCTGGCAGCCTGCTGCTTCCTAGATAGAAAAGCCAACAAACAGTCTGTTCCTCCTCCTCACCAGATCCATAATGTCATTTCTTCAGAGACAGGATCTCATCTGTTGCTCAACCTTGGTGTAAGTTTGCTGATTTTTTCCTCCACTTCTTCACCAAACCATTCTTGTTCTAAACGTATTGTTGAGGGCTGTGCAAAGATTCACCATGTGTTTTTCCTAAAAAGCTGGTAGGGAATAGGTGAATTTGGAAATGTGTGTCTGATTTTGGTGGTTTGTGTTGTTGTTATTTTTCCCCCCCGTGAAAGAGAAGAACTATGAGGCAGGCTCAAAGCAAGCTGGGCTTGCTGGAAGCCAAAGGTAAAAAGTCCACAGACCTCCCTCAGAGGGCATAAACTGTGTTTATGATTATACTGTTGCAGCAAACGCAAGCCCTTTGTGTCTCACAGAGCTTAGTAGCTGTTCTGCCATCATTGCTCTTTGAAATGCGAGAGCAAAATTAATTTCAGGAGAGAAATAAATGGATTTAGAGCAAGGATGAATTTGGCTTCTTGTGCCACGGGAATGCAGGAAATCACCCAGCAAAAGAAAGCTAGACAATGCAAACCTCACATAAATCTGGAGAGAAATTTTAATCCAAAGTACTCACTGACCTTCACTGATGCTCCCCTTCATCTCACCAGTATTTTATTCTTCTTAAACCCAGTTCCACCACGGGCAAATCTTCAGAGAAGTCAGTTCTTGCACAAACAGGAAAGCAGACTCCCTTTCCACTAATTTCAGTGGTGTTTCCAGTCCATGGCCAAAGGACATAGGGGCAGGGAGGTGTGTTTGCCTCCAGGACCAGATTTGAGGCTGGTCTGGAAGAGATTAATTCCCCAGGTGGGCAGATCTGGCCCTTCCTGGGTATCAAGTTCAGAGCCAGCTCAGGGGCAAATTCAGATACTTTATCTGGTTGTCCTGTGGGGAACTGATTTATGCTCCTGAGTGCTTCATCCCATGCCATGCATCCAGGAGTGTCCAAGTGTTGGACCCCACCATTGACCCACCATGAATGCGTTTCTCAAAGACTAGGATGTAAGTCAATCCCATTTCAATTTAATGAAGTGAAATCAGACACAACAATATCTGGGACTGACCTTCATGGATCTTCTCCTTCTTCCATGACTATCACAACTCCCGCAGCAGCATCTGAGATTATCCGAGCATCCAGGGACCAGATCACCGCTGACTTTGTTCTTGTGTTACCCAGCCAAGATGTAAATTGGCAGAGGCCACACCAGAGGCAATAGGGAAAGGTGAACTTGTTCCACCTCTGCAGGCTGAACAAGCAGGACAAGGGGTGATTTTAGGAAAATAAGCATCTTGCAGGGATGGTGGGAGGACAAAGGCTGGAAGGAGCTGATGGAGGCTGAGGTGGGATGGCACTGAAGATGGAAGTGATCGGGGAACCCTTTGCAAAAGCAGCCAAGGTAGCTTAGGTACTCCTATAGCATTTTGCCTAATGGGGGCAAAAAGGAGTCAAAGCACAGCTGGAGGTTCTGCTGGCCTCAAACAGTTGAGCTGGAAAACTGGGCAAGCTGGTGTGGAAGTCACTGGGGTATCTTGAAGGTTGTTTTTTACCAAAAGCTGGAACAATGAGACTGTGCAATGCAATTTCTATGGAGAGGCAGAAACCAGAGCTTGTGCTTAGGAAATAGGCTGGAAAAGTTAAAAGATGGGCCAGCAGTGCAGCCTTGTTAGGCTAAGGTAAATTTAAATACAGGACAGTGATGGGGGCCCAGCATGGGAGCCTGCGACTGGCTGTTAGAGGGAACCCTGCAGGGTCCAGAGTAGGGGGGCTGCACTGTGCCACACCGGTGCAGAACAGAGCACACATTAAGAGGGTATGGTGGGAAAGAGCCCTTTCCAATGCTGCTGGCTTGACCTGTTTGCAGTACAGTGGGAACGGGGAGTGGAATTACAACAAAGTTGTCCTGATGGACCAAAAAAGCCTTTGGACATGCTTTTTCCATGGAAGGCCAGTGTGATCCTATTATAACCCACAGTACATCTCCTAGGTGTAGGGCTTGCTGGCAGAGTGTGTATACGTTCTTCCTTTATTAAAAGCAAATGACCACAAAGAATGTGGCCGTTTGAACTTCAGTTTGTATAACCTGCAAAAAGCAGGAAGGGAAAACACTCAGCTAATGTTCCAGACCAGGAGGTTTTCTCCACACGGATCTGGCGCATGCACCCAGCCCACTCCTGACACACTTCCAAGAATCCCTATCTGAGTCCCAGAAAAATCCTCCAACCACTCTGTGTTGAGAGAGGTCAATTTAAGACCCTGTGCGCGCAGCCTGTGCTGTTCACATTTCCAGATTCTGAATCATTTCCTCCATTCATGTGGCCATCTCTCTCCATCTGGTTTGGACCCATCCAGCTCTCCGATTTCTTTGCTTCCTGAGCCGTGCAGGCTTTGAGTGCTGCCCTGGCTGCATTACCGTGGCCTGAGATGGGTCTTTGGTGGGCTGCCAGCAGAATCATCCCTTGGCGCTGCTGGGTTCAGCTATGGAAGAAGTCAGCTGCCGTTGCCATCTCTCTTGGGGCAGGGTAGGAGGAAGGTCTCCAGAAAGCCATTGTGCACAACCCCATTTGAGAGGAGAATGGACAGAAATCTCTTCCCTAAGTGCTGGGTTTATCCTGGGGTGACCCCCCAGTTTATCCCCAGTAGGAACCCCCAGGTTACCTCCTCCCAGTGCTCCCAGACCCATGAGACGGACATAGCTCTGGGCACAGAGGTTGGTGGGAGGTGGAGATGGGGAGAAGGTGGTGAATCCCCCAGCAAGGGGTGAGTGTTGGCCTGGCCCGGGAATGGGGCTGTGCCCAACCCTTGCGCGGCTGGCAACGCTTTTGCTGCTGGATACAGGCTAGGAGGGACTCAGGCTGGGATTTATCTGCTTCCTTTCAAGTCCTTTCCTCTGCTCACACCCTTGTACTTCCCCCCCCCCC
>JANZLQ010000002.1:28296367-28312372 GCA_026212715.1 Elanus axillaris | reverse complement strand
TACCCCCCCCCCCCCCCCCGCACAACTAGTCCAATGTATTGTGGCTAGGTCATGAAAAAAAACAAACAGAAAGATTAAAAGAAGAAATCTTAATTATTATCCAGTATATTGCGTAATGCCCTTAGAAAAAAAGGAGATAATAGTTTGGGTTTGTGGTGCATGAAGGTGCAGAAGTATTCAAACTGAGAGCTGCGAGGGCAGTGCACACACACATCCTGCGGACTCAAAAATACTCTAGCTGATGCCTAGAGGAAGAACTATCTTTTGCAACTGATTAGATGCTAGAAATCCTCTTCGACTTCGCTGGCCTCTCTGTGCTGTCCAGCATGCTAGATACATTTTGGAGTTATTGCATCTGGGTTTCCACTAGATAGAAATAATCAGACTTTTGAGAATTGAAGTATTTGAGGACCTAACCTGTCCTTTACCTAGAAGAAAATGTTTGCACAAGAGGAAGTGAAAACAGCATGGAAAAGGGTGAAATTACAGACTTCAGGGGGTTTGTCATGAAAATCTCGAGGTTTCTCTGTGGTAATTAAGAGTGGCACAACCACATGGACAATAGGCACTGCTGCGTTAGATGTGAAAAACGAGCTGGTTAGGGGAAACGGAAACATACTCATTTCTTGAAACCGTTATGTGGCATGCCTGAAACACGTGGTGCCTGTGCCTGCCTGGCAGGAGCTGACCTGCCAGGGCTTATCAACGGGAGCAGCCAGGGCGCCCCGAGTCCCTGGGCCAAGTGCTATTTTGGCTTGGCCAAAACAAATGGCAGTTTCCCCTCTCCTTGCAAGTTTTAAAACATAGGTTGTCATGTGAAGGAAATTGTGCATGACGATGATGAATGGTTGTGAAATACCATTTGCCAGAAATATTTCTGGATTCTGCAATTTAGTTGCAAATTACAGAACTCGAAATGCAGCTTTATGGGGAGGATAAAACCAACCTTTCCCGGCTATGCTGGCAGTCATACCCCTCTTTTCCCTTTTCCTACACTCCACCCAGCCATTTTTAGCCCCAGGGCATTTTCAGAAGACAACATTCACCCTCCAACAGCCGCAGCCGGGTCCTCAAGTGGGATAAACTGCGTGAGCTCGGCTGCAGGCAGAGGAGCTCTGACAGCTTACATCTGCTGGCGGTCTGGCCCCACACCCTTTCTGAGCTATTTCAAGATGAGCAAACTGGAGTCGTTGGAAATTGAGGGTTAGTTCAGCAGTCTTGGCTATCATGCTGGATGGCGCTGAAGTAGGCATAGCAACAGGAAAGGAATGTTCCCTGTAAAAAGATAACTGTGCTTTGCCGAGGACGTGGAACAGTAAAGTTTGTTAAAGCAATCAGTATGTGTCATAATGTTTATTTAACTGAGAGCAGGGATGATGGAAAAGCATTGCAGCTGTGGAGAAGCCCAAGAGTGCTAAGGAGAAGGATGGGGAGCATAGATTTAGTAGCTGTCTTCCCTTGAAAAAGAAAACAAGCTGTGCTATCAAGCAATCGATGGGGCAGATAACGGGAGAGTACACAAGGTAGCTGCTGACGGCTAGCTCTTCTGAAGGGGTGAGGTTAGAGTTTTATTATCTGAAGTTCACTTTCAGGTTAACAGCTTTGAGGATGTGGTTGCAACTCGAAAGGGAACAAAATTTAATTCTTTTCTAAACACAAGCTATTTCTGTTTGAAGGCAGATAACCTTTTTGGCTGTGTTATTTGCCAGCGGTAGATAGAAAGACTGGAGCAGTGGAGTGATGCTTGAATTCCTCCAGCAAATAAAAGGGGAGAACTTGACACCACAGAGTCAATGTGGGGCCAAATTCTGCTTTAGCCCATTTCCTGGGGAGCCCTTGCAAAGAGTAGCTCCGGTGTGATTCCTTCTGCAGGAGGCCAAAGCAAGGCAGAAACAGGACAATCGGTAATTCATACAGCAACAGATGAAATCAAATACACAGCCCAGTGCTCTGGCAGTGGGATCTGTTAGGCTGCAGAGCAGTGCCAAGGGATATGGGAAACTCGCTGGGCTTGCTGCAAGAAATAGACTCCCCCCCCCAAAAAAGAAAAGGCAAAAAAATTGTCCTCCATTTTTTTTTAACAGAAGTCAAAATTGCTTTTAGTCAAAACTGGAAATGATGTGAATTTGGAGGTTTTTTCTTAAGGAAAATCAAATCTGTTTTGGGAAATGCAAACCTTCGCTCTGAAAATAGTATTTTAGTTGAAGACAAAGATTTTTATCAATAAGGGGAAAATGTTTTCTCAGTTGTTCTTGGGTCATCTAACACTTAGTCAGCCAAAGTACTTGCAATATGTTGAGTAGGAAACAATGTTACGTTGGCTGCCCAGGAGCAAGCCATCCTCTTCCCCTTCCAGCTCTCTGCATCGGTGTGTGAATGAAGCCTTGCTGAGTGCTTTCCATCTCAGATGCAGGACGGTGGCTGCCTCCAAACATGCTCTCCTCTTTTCTCAAAATATACAGCCCCTGTGAGACCTACCACTCATCTCTGTCTTCACTGGGGAGCTGGCACGTATGTGTTTCCTCCAGGGATCTGCTGGAGCAGCTCTATAATGTACATTGCTTTCCTCTTGCTCCTCTCTCTGCTGGCTCAACCGCTATCTCTGTAACAAACTCCAGGTTTCCTCGTCGCCCTGCAGAAAAAAACCATAAAGCCCATTTCAGAGACCAAATTGCTCATAATTTACATGCCTCTCCTCACTTTGAAACGCAAGATGGCTGATGATAACATCGCAAGTGACAGAAGTGGTATCTGTTGCTAATTACAAGCTGACATTATGGTCAAGCAGAGCCATAGGGTCCATAAAAAGCTTATTCAAAGTTGCTTTTCTCCCACTTCAAACACAGGCTGGACACAATGCCAGGCATTTTCTACCTTCAGAAGGAGCATTCCCTCCGAACTGGCCTCACGGCTCCTTCTTCAGGAGAAAAATTGCTCAAAGAAGCAGCAGAGGTTACAATAGCCTGGTCTTCACACAGACCGAATTGACCCTTTAATGATGAAATTTGTTCATCTTTCATGGAGAAAAATAATAGCCATTTTGATTTCCAAAACACCTTCACCCTCACAGGCTCTTTCAAGCTGTCCCAAAGGCTCACCATTCCTGCAGCACGCCAGGGAAGGGCCACCACTGCCAGGTGGTCAACTGAGGCACGAGCGAGTGCAGTGGGGAGCCCGAGGTTGCTCCATGGTGGAGGAGCATGGTATGGGTCCCTCCATCTCCTTACTCCAGCCACCAACCTGCCTTCTTCCCTAGGGCTGGGGAGAGGACTCAGAAGTGCTGATGTCTCTAGTTTTCTTGCTGTAATTGCCAGATGTCCTGCTCCTAGCACTGTGCTCTAGAAAATTTGTTTTTTCCACCCCACTGTGTTTTTCAAGCACTGCTCTCCCTGGTGTGGTTCTTGCTGATGCTTGTCCTGTGGCTACTGACAGGACTTCTGTTTTTCTGTTTCTGAGGCTGCCAGCTTTCACGAACGATGACCTTATAGTAAACGCTCCTGACGAGAAGTCATTGCTTCATTTTTGGCCGTGCACAGAGCACTCTTCCCCCCTGCATCTCCAGCAAAGCTGATTCTGTCATCCCATGGCTGCATGGCATCCCCCTGCACCCAAACCTGCGTCTGCCCTGCCTCTGCTCAGTGCAAAGAGCAGCACCAGATCCTTGACAGCGTGTTTCAAACATGAAGCAAGCTGATGCAACCTCGTGCAGGGTTCTTATTGCTAGTTTAAACCTGCCTTGTCTCACGTTGGGTTGCGACACAGGGTGTGTGAGGGCGGCTGAATTACACATGGTGAGTTAAGAGAGATCCTGGTCCTTCTGTGGCTGTAACAAACATCAGCCCACAAGTCCCTAATGTGCTGTGGGGCTCCATGCTTCACTTGATTCAGACAGGCTTTCTCTAAGCATTTGCTCCTGGCCAGTAAAAGTCCTGGCATAGGCATGACAGGGCTTTATCTGACCTGGACCAATTGTTTGGATGGAGTTACAGCTGGTAGTTCATGCTGATTCCTAAACAATCCCTGTAACCAATGGGGACATGATTTTACCTTTCTACCTCTGAATAGGACGCTTCTCATCTGAACTTAACTTGCTGGCAGAGACGTGGCACCAAGCAGTGAAAGGTGGGAGGCAAACGGCAGTCCTTTGGGCCCAGGAATACGTGGTGGATCCCCTGACCTGCAGTAAGAATAGCACAAGCAGAGCACCAGCTGGCCGAAGAGCATGGACAAGGCAACTGCACTGCTTTAAGCAACCAGTTTTTTCAACTGAGGGTGCAAATGAGAGTGTGGGTCTGCTGGGGCTCACGAGCGGCATTAGTGGGGCTGCGGAGCTGGTTCCTCCCATCCTACGGCTGTGGCGGGGCTGTGGAAGCTGTGCAGGGTGCTTTGCTCTTTCTGCAGCCCTGACAGCCTGTGAGGGAGTGGGAGCAAGTCAGGACAAGTCTTGGGGTTACCCTAACCTGGATGCAGCCTCTGGGGTGTGCAGGCTGGAAGCGGTGCACAGGCCTTTCTAATGCCACTTGCCTGTAGTCTGAGGTATTGAAAAGATGTGTAGATGTGGCGCTTAGCAACATGGTTTAGGGGTGGACTTTGCAGTTATAGGTTTGAGGTTGGACTCGATGACCTTAAGGGTCTTTTCCAACCTAAATGATTCTATGATACTACGATTCCTATGCCCTGTGGGACCTCTAGAAAATCCCATTAAATTTGTTGATTAAACTCCCATTAAATCTTCCCACTGTGCTTTCCAGGCTTTGCCACAGCCCAAACTGAATTCCTTCTTTCATCCTAAGGACAAAAGCACAATTGTCCCACTGATCCTGGTGGCACTCTGGTGTAAGCTTCAATTTTTTTTCTGCAGCCTTTGGCCTTTGCTGGATGCTGCTGTGTAGGCAGCAAAATTTTATCCTGACTGCATTTTCACAGTGACATTGTGTGGTGCTCTGTGGAGCTCCCTTTGGGACCTTTCTCTATTGTCTGCTGTGGAAAAAGTGTCATTGCCCCCAGCCTATGGAAAGAGGGACCAAAAATAAGCCTTAGGAGATATAGCAGTCAATGATCAAACGGATCCTGCACTGCAAACCTGGTTCCTGTAAGAACTAAAGAAGTGTGTTTCCAACCAAAACATGCAAATACCCCAACTACACAATGGGGAGCAAGGCCAACACAAAGAGCTCTCTGCACCCTGCCTGGTGGCAGGTAAATAAAACTCCTTGTAGAAAGGTTGCTGGCCTGAATTTTAATGCATTCATTCTGTTTCTTAGACTCCTGGAAAACAAACTCCTTGGAGCATATCACAATGCCACCCCCCAATGCCCAAGCCTGCCTGGTGGCATCCCCACAAAGGGGATGATGTCCTCCAGCGCTAGTGTGTCGCATCTCAGTGGTTTGCTCTGCCAGTGAGTGGCATTTTGTAAAGTTTCTGCTGCCCCAGCACCCTGTAAGGATCATGCAGATGCAGATCTCTGGCACCTTCTCAGAGCACCTTCTCAGAGGTGTGCCATACAGGCAGGGAAAGATGATTGCATCAGGAATTTGGGTGCTGAAGCTGTAAAGCCTGGCAGTGGCTTTGCTGTTAAATATAAGGGTAGGAAAGTTTTCTTGTTTTCTGGTGGTGAAAGGAGAGGAGGCTCATTGGTGCAAACCTCCAGAGGTGCCAGTCTGCAATCCTGGCAAACAGGGGTTGCCCATCACAGCAGAGAAGGGCATGGCAGGGTAGGCTCCTGCAAGAGCCAAACTCTTCTGGGGGTCTTTTTCAGGGCAAGGTCACTTGACAAGCATGAGGAAGATCTGTTGTGAGATTTGCTTGGTTTATGCAATTCATAATTAATGGCTCATTGGCAGCAGTGCGCTGTGGATAAACCTTGCCCTTCCAGAGAAGGACAGATAGAGCTTGCTGCATTGGGTTTGGCTGGCACAAATCACATATTAGCTCTTTATCTCATCAAACTCAAATGTGAAAATTGATGACTCGGGCAAACTCCACCCTTGGAGCTTTTGCCAGAACAGTCATGTCAGTCAGGGTGTGGAGCCTTGGGTTTCTCTGGTGGCATTTCCAAATAGACTAAGAGCTCTGACAGACAGCCTCATTGCAGATACTGAAGCCTTTGCTTTCCTTAGGGACCCACCTCATCCCACCCCTCCAGCAGGACTTCTGTCCCTTGGCTCTTCCTGCTCCTCACCTCCAGCACTGAACTCCCCCTGCAAAGAGGCTGGCTGGTCCTGCAATGCCCTGTGTAAGCAGGAGCAGCTAAGGGGCAAGCACAAGCTCCCCTCTGCTTTGAGGGGAAACGTCTCCAAGTTGTGGAGTGGTTGCACAGAGCAGGTGTGTGTGTTTGTGCCTTCAGTCGTTGTAGCTGTTCAGCTAGTGCAAATGAGTGAGGGCTGAAATGCTCCAGCTAAACTGTCACAGAAAACTCTGCCAGAGAAATTTATTTAGTTTGCTGAGCTGGTATAAACCGTAGGTAGGGCTATCAAGCTCCTTATGGAGAAATTTCAGCCTCAGCTTATCACAGGGGTCCTGCCACAATAGTGTTGCTCTGTAGTCACCTGTGACGGTGAGAAGGTGCTACTGATTGAGAGTGCTGCTGCCCCAGGCTGTGCTGCAGGTGAGGGATGTAGGACCTGGGAACCAGGTGGGAGCACACTCCTCTCCTGCAGGTCTATTAAATGAATTAAGCCACCCTATCTGCAAATTCTTTCCTGCTTGCTTGCTGTAGAGAGGTGCTACTGGTAAGTGCCTGAGAGCTGTGTGTTTGGGGGTGGGTTTGGTTGGGGACCTGGCAGGGTGGTGCATGCACACCTTGGGGTGAGAGAAGTTGATACAAGTTTCAGAGGAGAAATAGTATAGCAATAATTTATCAAGAGTAATCAAATTTACTTGGCTTGAGAGTAGCTAGGCCTGGGGCAGGAACCCTGGGGCTGCCTTCCTGGAGGATGCTGGTTTTCAAAGATGTTGTTTAATCTGTGAGAGAGCTGCCTATGTGGGGAGGGCTAGACTCATGCTGGTGGTGGAACTGGCACCTTGGAATTGTTTCCCTTGGCCTGTGGGCTTGTTTCCCCTGAAGCTGTGCAATAAAATGAAAATTCAGGCAGATAAGGATAATGTAGCTGAGTGCTTTGTTTTGTTTTTTGTGTTTTGTTTATTTGCTGCTTTAACTTCTGACTTGCCAAGTATAGAAAAACCTGAAGGTATCCTAGAATATGGCTAGGGTGAAGCAGCTCTTGCTATCCTGCCTTTCCTTACCCCAGAGCCCTGCTATGGGTAATGGGAAAAGGCAGGAGCAGCAAATAAGGTTTGTGGTCATTTCTTGTCTGGTTTAGGGCTGGAGGGGAGCATGTGGGTGAGGGTAGTCAGCTTTGCGAGGCAGCAGCCTCCCTTTGCTGGGTCTGTGGAAGTGCTCATCCACGTCTGCTACAGACCACCAAGCTAACTTCAAAGGCTTGGAGACCTATAGCCATACTTGTGAGAGAGAGCAGAAGAGATGAGTCTTTGCTCCTTTCTAAACAATGATAGAGGATAAATTATGCAGCTCTCTTGGGTGATCTCTGGAAGCAAATCCTCTCTTTTTCTGTCTCTAAAGTGCTTTTACCAAGTACCAAACTTTTGTTTCCTGTTCCTCTTGGGAAACCAATGGTGATCTGAGGTACCTGCAGTACAGTTTAAGGGGAAAGGGTGGTGATGCTTGCTGTCCTGGGCTTTGGGAGCTCCCTCCACATCCCCAGCAAGCACCCAACTATATGGGGAAAAACTGGGGAATGTCTCAGGTTGGCCTGGACAATGCCTAATGAGTGATCAGCCCCTAAGTGGAAGTGGTCTGTGTGGGGACTGGTGGGTGCTCAGGAAAACTTGCAGGCAGAGGGATGTACTTGGCTGGAGCGTGGGCTGCTCCCTCTGGCTGCAGGGATGCTCATCTCACGGGGGTGGGCAGCAGCAGGGAGGGAGGGAGGGAGCCTCTGCTGTACCAGGTCCCTTGGACTCCCTTGGCTCTGCAGTAGGCTTCATGGAGATGCTCTGGTGCATGCCTCTGCACGTTAGTCTCTCTTTATGACTACATAAGCAGTTCTCAGACAGCCCTTACCCCCATGGCAGCAAATACTAGTACACAGATGTGTGTGTACATGCTTTGCCCTGGAGGAGCAGTGGAAGCTGAGTGCAGGCTGTAGAGCCCTGTGATGGGTCACTGCTCTGCTTGGAAAAGGCTGGTCCAGGGTTGAGTTAATTCTGCAACATTGCAGACATGCAACACCCTTGGCAAGGTAAGAATTGTCAAACTGTAAACACCTGTGACTACCTGACTGAGGGCTTGCAGGAGGAGCTGCTTCTCTGCCAGTGTGGGCTTGCTCTCTCCAGCAGACACTTGCTGCAGCCAGCTCAGGCAGTGGGGAGTTGAGAAAACTCTTCTCAACTCTGGTTTTGACTTGGTGGCTGGGCCTCGGTCAGCCTGTTGGTTGAACGGGGAGATGCCACACAGCTAAAAGGCTTTGTCAGCCCCTTCTTTGCAGCCTGCAAAGCCTCTGGCTCAGGATGCTTTGAAGAGTGCAATGCATTTCACAAACTGTGGAGTGGGACTGCTGTGGTGCAGGATGGGTCTCTTCCAGCCCAGGTGGTTTGAATGGCTCTGCTTTTTGTCCTGAAATATATCTCTAGCTGTGGTTTATCCTTTCCCTGCTCTAACCCCATCCAGCTAATTGGGCTGGGGATTTTGCTCTGTGAGCAACTTTGCTGGATGTTTGAGAGAGTTGAAATGTCAGATTGACCTTTTGAGGTTTTTCTTTTCTTGAGGAAGAAGGTTTCTACACAATTCATGTTGTGAATCAATCCAAAGGGATGCATTTTTCTGCACCAGTTAAATAGAAGATCATTAAACCTAACAAATGTTTCCCAGCTTGCCTGCACTTTTGCACAGTGTTCAGCTATAAATATGATCTGTGCTTATAACAACATAAACAATGTACTACTCGAAAGCAGGAGAGAGTATATACCTTTTTTCTTTTTATTTTTAAGCTGCCCAAGAAATATATACACACATTCCTAATATGTTTACTTAAGCAGGAAGCAGACAAATAGTTTAATATTTCAGCCTATTGTGAGTTACATACTCTGCAAAGATTGTTTCTTTTATGTGGTAATTTTTCAAACAGGGAGAAAAAGCTGAAAAATCTTGTCAATTCCTTAATTGTAGGAAAGATTTGCAGGAATTTCCACTGCATTTCCCCCTCAAAGTGACATTTGAGACCACTGATAAGGGGAAAAAGAGATTAAATAGTCCTAATTCTTTTCATATATTATGGAGTCTAATTCCTCTTGCTCTCACCACCATGTCCAGCTGATTGTTTTGCTGCTGATTTCCCCTGTTTGTGGGGAGATGTTAGGGGTGATATGAGTCTGAAGGCCTGGAAAAGGAGGGGATCAGTTTAAAGAAGGAAGATGCTTAATTTGTAGGTAAAACTTATTCCAGATTTGGTCACACCCTACCTATGCTTATGCTGGGTTCCCCACCCCACCCCCATGGCCACTTAAATATCTTTTAGCTGACATCACCAGTGAAATGGGACAACAAAGTGAATTTTAAATGAAGTTTACAGAAGTTTTAAGTTTACAGAACTTGAGAGCTGGCAGCTGATGAAGCCTCATCTCTGGCAGGGTGACTGGTGGTCTGCAGGCACAGCCTAGGGAGACCAGCAGAAACCAAAGCCACCCCAGATTGGGCAAATGACCTCTTCTACTCAAGCCTGCCTGCAAGGGAGAGGGTGACTTGGGAGTTGTCTAATACATGCTTGTCCCTGGCTGGAAGGGTGAGTCTCCATTGCCATGTCTTTCCAATGGCTGTGTGGCAAGGTCTAGGGCAATCGTTCTGCTATCTATCCTCCAATACTCTTTTGTGTTACATGCTTCCTGGGGTTGGAAAAAAAAAAAAAACCCAGCAGGTTTCCAAGGAGCCTGCTGCACTCCAGCCCTGGGGCATGGTCCCTCACCCTACCCCAGCCTGCAGCAAGGGCCAAGACAAGGACTTCATGCCAAAAATTACAAAATACAAACCAGCTAACAGGCAGCTCAATGGAGCCAACTTCTGCCCTCAGCCACGCTTGAGCACCTGTGGTGAATTTTATTTTTGTCTCCAGGTCGGTCAGGACAATTATTTAGCCTTTTGTGCACTGTGAGCACTGCCCTGGTGGGTGGGGGACCCCCCTGAGCTTGCTGGGTGCTGGGACCAGGGGGAAGAAAGAACAACTGTTTAACTTGTGAGACGCTTAGATGGGCTACAAATAGCTTTGCGGGTGTGTATTCTTCCCTCTCATCACCCTGGTGCATGTCTCGCCCGGCACCATGGGAACCCGGAGGGACCACTGTCTGCGCCCATGGCAACGGCTCCCAGGGTGTCATTCCTCCTCAGCCTGTGATGCCGAGCGGGGCTGTTGCAGTGGCTGGAGACCACAATGAAGGTAAAGAGAAGCTTGGGGCTTCTGGTGTCAGGAGTAAATTAAAGTTGGGTGAAGAATGAGGATCTGATGGCGGCTTCCCCATCCTGGGATCCTGTCCCGAGTCAATGGGGACACCCAAAGCCTGAGGAGCAGCTTTGTGGGGTATCCTAAATCTGATGGACAGCTCTCTGATAGGCAGATAAAAGGCAAGAATGTATAAGGAAATAATTGTGATGGGCTGAAGCCTAATTAATACAGGGGTTGTTGGTCAAAAGTAAAAAGGAAAATGAAGCCTGAGGAAAGGCAACTAGGAGCAAACAGATGGGATGAACTCTGACCCTTTCAGCTGGGAGGGAACAGGGAGGTAGTGGCCAGCTCTGTCCTCTGCCAGGGTCTGGGGTGGTTCCAGAGGCTGATGGGCAGGACCAAATGCAACCTACAGCCCGCTCCTTTGGAGCAGGGTCCTCCTTGGGATCCTCCTTCAGCAGCATGTGAGGGTGCCTGCTCAGACCTACTTTTGGTAGTGACAGAAATGCAGTGCTTTGGGTAAGTTCTCCAACGCCCAGCAAGGTTCGTGGGGTGTAGATGCCATGATTGCAGTCAATGGGATTAGAGGAGATGCCTTAAATGGCTATAGAGTTTTCTTGCCCAGATCCATGGATAGGGTCCTTCTAGGCTGCTACTCTTACAGCTTGCTTAAGACATGTTGACCCCTTGGTGTAGGGACATCTTAACTGCCCTTGCAAGGGCTGACTCTAGCCTGAGGCACTTCATGAAATTCCCTGGACCTCTCCTCCCATCCAAACACCATCCAAATTTAGAAAACTGCTTTATCTGAGTCCCTGGCACACTGCCACTCCAGGCGTAAAGTCATATAGTGTCATTTTTCCACCCCTTGATGTGGTGTAAACACAGCAGTGGGTGCAGTGACCCCAGCTCAGCTGCAGCAAGTTGCAGCAGGGTTTGCACAAGCTCCCATGTACTGTCCCCCAGCAAGGAGGATCTAGTGGGCATGATGGGGGACCTGCAAGTGGCGGGAGACATGTCCTGCTCCCTGTTCCCTTTGGCACTGACCCTGCGAAGCTGGGAGCTTGGAGCTGCTTGTGTGAGCCAAGTAACTGACACCGGGTGCAGCAACTGCACAACCGCTCTCATTAGGGCTGTTTGTTTTTTGCAGTGAACTGTGTGTCACACTGACAACTGATACTGTGGAGAGAAAACAGTGTCCTTTCTTCCACCACCCCTCTCGTGGAAATGAAGGGGCAGCATGTATTTACTTGTAAAGAGATATGGGCAACTTGGTGAAATAATAAAGGAGCTGTTAAAGAAGCAAAAATTCCTAAATAGGGAGAATAAGTAGATGTTTTATTTGTTTTATCATGTTCTGCTTTCACTAAGCACAAATATAAGCCCAGCACTAATGGATGTGTCCCTGCGGTGCCCAAAGGGACTTGTGACTGACAGAAGGTGGCACAGGCAGTGCGGAGCTGAGTCTGGTGTGTGGACAAGTCACCTCAGTTGCTCAGTTGTTAACTCACAGCCTTGTAATCCTTCTGAAATTGCCACTGAATGGACAGAGAGACTCAGAGATGTGGTTTGGATAAGAACTCAAATTTCCTGATGCTTACAGGAATGTTGGAACTGGCAAAAGAAGTTTTGCAAGAAACAGGCCATCTCTGAAGGTTTCTGATGCCTCGTGCTGCTCCTCTGATGCTAGGAAAGGGCAGGGGCTGTGACACTGGAAACCACTGACAGCTCTGTTTGCATCTCCTTCTCCACTTGTAAATGCACTTGGTCAGAGCTTTGTGGGGAGTCCACCTCTATTCAAGCCAACTTGTGTACAGGAAAGGTACCAGGGCAAACTAAGAACAAGATAAAATTAAACATAGGAGTGACCTACAGCAAATGGAAATGACTTTGAGCTGCACTTTTTTTTTGAAGGATAGGTGTGTACAGCACCCTGACATAGTTAGGCAGGGCAGTGTGTGTGTCAATACAGATCTATGTCTTTTCTTGCACTTGCTTTATTCTAGTGCCTGTCTTGTGCCTAGATTCATTGGTTTAAGTGCACTGTGTCTGCAGTCAATGACAAAGCTCAAAGGGAGTCTAAGCATTTGCCCTCTCTTCTTGTTTTGGTTTAGTCTAACTCACTCTAAGAGGTGATTTTTGGTTGAATTTTCCCCTGCATGCCCTGCCTACCGTCCCCTCTGCTGTCTCTGTCTGCCTTTGTTCAGAAGTGCCGCCAGCACTATCTTGGAAAGGAGCTGGAGTCAATGCTCTGATAAATTAGCTTGTGTTTGTTCAGTGTAAAGCAGTGCACTGTTCCCAGCTGTATTGTTGTTCTTGGCTTGAAAGTTTCTTGCTGTTTTCTAATTTGAATCCAAGTCCTGGACTATGGCAGTGGTCTGCCCATGCATAGCCCCAGTATGTGCCAGCCAGCCAGGGACCTTAGCCCTGCCTGGAGGTCTGCAAAATGGATATTTAGTATTTAATCTGCTTATTGCAGCTCTTTGCTTGAGGTAACGAGGGCACATGTGTTTAGTGAGATGGCCAACCTAGAGCAGCAAGGGACTGGCAGACAAGATTTTGTTTTATGAGCTTGGCTCTGTAATGCACATCCTGCATGGGTGTGCTGCTGTTCAGTGGCTGAGGTGTAAGGCAAGATGAGGATGATAACTCCAGTCTGTTGTATAAGAATCATGCAATGGTGAAGGGAATATTTCTCAGCAATGCTAGGACCAGTATAAAACAGTGGGTTTTTTTTCCATTGATTTTTCTTTTAATTTTTTTCCCCCAAAGCTTTTGATTTTTCTATGTGGGTGTAAGTGCACAGAGAGCACACTTAAAAATCAGACTCTGCACCTCTCAAAACAAGCCATAAATCCACACCTGGATGTGGAATCATAATTTACTCATGTCAGCTGGATTTTAAATATGTTTCAAAACCTAGTAAAGGACCAAATTACAGGAGAAATGTGCTGGCCTCAGTGGGTGGCACCTGCCAGCCCATGGGCTGTGTAGAGGAGTGTTCAGCAAAGCTCTGCGTATGGAGGAACTCAAGTAAGCAAAACTATTTGGTTTCTCACATCCAGCATATAAATATAATGCCCTTGCTATGATTCTCCTACTGGCCTTTACAGATGCAGGAATGAGAGCCCAAATGAGAGAAACATCAGGAGGGGAAAATAATTACTTGGCTTAAGATAGGTAAGGGGAAACTTTGGAACAAGGAAGGACTGTGCTGTTACAGTGGCTGATTCAGCCCACTATCCAGCCTGGAGGAGCATTATGGGCTGATTCTGGCACCTGGTTGTTAAAATACTGGATTTTTCTGTGGAAACAGTTACTACTGACTGTCCCATTCACAATTCATTTCACCTATTCATTAGTTCCAGGTGAAGCCTCATTTTTCCATAGTGGCTGGCCAGAATGAGTTT
The DNA here is from genome assembly GCA_026212715.1 of Elanus axillaris. Taxonomy (NCBI): domain Eukaryota; kingdom Metazoa; phylum Chordata; class Aves; order Accipitriformes; family Accipitridae; genus Elanus; species Elanus axillaris. Next base: position 28,298,510 of record JANZLQ010000002.1, on the reverse strand, counting down.
TCTGAAGGCTGCTCCAGATGATTTGGTGTGAAGGAAACTGTTTTTTGCCCCAGTTGAAAGCAAACAGTATTATATATTGATGGAGCAAACCTGCAAAAATGAGAAGTATCAGCAGTCACAGCCAGATTCATTAAATCACCTCTACTTGGATAAACACCCCCAATTACTGGGATTTCAGAGGTACTCAAATATTAAGTTTATGTTGGATAGAGAGCAGTATTATCTCTGGAAAATAAATTCAGCTTCCAATGTGGAGTAGAGTAATCATGGCATGCAGGTCAGGCATGAGTCTTAATATTTAAAAAAAAAATTCATTCTTTGAGAGCTCTTTGTTTCCATTCTTGAAATGTGCTTGTCCTGTGCAAACTACTGCAAAGCCCTGGAGTTAACCTGCGCCCACTGACACCTGTTTATCCTGGGTGATCTGCATGTCAAAACCAAACATAAGCCTTTCCGACAGGTTCCCTAGCTTAACTCTGGATTTATGCCAGGAAGAGGCATTTAATCCTTTGATTCGTTGGGGTTTCTAGTCAAGGCAGTGATGAATCCAGGCATGTAGAACTAATTTTTATGCAGAGTGGTGTCATCCCTGATTAAAACCAATAAAACTAGAGCAAAGCTATATCTGATTTTTATATGAAAATAGATATTTTAAGTTTTAGGGCTAAGTGGTACAGGGATGGGAGTGAAATTTTATATAGGACCTTATATAAATCACCATTTAGCATTCTTGGGCTTCTGCAGCCATGGCTAGTGAGCAATCCCTGCTCCCACTGCTATGCTGATGTCACTGGTGTTGCATATACAAGGACATAAGCAAAAGCCATACTCAAGATGAATTCCACCCAAGGGCACAGTGAGATCAGTGCCTGCCATCCAGGAGGATGAGGATGTTGCAAGAATTCTTTATGTTCTGCCTTCTGCATAGGCTGCTGGAACAATGAGAATAAAACTCTAACAATAACCAACAAATGGGAAACTCTAAATGGCTTTCTAAATTTTTTCTCCCCCAATCCCATCCCCAACAGAATATAGAGAGAATAAACTGTTATATTAGGTTCTGTCTTGATGGAGACTATATAAGCCCTACAGACAGCTCTGTTGCTCATTAGCAGTGCATATATATATGGGGGTCTGCAAAGGCTCTGGCCTCAGCCCATTGGTACTCCCAGTGGTATCTGTACCATAGGCCGTGTGATGGGGAGGCTTGTGAGCTGCTCTGAAGCTCTGCCATCCATGCTGTGGCTTATTAACCATAAGTAAAAGTAATTCTGTGAGTAATGAAACTACTGGAGCTCAGTTTACTGTTAATTGGTGTCTGGTGGCTCGTTCAAGTTTTATTAATTGTATTAAAACTGCAGCATGAGCTCTGTCCTTCTTAGATGCTAGAAAAACCAGACTAATAAGAAATGTTGCTGGGGTGGGTTCCTCAGGGTATGACAATCCTGACCAAAACCTTTTTCCTCTCCATGGTGGGGGGTATACCTAACTTCTTTCCCCTGCCCCAAGAGATTTTTGGTGTGCAAAGGATTGGGGTTTTTTTATGCTACTGCCTTTCTTTCACTGTGAATGTTAATTGAGCTCTTCTACCTACTTTCTTCTGCCAAACTTGAAGTAAGTTAATATCTTGGATCTGTAGTCCCTGTCAAAAGTGGATAACAGGCTCAAATGCTAGATACGATGAAACATGCGTACAGCGTGACTCCATAAACCTTGTTTTGTTTGGAAAGTAGGATAAAAGCCCTTAGTAATGAATTTGAATCCTTGTGATTAAAAGGCAAAGCCAAAGAGCCTTCATTTTGCTCACGGCTATTCTGTGGGCAAAAGTTGTTGGTATTTGACAATTTTATTTGCTGCTATTTATTTTTTCGTTTCCAATATGGGAGGCTTCACAGCTTTTTGCATAGATATTGGGACCAAAAGTGACTTTAAATCATCCAGGCTGTGACCTCCTGTACGGTACAGGCCAGAGAATTTCAACCCTTATTGAACCCATTAACTTGCATTTGACAAAAGCACATCTTCCAAAACCTCATCCAGTCTTGATTTAAAGGCAAGAGATGGTAGCTGCCTTGGGAATTGCTAGAAAAATAAGGCTTCTGCAGCTGCCCTGGTGTTTAAGATTATTTGGGGGGGGGGGGGG
>JANZLQ010000002.1:28282898-28296267 GCA_026212715.1 Elanus axillaris | reverse complement strand
CCCCCCCCCCCCCCCCCCCCACACGACACGGGACACACAACAGCCCTGGCTTATTTTAATGTCTTAATGTCTTTGCAGCTATAGTTTATGACCTTGTGCTGTTGGTATTATCCTGCAGCGTTTAGCAGCGTTTTCCTGACCAGCCCTTGCTCTGGGTGTTTGTTATTCTGGGCACTTCCATGTTTAGGGAGATGCCAAGTAGGTAAAAGCATGGTGGGTCTGGAGGAGTTCAGTGGAGGTCTGACTTTTCTTCTTTTAGTTTCAAATGGGCACTGCAAGAACTGAGAACTGTGTGAGCACCTTCACACTGGGATACTTGCACCTCCAGAAGGTCCATGGTTTCTTTTGTTCTCCAGGAAAAATTAAGGCACTGCCTTGCTCCCTGTCCTTGCAGGACTCTTATCTACTAAGATCTGAGTTGTGAGGCCATGACAACTTTTAGGGAGGTTCCCCAAACAACTGCCAGATGGCAATCGCATTCAGTTCCTCCAATCAGGCTGGTTTTGAACCACTGACAACAGGGTAATAACTGCATATTCCTATTCTTTAAACCAGCCAAATCCTGAGCTGGGCTTTCTTCCTTCCTTGTCCAAATGTTTGAATAAGTGAAGCCAAGTTTTCTGGTTTTTTATGAAATAATATTGCCTTGATTCATGTAGATGTTAAATAAACATGTAAAATAAACGGACTGTGAAGCAGGACTGAATGCAAAGCTGAATTCCCATGGTCCTTGGCTTTCAGGATCTGGTCTCCTGACCATCTCTGTGGCAGGGCAGGATGCCTTTGGTTCTCTGTGTCTTTCAGACAGACAGGCTGCTGTCACTTTCTCACTTCCATGAATTTACAGGGAAGGGGGTCAGGACAAGCAAGACCAGAAAAGATTTCCAGGGACCGGTTAGCTCCTGAAGCCAAAACGTCCCATGTCATTCATGTTTTTGGACTTCCAGGCCTCAGCCTCCTGGTGGTAGAAATCACTTTCTCAATATCCATCCTTAATCTCCCCTGCTGCTTTGTCCCTTCTGGAATAAGACCTTTATCTCTTGTCGCAGCTCTCCTGTACTTGAGCGCTGTTATGTTTCACCTTGGTCTCCTCTTTCAAAACCAGGGAACCCAGGGAGCAGCCACTTTTTGGGAAGTGCAGCTGTTAAATGGACAGAAGTTTGGGAAGACCCCTCTTGCCTCTACCCCAGACCTGCCATGGTGACCTGGGGCAATTCCTTCATCTTTGTCTAGCTCTTCAATTTTTAGCTACTGATCAGCAGTCATGTTCTCTGGGATTCCCTCTCTGTGTGCTGGACTCTGCTTTCCAAGTGGGACACTTCATATTGGAATATGTAATGTTTTAAACTTTTAAAAAAAATTTTTGGCACCACTCCCATTTCTCCCTGAACTCATAAACAACCTCTGCAAAGATTAAAGAGCCTAAGCTGACAGAGCTATGTCACCTTATTTTGTTGGACTGTTGCTCACTCCTCCTTCCTGTACCTCTGCCTGCCCTCAGCTGGCATTGCATGTAGTGCTCTTCTCTTTTTCCTCCTTTATGTAAGGTTCATGTTTCCATGTGTTCCCCAAAGCCTCAGGCTGTGAGGGTGCTTTAGAAATAAATCATTCTATCACCCAATTGCTGTAGTGTTTAATTAGCCCCTACTTGATGGAGATGTCTGGAAACATAAACAAAAGGGATTCCAGCAGTTCTCCCAGTGTCTAAATGTTTGAACCACATTGTGTGCTTCATGCTCCATCCTATGCCACCCCTCCAGCATCTGCCTCTCTCATTTCCAGTATAGTATTGCTCTCTGCTGAATGCTCAGTTCTGATGATGTTTGGGTCTGTTAACTACTTCTAACTGGGAAAGGTGGCTGCAAAGCAGGAGGGAACTGTGTGCACTTGGTGAGCACTACACCTTTGAAGAAAGATGGAGCTAATGAGCAGGATGTCACCTCCAAGTGCAGAGGAATTTCAAGCTACTGTGTATTTAGTCCTTAATGTACTTAAATGTATTAATATATTTTTGCCCTGATTAATGAGTTGCATGAAACATGAGTCTTTTTACCTTCACCTGTGTTTTACATGTATTGTGCTCTCTTGCAGCTGACTGTGCTCCAGGGGATGGGCAAGTGTAGGCATGCCTATTTTCATGACCTCACACAAACCAATTACCCCATTTACAAGCAGCATTATGCTGTGCCGAGTCAAAAGCCAGTTTTACAGTATTTTAACACCAGGAGTTAATGTTTCTTTTCTTTCCCTTTCAAGAAAGGAGCTGTCATTCATCCTTTCCCTTCTTTAGACCTGCTAGATAAATCTGCTGACTTTTCTGGTGTGCCTTGGTGAACTCCCCTACAGGTTTAGGCTGGTATATAATAAGAGAATTTGTGTTGCCTTTCTTTCCCATCAGTTTAGTAACAGAGTCTGTGTTGTTTTCTTTGTCTTTTTTCTTTTTTTTTTTAATTTTTAATTTAATGAAAGGGTGGGATGCAGTTGTGGGGATGCAAAGGTATTGTATCTCCAATACTTGTGCTGTTCCAGGAGCATGCAACTCTGAAGCACCATTTGAAGTCCTATGTACTGTATTTGACTGCTTTTCTGCAGCACTTGAAAGTTCAGAGGATTATCCAGAGTTTATCCAAACTCATTAGAAGCTCTTCATCTGGACTGAAATCTGGAAACTCCACAAAATTAGAAGCAACTTGTATGAGGCTTCCACTGCTCCTTGGTTTTGCCAGAGTGGAGGCATGAAGACATCTGTTTCTCTTGTGGTATTATGGTTTCAGGTACATGCCAAAGCCAACAAAATGCAGAGATGTACAAAAATGCTAAAATAAAGCATGGCAAAACCCCCATGTTAGCTTGATGTTTTCAAACCTCAGTAAAGGGTTGGCTTCAGTCTGGCTGGTTCAGCTTTGGGCTGGTTGCTTCATCTGCTGAATCAAAGATGAGAGGCTCCAGTGGATGCCAGGAACCAAACCCTGATCATGATGTGGCTGCTGCAAGTGGTGGTGGTGCCTCCGAAGCTGTGTTCAGGACCTTGTGTTCCTCCTGTGAGGGAGGGACAGGAGATAGCTTGAACTTTGTCCAAATCATAAGGTCAGACTGAAACTTGGAGTTTGTTTTGTTTGGGTGTTTCTGCTTTCATCTGTCTGTTGGAGTGATAGAAGTGGGGCTGGGTTCTTCCTCAGAGCATGTGAAGCAGTTGTGTTGGCTTTCTGGGGTCTTTCAACCCACCATTTCGCCTTTGTGGCAGTGGCAAACTGTCCCACCAGGCCATGCTTGCTTTGGCCAAATGGTATGGCTATTGGAACAGCCTTGGCTTTCTGAAAGCCCCAGCTGTTTCTGCAACTGTGAGGAATGTGTGCTGATGAGCACTTGATCTAATTATCCTTTGGCCAGGGGTTGTCATTCCAGTGTTTCTGCTCACTTGCTCCATTCCCTATATGCTTGGCACGATGGTAGCAGGGGTTGCAGGAGGAAGGTGAAGGGCTTTCTCTGGCACAGTGCATCTCCTGGGATCTGCAGCAGGCCAAGGAAAACTTTGCTTCCATTCTGTGTGTGACATTGGAGGTAGCTCATTAACCCATTAGCCCTTTGCTTTGGCTGGTAGCTGTGGAGCTGTCACTTCTTCCCTTCCTCTGTGAGATGAGAAATTCATGTGGAATTAAGTGCGTGTGGCTGAAAGGATGCCTTTTGCTAGAGGTGGGGACTGGGCTGTTACCTTTGTTAACTGGGAAACTATTTTTGACTCTGTCCTGCAATTTGATTTTCTTTCCTATTTGATGGTGGGGAGGGGTTTGGGTTTATGTAACTGTTCTTGTTCAGTTGCTTTTCAGGTGATGGCCAATTATTCCCAGTCTTGCATAGGAAAATCTTTGTTCATTCCAACAGGAGGGTGAAGCAGAAGGACCATCAACTTGGACCCCCACACACCTTTCACAGTCTGCACTCTGTTTTCCTCTTGCTCTCTATTAAGAGATTCCAAAAGGCTTTACCACCTATACAAGCATTGTCTGAGGGAAGCTCAGAAAGGGGAACTGATTCACAAAAAGGTGCAGCAGCTCTAAATGCATGGCCAAGTGTCTATGCAGTGTGTGGTGGAGAAGGCAACCATACTCAGTAGTGCAGAACGATGTGGTGGCAAGGGGCTGCCTACCTAAAGGAAGGCAAAACACCTATTAAAGCCAGTGGGAAGCTTTCTTGGGTATGGGATTGCTGAGTTTGGCCCTATAAATATTCATATTGTTGGTTTTGTGGTTTAATCCATGGGCCCTCTTTAAAAATAAGAACTTTCTTAAAACAAACAAGAACTTGCTTTTCCCCTGCTCTCTGCCTGGTCTCTTCAGCTCCAATGAATATACCTCAGCTTGCCCAGGCCCTCATCCCTGCTGTGGCATGACACAACTCCCTTGTCAGCAGCACATTGTTCTTATTGAGTTTTATTATTCCATGGGCTAAATTACTGTGTGCTTTGATCTCCTGTTGGACTCATTGCTCAGAAAGTGGGGAAAAGGTTGACTTTTTATTTTGCATCTGCCTCACTCATGCAGAAAGGTCAGGCTATAGAAGGAGATAAAAAGCCAGGGAGAGACTGTGAGGTTTTGCAAGTCTTTGGTAGAGAAACACCCTAGGTATTTCAAGGTGAAGTCTCAAGGAGAGACTGACTGCTGAACGGCTTTTATCCAACCCCAAGCCACCGTACTACCCATCCCTGCGAGCAGGGTGCCACAGTGCTGACATGGGTGCTGTCAGTGCTTAGTGAAGAAGGCAAGTAAGGCTTGGAGAGTCAAGGCTCTAAGGTTTGTGGGTGGCGGGGAATGGTCACTGCTGTCCCTGTGGTGAAACTCACCCTGCTCTTAGACTGAAACATGTTCTATGGGATATACTGAGCTGCTTGTGGGGATGTTCTGGCAGCAGCTCTTTCTTTGCTCTGGCAGGTTCTTTTGAGTCCTGCTCTTACTGTATATCTTCTTTTTCTCCTACCCCCATACCTGTTCATGGTTTTTGCTTCCTGAGGTTCTCAACAGGCAGGTGCCACCTCATCTCTCTCCCATGCATGGTGGTACTAGTAGTGGCATGCCTACCATTGCTGTTGTGCTTAGTGCAAGAATGTAATTTGGGAAGACTTCACTGAGGTGACCCTTGGCAAAAGCAGTGGGTGGGGATGGATGCCACTGTTTCCAATACAGGCACTGTCTGTAAGCCTAGGAGCTGTTCTCCTTGCCAGCTGAGTTTAACACTGGAGGGACTGGCCAGGGCAGAACTGGTGCAGGAGGGGAGGGTGGGGAAAAGCAGCTCATTTCCACACTTGTCTAAGGTACAAGTTGTTAGATTCATATTGCTCTTGGGTGTTAACTTTTGTGGAACAACTGAGCTGCTGGGGTTGTGTAAAGCTGAGAGACCGTTCAGAGGGAAGTTGTCTGAGTGTATGAAACAACGTGGCATGTTTATGAATAATGAACACTAGTCTTGGGACTGGTAAAATTCACATGTGGTGCATATTGCCAAGGGCTCTACTAGGATAGCTCCCCAAATGCAGTCCTTGCACTGCTACTGCAGTTCCAAAGCAGTCATGCTGGTGGGCAGTGCAACTGGGAGGAGGTGTTGCTCAGGGCTTTGGAAAAATGGCTTTGGGGCTTTGCTGAGAGCCCCAAGGTGTCCTGGAGAAAGGAGAGGAAAGAGACCCCAAGGGATGTGTTTCTATGACCACAGCAACTTCCTCTGACCCCTGCCTGCTCATCAGCTTGTGAGCATGGTTTGAGCCAGTGAAAATAGCTCAAGTACTGCATGTGATGTTAATGACCCCTCAAGAGGCTCAGCACCACTCAACACCCTTTTAATCTCCTGGCATCAATACAGGAACAGAAGAGCCTGGAGAAAGCATGTACATTATCACATTGTAGAGCAGCTCCTTAAAATCTGAAGTCCTAAAAGCATTTAAGCCTTCCCTGTGCTGTTCCAAAAGGGATACTTTTAAACCTTAAGTTAACTCATAGGTCAGCACAGTAATGTGTCCCTCAGTAAACCTACGGTGTCCTGTTTCTGCTCTTTTGAAAGAGTCTATGTACTTTACTTCTTTCCAAGATCCCACCACCTCTCTATCAGTGATTGCCAAGCTTAGCCTGACACAGAAGTGATAGTAAGATAAAAGAAGATGGCATCTTTTATCTGATTTGTATTGCCTTATTTTAGGCTGAACCCAAAGACAATATAATGGCCAAACCCGATGAAAGACCCTATGAACTGGTTTGTCTGAAAAAAAACTAGGCTTTGTATCTTGACTAAACAAGAGTATGAACTAAGACAGTTTCTGGACACTGCAGGTTCTGTTTGGAGGTCTCATGATCCCTGGAAGAACTAAATTTTCTTCATAAAACCTGGATTTGTGTACCATGCAAATGCATTGTCCTGTTCATTCTACAGCCCTCCAAGCAGAACCTGGGGACATGTTGACAGGAGTTGTCTCCATGCAAAGTTTCAGCTCGCCAGAAAGGAGAGATCCTGGATGTAGAGGCATGAATTGCTGTATGAGATCACTCCAGGGTGAGGCCAGTTAGAGAGCTAACTGAGGTTGCTCTCTTCTTCCATCCCCAAGCAAATCACTAAGTATTTGAATTGGGACAGGGGCTGTTGCACCTGGACAACCAAGAAGACTATGAATAAGTGCCCATTATGTGAAGAAATACCTTTTCAAAGGATGCCTTAGTCTTGTTACATCTCAACTATTGACTGAGCTCTTGCTTTTCTTTCCACATAGTGTCTGGTTTGTTGTTTTCATGTAGTCACTCAGTAGATACTACTAAATAAATGTGTGGGCAGTGTAACAGCTGATGAGGGTAGGCTGCTGCTGGCTTGAAGGATTATTTGCAGATTGACAGCAACCCGGGCCCTGTGGTAGGACTATGGTCACATTGGGCTGCATGTTCCAGAATGTGTAGTCAAACTTGCAAGCTGTCACCCTTAGAAAAATGCTTATGTCCTGCTAAAATAGGTGAAACTTCCTGTTCTTTGAAGGACAGTTTGAGCATAAGTTTACCTTAAAGCATGTGTTTACTGAGTAGGGATGTGAGAAAATAAGAGTGCTTTCCCATGATCCAAACTGCTCTTTTGCTTTTGTGTTGCAATTGCTCTTTCCTATGTGTCCGAGCAGCTTTTAGTGCAAGAGAACTGATCACAGCCTCAAGCATGGGATTTGCCCTACTATGACACCTTCCTGTGTTTGTGCCCTTGAAAAGGGCTTAGTAGGAAACTGCTCATCTTCACTCTTTACTTTTGTGCTTTTATACTCTTCTTGAGTAAATAGGTAGCTGTTGTTCTTAGTGGGGTGCTGTTGAAGTGTCTTACAAAGGAAATGACACTGATGTTCATGTTAACCCTTTGACAATGTAAAAATAGCTGGTGTGAAACACTGCCCTTGAGAGCAACTCTTGTCCCATTTTAGTGCACCTTCATTCTGAGGAGGAAAAACATATAATAATTATAAAAAAAGGGATGTGTTCCTGGACTTTGAAAGCTTTTGACCTTGGAGAAGAATGCTCTATTTATAACAGCGGGACTGTATATTTTTAAAAGCCTTGAGACACACGTGTGCTGAGGAGTTAGAGATGCTCTTTGACTCCAACTTCTTTTTTGACCTCTGCTAGATTAGTGAAGATATAATTTGTAACATGACCCCAAGAATCAAAAGTCTCTTTTTATTAAAAACTTCGGAAATGACCTCACAAGGGAGTTTGAACTGATGAATGCATAGATAAGAAATCCTCTACTGAAGCTCCTTTTGAAAATTAATGCACAGAACAGATGAGAATGTGGATGTATTTGGGACAAAACTCATTCATTAAGCCATGCAGCTAGAGAACTAAAAAGAAATGAGTAATAGAGAAGGATTTTAATATATAAATAGTCCAGTATCTGTCTAAATTAGAACTATCGAGCAAAGTATTTCAGCATGTGCTCAAGTGAATACTTGAGCGCTTTCATGGTTTTACCAAATCTAGGTCCAAAAGTGACTATTCCGGTCATCTAATCAGATTTCCTCCCAACATTGGCCAAAGAAATTTACCTCCTGGTTTTGGCATCTCCTATTTTGCATATATATTAGAGACACCCAGCTTTGGTTGCTGGCGATGCTGTTGTTGATTACTTTCCTGCTTTGGTCAGTTGGGGTCACACCACCTAAAAAATCATTACTAAAAATGATTGGTTTGGGTTTTTTCCTCTCTGCCTCCCACACTTCTTTCTGCTTTGAGTTGTTTGGTGGTGTGAGGGAGTTGCTGATTCATTGTTTTTTCTCCTGCAGTTGTACCTGACTTAATTAAGATTCTAGCACAGGAGACCAGGTAGACAAACCTCACAGCAGAGGAGGGACAATATTTTCCTTGGTCCCACAGTTACCACAGGTCTGTTACCACTGACAAATTTAGCTGTTACCTCATGAGCACATGGCACTGCGGTTTGCTGCAAGAGAACCTTCAAGTGCTGAAGCAAAAGGGCAGAATGATGCTTGTTGAGAAGCCAGAGAGCATCTGCAAAACCAAACAAGTTTGTGACCATTTACTGGAATAAAAGTAATGAGTCACTGTGGTAAGACAGCAAACATTTTTAGAGTCAAGTGCTGTTCCTTTGGAGCTTTTGAAGTTTTGTAGGGAAGGACTGAGATTTGCTGGAGAAAGAAATTAAATACAACATTTGGAGCTCACTTGGGTAACTTACAAAGCTTTGGCCATCTTGTCTTCAGGTGAACAAGGAACTGTAGAAAAAGTTTTGAAAGGGTCATATTTTTGCTTTTCCACTAAGCAACACTGTCAAATCAAGACATTCTTAGTGTCAGCAACTTTGAATCAGAAACAGTATTCTGCTAGGCTTCCAGGCATTTTAAAACAAGGGTGTGGGTTAGCTAAGGCTCTAGCCAAAATGAGTAGTTTGCACTATGTTAGATGTAATACTGCTACCTGGACAGGCTGCTGTGCACTCTGACCCGGTGCAAAGTGATGTCTCCTGCTGAGCCCTTGCGAGTGTCTGCTATGGAGCTGTTTGCCTTTAAAAAAAAAAAAAAAAAAAGTAGTACTGGAGTGATACTATTCAACACAAAAACTTGGCATTCAGGCATACCACCCACTTGGAGTGCTGGATGTGCAGCGCTTGGAGTCCTCGGAAACTGTGAAGAGCTGGGACTGAAGTGCTTTGCCGGCCTTATGCTGAACCTCTACTGAAGATGAGAGTTTCGCCGAAACTGAAAGGGGAGAGCACTAGGCAGCTGGGCTGTGCCAGGTCTTCCTGGCGGGAAGTGCTTTTAGACTAAACTACCTGAGGCATTATGGGATGGCAAGTAATCCTGCTGGGGGAACCTGAGCTTTATAAACTGAGGGCACAGTGCAAAACAGTTGCCAAGTGTGTAATCTCTGCTTATTATCTCCCTAATATACATCATCTGATTCACTGCCAGACGCACTTCCGTCTCTCCGTCTTGCTACACCCCCCCTTCCTGCTTGTTCGGAAGATAAAATGTGTTGTTATAACTGCAAATGGGGCCCCTGGGACTGCTCCTGAAACCTTTGCAGTAAATTGCCCTTCGTCTCTGCAGACTGCCTTTGACATCTTTGGAGTTTGGAAAGTAAAATAGATAAATTATATTTATTTTATATATACACATAAAATATATAAAAATAATATAAATGTCACATTGCAAATCCAAGAAAAAAGTATTAACCATTTTACGCTGGACATATGGCTTGGTGAGAAAACATCAGGGCTTCCTGTGCATGCTTTTTACTATTTCCTCTCCACACTTGCTGTGATCTCTCCAAGACCTCTGGAAGCTCACATAAATGGAGGTTTGTATTCTGGGTTAATGTCAGTTGGTCCCAATTTTTGTTTCTGCTATGGGTCATATTGACAAGAATCCTGAGGGGTTTGTTGTTGGGGTTTTTTTTGGTGTTGGTTGTTTTTTGTTTATTTTTTTTTCTGCCTTCCTCTGCAGCATCCAGCCCAGCTGGCTGGGAGCCTTTGGGCACCCCTTGTTCCAGCAGTTCCTGGTCTCTAGGGCTGTGCTGGTGTCAGTATGTGATAGCTAACTGCTAAGGCTGTGATGTTTCAAATAATGTTTGGTACAAGATCGGGCATCTCTGTGAGGATGTGCAGAAGAATAGGGGGGTTGAGGTCCCAGTTGTGTTTAAGGTAGCATGTGTGTTGGTGAGCTAAGGCTGGCAACAGCTCTGCTTCTTGTCAGGGACCCTGAGGCTTGTGGGGAGTTATACTGGTTGAAAACCTAGGGAGAAAACTGAATACTTGCTCATTCAGGTCTCTAAGACTGCAGGGATGCTCTCCAGCATCCAGCCCCACTGGGCAGCAGTGGTGCTGGGTCACTGCTGCTGCTGAGCAGCTGGTGCTAGGGCTGTAACGGGGCTCAATCCACCCTGCTGTGTTGCAGCTGCCTCTGGACCTGTGTTGAAGAGCTCTCTCCAAATTACTGGGCTGGGGGAACCGGCTTTAGGCTGAGACTCTGTGTGTGTGTAGGTTCTGGGGGGCTGCAGGAGGAGGGCAAGGCCTTGAGCTGAAAGGGTGATGGGGCTGGTGGAGGGGGCTGAGTCCATGCAGAGTGGTGGTGGGGAGACTGCAAACAGGTCTTCAAGCATGGGGCTGTGTGTGTACAGCCCTTCCCTACCTCTGTAAACCCGGGTAAGCACTTGAAGTCATAAATTTTGGGCTCAGAAGGGAGGTGACCAAAAGCAGCAGAGCTTGTGTCATGCAGCAGGAATCCTGCCCTATCCCGTCCCTGTGTGTTAGGGGTGTCTTGGGGGAGCTTGGGGAAAGAGGTTTATTGCTGAACACAGAGGCATGAGGCCAAATGCAAAAAGGCTGTCATCCTTCTTGAACCAAAGTGGAGAAAGCAATGCCATGTTAAGGTACAGAGCTGAAATGCTTTGACCAGGGGAGAAAGTCTGTAACTCACAACCTGATAAGAGGAACAGCTTCACCTTCCTGTGCTGCTCTTGCAGCATTCAGTATTGCTGCAGAAAGCAGCTAAGCCACAAGAGAACTGAGGGCACAGTAAGAGGTCCTTTCCCTCTTGCTTTGCTCCATGGGGCCCTTTCTTCTGCGAGCAGCCTCTAGAAACCACGGAGAGGTGCAGAATCAGAAAATATGAAAGTATTGTTGAAAGCTATGGCCCGTTTCCCGGTGGGTGGCTGCTCTGCATTTATATGGGGGTCAGATCAGATCTAAGTGGTCCCTTTTGGCTTCAAAGTTTATAGCTATTATGAATGCCTCTCAGCATGCACTGCAGGGCCTGTCTCTACTCGATAACATGGCTGTATGAGAGAGTCATAAATCAAACCTGAAATCTGGCAGGTTTAATAATAAATCCCAAACTTGTGCCAGGTCTGTGAACTTTTCAGTGTAACTGAGGTGCTCTGAGAGTGAACCTGAGAAGTTTGATGGTTGCAGGAGGAAAACAGGCAGAACTTGTCAGCTTTGACCCCAAATCAAGGAAAATGTTTTGGTTTTGGCAAAGTGGGGCTTTGTGGCTTTTGTTAACCTGAGGCTCAAAGCAAATGTGTGTTTGGGGTGGGGGGGAGAGCATGAATTTAAATGGGAATGCTTTTTTGTAACATTTCTCACTGCTCTCACTTGGAAGAGGGTAATGCAAGGAAGCGATGGTTTATCTCTGTATCAGGAGAGTAAATAATGTTATGGAAAACCTATTTTGTTACTGTGAAGTTCACATATCCAGATTCCAAATCCCATGTAGCCCAAGGACTGTTCTGTTCTGATCACTTTTGCTTCCCCTGCCCAGAGTCCCTTTGTGCCACATCTCTGCTAAACAGAAGCAATTAATTCCCTGATGTGAGTGTAGATGGGGGTTAGTGAGGAGCAGAGAGGGCTCTGTGATAGCTCTGGACTAATTTTGTGAAGGAGGAGATATTTCCTCCTCAGAGAACACAAGTGCTTTTGGGTGGGAAGATCCCAGGGGAAATGCTGCTCCCATGCTTTCTCCCTACCTCTAACTGCACTGCTGAACAAGCAGCACCATTGATGCCCCCAAACTCCTCCTGTGAGCCTTGCAGCACCCCTGTAAGTTACAAGTTGGGAGGGAAAAATTGTTCCTGTGTTGTCTGTTTTTCCATCTCAAAGCATAGCAACTGAGACAAAGTGGGATGTGGATTTTGCTGTCATCTCCATGGCAAGAAACAGTTTTAAGAGGAAAAAGCTGCTCCTTTGGAGAATCCAATGTTTCCGGTGATTTTTAGCAAAGAGCTACAGTAGCTGTTGCCCAGTCTAGTTATTGCACTCCTTGGATTTCCCAGCTCTTAAGCATATACTCAAGCTGGGTAGTCACATGGATGGTATATCTGCCTGGTACCTTGTTCCAATGCTGCCTTGGAGAGATATTCAGCATCTGATACTGCCCAAGTCTTACTGGGAGTCAGTACTTTTTGAAGATGTGTGTCCCTGGGTGAGACTACAGTTCAGGCAGTGCTCAATGATAGTTTCAAAGCTCCAAGGCACCCTATTTGGAGAAATTTTTAGCAAGTTATAAGGTGCTTCTATTGAAAATCTTACTAGGCACCAATGTCTGCATCTCTTAGAGCCCCCTAAGACTTTAAGAGTTATTGACTTTATTGTTTATCAGCTTTTTTTATTGCTCTTGCTCACAGGACACAGCTGCTTGTGTAAGTAAATGCAAAATACAGGCATGAGTGAAATGTGCAGGGAAGTCCTTGGAATATGGGTCAGGGCAGAGGTGGCTAAAGGCTGAGGAGGAAACTTCCTGCTCTGGAGACAATAGCATGATTGATGCACCCAAAGAGCTGATTTAATCCAGTTGAATTATTTCATCGTGAGGCATAGAACCACGATAAAGAGGCTTCCTCCTCTCTGGATTGATGCAGGGAGGCAGCCAGATAACAGGATTAATGATCTGAGCCCACGGTTCAGGTTTCATCCCCAGTCGCAGTATGAATCAGATGTGACCCTGCTGACTCGGTTGCAGTTATTCCAGAAGGGCAAGGGTTTAATGAAAGGTGGAATTGAGCTTCCTGATCTCAAGAAGACTGGCTTTCTGGGCATGATTAATTTTTCCAAGTCAAACTGATCTTTTGGGCCAGTGAGCAAGTCTTTGTTCAATGCTGGCAGAGACGTGTTAGGAGGAGGAGATTTCCCTGCTCAGGGCTAGACCCCTTGGGGCCTGCATGTCTCTAGTGAGGATGTCGTTTATAGGTGATGCTCGTTGTGTGTGAGTTGTATTTGTATTTGACCTGCTGGTTTCAGGCTGGGAGTGCTTACTAGGGTTGGAGCTGCACAATCTGGGCTGCATCCTTTGTGTTTGGGATTTGTTTATTTCTTTTCTCTCTTGGGGGGGGGGGGGGGTGGGTTGTGT
>JANZLQ010000002.1:28271019-28282798 GCA_026212715.1 Elanus axillaris | reverse complement strand
GGGGGGGGTTGGGTTGTTTTTGATTTTTTTGTTCTGGTTGGATGCAGTTTTTTAACTTGTAGGAAATAGTTGAAGCAGGGGTGAGAAAAAGGTGGTGGAGGAATCTCTTTTATTCCAGCCAAATCACTTTCCTGATCCAGTTTGCTGCAGGGCTGGAACAGGAACAGATGGGCAGGGGCGTGCGGTGGGGAAGGGACTGCTTCTTTTTGGCAGCGGTCACGTTGATGCTGGACTGAAGTGCCCCTGTAATTGCACCCAGTGAAGTCCTGCTGCATGGAAATGCTCAGGAGGTCTTCTGCAAACTCAGCTGGATTCCCTTTTGCCCTTGTCTCTCAGAGGTTCCTTCATCTGGAAGGACCCAAGTGGTGCAAAATAGCAGTTCCCAGAGCCTGGAAGGGAGCCAAGGATAGTAGGCTCAAGCCCTAAAGTATGCATGTGAATGTAAATTGTGAACACCTCCAATGTGCAGGCTGTTTGGATCCATGGCTCTAGCCTTGGCCTCCTTTCATGATGATCAGAAAGGGGTGGAAAATATTTATACTAACAGATTGTGAGCAGCTGTTTTAATGAAGCATTTATGTACTAGGCAAACTTTAAATTGCCCCAAAATGGGACACGTGTTTTATAAATACATCATTATGAAGAATTAGGGAGTAAGAGATTCTGGATCCAGAAGCTAATCCTCCTACACTTATTTATTTTAATAAAGAGTTTATAAATTGGAAAGCAACAGTGTAGAAAATAAGTGTGGGGCTTTCCAGAATGCATCCACACTTCAAAACTGTGGCAGTGGAGAATTAACCTCTCTGGATCTAGCACACTACCTCATGATTCTGCACACCAGCCTGTTTAAAAATGCTTCCACCCCACTTTGAACAAGAAAATAACATTTGGGTATGGAGCCCTTCCTGTAGGAAGATGGCATTTAGAAGATGGATTTGTTGTGGTTTTGGATCCAAATCCAAGCTTTGAAATACTTCCAGTTCTCTGCTTTCTTAGCAGATGATTAAAGGTGAGGAGCCTCATTCATGAAGTCCTGTTATGTGTCAAATCTGAAAGTGCATTTCTTAGGCAGAGCTGTCATTTGCTTGATCCTGGTGCAAGTCTGCTAGAAAACGAATTGCAGAAAGGTTTGGGGGCTAATATCCTCTTTATCTGCGTGTCAGCTCTGTGTCAGGTAGGAATGCAAAATGCCATTTTGGAAAGATTTTCTCTCATGAGTACCATTACCTTCTCCAGATCTTAGGAGTCTTTAATTCATAAAAATGCTGGTGGGAGCACAGGCAAAATGTGTGCAAAGGTGTACAGGCACTCACTCTGCCAATTAAAACTGGAGGTCCTGCCTAGAAAGTTGTTGAGAGTCAAACTTTGCTTACTTATTCAAATAGCATGTGGCCCTGCTGATCTGGGGAGGTTGTCATGGTTATGCCGCATCAGCTGATGTCATCTCCTTTTCTGTAGAAATAAGTGCTTTTCAGCTGACCAGTTCAGGGTAAAGCTGTTTAAAATGCTAAGGCAGCCAGAGCAGCTTGCTGGGGTCTCTGCTATCAGGGTGCATATAAAAGCTGTGAATTGGATGGCACTGCTAAATTGTGGAGGAATTGATGGGGAAACTAGTATGGACATGCTTGGATGGGGCAGACCCAAAGGTATTGTGGGTACACAATGGTGGCACTGAGGAGAGCAGCAGAGATTGGGATCAGTAGGGAAGCTAATTGAAGCAGTTGAATAGACGGAAGGAGAAAGGCAGTCAGAAATGTACAAAAGCACAGAAAAATGAACCACTAAGTTGTTTGCCTTGTGACTTGGGGATTTTAAACCAGGATAAGGGTGCTGAGTGATAAATGGCTTTGGGATGTTAAATGTCAGGTCTGAGGGTTTGTGGCTGGCATCTGTATGTCCAGTGTTTAATCCTTGCATGAATAATGGCTTTTTGCTGGTGAGGAAGAGCTCTTTACAGCACATAGATCCTGAAACCCTCTTTCTATGAAGCAGTGCTGCAACAGCTGAGCTGCGTGGATCCCAGCGCGGCTGCCAGTGAGATAAGGGCAGCCTGGTGGAGGCTGGAGACGGGGACTGGCCTGCCTGTGAGACAAGCCGTGCTTGCTGATGTGCAAAAAAAAAAAAAAAAAAAAAGTCTTGGCCAGGGGCCAAAATTTCATAGAGAGATTATGGAAAAGATGTGAGCAGGAGTCTTAAAAACTTGCTTTTGGGGATAGGATTAAAGTGGTAAGGGATATAAGCATGAATTAGTTGAAGATGCTACACCAAAAAGCATGTGTTGAGGTGCAGTCCGTGCAACAAAAGCAGCTGAGTCTGCTTCAGAGGCAGGAGAAGACCTTCGAGAAACCGTGCCAGAAACTAGATCTGGTGGTTCCTAGGTTTTCTTTAGTACCTGTATGTAGGTATGGAAATGTGTTAAGATGCAGTTCAGAGCTGGAGCAGTGCAGCCAGGAGGATGCCTCCTTGAGCTCACTGGTGAGAGTTGAGGAGATCTTGCTGCAATTTGGGGTGTTGGAGAGGCTCTGGAAGCTACAAAACCATTAGGGTCTGAATATCCTTCTGAGGTCTATTCCTTTATCAAATGAGGCTGAGATGGGCCATGAGGTTCAACAGCTTCAGGGGAGGAGTAGTGGAGAGGAAAGGACAAAGGAACAGGCAGTGCTGCTGCGTATGACTCATTTTCTTAGGAATCCTAGCTGTAAAAATAACAATCCTACTCATCGTTTTACAAATGCTTTTACAAGCACTTAAACATGGGATGTTAATGTTAAGTGTTGATCAAAATGCTCTGAGCATGAAAGGTTCATTAATCTGGATGAAAACATGTCAAATGATAAAATAATCTGTACTCGCAGTCACAGCACTGTAAACCGATCACTTGGTTTCACACCAGTGTAAATGGGACAAGAATATGCTTTTTTTCTTTTCTTTTCTTTTTTTCCTTTTTTCTGTTACGGCTGGAGATCTATGTCCAAACTTTCAGGCTGGGAGATTTTTTTTTTCTGGTAAGGGAAAAAAAGAGATCCAGCCCCTGGAGGAAACCTGATCAGAGACATACTGACTTACACACACACTCCAGGTCTATTGATCTCCCCCATCCCCTCTGCCCTTTCTGTCTTTAGGTTATAGAAACAATGTCTGTCAGCAGCAACTCTGCTTTCTGTGCTGGTTATTAACTCTCTGGCAGAAGGGAGTCTGCTCTCCCTTTACGGGTCCCAAGACCCACAACAAACTTAACAAACCAGGGGGAATACCTCCAGGAACTACCCTTTTGTACACAAAGCTTGGTGTTTTCTTAAAAAAGAATGAAGTATCATGACTCTATAGCTGTGCAATAGTTGAACAAATCTAATGAGAAATGCAGAAAATGTCTATTTAAGCCTGATGTTTGGGCAAGTATTGAATGTGTCGTCTTGTAGAAGCTCAGAGTGCAAACTGTTGCCTGTAACCCTTTGGTTTATGACTTTGCACAAGAGAAAAGAATCATAATTTCAGCTACTGGGCAGGCAAATATTAAGAAAATGTTATCCTACTGGGGCAAATCCTGTGAGAAACCAAATTCTTTTGGCTTTCTTTGCCCCCAAAGTTAAAGATTGCTTTAGTGCTACTCCAAGGCACTTTCACCAAAATCCTAACCCTGTGCCAACAGAGTCAGTAGGAAATAACACCAGCACACTATGTGGTTCTTCAAATTCCTGTAGGGAAGATGGTGACATTGTCCTTGGGATTTTAGATCATGGTAGAGCAAACTTCCAATCCATCTCCTCATTCTGCGTGCCCCAAATATAAACTATTAGATGTCTTTACTCTGACTTCTTGCGTTCAACTGGGCTGTATCCAAGGGTCTGACATGATCCTCTCCAGCACTTCAATCCACTCACACTTGTGCCTCAAAATAGAACATTATAATTTTGTTTATTTGCAGGCAGCTCATCCCACCCCTTCAATTCTCACGCTTCTGCTATGTATCACTAACTTATTCTTGATCTTAGAATGGTCGTAGTGCTGGTATATCTTCAGAGGGTTTTGAAGGTCTTATTTCAGGAATGCAGTTCTGAGTCCTAAAAAGCAATAAATCATAAGACTGAGTTGGATCTAGGATGGCCCTTGGAGAAATTCAGCATAGCTTTTGAGTAGTGTAACGTGCTGTTAATTTCCATTCTCTACATCACTGAGATGCTTCAGAAAAATGCCCAGTCTTCATTCCTAAATTCTTTGCTTTGTCTATATCCTTTGTGCTTGTGACCATTGTGTGTTTGCAGAGTGATGCTCCTGGGGGTTTATTTGCCTTACGAGAGTCCTGCAGCCAGTGCAGCAGTTGCTAGGATCTAGCCGGTCTCTGCTGTCATCCTTGTGCTCAAGTTGCTTCCCCACTTGTTTTCATGTAGGACATAACAAGGGGAAGTCAGGAGAAAGAAGTTTTCAGTATGTGTGTCTACAGTTGGTTTTGAGCCATGCATGGCAGTCTGTCCATGTCTGTGGTGGAGCATGCTTGCTGCAGTGTTTCCTGGCTGCACAGGCACTGGGATGGGTATGGAGTGAGGCTAAAGGAGGCTAACGATGCTTTGCTGAAAGCTGTGAGCCATATTTCCATTGCCAGACTTGGCTCAAGTTTGAGTTTTGTACAGATTCCCTAGCTGATCCCTTAAAATCTGCAAGTCCTTGGAGCAAATCTGGAATCAGTTTGGTGTGGGCCATTTGGTTTTAAGTAGAAACTGGGTGTAGCTGTAAGCTGTTGACCAAACTTTTCTGGTCTTTGATTTCACACAAACAAGCAGGGACTGAGAAAATGTCAATGTGAAACTGCGAGCCTAAACCTGAGCACAGCCTGTGTCTCCCTGGCTTTTGACTTCTGACAACAAAGCTGGCATCTTTCCATGGTAAATCATGTGGTATCTTCACATTGTAACTGGGGATTCAGCTGGATCACTGAGTTTTAGACAGCATTAAATGGAGATTGGATGGGGGGCTTTGCAAAGGTGAAAGATTCTCTGGGCCAGTATTGAGACCCTTAAAGTCTGTCTCCTGCTGCCAAAAACGGGATCTAATATATTATTTTGTCTGGCTCTCCATTTGGAAAACTGTTCTTGGCTGCCTTTCCTTTGCTACCCCTTCAGATAGAATGTACAATATTCTCCCCACTTACTATACATGTAGAAATTCCCGCTAGCGTTTCTGTTTTCATTTGCCTAAAATATTCCAATTAGACACAATCAGTGACTTGGCATAGCATGGCTTTTTGAAACTCTACTCCCTCTGCCTAGGCTGCTCTTCACAGCATTTCCTAATTGGTGTGAAATCTCCCTCCTTGCCCTGCAGCCTGTGTCAAAGTTGCTTTTCTATAAATTACTGTGCCGTGTCCCTGGACCTTGATAAGCCAGAGAGATGTGGGCTCTGTTCAGTCCTTTGGGGGCTCCCTTGATTTTGCAAAGGCATCTCCTGTTTCAGCATCTGGCCTTCCTGTAGGGGAATCACATGTATGTTCTCCTGACCTACTGCCTTGTTAAGTTGAGGGTTTGTTAACCTGTAGAAGTGTTTTTGGCTTATATTGCTACTTTGTGATTCTTGTACCCACTGAAGAAATTCAGTCTGCTATATCTGTTAATCTATTTTACTCCTCCTGCTTGAAAATAAGTTCAGTTACTGTAGGTAGCTCTGTGTTTTGCTGTGCAAATGTTCCAGTGCTCTTTTCTCTGGCTGACTGTAGAGTTTCTTGTCAGGATTTTTTGATTTCCCATTTACATGCTTTCTTAGAGCATGTAGAGCAAATGGTTTACTCCTGGTGAAGTTGACTTTGTTTCCATTTTTTTCTGAATGGATGTGAGCCAAGATCCCACACAGGGTTTAGCTGCCTAATTTGTCATTGATTTCACCCTGATGACATGGTCCTCTGCCTGTGTAACTGGAATTGGAAAGGGGGTGCTGGCAGGTTGCCCCAGGACTGCCCCATGCAGAATTGTGCTGTCCCCACTCTGCCACTACGCAGCCGGGTGACCTTGGGCAAGTCACAAGGCTGGGTGGGCAGTACTGGAAGTCATTGTTATCCTACAGAAAATTTTGTCCACGAAGTTTCAGACATCAAAGATAAGGCCTTGAGGCATGCCTATAACCTCAGTAAATAAACAACCAAAGAAACGATTTGGGTGTACAGTGTGCTGTTGTGGAGCAGTTGCAGTGTGTTTATGCTGCCAGTGAAGGGGAAAATAAATGAAAGGGTTTTGTCTGGCTTTGTTTGTTTGTTTGTTTAAATGGTTGGCTCCCTCATGCCTCTAAATAAGGCATTGCACAGTCCCACGGCCATTGGTCACCATGCTCTTACATTGATTGGCTGGACATTTCTGAGGAAGAGGAAAGAAATCTCTTGGCATTGAGTGCTGAGTAACCTATATTTAGCGGAAAGATTTTTCTTAATCCCTTAAATTGGTGTATGGCTTGAAGGCTGAAGGCTTTCTGACCTTGACAAATGTAAACCTACCTGATGTAACATTAGGTGCTGTTGTCTTGACAAACATAAAAATCCTTCTTTGATTTCCGATAAGCAAGGAATCTTGAGAAAACCATGTGCTAGTGAGTAAACTAGATTGTCTGGTTGTTGCATAAGCAGCTGTGTAAGATGTTGTGCAGCAAGTAGGATGCTGGGTGGATGCTAAGTGGTGTTTAGGACTTCTTTGCTGACAGAAGTGAAGATCCTGATGAGATAGCGGGTATTGCAACAGTGTATGGCATAAGAGCTGTTTGTCCATGTTAGCAACACTTCTACAACAGGCCTTCTGGAGCTGTAGATGTGGGTTTTTTTGGAGTGGCTACATGTATCTTCTACAAATTGCTCTAGAGAAGGAGCGGGGATGTTTTTTCCTGTCAGCTGAATGTGTTTGCAGAGGACCTAGGCCAGGGCATGCTGGGCTGGATTGGGACTCAGTGCAACAAAACCAGTAATTTAGCACTGGTGGAGTTAGGGCAGAAGTTGGTGCTACAAGTTAAACATGACTCATTAGTCACAGAGTCCACTGGAGATTAAAAAAACCTCATGAGATAGGTACTCTGTAATTAATATTCCTCCAAGCCTCTGTTGTTATCAAGCCAGGTGGTGCCTAGAAGTGCCTTTACTAGGCTGCCACCTCAAGGACATGCTCTGCTGTGTGCCACCTCTGCTGAACATTCCTGGCACCTGATTCATGTGCAGCACTGGGCCAGTGGTCCTCATCACCTGCAGCTGACCTCTTACTAGTGCAAAGAGAGGAGCAAGGGACACCCAGGGGTTTCTCTTCCCTTCCTTCTGCAACAAACCCACAGTGCCTTTCTGCCACCACCTTTCCAGCAAGCCAGTGCAGACCTTGTCCCACCAGCCTTCAGGAGGCAAGGTCCCAAAGGAACTCCTTGGAGGAACGAGTACAGTGCTGAGCAGTAGGTGCTTGCAGGACAATACCCTAAATAAAACCCAGAGACTACTTCTACTCCTGATTCTAGCCTTTGTCTTCTGCTGTAGTGATGTATCAGACTTCTTTTCAGTGTCAGAAATTTAAGGGAGAATCCTTGCGGTTCTCCACTATGTTTTGGGCAAGACTTACCTCAATTGCAAGTAGAAAAAGTCCAAATATTTAAAATAAAAAAAAGTGGGGGGGGCAGAATTTTGGGCTGAATCTGGAGTGTGTTGCTGCTCGAAGTATTCACCCTGTCATTTATAATGTGCATCTTTTGAGGGCAGCAGGAGAATCAGTCAACTTTAACAGGGTCACTGTAGGTATTACACTCCAGTATAGAGAAAGAAGATTGTTTTTGGCTTGGAGGAGTTGGTTGCACGGCTGGTTTAACAGCCTTCTGTAACCTGCAGAGCAAATGTATTTGCTTTGGCTGCTGAACAATCTAAACACTCCATCGAGAGCTTTGTCTCTGCTGCACACAGTGGATTTATCTGCCTTTGTTTCAAAGCTGTGTCAGAGTCACAGCCAGTGGCAGCTCTTAGATAATCTCATCTCCATCTGTCCTAACAGGCAAATACACCTGGGTGCAGAGGGCCCCAACAAGGTGCTGTGCATCCCTACAACTTGCCCAGGCCATCAGCTGTGATTTGGCCTGATTTACACACACCTCACCCACTCTCTCTGCTTTAATTGCTCTTGGCTACATCTACAAAGGGATTGATGTAGGACTGAGATGCTCCGGTCCCAAACTCCTGAAGGCTCCGGAGACACTGCTTATATGCTGGTACTCGATATCCAGCACTGATGTCCCTCTGAAGCTGAAGTTTTGCAGTTGGCATGCACAGGAGCTCCTTGTCTTGACAATGTTGAACTTGGTTGGGAAGTACCTGCTTGGTCAATAAGGGGCTCCCATGCCTGCCTTGACTGGGAGGCTTGGGCTGGCTGGTGTTCTTTCCCATGCCCAACAGGAACCCCTCCAGCTCCGTAGCATGCTAGTAAAGTTATGCTGTCCTGTGGCAAGTGTTGTTTCTTTGCTCTTTTCTTTCTTCTTAAACAAGTCCATATGCCACCTCTTCCTTTTCACTTTTTTTTTCTGAGCATGCCAGAAGATGGGCACTGGAGGCATGAGGCTTTCAAAACAGGCATCAGCATGCTGGGCTTCCTGACTGTTGCTGAGGGTGGAAGGAAAATTAAAAGTGGGCTCTGTCGAGTGATGCTTCAAGTTGGACTTGTGTGTGGCTTTCCAAGACAAACATCAGTCTGCCTCCCTACTAGCCCTTTTCCCTCTAAATTCCCAGTGTGTGTCTCTGAGCAGGGTAGCGGACACTGAAGGAAAGTGCAAAATTCATTATTTAACTTTGTTGGCTCAGTAAAATGGTCTGATGTTGGTAGGAGGTCATGTTTTGATAGAGAAAGCCTTGGAGAAAACAAAACAAAACCAACCTCCCCTCCTGTTCCGTTCCAGGGCCTCACTCGGTTTCAGGTTGGGGCCAGGGCTGCTGACTCATCAAATGTGCAGGTGATGGAGAGCCTTCCCCTGTAGCGACCACCACACCACCAGCCCTCTGGGATGGGTTACAAGATTTGCCCCCATTTCCACTGCAGAAGAGATCCTGGATCACCTTATTCTTTTGGGTGTAGGTCTGCCAGTTTTGTAGTGCGTTGCTTTGCATCGCAGTTGCATGCGTCTACTCTAGCACATAATTTGGCCCTGTGCCTTTCTTCTTTCCTCTTTCTGTACCACAGGAAGCAGCATTTATAAAATCCCTAATGATCCTGTCAGCTTTTATACATTTCCTGTCTTGCTTTTTAAATGTAAGAGGAAAACATAGCACTTTTGACCTGAATTACTTTGGATTGCATTTGCTGGATGTGGTGTTAGTCACTGATCTGCTTTGCTTCACTTGTCCGTGATGCCAGGATGGCCGAGTCTGCTTCCATGTCCTTATCGAAGTCCTGGCAACTTTAATGATTTTCTTAACACCCCTTCTTCCTCGCTCTGATTCAGGGGGAACCCAGGTTCTGGTTTAGAAAGTTAGATGAGAAAATTGTTTTACCTTTTGGAGTTGGAGAGGAAACCTGGAAAACGTGAATCTTTTTCATGCTACAGACTAAATACCAGAAGACAAATAAGTAACACAGTTTAAGTTCTTTCTAAGATGAAACAGCCTTGGTTTTTAAGTGAAGCTAGGTTGGGGTTTTTTTGCAAGTGTCTTATTTGAGACTATGGCACAGGGTCCTGCCCAGTGTGCATGCAGAATTACCTCTTTGCAGGAGACTCTCTGGTTTGACATATAACTTACAGCATTGCTCAGGACATAGATGGATTTACTGGAGGATATGAGAAGTCCCAAGTGCTCTAACCATGCACCTGACAGTAGATTTGAATCCTACATTAATACTGACTATGTTTTGCAGTGCAGTTAAGAGTGAGCAATCCAAGTGACAAACCTCAGTTTTCCTCTGCCAATACCCAAAGTTTTCAGGGGTTTTCATAGGCAGCCCCCATCTGCGAGGCACATGGAGCTATAGCTTTGCTGGGCAGAAACTCCTCAAAGCCAAGGGTTGCAACAGCTTGTCTGTTCTTGATGGGTGATGTGTTACAGCAACCCCTGCTCATCCAAGGGACCATTTCCCACCAGTGCTCACGATTACTTTAGGAAGGTGGCTTCCTGCAGCACTTTGCAGGGCATGCAGTAGAAGAGGGGTTTTTCTCCTAGAACACTCCTTGGTGTGCCTAAGAGCAGCAAATTTTGGACCAGTTTCTGATGAAAAATAGGGTAGACAGACTCTTGTATCCTTATTACTGTGAACCTTCCCAACATTATTTCCTGCACTGGTGGAAAACTTGACTCAAGGCATTAACTGCTGAGTCGAAAGATGTGTTATTCCATCCTCTTTCTTTGCTGCCTTGTTGTTTTTTTTCTTCAGAAGCCCTCTCTGAATACTGTTCCTACCCATAACTTTGTGACGTGTGAAGGCCAAGTGCATGGAAACTGTAATTAGCATAAAGCCAGCTTCTGAGCTGACTTGCACGCAGCATTGCAAATAAAAGTAACTGCTGAAGTCACTGGAGGTTAACCAGACTGAAAACTACTCTAAGTAAGCAGAAAAATACTGCTCTGACTGCTATAAAATAGGCATTACTCTATACCATTTATGCAAACATAATGCTATAACCAGGTGTCTCAAGCAAGGAAAAAAGTGGTTGAGTGGTACATAAAAAAAAAAATTTTAGGCTCACTTTTCTTCACCTAAAGTAGAGAGCAAATGGCCAAGGATATCACTGGTTAAACAGGCTATTAAATCAGCTTCAGGGGGAGCTGGATGCAGTTTTGCAAGGGGAAGAAATCAGAAGGACCAGCTGTGAGCTGGATATTTTGCAGTTGAGATGAGGTAATATGGTCAAATATGTGCCTCTGCAAGTAAAGTTAGTTATTTGTTCCCTTCAAAGACTTTCCTGTGTCTACGCAGTCTGAAGATTATTTTTACAGTTAGTATCAGCCTGGCATAGGCTAGACTTGTTCTCCTGCTGCTGGTACCACTGAAGCAGTGGAGCAGCAGCCAGATCTGAAGCCCAGGTCAGGGGCCCTTTGAGTGGGTTCTATAGGATTCCCAGTGACCCAGAGGAAGCCACAAGTGCAGATTGTCTTTATCAGGCACTTGAGCTGAGGTTACGTGAAGCAAGTCAGAAAGCAGCTGGACTGATACTGCTGTGTTTGACTCTATCAGCAGCCAAGAAGGGGAAGGCCTGGGGGAGCTACGCTGAATTTACCAGGAACATCTGTATTGTGAGGGTGGACCCCAATCTGCCTTGTGTTGGGTGGATGTGTTTGGGGTGGGGTATCACAGAGCATGTTGCAGTTTCCCTGTGGCATCATGTTGTTTATGCAAGGTCTGCTCTTTCTTTTAGTGTCCTTAGGTGCAGATTTTTTTGTCTTCAGGACCAAGTGGGAGGAATCTCTTGATGCTTGTCTAGCCTGCTCAGCTCCACTGAACTGGTCTTTGGGTGCCTGGAGCCCCAACAGTGCCCCAGCACATGGACCTAAAGAGCTCTTGGCTTTGTTGTGGCATGTGCCAGAGCAGGGGATGCTCCTGTCCCAGACCATCAGAGCAGTGGCACTTGACTGCTTTCAAATCAACACTGGGCTATGGTGCAACACAGAGCCCTGTGAGACCCCCAAACCTTCCTGTGTTTAGCCCAGTGTGCTTGGTGGGAGGCAGGCTGTGAGCAAGCTGGGGCAGGTTACCTGGTTCTGCTGACAACACAGGCTGTAGCAACCACTTCCTGTGGGCCAGATATGAAAAACCTGCACAGAATGGTGTTTGACACCCACTAGTGATTGGGACACCCC
>JANZLQ010000002.1:28243104-28271010 GCA_026212715.1 Elanus axillaris | reverse complement strand
ATGCTGTGTTTCTAGGGTGATTAATAGCTCTGGTGTCACATGTCCCTCTGACTCTGGTGCTGTGCTCTGTGCTGTACCCCATGTCCTGGTCTGGCTGTGCCATCCTTTCCAGTGAGCTCCACCACTCTTGTTAGAGCTGGGATCCTGCCATCCAGCATGTCTGCTCCAGAAACAAGAGTGTAAAAGTGCAGGAGGTGGGTCTATCTCCAGTAAAGGGCTGGAGCAGAGCAAATGTTAGCGGCTGTGGTAGTTGTGCCTATCCTCTGCAAGTGGAGATCAGCTAGTCTGGGTCTAAGCTTGGGTTTACCCCCTGGAAAGTGAAAGATGGAAAAAAATTGTGCTCCTGTTACTGTGTGTGCATTGGAGAGTTATCCTTTAAGGAGACTTTGAGTAAATTTCAGATTTGAGCAAGATGAAAGGAGACTTCTGAGAAGCATGGCCAAAACGGAGGGTGGGGGAAAGAGTGACAAATATTTGCTTTGAGATTCTGCTTTGAGAGACTTGAGTTATCTGGGTTTGGAACACTTAATTTAAGGGAGAAGTCAAAGAAACAGAAGATGTCACCAGGATGTTTTGATGCGAGGCAATTTCTTAACAGACACAGATCGCTCCTGACTTCAGGAAATTTACCCATACTTATCCTAGAGGCCAGAATTGGAAAAAACAGCAGAATGCTCTGGTTTCTTACCAGGGGGTTTGCTTTGCAACCCCTGTGTTTGGCAGAAGATGCATTTTACTGGTCTTACACAAGCCGATCTTTCCAGTGCCTCTGCTGAACTTTCCATCGCATGCAGTCCCCTGCTCCCTTCCTCCCACCATGGCTGATGCCTGTGTTGCTCAATTTTGAGACCTCAAGCACACAGGGATCTATAATTCAATCCCATTTCTAGTTCTCACTGGATTCTTCAAGGCCTTATCCTTCAAGGGCTCCTCGTGTGGGAGTCTCAAACAGGTTGCTCCTTGTTTCTGGCACTGCTGGCTGCTGTGTCCCCTGCCAGTCTTGTCCCTTGTCACCAGCTCACTGGCATTTTTGGGCTGCCTGGAACAACACATCAATGCCCTGGAAAGCAGTGGGAAAACAGCAAAAATCATGCTGGAGCTTTATTTTTCTTTCTTGTTTTGACAACCTCTGGCAAGAATCTAGATGAAAACAGAGGGGCTGCAGGAATGATTGAGGAGGGATTTTTCTGTGTGGTATTTTTTTTAAGATAGGATTTGCCAGGAAAGCCACCCACCTGTTCAGACAAGGCCTCAATTGTGGTAGACAGTGGTGAACAACCGAGTATCTGTGTTCCTCTCCAAGATCTGCAATTCCTGGGTTATTTTTAGCAGACTTGCACACCTCTGTTTATTTGCTCTCCCTGGTGCACATTCCTTAGTCCCTGCGACTTCCTCCATAATGTGGCCAAAGCCGGAGGGAGAGAACAGCTTTCTGCGAGTGCACGCTATTGCTAATGGGAAAGGATTGAGATACTGAGTTTTAGCCCAGTAACCGTTCAATATGAATCACAGTTGTGGGCTTTGCCTCTGGGGGTCCCTGAGAGTCATCCTCTTTCACAGTGATGATGCCCTGCCACCTCTCCCATGCCTCTCTGGATGTTTCTAGAGCTTATAGGGGGCTATATCTTCATCTGCTTTTCATTTCCTTGGATGCTGCTGGGCTATTGGGTTGTTTTGTCCTTAATGGCAAATTATTGCTCCACACAGTCTCCAAGACAAGGAAGGTGTTTAGTCTGCTGCTGTTTTTTTCTGTGCTCATAAAATAAGGGAGGGAGTAACTGATGTCTTTGGGGTGGAGGGAAGGGATTTCTCAGTGCAGAAAATTGGTCTGATCTGAATGAATTTCATTAGATGTGGATGAGTCCTTAAGTGGTAAAAATAATCAGTTAGCTGCATAAAACAAAATGCTTGTGGACTTGAGTGATGCTGTCAGAGCCTGGCTATTGGTGTGGTCTCCTTACCACAGTCCCAGAGAGCCTTGTTGACACTGGTGTGCGTCTTCTCAATGTGGCTGTGAAATAGAAAAGGTATTTCTTACCCTTGTCATTGGGAAGAGCTGAGAAGCAGAAAGATTGCTGCCTGTCTGCCCTGTGGGACAGGTCAGGCTCTTAGGGCCACCCTGGATCCAACAGTCTTGGCTTAGCCTCTGTGACCTGCCCAAGGTCATGCAGGAAAGTCCATTGCAAAGTGCAGACTTTCAGTGTAGGAGTACTTAATCCCTAGGGACCGTCCTTCCGTTTCTTTCCCTTTAATACAGTTACTGCTGACTTGCTCCCTGGGTAGGTCTCTAGTCTTTTTCTCTGTGCTTGGGACATCATTACTTGTTTGCACAGGTAGGAAGGCTGTTGGACAACTCTATTTCCTTTCATTCTGCATTTTCTCTCTGGGTTTGCATTAACCCTTGATCTAATGCATTTTCAATGTGAGCCTGCATTCCTTACTCCTTATGTCAAGATCTTTGGCCATTGCAGCATGGTCACTTGGGAAGGTTTAGCGGTTTGAGGATCAGCTTTGAAACACTCAGGCTTGTGAACCACAGCAAAACTGGCTCAGCCCTTCCCTGTTTCCATCAGAGCCAGCTCCACGCCATTACAGGAATGCAGCACATGGACTGTGTTGGGCAAGACTAAAACCAATGTGACTTTTGTTAGGGATTTCCTTGGTGGCCTGAAACCTGTAATGATTCTGCTGCTATCAGAGCTGGTCTTTAGGAGATGTGTCCATTGGCCTCGCTGCGGCTTAATGTTGGCTGATGTGAAGGAGGATTTTTAGAAACTAAAGTCTGGGCAACTCTACATGACACTAGTCTCTGGGTCACTCTGCATCACTCTCCACAGCTCTGCCCTCGATATTCTGAGCTGAAATTTCCCATCTCATCTGCTGCTGTGCCATGCAGTTGTCTGGGGTGGTACCTATGTCTGGCAGTCAGGTTGGAGCGATGCATAATGGGAATCTGAGTGGTGTGTGATGAACAACTCCAATGTGCTTTGGGATATGGATAGGATGTAGACTGGCTGCCTAAGCTCAGCTTTGTTTGCAGGAAGGTTGTAGGATCACCGAGATGTTTCTGTTGGAAATGCAGTACAGTTACTGGCTGTAGCATATGGGTTTGTGTGTGGGAATACATGGGGAAGAGAACCAGGTCCTGGTAGAGAACCTCATTCATTTCTTGTCCTCCTACCTGAGGCAAAACCAGCTTTTTCTGGGCTGACTGAGTCCTAAGCTGACTTTGCATGTGGATGGAGATATCTACTCATGTTGCACTTGGAGATGTCTGTTTTCATAGAGGAGCTGATGACCCTTCACATTTATCTTAACTGTTGGGTGGCAATTATTTGGTAATTCAAGGCAAAGTAGCAGTATCTAAACATGAAATGACAACACTGATCCTGATGGTGCTGGGATTAGCAGTGTCTCTCCTCTTCTGCCACCTACCACTTGCAGTCTTCCAGCAGCGGAGCTAGAAACAATAGGAGCAAATTCCCTATACTGCTTTAATGTGGTTTGACCATGAAACTATGTACAGTCTAACCAGCTTGCTGTATGTTAAACAAACAGGGAGACTCCTTGTTGTAGTGAAAGCAGAACCATTAATAACATTGTTTATAATGTGCTTATTTGCTGATTTGGAGGTCAAGCATGTTTGACATTCCCACTGCTCAAAGGGGGCTCTCTTAGCAAGGACCTCTGCTTTGCATCGGATGCATCTCCTTTTTTTGCAAACCACATCTACGTTTTCCTGAGAAATGTTTACAGTTTGGAGGTTGGTGACATAATTTTAAACATCTGCTCAGCTCAGAAAGGGAGACATTGTAATTGTTTTTGCCATGGCCCTCTTAAGCCTCAGTTATTTCTTTCATGCGCAGTGATTCATGTGTCGCACTCTTGCTTACTTCAAGCATCTTGAAATGCACAAACAGCAATTACTTCAGAGCCAGTGAAAGCAAACAACTTGGCACCTGCTGCTTGCACACTGTTGTTGTGACTTTAAAGCAGGCTCTTGAAATTAATTTTTCATGTGCGTGGGAAGCCCAGCCTAGGGGAAGGAGGCTTTGCCTTCCACCTCGTGTCAAGCAAGCAAGGAAGATCTGGAAACACACTAACAAACTTCACACCTGCTTAGAAAGGACAAGCTGGAGCACTGGGGAGGTCACCCAGCAGGAGTTGTCTGGCCATTGGTCCTGTGGAGGTCTTCCACTATTTTATTGATAAAGGAGACAACTTTCAATAGCTGGAGTGTGGTGATAGCAAAAGCCCTGGTCTGTGTCGATGGTTTGATTGCTGGCTTGTCTCTGTGTGATGAGGTTGAGGGTATCTGCAACTTTGTCCTGGCTCAACAGGGCTGTGGACCAGTAAGAAGAGATAGCAGTTGTTCAAAGCTTTGCTTTCTTATGTCGCTCCAGCTGACAGCTGAGCTATCTTCTGAAAACTGTAGCTGAGATAAAAGTGTTAAAAATATGCTTTTCTCTAATTTTTGTGTGCTGTGCTTAACATTCCTTTATATCTCTCTGTCAGCTGAGTGGGGCTGTCTTATTCAAAGCCTGAAATGGAGGTAGAGTTTGTCCTGATGTCTCTGGAAAATGGCTGATGACAATGACACAGTAAGTGATTTACAGAAGGAGTTTTCATTTTTTGAAAACAACCCATTCTTCTGCAAAGCACACCAGACAAACAAGGCAAGAGAAGCGGATGCATTATCAATCTATGAAACAAACTGGGCTGCTTTTCAAATATGAAAGAGATATCCAAGGGCTGCCAAAATGCATTTTGGTGAGGAAAGCAAGATGACAAACTGCTTTTACTGTAGAGGGAACAGGCCAGGATTCAGAGAACTACCACATCTAGAGACAATCACACAGAAGTTTGTGTCTCAACATTTCTATAATGAGCAAATATGCACCCCTGTCTCAAGGGAAGGAACAAGTCCCTGTAGGATTGCACCAAAACATAAGCCTGGGGTTCTGTGTCCTTTGGAGATCTGGCCCCTCTTGTGGATCCTGCTCTCTTAAATTCCAACTGTAAAGTCTGCCCTTGGAAACATCTTTGTAGAAGTGGACATGGAGTTATTGGTCAGCCCATGTATGTGTGTCCTGGCTGGGCAGGGTGACCAGCTTTGTCTGCTTTTCCTGCAGCATCAGGATTTAAGGTCTCTCTTCCTTTACCCAGGTGCTGATATTAAAAAAATGTATGGGAACTCTGTCTTGAAGACTTCCACCCATGTCTTGCGCATGGCTGATCCTGGCCAACTGCATATAAAGCTCTTTGGGGGTGTGGAGACTTGCAGAG
The DNA here is from genome assembly GCA_026212715.1 of Elanus axillaris. Lineage (NCBI taxonomy): Eukaryota > Metazoa > Chordata > Aves > Accipitriformes > Accipitridae > Elanus > Elanus axillaris. The sequence continues at coordinate 28,265,724 of JANZLQ010000002.1, read as the reverse complement.
AGTGTGATCACAGAAGACTTATCTCTTTATGAAACTTAGCTAAAAATAAGAAATGATGTAGATTGTCATGGCAGAATTTCAAGTTCTAAATAGTATTTTAATTATATTTTAATCTTAATTCCCTAAGGAGAAAAGGATGGCGTGCTCATATGGGGCTTATGTGTATGTGAGTTTACATGTGTTTGTTTAATCCATCCATACTCAGTCCTGCATGCTAGTTTTTGAACGCATGGGCCAATTTCAGCAAAATCTGACACTTTGTTGGTGGTGTTTAAGAGTTTAAATCCCTAAAATTGTGTGGAAATAAGCAGCTCAAAAGATAAAGTTCTTTTATTAATAGCTGCAGTGAGGAGAAGACTGACATCTAAGCTCAACCCTTACTAGACAGCAGAGAATCCACATAGGGGGATGCTATAAATGCTCTAACCACAGAATGAGTTTCAATCACAGCCCATCCTTTATTGTGCACTAGAGAATCCAATCACAATGCAGAAATCCTCAGGAAACTACCCTGTGTTATTTCTGCTGCTTACAGAAAAACTCATCTGGTCTATTTGTTTGTTTATTTGTGCGTTGTTTTCTTATTTTATGGGGAAGCCACAGGGCATGACATTTTAAATTAGGATTATACTGCTATAGGAAATGGTGAGAAAGGTCACAGAAAATATCCCTCACTTGGCAACAAAAGACCTTTAAAACCATGTTCAGGCTGGGTTCTGCTGAGCAGTGTGTTGAAGATGTGCTGAAACAAGGCGTGGGAATGTGGAGCAGTGTGCTGGGCAGCCCTCTTGGGAGGTGATGGGAGTATTTGGGAGGTTAATGTGGCCTGCCAGCACAATGCTGCCCTGGCTACCTCTCCCCAGCCTCCCGTTCAGTTGCTGTGCTCGCTGCTGCGGTCCTGCTCATTCCCATGGGGATACTGTGCTATAGGCAAATAGAGGCTGTGATAATATAGGATCCAAAGAGGGAGCAAATTTTCATATGATATCAATGGTGGGATTCATCTCACCAAACCGTAGCTGTCTACAAGATATCCAAGGCTAAGCTATTTTCTGTAAGATCTCTTTATAATCAGAATAAATAGGCAAAAATAGGGTAATGTCCCCCCTGGAGGTACCTCATCCTAAAGTATGTGGGGGCCCATCCTCTGGGGGCAATTGCTTCTCATCACGGGCTTCAACAGAGCTCAGGGTGACCTGTTTAGATTTGGTCATCTCACTTGCAGACACCCTGTTCAGGGCAGGTGAATCCCACTCAAGCTGTTCTAGTCCACAGTGGTGGCTTCCAGAAAAGAGGTGGTTTAGTGCAGGGTTTGAGTCCACCTCTGTGAGCAAGCTCAGCTCAAGACTGAGATTGAGGTGATGAGCAGATATGTCACTATCCAGCTGCTGCGAAATCCTCACACTGCTCTGAAGCATCTGACAGGACTAGGATGCTGCTAGTTGGACTTTTAAGTCTGGTCTGCCTCTGAAAGTAAAGTGCAAATAACTTCTTGGATGGAAATTGTGATTAGAGTAAGCACCTGGTTACGGAGTGTGTGCTCCGAGGAGGTTCATGTCCTTCTGCACAGTAAGGGAGATTTACAGACGTGCTTGATGTTCATAGATACGAGTCAGTCAACATTTTAGCACTCTCTACAGTGGCAGCAAAGAGCAGAAAGTAGAGGAGATGTTGAAAATGCCAACTGGTAAGGGCTTTTCTTGACAAATAACAATGATGTATTTAATTTTAATTTTTTTTCTTTGCTTTCTATTTGCTGATGTTCCTGGCACAATGGGGAGGCAGCTATACTGCTGTCACTAATTAAGCCCAGCTGATTCTCGCAAAGAAAGTTTCTGGTTGGAATTACAATGCTTTTCTTGTGATTATATTAACAGAACATGGCAGCCTCTAGTTTTCCTTTCGCCATTTCTATCTGTAGCTCTATATCTAAGTGTTGGGGGGGCGTAATCATATGTGCACTTGCTCTTTTATGGGTATTCTGCCCTGATTGTGTTTTCACTCTTTCTATTATTTCTGCCTGCTGTAGAAGTTATGAAATTTGAAGAAAGCCAGCAATGTGGCCTGCTCTAGGCAGAGATGCTCTTTCTGTGTGGGCACTGGGGTGCTGGAAAGACTGACACTTGTTTTTGTCATAAAAACTGCTTTTGCTAACTCCAGTCTGGCTTAGTAATACCTCTGCAAGATCCTTGGTGGTTCCAAATACCCTTTTGCTATGCTCTCCGCAATTGTTTATTTTATGGTGTCAACTACTTTGTATTGTTAGGACATCATTGCAGGCCAATATTTTACTTGGCAAAAATCTTTGAGTCACAAGCTCAGTCTCTCAAAATTTCCCACTGTGAGCCATCAGTGAAACCTAAGCACGCTCTTACATCTGCGAAGGACTTATGGGTAGAAGAGGGGGATTAGCAAAGAGGTGATCTCAGCCGCTTGCACTTTGCATGCAGCATATGGGGTAATTTAACAATCATAACTTAAAGTGCTGCAAGATGATGCTTGTGACTCCTCCCCAGTGTCTACAGCTGTGAAATGCTACAGCATGCCACTCTGCTTTATTGGAGGCTGGAGGCCAAAACCAGTTGGAAATTTGAAATTAAAACTTATCCCTTATTGAATTTGTCATCCCTGAAGTGTGAACGCACACCCTTGTGTGTACACACACACACACAGAGGCTCACAAATGGCAGTTGGTTATTTTAGGGACAGAGATGGATGGAGATGGATCTTCTGTTTGTGGATTTGTTCTTGTGAAGTTTCTTTTATTAAAAAGTACTGAAACTCTCATCTGAAACATGATGGGTCAGGCTCTCCTGACAGGTAGAGGAATGTGTGGTACAAATTTGGAGAGGGGATGTGCTGAATGCTGAGGTGGCTCAGTCTGGATGTCTCATCACCATCCCATTAATTTCTCCAATATGAAACTCTAAATATCGTGCTATTTTTATTGAAGCCTTGGCATATTTTTTTTTTTTTGCTGTCAGGTTGTTGCATCTGTTTGCTCTGGATGAGCCTTGTACATATTGTTTTGCAAAGAAGCCACTATGTCCTGGTGAACTGCAGCAGAAACCTGTTGCAATGAGTCATAAGGCAGACCATACAGCAATCGTCGTAGCCTAAATCCTAGTCATAGGAAAGCCCCGTCCACCCCAGGAGGCTATGCTCCTCAAATAGTCCTGCTTGTGAGGAGTACAAATGGGCAAATCTCTTCCAGGTTCTCTGTTCTGCTAGAGCTTCTTCCCTAGTAAACAGCTTTTTCTGTCTTGCCAAACTGGCTCGCCAACAGCAGTGATACCTGTGACGGTGCTGGGACAAGGTGTTACTGCATCCTGGTTTGGATGGTCCTCTGGCCATAGGAGGTCTCACAGATTTAACAGGGCTTGGTGAGGTAACTGCACTTAAAGGCTTGAGGACTGAAGATGAAAACAGTCACTGGCAGATGAGTCCTAATTATGTAGGAATGAACCATCACAGCTCACAGATTTGTTAGAAGCAGGATATAAGCCTGGATTGCCTGAGCAGTGGAGAGTGGGTTGTGTTTCATCCCAGGAGAATTCTGAGGATTGTTTTGGCGGAGCACAATGGAAAAAGCATGGTCTGTGGCTGCCTTCGCAACTCTTGGCTGTGTGGATGACAAAGTCTGCCTTCTGGCCTGCCAGGCCTTTTCGCCTTCATTAGCACAACCTTATTTTGGAACCCTTTTTTTTTTTTCTTTCTCTTTTTTAACTTTTCTTTCGGTCTCCTTTTGGCTGGTCTTTGTCCCTGAAGCCCAAGCTGATGGGAGCATCCAGCAGATAAGAAAATGGTGTGAGTTACTTTTTGCATCGTCTATGGTTGGAATTTCAGTGCTGCAAGGTCAGCTTTAAATTATCCCAGGAGGATTGGTTGTGTTTTATAAGCTGGATGGCTTGGCTTGCAGCCGTTTGATTTTTCCAAATAGTATAAATCTATAGACATTTGCCTTTGGCGCAAAAAAACCTCCCCACTTCGAAGTCAAGAATAATTATTTTCCCAGAGCCAAGGTCAGCAGCTGGAGTCAAATAATGGGATGAAAAAAGCCACTCTTGTTGCTTTTCACATAATTTTTTTAAAAGTAATTTTTAAAAGTAATTTCAGTATATTAGCATCTGCCTCTTGCTCCCATGGCAGCCTGGACAGAATTCCCTAACCCAGGTACAGCTCCAATAGGACAGTAATTTCCTCTTAAGATGAATACCACTCGTGTAACAACCTGGAAGATCACCCCCATTATCTCCTCCAGCTTCCTGAATAAAACTTTAGAAAACCCAAGTTGAATTAGTCATAAATAAGGTTATACCAAGGCAAAAAAGCCCAGCACATTTGTCAATACAATCCATGCTGTTGTCGGAATGTATCTTTTGCAACACTTTCTAGTTTTTCACCTTAACCCAAAGTCACAGAAATAGAGGGGAGAAAAGGGGGGAGAGAGAAAGTGAGGGCTGGTTTGGAAATCACCTTGGGGCAAGTCTGGGGTTCTGCCATTGTGTGATTTGCATCTACCCATTAAAGAGCTCAAAATCTGCTCCCAGCTCTGCAGTAGCACGTGGGTATGTCTGAGTACAATGGGTTTGGGGATATTTATTGTCGTCCTCCCTGGGACAGTTTAGTTCTGCTTCTGGGCCCAGACACATCACCAAGTTGCCATGGTGCAATGAGGTGCCCAAGCCCACTGAGTCATGCTGGCTCCCAGTGCAGGTGCCCTCTGCTATGGGCTCGTGTGCCAGGTTGTGAGACTCTGCTTCACCTGCAGTGACAAATGCAATGAAAGCCACAAGAAATGGCATGCAGACGATATTCCCCCTGCCTAATGCTGGGTGTTTCCCTAAGGTTTTCCAAATTAGTCTGAAACCTCACAATTTCCTTTCATTTTTAATTTTTATGGCAAGCTGGAAACAATGTGGTTCATATCAGTTGTAATCTTTCATTTGGATTCCTACTTTTTCAGGGAGAAATTCTCTTAGCAAGTAACTTGTACTAGAAATGCCAATCTCAGCTTTAGTATTCCTCAGTTTTTTTACTTCTTTTTTAAAGTTCCTTCCCAAGAGAATTTGGAGGGGACCAAGTTCTCGCTCTGCTCCTTCAGAGCAGCCAGAGTTCCCTTGCTGGCCATGGTGCTGCTGTGCTGTGTGACAGGGCTGTCTCACATGCTCCTGCCTCTTCTGCTGCAGGTTTAGGGATGAGCCCCTGGCTAACCCTCTCTATCTGGCTCTGTGGAGAAGACTTGGGATGCAGGAGGAAAGTGCCCCACTGTTGACCTGACTGGTAGTTTGAAGGAGAAAAATGTGCACCGCATCTGTACAGTATATTATTAGCTATATCTAGCATGATTTTCCTTCTTGACACTGTTGAATTAATTAAGGATTATTATTTCAGGCATCCTTTTCCCCTGCTACTGAAAGCCCATTGACTTGGAAAACAAACCCTGCTCTCTCTGAGCACATGGATCTTTTTGGTCTGGACCAGTTTGTGTCAGAGTGACATAACCCAAAAAAACAGTAGGAACCATTTGACTGATATTCTCCTGCCAGAAATATTGGAGGTTAAAATAATTCTTGGCAGGGTCTCCCTCCCCTGTGGACTGCAGGTGTTGGACATGCCAATTCCAGCTCTGCTGTTGCTGCTTTGGCCTCTTGCATGGCTGTGAAGCAATTCATGGCAGAGAAAGCAAAGGGCAAGGAGCCATGGCTGAGGGGGACAGGCTGGGCCTGGGCTAGCACATATTTCCCTCTCCAGCTCCTTGGCTCTCCATGCTCTCAGCTCGCTATGGATTTAGCTGCATCCTGGTACTGCTGTGGGATCTGGGCTGGGGAGGGAGGCAGGCACCCCTGGGCTTTACTATAAGCCATTGCCTCTGGGCCAGGATGGGGCTCCTGGCTGAGCAAAATGAGGAAAAATCCATCAAAAACTAGATCAGACAACAGCAGCGAGATGCAAAAAGCTTTTCTGTTGAAAAACATGGGTGATGGCTGAGGGGAGGTGACAGGTATTGCTTTGCAATCATAGGGTCATCTTTGTTCCACAGAGGTGTGCCTTTTCCTCCCCTTTTTATTATTTGTATGTCAATATTATTTGTATGTCAATATTGAAGGTGTTATTTGTTATCTCTTCTACATAGTTAATGTATTTCTCCCTTCAGCTTCCTCCATGCTAGTTATGTTTTCTCGGTAAACATTGGTCATGTTGTTCTGCTCTCCCCCTGCTAAAAACTGACCCCTGGGGTTGCTTGGATTATTAGCCAGCAAGACTGGCTCAAGGGGAAGGTCACAGCTGAGGTGGCTGATGTCCCTGGAGACTTCAGTAAAAAAAAAAAACCAAACCAAAAAACCCCCAACATTTAGCATGGCCTTGGGTAATTCACTACTATTTTCCTTGTCTCACTTCCGAATCTCTTAAATAATGAAAATAATGATTTTTCCATTCTAAGATAGTTCAATGTCTGGGTGATCAGCCTTATGAAGTTCAGAGGAACGGGCCCATTTTTATGAAACAGCCAGATTCCTGGCTGGTATAAATCAGGACATTTTTTGTCACAGTCAGAGCAGAGCTATCTTGTGCCAGCTGGAGATGTGCCCCCAGACATCCACTCATTTTACATGGTGGCAAACCAATGCTAGGGTTTAAGGCTGACATTTTGGAAAGCTGCCTCTAATTCTGGGTGCCTTCAGGTTTTATTCCCATCCACCAATATGTCGAGGGTGCTGTCACCCTTGCTGACATCATGAGACAGTGCTCGGTGAGTGTCTGATCTTTAGCTTGTGCTGAAAAGTGGGAGGGTGATGGCAAAGCTGAGGGAGGAAAAGCAATTTGGGTGATGGATGCCCACAAGCTGTGCAGTTGCTGTCAGGATTATCATCCGACTGCACCATGGGTTCCCATCTCACCCCAGCTTTACCAGCTCTAGCAGGGCAGGGGGACCAGATCTGGAGATCTTCAATTTTTTATTTTTTTTTTTCCACACTAGGCATTGCTCTTTGGGCTGTTCACTGTAATTCCTGGTATCGGATTGAGGAACCATTGCCCAAGGGAGTGAGGCCGACTGTTCACCTACCTGTTTCTCCATTGCTCTGCACCTGGTGTTGTTCCTGCCTGGCCCGAGTGGGTGTGTAATGGTTCCCACTCGCATTTCACAGGTGCCCTGGATGGGTAAACAAGGTAAGGGCTGGGATGGTGTGGCTCAGAGAACTGAGATGAACATACCTTCCTGCACAACTTATACCGATAGTATGTGCTTTGTACTTATAGGTCATTCCCTACCCAGATACCCACAAAGTTTCACTATTTGTGTGAGCAGTGTAACTGTGTCATACAGAAAAAACTGGATTAAATACACAGCAAAAGAGCAGCTCTCCCTCGCAGTCCTACATCCTAATGAGGTACGGGTTTATTTAAGAGGCTTGATCAGGATATGTATTTTCTGCATAGAAGGATGTTGATGAGGTTTGCTCACTTGAGGCTGCCCAAGGTGTGCTCATCTGCAGGTACAAGCCCCTCCAAACCAAGCAAGGCTCCAAAATCCTTTTGGTTTACACTGTTTGTACTTGGTGTGATCCATCCCTTGCTTTAAGCCTTATACATTGGTAGAGTTTCTTGTGAAACAAAAAGTTTGCACTAAATTTATCTCCTGTGGATGGTCACTTCTGATTTAATTTGGTTTTATGCCTGTGTTGCACTAACAGAAGTGGAAATGGGAGTAGCTACAGTTCCACTGTGGGCCACATCTTCAGATGGGTTTTGAAGAGAGATGACTGTGAGGTCTGTGCAAAACCTCAACCGCGGTTAAGCCATTTTGGCATCAGGTGGTGCCTGTGGATTTTGGTGGCATAGGTATGAAGCACACCTTCCAACAGTCAGAGTGCAGTGTGTGGGGAAATTTTTGGTCGTGGTAGGAGAGGAGATAGGGCTGGGGAGACCTGGGATGCATCAGTGAAACACGGTGGGAGTCCAAACTTTTTGATAAAATGACAAAAATAAAAGCTAATTGTGGGAAGACAGTGCAAATTACTAAAAAGATACCTTGGCAGAGAGAGATTGGGCCCAAGAATGGGGTAAATCAGATGGGTCTCCAATCACTAAAGCCACAGATAAAACACAGGATGTGGGACTTGGTGCATGGGGGGAGGCTGCTGGTCACGTTTGAGGCATCTTGGTGTCACCAGGCAGAAGAGGCCTGTTTCAAGTTACAAATGTCAGTCTTTTATATTCATGGAGGTGCTAGGATCACTTGTGTTATGTTAGCAGGAACAAAAAATTCTCTGAACAGTAGTTATAATGTAGTATTGGATATGATATCAGCATCTCTTTGGAATAGAATTTGATTTAAATAAAAAAAAATTAATTTTCCCCCTTTGCTATCAGGACCCTCAGCTTGCAGGACCAATTTATCTGTCCACTGGTAGAATCTTAATTTTGGATATCAGTAAAACTTGACTTCTGATCATAGGACCATCTTTTCCACCCTCATTAGTATTGAAATAAATTTTTCTACAACAGAAAAGACCAAAGAGCTGTGTAGGAGGCAAGTATTGGACTGGAAGGACAGGAGAAAAAAAAGGTGCCGCCCAGAAGTTAAGTCCAACAACTTTGGAGTTTTGGCCTCATTCAAATGAGTGGTAAAATTTGCATCACCTTCAGCTGAGCTGTGATAAACCGTAATCTATTATAGATCATAACTCTTTGCTGCTTATAATCTGAGTATTGTGAATATGGGTTTCTAGGCTTCAGGTAAGTCTAATCATGAGTGGGTTCATAGTTGCCTTACTGAAGCCCATTGCAAAAGTCATACTGATGTACTTAAGAAAAGATGTACTTGAACAGTGATGTACTTTAAGGAGTGATTTACTTAAGAAGACCACAAAGGTCTTGTGAAATACAAGGCCTGCCTTGCTAATTCCTGGGCCCCTGAAGGAGAGCTAAAAGACTGATAAGAAGGGAACATCTTACCCCAGGAGGCCTGAAGAAGTTGAAGAACTCCTAATAGGCATGAAGTCAGTGAAAATTTTGGATAACCAGAGGAAAGATAAAAGGTGGCAGGGGGAGACCACAACCACCGACTCAATTCAAGACCAAAAGACTTACCCCCCCACTGTCCTTGAGCATGTGCTGTAGAATAAAAGAACACTGTACCTTTAATTCAAAGTGGGGAAACCCAATAGAAACTGTGGTAGATAAGTGACTACCAGCAATAGTTTTGGGGAAGAACTTTGAAAGTTGAATAGGTGTAAGTGAATTGTATAAATTGCTTGCCTGTTTAAGCATGAGATGTGCTAGCTTTGTGGATTAACAACTTGCCCCCATTTTTGCACAACAATGAATTGGAATAAAATGCCTTTGCTCTGTGTGTAATTGGTGTTTCGCACACCGGGTAAACGACCCTACTTGTGGGACAACAATATTGGCTTCAGTGCAACCAGGTTTGGGCCCTGAGGCAATCTTAGCCTTTTAGTCAGTCAAGATCAAGTGTTACATGATATCAATATCTGATGAATCACCTCTTAGGATATGATTTTTCCCATTGCAGGGAAAGGGGTGTATCTGACAACCCAATATGATCCTTTGCTCTTTAACTCCTTAAGAAACTAATCCAACTAAATCTTCTGGCAGCAGACATCTGAAAAACAGTGGAAACTGCCATGCTATGAACATGGCAATATGCTGTAAAAATAGCTTTACACTGAAACGCTATTTTATTACAGCAGTTGCTATAGTTTCTGATTCTGGCAGGAATTCCCTCCCTGTAAACCCTGGCTTTAAAGGGGGGAGTGTTGTAAGTCAGCTGTTGTGATTCCCGTTAGGCTGAAACTTGGCATCAAGACATCTGTACGTTAAACTCATCCCCTGCAGGTCTCTGAGCTTTCTCAAAGTGCATGTGCATGGCTTGTGCACGAGAGGAATATCAGCCCAGATTCACTGACTGCCCTAAAAGGTTCTTTCTGGGTTACAGACAGCAGAGCCTTACAACAAGGCAGGAGCAGTCCTGAGACCAGCCAAGGGCAGGAGCGACTCAGCGTAGGCACAGCCATGTGAGTTGGAATACCAGTGTGAAAGTCAGCTGCTTCTTTATTACCATTTCCCCTTTGTCTTGTATATTATATTTTGCTCTTTCTAAGGTGACAAGGTAGAAAATGAGAAAACATGTATCTGTTCCTGCATCTCCGATTCTTTTCACAACTTCCATCTGTCCTGAAGCAGCGAGAAGTGGAAGCTGCAGGGAAAAGAGGAGAGCAAAGAGGGCCTATACCAGCCACGTCTCCACTTGGTTTGAGCATGCCATGCCCCACAGCAGTAGGAAAGAAGGTGGGTGCAGAGTAATTCCCCCACTGCCATCCCAGCATCGCCAGGGAGAAGCTCAGTGTGAAGCGCTGGCATATATTCCACCACCTCTGAGCTGTGCAGAGGACTGGTGCTGGCCTCTTTGCAGAAGGCAGATGTTCTCTTGGGGCTTATTCAGGAGGACTGGAGGCCAAGGTGTGGACAAGATGGCCGAATTTTTCATTTCCTGACAACGGTTTGCAGTTATTTTCTCTTAGCAAAGAAGCAAGTAGGGTTGTTTTGTTTTGTTTTGTTTTTTTTTATCTAGCATGAAGCAAGCCACCACTAGAAACATTCCACCTGGAGGTCAGTATTTCTTGTAAAGGTGGAGATATGTCACTGCAAGACGTCAGGTAAACTGAAGTCTTGAAGTGAATGATTTGTTTGGGGTCACTGTACAACAGAGCTAAGCAGAAAGTGTAGTTATTCGTATCATGGTCTGTTGCAATTCGCTTAGGTCCTGTACACAATCGGGCTCTTTCTCATACCATGTATCAGGGTCTGCACTGCTGCAGAAAGCTGTTGGTGATGGAGGGAACTGGGCAGCATCCCTTTGGAGGATGCGCATCTGCATGCAGCTTTTGGGAACCCGCAGCTCAGAGAGACTCGGGTCGGATTTGCCATATCAGAGCTGCAGAGAAGGGAAGGGGCAGGAAGGCCTTTTTAAAACAAACAAACAAACAAATCTTTTCCATCCCCTGGTGCCTCTGATCCCGCACTGTGTCAATGCTCAGGAATCACCCAGATGGCAGGGGTGATGCTATGGGTTACCTGTTGTGGTGGGACAGCCCTGTTGCAGGCATAGCACTCAGCTGGTTTCTGTTTGAAGTTTAGACAGGGTCTGGATATTCTTTTTATTTTCTTTTTTTTCTTCTTGCCTTGCCGGGACAAATGCACTCCTGTTGTTTCAGAGCCAGCTGCTTTTTATGCAAACCAGATGCCCATCGCAGACTGCTGTCAGGTGTTGCTGCCACTGGCCTGCTTGTGCCATCACTGATTTCTGCTGGAGAGGTTGGTTTGGGAAAGCCAAACCTCTGCTCCAGCCCACTGCTCTTCCCATGGCAGCACCATTGTCCCCACCAAGGCACCGAGGCTGCATAAGACTCATGTTTCTGCAGCACCTCCCAAAGCTCCCCCAGGTGGGGCCCATCTAAGCCTGATGCAACTGTGCAGCCGCTGCCTTGGGGGAAAGATGCTTTCAGAAAAAGGGAATGCAAGGTGCAGTTAGAGGGAAATGTGAGATGGCCTACAGAGATCACAGCCTCCCACTTGCTCCTGCGGAGCCCCAGGCAGGCAGGGGTGATGAGATGCCTTCCTCTCTCTCCCAAGCCAGGGTTTGCTTGTGAAAAATGAACCACGTGCCCTGGTCCTCACCACCAACTCCTTTCCTTGTGGGTTTCTGTGTGCTGCAGTTGCATTTTGCAGACATCTGGATTCAATAACCCTGTTGATACAGCCCATAAAATTAGAAACTGAACACTGTGGAAGGCAGAGGTCAGCGAGTGATTCATCCTGATATAATGTGCTTGGGCTGGAGTGCTCTGTGACTCAGGATGGGGCTTTGCAGGGCCCCGGGGGTGCAGCAGGGCAGCCCCCTGCCCACAGCTCCCTGAGCTCTGTGAGGAGAGGTGGGAAAGCAGGGGGAGGCATTCATCTCCTCTAGCTTTTCCCTGACCTTGGAGGGAAAGACCTGGCACCTCCTGCTCCTGAGCATCTCTGCGGCTTGCAGAGGAAGTGCTGTGCATCCCATTATTGGGAGGCTGATTGAGGACTTGGAAAAACTGGGCTCGTTTCCCCTCATCAAACTTCTTGTGTAACTACAGGCAAATCCCTGTTTTCCTTCTGGCCTACTGCTGTGGCTGTAAAACCAGGACTTGAGCCTGCTGAAAGTCCCATTTTGGGTGGAGAGGTCTCCACGTGTGCATTAGTTTATCCCTGCAGTGTGCTGGGCAGTAAGGCTGAACTGCTGCCTGTCGCTGGTCTTCCCTGCCCTTCCACTACCCTCCAAGCACCCAAGTACCTGTGGCATTGTCCCTGAAGAAGAGGTGGCTGCAGTATGCCACTGTCTCTTGACTGCTGGCCTGGTTCTGCTCAACAGGTCCCTCGCTGCCAGCTGGTACTGATGCTCGGTGCCCTGGGTCTTGCTATGGATGATTTCACAACCCCAAAATCCTTCCTGCCCCCGTGGCTCTGGGTCACCACTGTCTTCAGCCAGGTTTGGGGAGGTAAGAAGTCTGATTCCCTCTTTGCAGTGCCCTGTTTTTTTCTCCCTGGTGAATAGAGCTGGAGCTGATGTTTTGGGGTTTTTTTCTGCAATGCACCAGCCCCAGGCCTGAGTAGGGAACAAGGGATGGGTGTGGATTAGACTGCACATGGTGGGGTTTAATACATAATAATATATTAAAATGAAGAATGAAAGAGGAGAGGAGGGGATGGAAGACAGCAGAGCACAGATTTGCACCAGAGTACTGAACTCCTGAGGAAAAATTCAGAAAACCCATGGATATCCTTGTGCCCACAAGCACAAGTGTGCTGCAGCTGGTGTGCATGCAGGCTGGTGAGTGTGTGTGTGCTCATTGCCCTGGATTTACCTTCTGATTTCTGAGCCTCAGTGGTACTTGCTCACTTTATGTTCTCTCTGTAGCCAAGAGCAAGAGAAACTTGCATATTTGCATGGTGATAGCATGCAATCCACTGTCTCCAGAGTGCAAAGGCACATGCCAGAGGGATGAAGGATTGTTTTCATCATCATACGTGTGGGCACTGACTCACACAGGGTCACTAGATGCTGGGAGAGGGATTTCAAAATCAGGAGGAGAGCCAGAGCCCAAATACTGCCAACAGGTCTTACCTGCAGGGCTGCAAAGACTTTCAGATGGCATTTGCTACAGTGAGATGTCCCTTGTGAACTCATCTGGAAATTGGTTATCGCCTAGTGCATGCAACTTGTCTCTTGTAGGAAATGCAAGACAGGACGGTCAGAGCAGGGACTGCTGCTCAGGCTGGCAGCATTGGCAAGCAGGTGCCAATGTCACGCCAGCTCCAGACTGGGGTTGTGCACTGGCCAAACTGGGGAGCTGGGCCAGGGCTTGGTGCCACTGCTTTGGTTCTTGTAGAGCTCTGCAGCGATGGTGTCTGCTGATCCTGATCAGAAAGAAGAGGAGGGGTTTAAGCCACCCCATGCAGGACCCAGTCTAGACAAGAGGTCTTATTATAGCTATTGTTTTTTGTCCTAATTGTTCTTCCATTTTTATTCCCCCTGCTTGACCTCAACACACTGAGACCACCGGTCCTGTTTGCATGAAACCATGTTTTCCTACTACCCTGTACCCAAAATGATAATCTCTGCAGCCACTTCCTGGCCAATTTTTTGGGTGGATAATATCTGCGGTTTCCCTTATGTTTGCACAAGTATTTATATCTGCAAACACATGGAGTAACTCTCAGACCCTGGTATTGCAGAGGAGTGTCTTATACTTCCGAGCCCTGATGACTTGGAGGCATTTCCTCCCCCTGAACCTTCAGCCTGGGTGAAGCTGTTAATCTCTCAGCCTGTGACACGTTCTTTCACACCCGCCTTGCCAAATCCCTTGCTTTGCTGGGAGGGAGCTTGCTGACCACTCGCAGTGTTTATGGCTACCCAGGTGCTGTGATGCAGAAGGGTTTTGCAGCTCATATCACTCAGGTCTCTTGGGGGAGGAGGCACAAGCTGCATTGCCTGGGGGGCTGCCTTCCCCAGCCATGCCTCTGCTGAGTTTTTTGTGGAAACCAATCCTCATGCTGTTGCACAAACATGGCTTTAGCAGCAGTGGGGGATAATCTGATCCAGGAGGAAGCTGCCTTCACCCTGCAGCATTGATCCTGGTGTGAAGCCCCAGGGGTGTTCCTCCTCCTCATTGCCCCTGTTGCTGGTGCGAGTGGGATCCCTTAAGGTTAATGTGGGAGATGGGATTTTTGCAGAAACCTCAGTATCTGGTGCTGGACAAACGACTTGCCAAAAGGAGGTTTTGCCATGAGGCTCTAGGTTGGACTTCAGCAGATCGAGCTGGATCCTGGGGGCAAAGGGGATCAGTGCTTCTAACATCTGATCAGGGATTTTAACACTGGAGTGGCAGGTGCTGCAATAGCCCAGACCTCAGCCAGGAGGCTTGCAAGGGTGTAAAAGGTCTGGCTGCCCTGAAAGTGTGGCAAGAGTGTGCCCAGAAGCTTTCCTGTGGTGCAGGCTCTGCACGGTCAGCATTGTGCAGCTTTACAGAGACAGCTCTCGGTCACTTCCCTACTCGGTGCAGATCTTGTTCCTTTTAAGGTGAATTTTAATCCCATCTAACTTTGCTGGAGGCAAACTGATATTCCCTTAGGAAGCACAGGCAGGATCAAAGACCAGCAAGATCTTTTTTCTGGAAAGTTTGGCTGGATTAGGCTAGGCTTTTATAAACATGCAGATCAAGTACATGACCTGTGTTTCATTTCAAGGATATTTTATTAACTTTATTTTTTTGACTTGTCATGGCTTGAGTGTGGCTTGGCTGAACAGCTTCAGACTGTTAATAGCTTTGGCCTTGGTGTGAGCTTGTGCTGTTAACTAATTTGCAATGGGTTTCTTTAATTATAAATGCTCTTACTTTTTCACATCATCGCAGTCTGCGTGGCAGATACATCTTTTTAGACACCACGTGCCTAGGCCATGAGGGATTTATAAAGGCTGTGGCTCAGCTAGGAGTGCAGGCATGGGCCACACAGGCATTGGGACATCTGCAGGCAGAGGACCAGACGTGCACTGGGAACACCAAAGAGAAAAGTGGGGTGTGGAGCTCTTAGCAAGAGGATGGAAGCTCAATACTGCTGAAAAATCACACCCAAGTAGTCCCAAATGATGCAGCCAGAGTTGTCAGCTGCAGATGAAAACCCTCTGTCTTTGTGTCTCCTCAACAGATTTTCTGTTACGTGATGGGGGCTGCAAATATTTTAGAGCCTGCAGAGCGCTGCGGAGGCTGAAGCACCTTTGCAGAGTGGCATCTGGGGAGGAAAGGCCCAGCCAAAGGAGGAAAAACAAATTAAATAAAAGATCCTTCTGTTTTCATAATTGCTGGTGTTTCAGAAAAAACACAAACAAAAAACCTCAAAGGAGTTAACAGTGGTACAGGAGCTCAGTTTTGCTGTGCTGTAGCCCTGGCTGGTTTTAGTAATGCTCTCGGCGCTGGGGCTGCTTGCTGGTGCCTTCTGGGGGAAATGAAGCAAATCAGGCTGCCTGCTGCAAAGGGAAAGGCAAGTGCTGAAACAAAAGGCTGTGCTGCCAGCTCAGTGGGCTGGAGAAGCTGTAGAGTCCTGACTTAGTGCAGAAATCAGCCATGGAGAGAAGTAGTTAGATGGAATAAATTGTGTTATGGGGCTTGCTGGTAACTGGGCACAGGGAAGATGCAGGGGCTGAGGAGTGCCTTTGCGGTGGGCAGTGCTGCGGGCAGGGCATCCTTGTCCAGACAGGCTGTCACGAGATTGGGGCTGTCAGGGTAATCTGACTCATGAGCACCAAGGGCATGTTCATCAGAGCCCAGGGGAAGCATCTGGGCTTTGAGGTGCTGCTGGGCTCTAACAGGTTTAGTCTCAGGGTAACAAGAAAGCATTGGGCTGTAGAAGGTGTTTGGCGTTTGGTGGATCCAGCTTCCCTCCTGCTGTTGCACTTTTTGCTTTGCATTTGCACCCCAGCACCCACACCCAACAAGGTTCCGTGTGTTGTCGTGGTGGCCCACGTGTGACACACAAGCTCTGTGTGGGCTGAGCTTGAGGTCTCCCTGCCTGTGGTCACCTGGCTGCTCAACTTTTGTGTCCTGGGTCCAGTCACACGGAACTGCCGGGGTGCGGCGTGCAGCGGGAGCTGCTGGCTTCTGAATCACACTTTGGCTCCGGCTGGCCAAACCACATGTGCTCTGAAGCCACGCAGCTTGGATCCAAAAAAACAAAAAACCTCTTCCAATTCCCCACCACTACCCCTCCCTTTCCTCGCCCCCAGCTCCAAAAGCAAAAGGAGAGTTCAGGAGTTTCACACAGCATCTAGTTTCAGGCAAATGTTTTCTGTAAAGCTAATTGAAAATATTCCTCTGCGCTGTTCCCACTCACTCGAGACCATTAAGGAGGTCAGGGCTGTGGTGCCGTTCCTGCACATCCCTGGGACGAGGCTCAGGCAGCCCCTGTCTGGCACATGGTGCTGAGGAAGGTACTGAGTGGTTACAGCAGGAGCCAGGAGGTTTTGTCAGATCCTCATAAACTCTTGGAGCTTTATGGCAACTGCTCAACCTGGGAGAACAGCCGTCCCAAAGAATTTATGATGCAAATGGTTGTCCCAGACTTTTCAGAGGCGAGTGTGAAATGGCTTAAATCATTGAGGTTTGCATAGCATGAGCTGATTGGGATGTGTGGCTTCCTGTGAAGATGTTTTTAGCAAAGCCTCTCTCCCTCATCTCTCTAATCTTTGATGCCCACCTTGCTCAGCAAGGCCCTGAGACTGCCTGGGGTGGGAGCCAGCCTGGGGGATCCACACTGGACATAGTATGGGGACGTGATGGCTGATGTCTGCATATCCCTGAGGAACCATGGGCTGGATCCATCTGCAGGCTGCCAAAGGGACACCTTGCCTGGCTGCAACCCCATCCTATGCCTTTCTCGGTGCCAGGTTTGGGTGTATGGACAATGACTGTGGCAGGAACAAGGCTCCGTGTGAAGGCTCAGGTTTAGGAGCTGGGCATTGACTTTTGGTGAATTACCTTCATATTCTTAGTTCTCTGCTCACTCGTGAGTGTCACAACAAGAGAGTCTGGAAAGGTGCCCAAACACACCAGAAAGGAATCTAATTTCTTTTCAAGGGAGTTGCTGCAGAAAAACATTTGAGTTATTTGCTAAGCTCTAATAATACTTTGCATTTGCATTGCAGCTTCTACCTAAGGGCATCTTGGCACAGCCAGTAATTAAACCTCCAAGTCCTTGTGCGGAAGACAAAGCCCTTTTCTAACGTTTGACAGACAGCTAAACTTTGGGCCAGGGTCAGATTAAGTGGCTTGCTCAGAGATGTACATTGAGTGTGCAGCAAATCCAAACTCAAACAAGAGCCTCGCTCAGCCCAAAGAGACATTTGGGATTCTGGTCCCTCCGCTCTGCTCCAGTTGGCTTTTTGTAAGCCTCTGTCATTTGATGGCAGCTCAGAGACATCCCTTCTTGGTATTAAATGCAGGAAGGTCTTTTGTCGGACTTAGGCAATAAGGAGAGCTAATTGCAAATTCAATTTTGGTTGAGAAAATGCAGCTCGGTCTACATTACCTTAGCAGCCAAAGAGTTATCTCTTAGACTTTGCACTAGTGCTATATTCATTTCAGGTCTGTTTTCTTTAGAGCTTTATGGTCAGTAATTAATGGTATAATTACACATCGACATAATGACGGCTCCTGACATGGCAAAGCTCGGGGCAGGGCACTGAGTGTCACTCATTGTTCGTTCCTGTTTCTTTATTTTGGAGGGTGAAAGCAGGTGGCTTTTGGGTTTGCTTGGAGCTGGCTGCCCTGTTCCCAGTGGGGGAAGCCTTGTGCACCAGTGCTGGGTCAGAAGGCACCAGGTCCCGACAAACTCACATGGCCCTTCAGCGTGGCTGGCCACCTGTCAGTGGGGCAGAGCCTGTTTGAGTTGAGGGAGTTTTCTCTGTGCCTCTGGGCTGTTTCTGGGGTTTCCAAATTACCTTCCCTCCATGCAGTGTCTTGGCTGAACAAGAGCGGATCTGGAAGGTGGGGGCTGAGCACTCTCTGGGGGGTTACGGCATGCAGGTACAGGCAAGCAGGGGCATGTGATGGGATCTTGGGGCTCTCCTTCCCATAAAGAGCTGTGCTTGGTGGCATGGTTTCACTGAGTAGCGGTGCTGCAGGCAGGACGAGGTCTTGGACCTGCTCTCTGGTCCTCTTCAACCTCCCTAGCAGGCACTGGGGACATCCATGGTAAGGACATGTCTCTTCACCCTGGACTATCAGGAGATGGGCAGACTCCAGGAACATCTGCTGGAGTTATTTTAGGGTTTATCACCTACTCTTACTGGCCTAGGGATGGGGACTAAGCTCTTGGGTGTTTTCCATGCTTCCAAGTCGCGCAGCCTCTACGTGAGCCCCTACCTCTGCCCTGCCCTGAGCGTGGCCAGCACAACAGCTGGTGCCACCTGAGCCCTGACCGCCATCAGGACACAGCCAGGCTGGAGGGACACGTTGCCCGTGGATCAGACCTTGGCTGCTCTTCCATCCCCATCTACTGGCCAGTCTGGAAAAGAGCTTTCTGGAGAAATTTCATGCAGCTGCACATTTTGTGGACAGGCATGCTGGGCACAGTTGAGTCTCACCAACCCTGTGATTCTTGTGCCATCCCCACTTGGCCATGGTCAGGAAGGTGGGACCAAGAGCGGATCTGGCTGCGAGGAGAAAGTGGTTCCTACTGGGATGAATCAAAGCAGTTCACTCTGATTTTAGGGGGGGACCTTTGCAAGACCCTGTGGAGTGTGTACTCAGAGAGGGCAGCTGCTTTGTGCTCAGCTGAGATTGGTGTTGGGTCTCTAATGACGTGTTGGAGTTTGCCTTCCATCTTCCTGTGCTGGGTCTTAGAGGAGAAAGTAATGCTGGGGGGCTGACAGTAGGGTGCCATTGCCACTGCCCTGGTCCATTGCGAATTCTGCATGTCCTTGGGTGGGTTCTCAGCTCTCTGCTTTCTCTGTATTTTTCCAAGAAACAGGAGAAGCAAAACCTTCATGCCTCACTGAGAGGCTCCTGGGCACATGCAGTGGTCCTGGATAAAGCTGGTTCACTCTTGTTTTCTTGCCCCTCTGTGAAGAGAGCAGAAAATCTGAGCGAGCTGGGTCAGTGACTGTATGCAGGGCAAGGGCAGGCAAGTACTGACGGCTTTTCTCTGCTGGTTTTGACTGCTCCTGGTGTCTTGGTTTGCTCTGGTTGTAATCAAGGCCATGCAAGCTGATGGCAGCAATGTTGTGAAGGTGCTTTACTGGTGGAACTTGTTCCTAGAGGTGGGAATGGGACAGTGACGCTGCAGGCACCGGGCATGCTGCTGCCAGACTGGAAATGCAATGGTGGACGGTCTGCCCTTTGCTGGCAATGGGTAGAGGGGTTGAGTCAGGGTGATGAAAGCAGGGTAGTGGCCACGCTGGTGGTCCATGCAGAGAAGTCAGCTTGGAGATGCCTCTGGGAACTGCAGCCATCAGGTTTTGCAGGTTCCTGGCTGCGGTGGCTGAACCCCAGCCCTCCCTTGGAGGACTTGGCTCCCCAGAGCACAGCACTGACCTCTGGTTTTAATTGATTTTTTTTCAGTTTGGTTCATCCCTCCATCTCACCACTCAAGGAGAGAAAACTTCAAGGGGGGGAAGGCTTATGCAGACAGGAGGCCTGGCACATGCCCAAAGCAATAAAGTACCAGAACAGAAGAAAAATATTAGAAGACAATAAGGCCTCAGAAAGCCCAGCCCAGCAGGAAGGTTTACTCTGCCTTCTAGGCAGCTTTCAAGTCACATTGCTTGATTATTCTGCAGCATGAACAAATTAGCCTGTGATTTAAATGGAGGGGTGTAATTACCAGCTATCAGGCTTGGGTGCTGCTGACCCCCTCTTCCCCCCTGGCGAGGCAAGTGCTCCCACGTTCATGCCCAAGCAGACACTATGTTTTCTTGCTCCTTGTGATGCTGGTGAAGCTGCTGGTATCACAAGTCTAAATTTCTACCCAAGGAGCTCATGTGTCTGGTCACGAGGAGGTTGTGCCAGGAAGACGATTTCCTGGGTCACCCACTGAAGGGTGATGGCAATCCCCTGCACTGCATCGCAGGGTGGCTCCTGCTGTCATAGGGACTTGGGGCCAGGGGAGGCAAAGTTTGTTTTCAATGATTCCCCTTGTTCCCCCAGGGTATCGTTGAAGAGGGGATGATGTTTGCTCAAGGGAAGGGTTTTCATCTCCTGCTCGCTCTCAATGACATGGTAATTTTCACTGTGATATTTTTTTTTTTATGAAATGGGAAAGAAAGTGGCATTGACATCCCTAAAAACATTCTGGTGTTCAAGTGTAACATTCAGAACCTCCTCTGCAGTTATTTTATTAATTAATTAAAATGTTCATCCTGGTTTTGGGATGGTGGAAGAAATCATGGATTGGTCAGGAATGGATTTCCCTGTGTCCTGGGGACTCAGACATGCCTGTCCATCAGACTCAGCCACTGGGGTGGAGGACCCACTGGCACCTCTGAGCTCTGCTCAGCCCTTTCACCTGAAGTTTTCCTTTTAGATGCATTGATAGTGCAATTTCTGCCTTTTGCAGACACAGATCTGAAAGAAAGAGAAATCCTGGCAGCTGTGAGGAAAGAAAATCGATAGGTTGCTCCAGTCAGTGTCGAACAGCAGATGCCTTTAATAGTTTTGAGATCAAAATGCCATGGACTGCATTTACAGTGAGGTCAGCTTATCCCCATGCTGATTACCAGGAACCAAGAGCTGTGGTGAGGAAGCCATTCCAAACCAGCTGTAGCCATCCTTGTGTTCAGGGACTGAGCCACAGCCCAGGCTGGTTTGTTCAGAGACACATCTCTGCTTTTGCTGTCAGGGCCTGTTTAGCCTCAGCAAAGCCTAATGATTGCACAGCTAAAGTACACCCCTTCTGATCTTGAATCCAAGTTCAGCTTTTCATGTTTAAGAGAAAAAAGGAAAGCCCTCCTAAAGACACAGCCAAAGCAGTGGTGATGCAGGACCTGGGGATGGGTTGTGGGATTATGGATACTGGCTGCAAAGTCTTTATGGATTTGTGGATTATCCTGAAAGGATAATGAGCGGTTGCAGATGGGTTACTAAGTGTCTACTTCACACATCTACTAGTACCAGAAAAAATTATCAGAAAGTAAATTGTACTCACAGCTAAAAGCAGAGTATCTACTAAATCTCAGGCAGGCAGTTAAGCCTGGATTTTGTTCCAGTAGCTGCTAGTAATGGCTCAAGCATCACACGCCCTCCTGGACCTGGGAATACATTGAACCATCAAATATGGTGAAAAGTGGAACATAAACTCAGCAGCAGATGGAGGCATGTGCTGCAGCCCCCTCTGCTTAGTGGAGGATTAGGAACATGTCCAAAATTCAGTATGTGCTTGAGTGCTTTGCTGACATCGGGTGGATCCGGAGTCTGGATTCTGATCCCCAGCACACCTTACAGGATTTTGTGTTAGCTTGAATCTTAGGGAGAATAGATGCTGTAGTCATGGTAGCTGGCACAATGTGTACACGGGACATGTATGCCTTTCTTGCTTGGGCACAGCACAGGTCATGGAGAGTTGGTAGCTGATGTGTGCAACAGACCCCAGAGCTCTCCGGGTGCAAAGGCGGTGGCAGACTGGAAGCACTGGACTGCTGGGGAGACCATCACTAACTGCAAACTCATTTGGTTCCAATTACTTTGGTGCAACAAGTTATACTGTGTGGGAAGCTCATGTACTGTTCCTTTTGCCATCTGCTGGCAATTAAAAATCTGGCCACTGGTTTTATTCCAAGGAAACAAAAATGTCCTTTTTTAGCACTAATGGGAGACTGGATGATGCTGGATCCTTGAAACCACCTTATCCCCCAAGCCCCAATACCAGGGTTCTGGGCTGAGGATAACTCTGTGTGGTAGGGCAGTGTTCATGTTTATTGTACAATTTTGTGCGTATGTAAAAAAAAGTGCTCAAATTCCAAAGCCCTCACTTTCCAGGCCCATCTGGAAGGCATTTTTTTCCTCTGACAAGTTTAGCAAGAGTTTACCAACGACCAGCAAGATCTGTTTTGGTGAGTGGTGCTGGGAGCTGGAAGATAGATCTTAGAGTTACTTTAGCACGTTTGAACTGAGGGTGGAAATCCTGCCTTTGCCCCAGCAAAAACAAACATGAGAAAGGGGGCTGAAGGTGGTGAGAAGCAGAGTAATGCTTTGCTTGTCTGAGCAGGACAGGTCCTTTTTGACTACATGAGCTGTCCCACCACCAGGCACAGCCTCTGTAGTGCCATGTGGGGCTATCTGCTCAGGCGGGTTGGTGGCACCATGCCTGTGGCACAGGTCAGAGTCTGAGGTCCTGCAGGAAGGTGCAGTGTGATTTCCTAAGGATAGCCTTTTTCTTGTGCATGAACCCAGCAGCGCGGTGATCGCCAGCCTCAAACTGCAAGGATGGGTGTCTCGGGCTGTCCTGGTTTCAGCTGGGATAGAGTTAAGTGCCTTCCTAGTAGCTGGTACAGTGCTGTGTTTTGAGTTCAGTATG
>JANZLQ010000002.1:28219706-28243004 GCA_026212715.1 Elanus axillaris | reverse complement strand
GTCATTTTATTAGTGTTATTATCATTATTACTTTCTTCTTTTCTGTTCTATTAAACTGTTCTTATCTCAACCCATGACTTTTACTTCTTTTCCCGATTTTCTCCCCCATCGCACTGGGGCGGGGAGTGAGTGAGTGGCTGCATAGTGTTTAGTTGCTGGCTGGGGTTAAACCATGACACAGGCACTTTGTGTCGGAGATGGGGAGTAAGAACTTTGTGGAGTCCCGTGGTGGTGCTGGGCTCCAGGTGTGGTTCCCCCAAGCTCGATGGGCTTTGCAGTGAGCTCCAGTAGCACACTGCCTTCCTGTTTATGCCTTCCCATCCTGGCTCTTGATAGCCTTCCAGGATGCAACTCCCTCAAGCTACTGGAAAATCTTTTTCCTGAAAAAGCTTTCCAATTTTCTGCTCCTTTGAGGGTCGGTTGTTGTATTCTGCTCATGTTAGTTATGCAAACGCTCTGTCATCTGCAGTCTGTTCTTCTTCAAGGACACTGTTTCTTCCATTTCCAAGATTGGGCTGCTCTTGACAATTGTCCAAAGAGCCCAACACTTCAGTGTCCACCTTCAGAGCATCTCCTATCTAGTATCAACATGGAAAGCAGCAAGCATTGCTCTGCTATCACAGCATGGGGATTTTTATGAACTCCCTCAGATTGTCTCTCAACAGGTGCTGAAGGCTTAATAAAAGGTGTCATGTAATATGACTTCCAAAGGTTTTCACTACTATTTAGGCACTGGGATAAATCAGCTTAATTGGAGCCATCTGTAGAGATCTGTGATACAGGCTTTGGGTGGCAGAGAAGCTGGTGGCTGCTGACTTACTCCGAAAGAAACTTGGCTGCAGTAGTGCTGTGCTGTGGCTGCATTTTTACAAACCATGTGTATATATGTATGGCATTAGTGGAATTGCCTGAATTAGCCCGTGGAAAGAGATAAACGACCCTCTAGAGGCCTTAGGGAGGTGCTCCCATCAGCTGAGGAGACCCTCGAGGTCACAGAAGAACCTGGATCACGGGGGACTGTTGCTGTAGGAGGTCAGTTGTCAAATAACTCCTCTGTCCTACTCTCATCATTCACCTCACTGGGACCAGGGATGTGCCAGTGCTAAGAGCTTTTGGAAATGCCTTTCCCCTTTCCAGGAGTGTGCCCGTGTCCCCACGATCCCCTGGGGCAGCTGGCCAAAGTGTGTCCAGCACGTCTGCCTGCCCACCCGACATCCCAGCAGGACGAGGAGTCCTGCAAACAAAACATGGGATGCGTGCGTGTTTGTGTGTGCTCCAGCAGTGGTGGGGAGTCACCACTGTGAGACTGTGGTGAATTGCAAGGTACAAGCATGGCTATCTCTCCCTTGATCTCTTCTAAATGTGCACTGAGGCTGTCTGCCAACTTTGTAAAGGAGTCTATCTTTACAATTATCCGTGATCCCCAGTGATATGAGACATTTAATCAGTGTCTCCTGACTTCTTGTCAGATTAATTACCATCAGCATATGTATTTTCTGCTGTTTTCAGGGGAATCTGGTCATGGGAAAGTGAAGAAATAGCTTTGCTTATTTTAGTGGGGCTTGCAGGAGCGGGAGGGCAGCGAGGGTCTTGTGGCTCTATGGTGGGGTGTCGATGTGCAGCGTTGCTTCTGCAGGTCTCTGCAAGCCCATCCTGCAGCCTCGAGGTGGCCTGATTTTGCACGCAATGTCAGCAGGAGAATTACTCACTTGCAAACACATATTCTGCTCTGCAGAACTCCTTCCCCTGCCCGTGAGAGGAGCCAGAGCAGCAGTGCAAACCCTTCCCAGTCAGTGTGGGTGAGGCCTTGCACAACACCCTGTCTCAGCCAAAAGGGACCGGAACATGGGGGAAGAGAGGGGAAAGGGAACCGGAGAAGGGTTTGGGCTTCTAGGGAATGGCATAAGGCTCTTCCCCATCAATCTGGGGGCAGCAATAATCTTGGCAGCTGCTAAACTGACAGTGTGGGCTGCTTTCGTGTGTGTGTGTGTGTGTGTGTCCTCCTGGTTTCTCAGGCTGCGGCCCTGCTCTGAAAGTGAGCTGAGGCATGGAAACCTAATCCAGCACTGCCTGTCTCACATGCTTTTGGGATGGTGGCCACCCAGTTTTCTTCTCTGCAAGTCCAATGTGATGCTCAGCAGCCTATTCCCCCTCCTGTGCTGGGGCTGGGTGGGGGATGCTGTGCGAGTGCTCCTCTGCACGTGGTACCCATTAGGGATCCTGGGTGTACAAATGAGCAGGCAAAACAGGGAAAAGCTGAGGCTGCAGAGAGCAGCAGGCAGGGCTGCCAAGTCTGGCTTCTCCCAGCTGTTCCCCCATTAGGAACCCGACATGCCCTGACCAAACGGTAGCAGAGGCTCGTTTCCACAGCTGTCATTGGGCTGAGGTCCCCCCCATGCCCCAGCGAGTGGTGTTTTCTCTGCTGCATTTTAGGAGGGTGGTGTGATGATGTTCTGCTGCTGGGTTTCACTACCTCCTTCCTCCACCTGGCTGCCTGCAGCCAGGGGGATGCGATGCCGGCAGCATTGCTTGGGGAAGAAAACACCCTCATGGACTTGTCCCTGTGGGGTCCTGTGGTGCTTGTGGCATTGACCTGCTGCTTGTTCCCACTTGGCTGCAGGCAGGTCCAGGAGGATGTGTTGGGGAGAATAAGCTGTGGCTTCCAAAAGACAAACCTGAATTCACTCTTTTCTTAAAAGATAGTGTCTCCCTTGAACAAATCCATGAAGATACTGGGGAGAACAGCTAGCTCTGCATTAATCATGGGAAATGCCTGGCTGGGAAGCGTGGTGGGTAGCTGCTCCTGAGTTCAGCAGTGTGGAATGGCCAATGTGGTTGGAGTCACTGTGGTTTTGTTCTTTTCCAAAAGATAGATAAGATATGAGATATTTTCCCAGAAATCTCCCTATCTCTTCCCCCTCTCCATGACAGAGGCTGCAGGGCAGAAATGCATTTAAAGCCCCTTGGGCTTTTCCCATGGAGCACTTGGCTTGTTAAAATATTTGACATCAGGGTTCTTTATTACCTGCAATAAAATGCCTCTGCTAATCTTTAACATGCAGCGTGTCAGAGAAAAAGGATTGCATTAAAAACCTGTTTATGGGAGTGTTACTAAAACTTGTAAAAAGGGGTAAAAGTGAGTGATGACTGAAAAAACTTCACTTGTGTGACAGCGAAGGTGCTGCCCAGCCAGAGGGTGCCTGGCAAAACTGCAGAGAGCTGTTCAGTCCAGACCTGAACCCAAGGCTCTGTGCAAGGATGACCTAGCACCTTGCCCCCTCCCCATCTTGGACTTGCACTGATTTCCAAGCCTGCTGCTTTTCCCCCTTTAGTCTTAATTCAAAACTTCTCCTTCAGTAAGCCAGTCTGGAAATGCCTCTGTGTTGCACAGCTCAGCCTGCCCCGGGACACGGCCAAAGCAGCGGCACTACCCCGTCCACCTGGCACTTGAGTTCAGCAATTTAAAACAGCTTTCCCTCTTTTATGTACTTTGGACAGGGTTTGAATATTACAAAACCAGGCTTTCCTGCAGCATTTGTTTATTTATAAGGCTGCCATTTACTGCAATATCTTAAGGCCGTGTGGTTTTTGATATTTTCATCTGTTCTCCCCACTGCATGAGTGGGGAAAGGAGCGAAGCAGCTGTGGTCCCAGGTAGAGATGGCACTGCCATACCTGCTGCTTCAATAACCTAACTAAATCATTTCAGCCCTTTAGAAGTATAATTTGGTCTCAGCTCCTGTTCAGGACAAGGTCTGGGAGTGTCTGAGCTGTAATCGCACGGACATGCCTGTTCCCAGAGCTCAGCTCTTGGATTTCAGACAACAGAGAGGAACAGCATCAGGTGTCAAATTTTTTTCTGCTACTTCTAGTCCACAGTCTATTTTTAATATCATTTTTATTGCATTGAAGATGAACAGCAAGTGGATGAGTTCCCATGAGAATCAGGGTCCATCCACTGCTCACATCAGTTGAGCTGAGAGTAAAGTACAGCCACGTGAGAGTCTCCAGTGCTTTTGGTGTGGGAGTGCTGTGATTTCCCCTCTTTTTATGATTTCATTATATTTACCAAAGCTGGTTCCCATTAAGCTGTGAAGCGACGGCTGCATTGCCCTGTGGTGGGGGGAGGAAGGAGAAAGGGCTGTTTCTCTGTGTCTGGTGTTGCATTCTGATCCTCACCTCCCTGCCAGAGCAGGGCAGGAATGCAGGCACAACTGGTGTCACCCTGACTGTTGCTGACAGCAGCTCTGTGCTGGGCAGAGGGTGGGAGAGGCTGCAGGAGCCTCTCCTGACCACCCCTACATGATGCTAGAGTGGCACCAACATGTCCTTGCTGTCCCCAGCTTGTTCGTAGCTACTTTGATCTGGAAGAGGGTGTTTGAGTTGGTCCAAACCACCATATTTATGTAACATTGGCCTGACTTAGGCCTGGGAGATGCACCATGGCTCTGTGCCCCACCAGCCCTGGAGAAATATCTCTAGTGCAGTGGGTGGGGTGGCTACCCCCCACCTGGGAGGGAAATACAGTATGCTTCGGATGCTGAGAGCATCCTTGGATAGGATGTTGGTCTGCCTTGTTTGTCTGGGCATGACTTCTGGTCGTGAAGCTGACAGATCAACCAACCTGCAGATGTACTGGTCTGCACTGATGTAGGTTGAATGCCGGAAGGTCCCAGGTGGGTATGCTCTGTGGAAGTGGTTTCTGAAGGAGAGATGCTTTTGAGTGCTGGGACAGTGTGTGCTCAGACAGGGGAGCTGAGCATGAGCCCAACAATAGGATGTCCTTGACCCACAGGAAATCTCCATCCATGTGTGATGGTGATGGATTTGGTGAGAGACCCAGCAAACAGCAGTGTAAGGAGTTGAAAGCAGACATGGGAAAGAGCTGGTGGATGCAAAAGGCAAGGGAGAGCTGGAGCATCTTCTGCAACTGCAGTCAGGAAAGTGTCTGGAGGTGGGACTGGTGCTGTCTGGGGAGATGGGTGATGGCAGACGGAAAAGCCAGACGGGACCTTTGCATGCTACATCTGCCCCTGGGAGTTACAGTGTTAGATCTGGAAGAATTTTTTGCTTTTATGTTGGAAGCTGAGACCTCAGAGCAAGGACCCTGCCAGATGAGGCCTGGAGAGAAAAAGTCTTTTCTGTGGTTGGGTTTTTGGGAAGCCAAAAGTCAGAGTGAGGTTCTTCAAAGGCAGCGCTGCCGGCCCTGCTCTGCAGATGGGCTGCCTTGCACCCGCTCCCATGCATCTCCCTCTCATGAGCTGAAACCAGGCCCGCACTGCTCAGATCTGAACTGCTTCATGTAAATCATATGTGAAGCAGCTGGAGGAAATCAGTAGGTAAGGGATAGGAGTTGGGGCCAGGATCTCAGTGAGGGTGTTAATAAGGCATTTAATACAGCTTGTGGAGGCTGAGGCTTTGGTTAGCGGAGCCCATGGCCCAGCGGGATGCTGGAGGGGTTGCTCATCCCCTGTGTCCCTGGCGGCGGTGGCACAGCTCCTGATCTCCAGGGGATCAGTGGTTCACCAGTGGGTTGCCTTTTAATGGGATACCGTCACCAGAGGCATGGTGTTGGCTGGGACACTGTGCTGACCCCAAGCTCATGGGGATGCTCAGACCTGTGCCCTCTGTTCCTTCTTCCAGGTCCCAGTTTGGCCAGTGTGTCACCCTTCCACATGACCCAGGGATGACAGACAGGCCAAGTCCCCTCCTTAGGTGCTGCCCTGCTCTGTTCTGGGTGCACCAGCTAATGCCCTGCGGATGAGTAGAGCCACAAACCTGCTCAACGGGAAATGCAGCCTCCTCTATGTCATGGAAATCTCTTCCCTGCCTCTTGGCCTGAGGCCAGGGCTGGGCCAGGGGGAGATTAATAGATGGTAAATGCTGACAGTGAGGAAGCCAAGAGGTGAGACATGGGGGGTCGAGGCGCTTTAGATGGTGACAGGTGACCTAACTGCAGCATGGTACCTCATGTGCTGGATGGAACAAAGTGGAGGATCCTGGATTTGGGTTCCTCCTTGTCCTTTACCAGAGCCAGAAGCTGGTGGTGGTGGGACCATGTTCTTCATGTAACGTGCCAGGCATGTGCCCAAGTGCATGGGCTCCCCATGCTGCCATGGCCCCATCAATGTGATGGTGCTGGAGGCTATCCCAGTGCTGCAGACACTGAGGCTCCATGCTTCCCAAATATTGCTGCCCTGAATGGGCTTAGTCACCATCTCCTGGCTGTAAATCCAGCAGGCAGTTTCATCTCATGCCCTGCAGCCTCGCAGTGTTTGCTTGCTGCTACCTTGGCAGTCGGGAGATGCTTAATGGGCTCCAGTGTCTCCCTGGGGTGTGCTGAGTCATGGAGGGAAGCAGAAATATTCCCCCCTGCATGTCCCAGTTAAAACATGGAGTTTGCCTCCTAGAGTGGGGCAGAGCGTCAGTGCCCCCAAACCTGCTCTGGCAGGGATTTACGGCACCCGCTGGGAGCTCCTCAACATGGGGCCATACCTGAACATGCGGGTGGTTGTCCTCCCTTGAGGGCCTCCCGGCATCTGCTGAGTGGGACCAGGCGGCACGTAGGGCCCACGAGTTGAGGTGGAGGTGAATACCGCCTTTAACACCAGTAACTAGACCGAAACTAAGTCAACGGAGAGAGCCAGGGCAGCTTTTCCTGTTTTTCCTGTTGGAGGCTTTGAACTGTGTCCTGCAGGGTCAGTGCACCAGGAGACACCTCAGGCTCAGATGGGGAGGGTCTGAAATCCTAGACCCTGGGAAAGGGGAGACAGATTGCCTGGGAGAGGTATGGGTGGGAGAGCCAGCAGAGCCCATCCATCTCCAGGGCATTAGCCAGGAGGAAGAATTTGGGGGTGAGTAGTGACCCATGCTTTCCAGAGAGATGGAGGCAGCTTGGGGTGATGGAGGAGAGCAAATATGATGTTGGGGTGTTCTGTCTTTGAAAGGCTGCCTCCACCCTACATGCAACGCTATTTTGGCTGGTTTAGCTGCTATGGGTAAGAGTGTGGTCTAGAAGGAAAACTATGAACGTCCCAAAGCATCGGGGATCTCAAAGCATCAGTATAACTTGAAGAGGACCCTTATCTGCACCCCACCTCTGGGTTTAGGAACCACATAAGGATGTTTCAGGATTCGCTGTAAGATGCTCACTGCCCAGACTGGGCAGGTGGCCCAAAGTCAAGAGAGTGATGATTGTACATAGCTGAATCTGTAGGGGCAGATTTTAGGGGCAGGGATTTTCCCAGGGCTCAGTGGTCCATTCTCCTGCTTTTGTACAAAGAGGCCAGCACAGACATGAAACCTCTCAGCTCTCAGTCCTGTGCAAAAAGTGGGTAAAAGCTGCTGGGAGAGGGTAACACTCCAGCTCAGGAAGGGCAGGTAAAGCCTTTGGGCCACTCATCACACAGATTCAATCCCTTCCACTGCAAGGGGCAGGTCGTACCCACAGGCCACGTTTCATAATCCTCGGCTTCAAAGGGTGTCTGCAGCAGAAACAGGGGAGCAGTGTTGGTTGGTTAAATCAGCTGTACTGGAGAAGCTGGGCCCTGTGCCAGCAGCATATCCCCCCACCACCGAAAATGTATGTGCAATATACTGTTTTGCTAGTCTGTGAATATCTCAGGGTTTTGCTGACACAGACAAGTCAGTCTGGGGCTGCACCTTGCCCTATTCAGGACTCACGGAGAGGCACCGGATCTCCTCTGGGTGGCTTTGCCCTGCCACCCTCCTCCCAGTCTGGTTACTTTTGCAGCAAATGGATTTGTTGGTGTCAGGCTGTGAGTTTTAGTGGCCCAGTAGAAATCACTGCCAGGTTTAAACTGGCGCACCAGACACCTCTCTGCGTTATTTTTGTTCTTCTGCTGACATCTAGTGTGTGAAAACTTGTAACACAGTGCACTGAGTGGGCTGGGAAATTTGGATATGGGACAAATGGGACTGTTTCTTGCCCTATTCATGGCCAAACAGGCACCAGCATCTTCCCCTGGTTCCTCCGTGGGATCCTTAGTGACCCAGGTGACCACCAGCAAGGGGGGATCCTGCAGGCTGATGCTGACTGATATTTCCAGGAGGAGCTGCTGCAAATTAATCCTAACTGGAGTAGGAGAATGAATTTGAAGTGGATTGTTATCTGGGCTTCTTCCTTGATGCACCCTGTGTCGATGGGTGGTGAATGTGCCAGTGGAAATAAGGAGCTGCTGCATTATCATGGAGATGTGTCCGCCATTCAGGGTCCACCTCTGGGATGGCAGTTCTGCAAGGATGTTTGATGCTATGCATCTGTGCTGGGTGGGGAGGAGAGTGGGGAACGGGGAGCAGTGGCTCCTTGGGTTTCTCTCTCCACCTTATTCTGCTTCTGGCTAGAGCTTATGGTCTGGTCTCCAAATGTTGTCTCAGGACATTAAGTTGTCCTGTTAAAATAAGTAATTTTTAATGTCTGCTGGTGAATAACGCTTATTAATATCAGCTTATATCCTAGCCTAATATTCTTGCCATCTGCCTCAATACACAAGAATGTCGGGAGCTGTGGGGTGCTGATGGTGCCCCAGACGTGGGGTCAGTAATTGTGGCTCCTTCTCCTGATGCTGCACTGAAACTATGAGCTGGAGGAAGCTCCTTGCAGGGCACAGTGGTAACCTCTGGAGGTGACAGGTGACACTGGCTGACCTTAGCATTGCCCCCTGTACTTTCTCCTCCCTGGTAGTTTAAATTTTTTCATTTCACTGTGTTTCTTCTACACCATGACAGGAGCCCAGCTTTTGGCATGCAGGGCTGTTACCACTTTATCACCACTCCAGCATCTAACAGGCTGGTCATGAGCACCCAAAATGACCCAGACAAAACAGTAAATCCTCCTAACACTGCTATGGGATGTCTGGTGTCTTCAGGGCTCTGGTGTCACATCACAGTATGGAGACGGGCAAGTGGTCCTCTGTCCTCACATTGTAAAATGTGCTTTAAGATAAAAAGTGCTGTGGGAAATCTCATGCTGAACCGTTTACACCGCTGTTCACATGACTTTTTGTAAAAAACCTCTCAAATCTTGCCAGAAGTCAAGGCTTATTTCCCCATCCTGAGGGTATTTAATCCTCATCTCATTAACTTTCATTTTAATGTACAATTGCTGAGGAGAGAAAATAACCGAAATATTTTGTCTTAGGGAGAAGATCAGATATAAATTTATCCCGAAGCCATCAGAGATGCTTATCGGCATGTTTTTCTCTCTTCCCTAGCTGCATGAGCTTGCAGAAGAACCGGTTTTTCTCAGCTTTGGCTTTCTGAGAGAAGAAATGATTGCTGAGAAATTCAGCTGGGCAGCAAGTCCCTGCTTGGGATGGGTTGATGATTTCAGCATGGGATAGGAAACGAAAAGCATCACTGTGTGGGATGATACTGGGGGGCCCTGGGTGATGGACTGACTCTGAAAAAAGGAAAGATATTTTTTCCCAACAATTTATGCAGAAAAACATCCTCTGCGTGGGGCGTAATTTATTTCTGCAGCTGAAACCATCTGCTTCTCACTTTCAGCTACAACCAGTCCAGGTTTACAAACTCAAAAAAAAGTGTTAGGTGTGATTATTAACCCAAATCTCACCTTTTTCCTCAGACCTTGCTGACGCCATACCCAGGCACAGTGCTGCGCAGAGGTAGAGCACATCAGGGTGTTTGACCAGCCCCATCCCTGAGTGCTGCTCCAGGTAATGGGTGAAAACTAATACTGGTGAAATTGCTGGAGTGAAATTTGCTTAAAAACTGCTTGAAAACTGAACTTTTGCCAGAATCATGTCAAACAAAAACAATAGGAAAGGGTGGTTATTTTTTCCCATTATGGTACTTTCCAGCCACCATTCCCTTACGCTTCCTACTTTCTGTATGTAGTTAAAACAGGAGGAAAATGCTCCAGTTGCTGCAGTTGGAAGCACAGAGAGTGATGGAGGTGGAAATGGGAAGGCTGAGATGGCTTGGGGGGCGGGGGGCAGATGGGGCCGAGCAGGCAGATTCCTTGCAGAGCTGCCCTGCCGTGGTGAGGACAGAAAGAGTTAAGGCGCAGCGTTGCTGGGGGAGCTCAGGTGTGGCTCTGCTTTCCTTCCTGGCCTCCAGGATTACAGCACTGCCGTGCCAGGATTTGGGGAGAGGTTAGGAAATGCCTGTCCCGGTAGAGCTGCCCCCGTACCTGGGGCTGGAGGGTCCCGTCCCTGCGGCGTGGGGCCGTGAGGGCAGCACCTTTCCTGGGGACAAAGCTGGCCCAGAGAACACTGTTGGTGGGGAAGGCAAAGCAGATGGGGCACCCAGATTTGCCCTGCGCAGGCTGGTTTTGAACGGCTCTGAGAAAGCAGATGGTGCTCAGGAGAGCAAAAAGGATGAGATTTACTGTGATCACTGCTTGGCCAAGGAGGTGGCGGTGGTGACGTCTTGCTTTGCCTGCCCGGAGCATCTCCAGGCTGCCCTGGGGAGCAGCGGGCTGCAGAGCCGGACCTGCAGCCCCTCCGAGGACACCAAGCTGCTGACCCACAGGTTAGTGCACTGAACTCTATAACCAGAGGCCTGGTCATGAGTGAGTAGCCTGGGTAAGTGAAGATTAAGTGTTTTTAGGTGTAACCCTACAAGCAAGTTTGATAGGTAAGCGGGGAAAGAGTGAGGTTTGAAAAACAATGCTCTTTGTCTTTTCTCTGTATGGATTTACTTTCTCCCCCTGGGAGGAGGAGGGCTCTGCTTCCAAAACAGGTGGTCACTGCCAGTGTGGGAATGGAAAGTTTAATAAAAATTTTGGTCCTGTGCATTTACCAGATGTTGTGGTTGGTGCCGTGCAAAGGGCATCCTGCACTGCACCTGCTGCCCTGCCTGCCTGCCTGGGAAGCTCTGCTGACATGTGAGGGAGGGTCAAACAGCCTGAGGTGCGAGTCCAGGTCTTCAGAGACCCCAGTGACCTTACCCCAGCAGGAATCCTTCTTGCCCAGTTTTGGGGGCCTGGCTTAAGATGCTCTAGAGCAGTTGGCAGGGCTGGACCATGCACTGATTCGCTGAGGCTGGGCACTGATTGCTTGGCAGCACTTCTTCCATCCCTCTCCATTTTTTAGGCTGGAAGGTGGGTTTGAATCCCTCCCTCCAGGTGAGAGCTTGGATGAGGTGGCTGTTTTCTCCTCTTCCAGCAGTTTTTTAAATCATGGATGGCAGGATTGCATTCCTATGTGTACATTGCCTGTGTTCACTTATTAACAAATGTTTTACTTCCTGCTGCTGGCAGAGAGCTTTCTCAGGCTCTGAGAGAAGGTGGCAAGGCTGGACAATATGGGGTGATGTCTTCCAGTGCTGTTAAAAAGGTATAGTCACCCAAGTTGGATGGTGACCTGGTGCTTTTTGCTGGAGAGCACTCTACTCCAGTTCTGGGTATCTAACACCTACTGCAGGGCTTGGAGAGTTTTGTCTTCTGGGTCTTCTGACCCCAGAGAGGGTGGGTCAGTAATAGCTCTCTGGTTTGTTCACAGGACGAGCTTCTTCAGTCCCACCTGCTGTATGACTGGAAGATGAAGTCTCTTGAGAAAGCAATTCTCAAACTGCAGAATAACACCCAGTTGAGCATGGTAAGGCAGAACACAGCTGGGTTTGCTCCCAGCTTGCTGTTGGTGCCACAGATGATCCGCCTGTAAAATGATGATAGTCACAATTCTGCCCAGTTTCTATTAGGTGGTTTCTGGGGGACATCAGCAGAGCTCCTGGTGGAGGAGAACAAGGCTTAGTCTGTGGTGAGGAAGATTTCAGATTAGGATGAGTTTTCAGGAGAAGCTTGTAGCAGGGGATCAACTAGTTAGTTTCTTGCAGTTCATTCTGTGTTCCTTAAAGCCAAATGAGCTAGGAATAAACTAATCTAAAATACACCATTTTGGCTGGCATCTGAAGGATGAAGCCAGCATGAGATGCTATGGTATGAGTTAAAAAGCCAAGGGTCTCTGGACTGAGCTCTTACTACATGTGGATTTGGCTTTCAAGTGCCTCTGTAATGTGCAGTCCAGCATGGGGTTACTCCCAAATACTGAGCCCTGGGTGCTTTGGGCTTCAGGAAGAGTCAGACCATGTCAAACCCTGCTGACGCTATGGAGCAGTCCTGCTCTGGGAGGAGCTGGTTCTCACCCAGCCGAGCAGGAAATCTGAACCTCAAACTCCATGTATTCCCAATAAAAGCCAAACTCACTAGGATTTTGTTTTTCAGGCTGATTTGCTTTAAGCCTAAATGAAGGTTTCTCCTCAGGAAGGTGGAACTCCCTTATGTACAGTTTTGTTGGAGAATTACCCTCCAAACCAAGCCTTGCTTATATCATCCAGCTGCCTGTTGGGTGCACCTTTGGCGAATCATCACTCTCGAGGGCATCAGCCACTTAAATAGCAGCATCACTTACCACTAGGTGTGACTAACAGCATCACTTGTCATCTTCAGCAAAGTGTGAGGCATAGCGGAAGTTATAACCCCCAAAATAGTCACAGTGGTTGCCTAGTGTGACCAGCTTTGTAAGAAACTTCGTCAAAAAACAGCCTCAGCCCTGTGTTTCAAAGCTCCCACAGCCACAACGGCCATTGTGCTGTGAGTCTTCCCTTTCCAAAAAGGCACTGGATGTGCCAGTGTTTGCAAAGGAGGTACCCTGGGGCAGCGAGGGGCCAATGCAGCAGGAGATGACTTGAAGGATGGTACAACAGGTGATTTCTGTCCCCTAGGCATCAGTCCTGGGCATGAAAAGCCTTGCAGGAGGGTTTAGGCTGCTGCTGGTGGCAGTGGGAACAGCCCGGGGGGAGGTAGTGGTCCTTCTGGAGGAGAAGGGGAGCGTGGCTTTGAACCACATCAACAGGATAAATATCCACTTAAAGCACAAGTGAGCCTTCTTTGAGAATAAGCTCAAACTGGAGAAGATGCCTGCTTACAGCACAGAGTACATCTTCTTAAAATTAGGGGAGTCTGAGGTGTCTCCCATGACAGTGGCCGGAAGGATGGGGAGTCAGGAGAGCAGTGCCTGCCCTGACCACCACAGCATGCCATACTCACCTATAAAATGCCTCCAATGCACAGTATCATAGCCTAAAATAGGTGAATCTTTTTGTTTATTTTGTGGCTAGGAGTGCTGTGAATTCAGGAAGAGCTCCGGGGCGGATGCTCTTCCTTGCCTTTAAATTGGGCTGAAGGACAAACTGTCTCAAATCAGGTGGGTCACCACAGAGCCTGATATCTTCTTGTACTTATTTTTGCAAAGCTTCACCTGAGGGCATGTGCTTGCTTATAAACAGCTCTGTGCTATCACCAAGTGGAAAAAGCAAAGGCCCAGAAAATTGAATGTGAACCATGCTAGAGCCAACTGTACTGCCCTTTCTTTGTGATAAGGTCACTGCTTCGGATTTGCAATGTTACACTGGCTGCTGTGACAGCAAGTGCAACAGGCCAGGAACATCCTGAATTTTTTTTGATTTGCGGAAACTGGAATTTTTCAGAGGTCCTGATAAAACTTCCCTTAAGAACAGGTTTCAAATCCAGGAAGGACTTTCTTGTCAGACCTAGAAAGAATGAGAAACAGCCAGATAAAAAGGGCATGAACTCACAGTGCGAGCAACAGAGACCAAAATCCCTCCTCATCTAGCTGGAGACAAGATGCACGAACTCGCTGTCCTGGTGCGTCTCCCAAGACCTGGGGCAGGTCGGGACCTAATTCTGCTTTACCTTCTGGTGAATGATTTCAGGTCTCATCTTGACAGGGAATGGGAAAACAGTGGTGATTACAAGATTTTTTTTCAGAGCTGACAGCACTGTTTCTTGCCTGGTTTTGGTGACAGGTTGTGATGAGGCATTAGCAGGTTGTGGGATGATCAAAGGGAGAGGGGAGGGATTCCCCAGACCAAGGGGGATGCTGGGTCTCAATCCAACGCCACCTTAGAGCAGAGGGCAAGAAAGACCAGGAGTTTCTGCCTCCCTTTGGCTTTGTCCTGGTCTTTCTTTAAAATGATAAACAGCAGCAGTCAGCCGATAATGATTTAGTATGTGGAAAGCTTGAGCTTTATCAGTGTCCCTATCCAGGCTCCTTTTAAGTCTCCGGTAGAAATCTCATGAGCAGCAAGATATAAACTGGCTGAGTTTGTACTCTCAAAAGGTAATGTGGCTGAGCCTCATAAATCCTACCATTTTGTATATATGAACCCAGTTTTCTCAGCAAAGGCAAAACTACCAGGTACCAGTAGCGACAAAGAGAAGGGCTTTTGCTGGCTGAGGTCAATCCTGAAAAGCACTTTGCAGCCCAACCATCAGCAGAGATGGGGGCTCAAGCACCAGCGCTGCAGTGCGTTTGGGATGCTACACCGGCCTTTCTCCTGTTTTCAGGCAGGAGTAATTTCTCATAAAAACAGCGATCAAGGCAGCCCTGCAAAACAGTTCGAATGCCTCTAGGTGGCACAACAGTGTGTCTGACCACAGCTGGACCCGCAGCCCCTTGATTCTTGTCCGGCTCTGCATGAACCACTTGCAGACCGTGGGACTGGGGAGTCATTTCTGATTTCTGTCCCCCGTCTTTGTACGTGGTTGTGCGTTGGAGGAAGCAGGGGTGCTGTGCAAAGCACGCCGAGCCCCAGGTTGTGTCCCAAAGTGCCGAGAAGCTGATTTGGGATTGCCCGGTGTGAAACTGGAATCAGGCCCCACATCTGTACGTTCTTACAAAATCCCCCCATTTGGATGGAACCTCTACAGCACCAGCGGGGAGATTCTTATCCTACGGACAACATGAGGAGCTGGTCCTGCACAGCTGGGGACCATTGCCCCTGTCCTCATGGTGCACGAATCCTAGGTACCATGGCCCCTGGTTAGTGCTGGGGCAACAATCATTTCTCTCTTTCCTTTTATCTCTGAAGAGATTTGTGGTATCAAAATTATGACCTCTGCAACTTGACCAATCAATCGTTACATCTCTGCCCCACAACCAAAGACAAGGAGTGATTTCCTCAAGTGTAAGTCCTGTGTTTGGTGGTTTTAATGCTGACCTGCCTTTCAGGGGGAGGTGGAGGTTGGTAAGAGATTTCTGATTTTTACTGAATAAAATCCATCTCACCTGTCTTGGACACACACCTCCATCAGTGGTGGTGCAGGATGCCATGGAGGTGTCTGTCTCCTGCCACTGACTGCAGAGAGGGCCTCAAGGGACTAGCTTAGACTCTTAAGGACACTTAGGAAAGAAAATTCAAATTAAATAAAGGTTTATGGATTAAACTCCTTGGTAGGAGACTTACAAGGAATTCAGTTTACTTTTATTCATTTAAGGAGAACTAAACTGAGTCATGGTCATTTTAATTCTGCCTAAAATGATACAAAGAAGTTTAATGTGACTTATCTTAATCCCCTTGAAAAAATCAATTCAGATTAATTTTCTTGAGTGTCTTGCATAGTTTGCCTTCGATTTTTCACATGTTAATTAGCTTTATTGTGCATGGCTGAAACCTAGCATGACCGTAGCTTCAGAAAATCATCAGTCACAGAAAACGCTCCTGCGGTTACGTGCAGACTTTAAATACAAAGCTCGTATGTTAGGTAACCAGGAGAGAGAATGCTCCTGGATAGATCCTGGTAACAATTGCACAGAATCACTGTGGTCAGCAAGGACCTCTGGAAGTCTCAAGTCCAGCCCCTCTGCTCAGAGAAGGGCCAGCTGGGGCAAGCTGCTCAGGGCCATGTCCAGCTGGGTTTGGGTATCTGCAAGGATGGAGATGCCAAAACCTCTCTGGGCAAACTTTTCTAATATTTGACCACCTTTACAGTAAAAAAGGTTTTTCTTATGTTTCAAAACCACTCTTTTCTATTTTTCTGTTTCCCTTAGCATGTGATGCAGAGCAGGAGAAAACCCAAAAGTGACCAGCACTTCTCCTTGAGAACAGCCGTACCCAGATCATCCTGGAAGATTGGAACACTGGCATCAAGTGCTGTGTAACAAGAGTTTGTACTTTAGCTGCTACTATTTTGAGGCTGAGATATCTGAGGCTGATGTTTACCTTGGCATGACATACAGAAGCACTGACCAGACAGGTTCAGAAAGCAACAGCTGCACCTTGGGGAACAACAGCTGGAGCATCCGGCAGAGTGGGAAAGGGGTTTCTGCATGGCACAGTGATGTGGAGATGCCCTTCCAAATGGATGTGCTTGGTAGGATAGGGGTCTACCCAAACTACCCCAGCAGGACTTTGTCTTTTTACAGGCTCACCTATGTTAACGTGACCTTGATGCACCAGTTTGAGTATGATTTTGCTGAGCCCCTCTTTTGGTTTTCTAAGAAAGAAAACTGTCAGGATAATGTGGCTGGGGGAAGATGCTGAGATGATCCCAGCCTCCTTGTGTTCCTTTGGGGAGCTGCTCCCTTGAAAGCATGAGTCAGAAGAACTGGCCAGTGCTTAGGTTATGGTGTGATGCCAATACTTTTGCTGCAGGTAGCTGGGTAGGATGTTTCAATAAAGAACCTTGTAATCAAATGTGCCTCTGAGCATCCTATATTTTAGAGGTGGACAAGGCTTGAGAGTTCATGTAGTTGCTTGTCCAGGGGTCACTGCAGACTGTTCCCAGCAGTATAACCATTAATATTCTGTTTAGTGCAAGCTAAAGGTTTGTTTGTTTGTTTGTTTGTTTGTTTGTTTTTTAATCCCCTGCCCCAAGGATGGTGCTGTGTCACTGCCCTGACATGTCGGTTTTACCATGCTGGTGTGAGTGAGCAGACAGAAGCTGGGCAGACCAAGGCTGTGTTGCCATTTTCCCTGCCGCACCTGTGTAAAGGGTCTCGGCCCCCAGCTCAGTTCTCAGCTCGCTTCAGGATCCACGGTGGCACTGGGGCGGTGAAAGGTCCCTCTTTGTCCTCCCACCGCCAGCTCTGCACGGAGAACAAAGAGCTATGAGCGAGGCTGGTGCAGGCATTGCTTCTGGTGGGAGCGAGTCCATGCAGCAGTCCCCCAGGAACAGCCTCAAGCCCCCTTCCTTTCCCCGGGAAGCGGGTGGCAAGCGCCGGGGGCAAGCGGGGAGCAGAAGAGGACTCCCAAGCGTGAACCCCGAAGGCTGAAGCCTGTGCTGGCAGGGAAGGTGCGTCCCGAGCCGAGGAGCTGCAGCGCAGCTCGCACCCCGCAGGAGGGTGCTCTCGGCCCGCTGCTGGCTCGGCTG
The DNA here is from genome assembly GCA_026212715.1 of Elanus axillaris. Classification (NCBI taxonomy): domain Eukaryota; kingdom Metazoa; phylum Chordata; class Aves; order Accipitriformes; family Accipitridae; genus Elanus; species Elanus axillaris. The sequence continues at coordinate 28,225,846 of JANZLQ010000002.1, read as the reverse complement.
CCTTCCTCTCCCTCCTCCTCTCCCTCCTCCTCTCCCTCCTCCTCTCCCTCCTCCTCTGGCCGCGGTAGCAGGGACGGGGCCCCGCAGCCCCCAGCACGCCCCGGGCACCCCGGTGGCGTCCCCTGTCCCCCGGCCCGCCAGCCCTGCCGCTGCGTCCTCCTCGCTTGCTGCCGGGGGGGCCCACAGAAGTCCCGTGTTAAGGATGGGTGACTGAGCGGTGCTCTCGTGTTGGGTGATGTCTCACCTGCCCCAGCACCCCCGCGCCCTGCCCATGCTCCCCTTCCCCTTGGCGGCTTTCGGCTTGACCACAGCTATTGGAGCCGAATGGTAGCAGCGGGGACTGCTGTAAGAGGGTCCCACTGTGGGCTAATTTAGCTGTGCGCTCTGCTAAGTGACCTTTGGGGACCCAAAGGGAGCTTTGCAGCCCCCTTGTGCCCAGGGCCAGGGAACAGATGGGTGGGAAACAGAGAAAATTCCCTGCTTGCACAGTTGCTCTTCAGCAGGATGGGTCAAGCTGCAGGCGGCAGATGGGTGGAGCTGCAGGGACTGCTGAGAAACTCAAAATTTCCACCTTTCAGAAGTCAGCAGAGCCAGAAGAAAAAGAAAAAGAAGCTTTTACAAAGCACTTTGCAGAGGAGGGGAGTCCATCATCGCTCCATTCTGCAAGTGGGGAAACTGAGGCAGGGGTTGGAGAAACCATTTGCCAGCAGTGACCTAACAAGCATCTAGGTCTCAGCATGCCTGGTCAGCACTGGGCCAAGTGCAGTGTTAGTACCAAGTTATTGCCTTTATTCCAGGTACTTTCAGCCTTGGGGCTGTGATGGATAAACGTTTATTGTGCTCTCTGTACAAAACAAAAACAGAAGTGGCAAGGTAGGGTAGAGGAAAAGGAAAGGCACCAAGGCATGGGAATCTGCGCACAGTTCTTCTACTGCTCACTGAAGCATTGGCCAGAAGCCAGATTTTAATTTTTGAAAGTTTTCCTGGGGAGAAAAAGACAAATAAAACACAGAAAAAGGCCAAAGCAAAGCCATTGGCTGTTGAAATCCAAATGTTTTCCGTTTGTTCTCATTTAACCTCTATAAAAATATGTGAAATGGAAAAAGAAATCCACTTTCTTATGATGCAATAAGTCAAGAGTTAGTGTTTCATAAAATGGTCCAACAAGATCTAGTGTCTCGGAGATGGAGCTGGACAGTGGCATCTGGACAGGAGATGCCCATTTCCATAGTGAGGGCAGTAACCACACAGTCCCCTTAGCAGGTCTGGGGTGGCTTCTCCACTGCCAAAGACCAGTAAATGAGTGGATGTGTAGCTAATAGAAAAGCTGCTCTGGTGATGCGTATGTAACAGCTGGTGCTTAGAGAGGCTCTTTGGTCTGTGTTATGAGAAACGTCAAATTACTCAATTAAATCAGTCCTTGTTGGTTTTAAGCCTTATGGATCTGTAATCCTAAGGGTGCACTGATGGATTTACTGCCATTTCACTGGTACTCGTTACAAGAGTATTTTGTTCCAAGACACTAGCTAGTGCAAAGGGGCTGTAAATTGCACCCATGCATCAGCCCTGCCAGAAGAGGATCTGATGCTGTAGAGGGTCCAAAGGGGACAGCATGGCTGAGGCAGAGGACTCCCACTGGCTGCACGGCCTCAGGTGGTTCTGAAATGAGGATATGAGAAGCACTGGGGCTTCAGTGAGCCTCCAGCAGTCCCCTGGAGATGGGGTAGAACATTGTTTCTCCTCTCTTTGCAGGCTGAAGTTTCCTTTCTTTCAGCAGCATGCTACACCCACACCTGGAACATCCCTGCCTGTGCCCATGCCTGCACTTGTCCTGCCAGAAATGAGATTTGATGTAGGAGAGATGTGCTTCTAGTTCACCCTGCTTCTAGTTCACAAAACTTCCTTATCCCGAACTGTTGCAGGTGTGGGACCAGCCATGGACCCAACTCCCATGTTCAGCTGCAAAAACTGCTCCTGTATCCAGGCTCAGCCCTGCTCCCCCTTCAGCCTCAGCACAGCCCCAACAAATTCCACTTCCCAGCACCCATGTAGTGGGTGCTCCCAGCCGCAGGCAGGGATCATGGTGGTGGCACTGCATAGTCCCATGCCCCAGTGCCACAGCTAAGGACAGAGCTGCAGAAACCTCCACTAAAAGCTGGCTCTACCGCTCTGCTCAGCTCTCATTTTAGCTTGGCAGCCCATGCCCGGGAGTTACATATTTTATCCCTGGAGTGCCAAGCTGCTCCATCCCCAAGCTGCATTCAGGGATTGGCATGCAAATAAGCCCACTGCTGCCTCAGACTGTGATAATTAAAAGTGAAGTTTTAAAACAAGTAGCATCAATTTTTGGTCCACGTCCGCAGTAACACATGGTGATTGGACTGAATTAGGAGACTTTTCCAGCTACACAGCAAACTCTAAATAGCCTGAGGAGAATACATGGGAATTTAGCTTGTGCAGCAATTTCAGATGTCAAAACAAGTTTCCTTGTTAATATGAAACTATTTGGACTTTGCATTTTTAATTAAAGCTTTTAATTATCCAACTGTATTTTATTAGCTTTTATGAAGACAGCTGCTTTAAATGCCATAAGCCAAATCTGTGCTCTGAAGCACTACTTGTCCGAGACAGAGTTTCGGTTGTGAACAGCCTTCATTGTGAGTAAATGGGGTTGTTTAGTTTAAACTAGAATTTACTCTCCCAGGTTGACTGAAACTCTTTTATAGCAGGGACAGCAAATAGCCTTGGTGGGAGTATTCATGTGTCCATGGCTGTGAGGGGATGCTGTGCTGGCAGCCTGGGGACTCACCTGCCAGACCTTTCCAGGGTGAGCATCAGCTGCTTCTGGAAAGGGTTTCTCTGCCCACCTCACCTCCCTTCTCACATTGTTTTGTCTTTGGGCACTATACCGAGACTGATAGGTCCTGGGTGGAAGCCTCTTGCACCCTTGTGATGTGTTTTAAGGTGCCAAGGCCCCGGGGGCTGGTGCTGCTGGTGGGTCCCTTCAGAGCAGCAGAGTTGCCCTCTCTAGTGCAGGGGCTCAGCAGAACTTGCTGGGCTCTGGTTTGCAGAAGGTCAGGCTTCATAGTTGATATTCTATGCCTGCTCTTCAGTACTGTGATCACAGACTATCAAGCAATAGCTAGTGCTTGTGGTCCTGTTTGTAACATGGCTTACTTATTCATTGGGATAATGTTATTTACAGCTGCAGTGTGGCCCCTCTTGGTTTACAGCATGTCAATAGTTCAACAGTTTGTAGAAGCTTTTATGTGCTGCCTGTGCAGGAGAAGAGGCAAAGAAGAACAGAATATCTGAATACAATTGCAAGGGAAGAGCTGACAATCAGAACGGGGTTTCTGGCTGGAGCGCAGCCCTGTGCTGAGCTCAGCTCCAGCTTCACGGAGAGCGCTCCAGTTCGAGACCTTACTCTTCATCATTGTCAAAACCCAGCAAAACATACTAAATCATCTGTAATTTGCTGAGAAGAAAGGCAAAGCGGGCAGCTTTTAAGCACCGATGCAGGTCAATCTATAGCTACTGACACCTAGCAGAATCACAGGCTGCAGCGACAATAGCTGCGCATGAAGCTGAAAGGGCAGCTCAAGACCCTGTGTGTGCGTTCCTGCGTTAGAGGACAGATCAAGAGCCTTGGTGCTGGGCAGGAGCATTATCTCCAGACCTGCACGTAGCTGCTGGTGATGAGCTTTCTTCCATCCTCTTTTGTGTTTCGGGGGAGCTTAAGCTGGGATTGATACAGGCGGAATATTGTTCAAAGGAGATGGCGTGTAGGAGCCAAAAGGACAGCAATGCAGACACTGTTAATGAACACGTCTATACGCTTGTGCGTGGGCTGGAAGATCAATGAATTGCATGTCTTCTGGCTTACCTTGGACCAATGCCTGCGCTAACAATTTGTACCTGTGGAGCACTGCGGTGCAGATGACAGATGGATTCCTCCAACAGATGGATTCAGAAGTATCTGCCATTTATCCCGCCCCCAGTGAAAGCTGCTGTTTGCACTGGGGGCTGCCCTGTGCTAGGGGATATTTATTCTCTGATGATAGCATCTGTGTCCAGCAGTACACTAGGAAGGGTACTGACACCCAGGCAGGGGCATGTCCCAGGAGACATCTGGATGGAAATGACAGTGATGGGGATCGTGTCCAGCTGGTGGGTGACACACATAGACAGAGCAACAGGGCATGGGGACTTGGTTGAGCTGGGACTAGGGCAGAGAGCAGCTGTAAAAGTCATGATCTGAGTCCTGATCAAAGTCCAGTTATCTGGCCCTTAGCAGGGACTCAGTCTGACAGCTCTGCTGTGGCCCGGTGAGTTTATTGGCTTCATTAGGAAATGATCAGGCATCATTTGGTGTCATATGATTCATTTTTCCTTTTCCCTGCCTGGTCTGAGCCTGATGCTAACGCTGAAACTCAACCAGCCCTTCTGTGGCACGGGGCTGGAAGAAGCCGATGCCATGAGTGTGCAGCAGATGCTTCTCCTGGGTGAGCGGTAAATGGGGGACTCAGCTTCGTGTTGCTGCTGGTCTCTTCACTGGAAAATGGGATTGTAAGAAGGAGAAGACTGAAGGGAGAAGTGAGAAAGTTAATGAACTTGAAAAATGCATGCAAGGAAGGAGTCAAAGTGGAGCTAGAAGGGAACAGGCTTGTTGGCACTTAATAAACATGTTCGTGCCGCTGACAGCATCACCCTCTTGATTTGTAGGGGCAGTTTTTAGAGGAAAGCAAGCACCGGGCTGTGGCTCTGCAGGGACGTCCCAGAGAGTGGGGAGCTGCCTTCCTGGGGGGGTCAACAGGATATCCAAAGGGTGGGCCTAGAGGAGAAATTCTGACTTCACCCGGTCCTAATTGCAGAGTTACATCAGCTGCTGGGCTGGCTCCTCACCAGGACTGGCCAGCAGCCCCACTCAGGGCAGTGTCTGTGCTGCTGTGTGGGGAGAAGGCTGGGGCTGTCCTGGTGTTTTGCTATCTAAAAGGCACAGAGGGCTGCAGAGACACATGGAGATATAAAAATCATGAGTGAATGGTCCTGTTGTTCACAGTCTTTCTGCAGATCAGCACTGCAGTGAGCAGCACCCTCTGACAGCTGAGCTTTGCCCATGGGGCTGAATGTGGCTGGGACAGGGATGTTGCTGTGCAAACCAGCATGTACTGGGGCTCTGCTTGCCCTGTGCTGCGGGGCTGGCTCTGCCCTAGTGCTGCATCCTGGCAAAGCACCATGCCCTACTCAAGGATGGCTTGCGTCTGCCAGGGTGGTATGGAGGTGGCTCATGTGTGAGAGTCTATGCTCATCCCCAGAACGATGCCCAGCTGCTGAGGGCCTGTCCCTGCTTCAGGCTGTGTATAACCTTGGGAAGAGCCAATTTACCTATTAATTAAATGACAGTAATGACCCTCTGCTACTGTACAGAGGCCTGGCACTTTGCACAGTGGAGCAGGGTCTTGGAGCCATGGGTCCATCACACTAGTCCTACCTTCAGAAAGAAGGGTGAGCGCTGCTGTCCAGGGGACCACTTGTTTCTCTGGAGGTTTCAGAGCCATACTGTTTGTTTTTCATGAAAAGGTAGAGAAACCCACTCTGTGTGCAGTCCCATGCCTCAAAGGAGGCAGTTGTGCTACTCTGCAAACAGCATCGTCCGTGGTGAAGAGCAGAGGGGTGGGGAGCTTCAAATCCCGCTTCTGCCTTGGAAAGAAGCACATGTTGGGTCCTGCGCAGTTGGAGAGAAATCATAAAAGGGCTTGAACCTGACTCCAAATCTTCTCATGCTGAAGGAAGCAGCTGCAGGCTGAGCACCTCCAGGACATGGGACTGAGACAAAGAAGTGAGAAGCAGCAATATTAGATATGTGGCACAGCTGCAGCAGGGACAGGACCTTCTATCCCACTCCATGGCAGTGCTCAGGGCAGACCTGGCTCCTCTGCATGCATGATACTGTTTTTAGGGTACTTCAATGTCTCTCAATCAAAAAGGGCTGGCCTGCAGGTGACACACTGTGTAGGATGCTGGACAAGACATGGAGAAGGAAGTACTTTGCTGTGGTGGGTTGACCATGGCTGGACACCAGGTGCCCACCAAAGCCGTTCTATCACTCCCCCCCTCTTCGCTGGACAGGGGAGAGA
>JANZLQ010000002.1:28207562-28219606 GCA_026212715.1 Elanus axillaris | reverse complement strand
TAGAACCGGCTGGTATTGGCTCTGTCGGACAAAGGGGAAGCTTCCAGCAGCTTCTCACAGAAGCCACCCCTGTAACCACCCCCCCGCTACCAAAACCTTGCCACGGAAACCCAATACATTTGCTGACATGAGGATAAAGGCATTTGCTGAATGTTTTTTCTAGAGTATTTCAGGTCAAATCAGGATGGGAGAGCAAGGTACCAGTGATCATTAAAAAAAACCCACACAGACCACATCCTTATCACACCTTTCTGGAAATACTGCCCTGAAGCTAGTGAATGCCTCTTGCTTTGCCCTTGCATGGGGGTGGATATGAGTCCTGTCCTGTCTGGACCTGCTGAAGAAGAGCAACAGTGTTATGATAAGGAGCTGATAAGATGAGCAGCCAAGGATGAGGGCAGCATGGGTAAGCTTATAAATCTTGGGCTGGGACCAGCAGTTAGAGGCTGTTCAGAGTGAGCAGAATGTGGACAATGGCAGCAAGACAGGAGGGCCATTGGGCTCTCCACAGCTCAGAATCCTGGGGAGAGCTAAGTGCTGGTGCTGGCTCGTGCACAGTGTTGCAGTCTGGGGCCCACAGGGACCATGTGTAGGAGGTTGGGTGCTTTCAGAGTCTTCTCTCCAAAGAGCTCTGGAGCACAAATTGAGTCTTGTCCTTGCTTCTGCATGGATGGTGGATGAGTTTAGCTTTGGACAAGGCTGTGCTAGCGCTTAACTGGCAGCATGGACAGCCCTGGCTCTGCTGGAGCTGGGATGGGAGCTGCAGAGTTTCCAGTCTGCCTGGTTCGTCCAGGGCACAAGGATGAAGTGAAGATGTACTGCTCTGTAAGTGTGTAAAAAACATTCAGGAACACATGACGGTTTTAGTGAAATGAAGCATTTTGAAAAAAAATCCAATCTTGCCTGAAAAAAAAATTATTTTAATGGTGCAGAAGAGTTGGAAGTTGTGAACAAATCTGGCCTGTTCCACCTCAGGTGTTAAAGCTGGGTCAGAAAAAAAACCTACCAGGAAAGCCTGAATTCTGAACACTCAGCAATGAACCTGTTTCTATGCAAAAAGTCTCTGTCATTAAGAAGAAATTAGGAGTGAGGAGGAAGTGGAGTATTGGAAGTTTGCTATAAAGCAGAGCATGTTGGTATGGGGAGCGCAGCAGCTGCAGCTCCCTGGATGTCCCTGCTGGGCTGCCCTGGGGCAGTAGATCCTTTTTCCTCAGTCTTCTCTGCTCCCAAGGCTTAAAACAACTGTGCAACAGCCCTAGTTTGCACGTGGCCTGGGTGTCCTTTTGCACCAGCCGTAGTGGCTTGATCCTGCCTGGTTCTCAGTGCTGTTGTCTGGGGGACTCCTGCAGCAAAGTGCCATGGGTTTTCATTCTCCCTTTGACTGCCCCTTTTTTGTTTTTTTTTTTTTTTTTTTTTCTTCCCCCTTGGAATCTTTAAGGGGAGGTTTCCAGAAAAAGGTGCAGTATTCTGTGTCAGTATCCGGGCCTTGCTGCAGTGGAGAGCTTGCAATGATGAAGATTTAATGCAAATCAAATGGACTTTTCATCTTAGTAGAAAAGTATTTACAGCCCATTAAGTAGATAGGAAAACTGGTCATTTTTTTTGGAGGGGAGCAGAGAAAAAAAAAATAGGGCTGTGTAAAAAAGTGGCCACAAAAGGCTCTTAGCTTGAGAAATTTAGCCTGAGAAATTTATCAGCTTTGGGGATGGAAAACTCATCATTTATATATAAAAATATATCACTTTTAATTACACAGCCAACTTCAGCTTTACTCATTAGCTACTTACGCTACTCTGCCAAGTTACACAGTGGCGAGCTGGCTGGAATATTTTATATGGCATTTTATCCTGGATCAGAAAAGTCAGCATATGGCTCCATCAGCCTTTGTTTTCCTCAGTCATAGGGTAGGGAAATGACTGCAAAGAAATTGAGAAAGGCTGGAAGATAGGATGGGAAGAGGAAGGTGAGTGTCTACGAAAGTGCTAATGCATACATTTGGGATGAGCAGCTCTGGTACTTGTGGGTGCCTTTGGGTCTGCAGCTCTTCGCAGGCGGGTGCTCTGCTCTGAGGCTGTGCAGCCAGGGCTGATGGTGAGGTATCAGAGACAGGAGCATCCCAGGTGAGGGAGGTCCAAACTGCCTTTTTTAGGTCTGACCTCTCTTTTTCACCTGGGTAACATCCACATCTCCTCCCAATTTATGCTTGTACCATCCTCACATACCTCTGATAAGGCCTTGACTCATTGCTGGGATAGCCAGTTTCTGCACCTAATCACTCTTGCTTCGAAGACAGTTTTTCTTAATGCCTTGCCTGAAATATTTCCATTTGTAGCTTCAGGCCCCAGAACTCCTTGTTTTACTGTTTCCAGTTCATTTGAATAATCCCCCTTTCTCCTTTGATGGTATTTCCCTGGAGGTATTTATAGCACTATCACACTTCCCATTTAATCTCCTTTCTTACAGACTGTGTAAAATTAAACTCCACCATCTCCTCTCCTTTGCTTGCTGTGCCCTCTCAGCTTTGTGTGTTTGTGGCAGCTTGTTTTGAGATGTCTTCAGTTTGGGGTGACCCCTCACCCCATGGGAAGCCATGGCTGAGGGCAGCCCATCATGATGCAGCAGTGCAGGGCTGTGCAGAGCCTGGGGGTCGCACAATCCCTTGGAGGGTTTGCAAATGATCCTGTGTATTTTAGGGCATCTGTCAGCATTTGCCCAGATCAGGAAAGCTTTGCTGGGAAGTCCAGTGTGGTCTCAGCAGTGTGTCTATGTTGTTTGGTGTGAACAGTGCTAAGATGACCCTAAAATGTGCCTGGTGTGCCAAGGACAGCAGCTGGCAATAGTGCACCCTGATCAGCTGGATTTGCAGGAGATTAGTGGGGTGCAATGGGTCCTGCTTGTTCAGCCAGTGAACCTGTAGAGAGATGCCAGCAGCAGGAGAATTTGGAGAGGATCTTCCTCTGAGATTTGGGGTCTTTTCTGAGCACAAAAGCCCCAGCAATGTGAGCTGCTCTGAGGATGGGGGACACTGGAAGGGCACCCCAGCACCCCCACTCCCGCTGTGAAACTCCACAAACCAAATGCAGCCAAACAAATATTCAGTCCTTTTTACCCATGGAAAAGGTCAAGCAGAGCACAAAGGCTTTCAGAGAAGACTCTTTCTGGTCTCCTACTCCACCCCTTCCACCTGCCTGCTGCTGCCTCCTTCTCCCTTCCCTTCCTATCCCTGGTGGCAGAAGAGCTCAATATTCACCCTGAGCCAAGCTGTAGCTTCCAGCCCTTGCGGGTGGGGAGCAGAGGGTGTCAGGGGCAGCACCAGTAGGAAATTTTAAATTGAAGCTCTTTTGCAGGGCCAACCACATCTCTGGAAACAAGTCTTGCAGGAAATGTCTGCTTTCCTTTTTTTTTCCCCCCTGTCAGAAACCATGTATATACATTTTTGCATTCTGGAAGAAAAGTTAAAAATTCCAAAGAAAATGGAAAATAGTTGATGTTTTCAGAACTTGCCCCAAAGGAAGGGAACCTTCACTGTTTTTCTTCACCTACAGTCTCTCAGGCCAAGCTGGATGATTGCACCAAGCTGCTGGAAGTCTGCAGATTCTGGGTTAAGAGATATGTGGCTTTACTTCTGTGATATGCCAGCTACAGAGGTCTTGTTTCTTCCTGGTCCAGCCATGATTGAGATTATATCCCCCAAGATGGTCTGAAGCAGAGGGAATAGCAGAGAACAGGAAAGCCATGGGCAGCAGCGCGGAACGGGGAGCTGCTCAGTGGAAAATAACTGCACCAAGATGGATATAATCCCCCTGCAGTGGGCAAAACCAGATTACTGGGAAGAGAGAAAATAAACCTTTAAAATGCTTGTATCTAATCAGTAACTTCGAAAAGACATCACCCTGGTAGTGTGAGACTGACTGACAGGAGGCTTTGAAATCTGGGCTGGGGAATATCAGCAGATGAATACAGCTTTTCCCCTTGAATGTGAAATATTCCCTTCAAATACAAAACCCCATTTCCCTTCTTCACTTTCTGGCAAAGGAATTGGGAATGGGAACCTGTGGACAGGGTCCAGTGTAAATGTGCAAACTGAAGGTTCCTGCCGAAGCAGAGAGACAACAGTTTGTGGCTCCCATGGCCAAGTTTTGGGTGGGAGCTGCCTGGTTTTGTAGTAGATGTCCCTGCTGCTGCAGTTGTATTTTTTCCCCCACTGGAAACAGTACTTGCTGTGTGCAGCTGTGCAGGGCTGCCATGGCACCAGTGTCTGCAGGACAGGAGGCTGAGAGTGCTGCCTCATGTTCCTTTCTGGCTCATAGCACCCAACACCTTGTGTCACCCAGTAAACTGGAATTAATGGGCAAAGTTCACAGTAGCATCATTGTTTTGCATGTGTGGGATATTGAACACAGCCCTCATTTTTTGCAGTTGCCTAACTGGCAAGAAATCAAGGGACGCTCAGAGCAAAAAGAAAAAAAAAAACCCAAAAACAACAATCCCCCCCAAAACCTCAAGTCTTATGTCAAACCTTAAGTCATATGACAGAGCAGTAAATAATGGATCTGGTGACCTAGACCTGCAAATATTTACATTCCCTTGGCTTGGCTGATAGCAGGGGTTCGTCTTACCATGTCTCACCTAATTAGCAGAGGGCTACAAGAATCCAGTGGTGGGTTCTGCTTTCTTTTTCACCTCGTTTGTAATGCATGCCGCTCTTGCTTGCCATGTAGTTTGCACATGGGTACATGTCAGCAGTAACATATGGGCAAGGTGTGTGGTTATGCCCGGGGACTGGCAGGATTCAAATGCATCAGCAGCTTGGAGGCCGAGAACAAGTTCCTGCAGCCACCCAAGAAGGTGCTGGCCTCGATCCTCTTTTAGTCGTGATTGCAAAACCTGTCTGAGGAATGCCAGAGATACAAAATTCACAGTGGACTGTGAGCTCCCTGATTTTAGGACTCTTCCGTCCCGGGGCTCAGCTGGCTGTATCTGTGCTCCTAATAAAACCTTGCCTGTACTGCTGCCTGGGAGCAATTCCTGGCCCATGCTCTGCCCTGATCCATGCTTAGGCATGGTTTGAGGGGGTGCTGGTTGGCACGGGTCAAAACCTGCGGTCAGGAATGTCATAAACAATCAAACTCTATAGATTACAAGTTCATGTTCAGGCCTGTGTCCTGGCTTCGTTTAGGTTATGTGTACAGAGGGAACTTGCTGAGAACAGGACCATTTTGTGCACATGTAGGAATGTGTGGTAGGAGACATGCACAGCTTAGATGATTGGGATAAAAAAGAATAAAAAAAGGTGGAAGAGTAACTGGTTACAGTTGATCAAACTGCAGTGTGGTGGATGTCCAAACTAGCTCCGGCCCAACTGGTCTGAGCATGGGTGCAGAGGAGCAGGACCTGCGTGAGGCTTGCTGTAGGGTGATACCTCCCTGCGGTTGCAGCAGAGGTGCCTGTGGGGAGGGGATGTGATTGCCTGCTGCTGCCTGACCTGGCAGCAGAGTAACAAAGACACAACTAGCTGCAGGTCAGGACACCCAGTCAATGGAAACTTTTCTTTATTTAGAAAAATTCAACTTAAAACTCTCCTTTTGCTGGAAGGCTGACTATATTCCTCAAACAGCTTTAAGAACAAATGGTTCTGAAATAGTTGTGTGATGAAATCGTTAACATGACCAACAATGGCAGTTTGGGAGTAAAGGTTAAGTCTTCTTTACACCAACAGATAAGTTTTTTGCAACACAAGCCCTCCAGGTCAGAGGTAGGAAATGCCAAAGCAGGAGAGACGAATTTCTTTGGTTTGTTTGGTTGGGTTTTTTTTCCATAGCATATCCTTAACCTTCTTTCACCTATGTCTTTGCCCCAGAAATTCTCAAATTTTTAAAGAATCCCACCCCTTTAGAAAAAAAAAGAAAAATCTACTTTCTAATCCCAATGATGGGTTAGAAATGGGGTGCTAAAGTACTTAACACTTAGGTAAATTTGTTTCCATTGTTCTATTAAATCATAGTTTACTTTTTATAATTGCAAACACACGTTAACTGGGCAGAGAAAGCAGCTAGGAGCAGACCCTCCCTTTCCATTGCATAGAAATGGAGGTATGTGGCTATATAATTGTGTTTGTTTTGTGGACCAGCTGACGTTTATGGACCATCAGTGGTCTGCAGATCACAGCTGAGCAGCTCCCCAAGCCAACACACTGGGTGACGTGCTGCTGTCCAGGAGACTGTCTGGCTCATGAAATGTAAACTATGAATACTTGGACCTGAGAGGGGCTCTCTTCCTTGCCTGCTCTCAGCTCCTGGGTGAGACGTGAGGATATGTCAGAGCATGTGTGCCTTCAGGGCAGGCTGGAAAATCACCCCCCAGTGATTCTGGACTGTAGGGTGGAGGGCTTTGGCTTCATGTGTTGCAGTTAGGTAGGGGATAGAAGAGTGAGCCAGGGACCCCCAAACAGAGCCTTGGTTTGGTCAAGGCTGTTAGTTGGAGAGCTTGGTGCTTTCCTTGAGGTCTTGGTGTATTTTAAATGCTATAAAGGCTGTTTAAAAATTATCTTTCTTTGTTGATTAGACCATTTTACCCAGTAGATGCACAGATCCAGGTTTGCTGACAGCCATGCTGGTGGGGCTTCTACTTTTGTAGCCCAGCTCCCACCAAGTAATCAATCAAATCTGGCTCATTTCCATCTGTAGGTCACTTCACCTCCAGCAACAATGCCTAAGGAAAGCAGGATGCATGGAGCACCCCTCAGAGTGTGCACAGATGCACATGCTGTCCTTTCCCAGCTACAGCTGTGCTGGGAAGAGCCATATCTTTATTATGCCCTTTCTGCTGCTGCTGAGCTGCTCTCGTGCCTGTTTCCCAGCAGTGATAGATTGAGCCTGGCTTGCTTGGCTGGAAACAAGTGGCATGGGTCTGCCAGCTGGCCGGGAGCTGGCCCAAACCCTGGGCAAGGAGGCAGGCTGGGACACGTAGGATGTTAGTCTGGTACCAGGGCAAACACCTGCAGATACACATGCTGCTGCGTGTGAGGTGGGGCATGCTGATACCACCATACTGTGCAGCTCTGTGTGTGCCTTCACACATGGCTCTGCTTGCCCCAGTTCCAGAACTCCTCCTGGTTTTGGCTTCATTCTTTTTTCTCAGTCTCTCACCAGAAATGGTGAGCACAGAAAGAGACCCTGAAATCAAAGATGGACAATTTTCATCTCCTGGAAACAAATCACCTTCTGCAATTTTTTTTGTGGTGTTTTTTTTTGTTTGTTTGTTTGGTTTGTTTTTTTTGTGACCTTCTGTTGGCTACATGCTTGCAAATGGGAGCTAAAGCATTGCTCTGGGTTGGGAGGGTATTGCCCAGTGTAAAAAAGAAAGACCCAGGGACTTGCAGACACAATCTGACTCTTCCCTCCTGCTCTGCTGGTCACCTTCCATACCTGCATAGCTCTGGCCAGGCAATGGACAAAGCCTGGGCACTGTGTGCAAAGGTCATTCTTCCTCTGACCAGCAGGTATTGCTTAAAAATGCCTTTTCTTGACTTTCATGGGCATTTCAGCAGCATCCAGCACTGCAGAGCCCATTAGTTCCACTTCTTGGCTGAACAGAGTTTGCTTCTGCTGGGACACTCAGCTGGCTTTTCCCAGAGTCCAAATAAAACTTTAAATGAAAGCAAAACAGCCTGGGAATGTAGGGTTGTGTGACACGCTGGTCCAGCATGGAGGAGCTCTGCTGCACAGGGATGGCCTTATTTTACCTCCTCTTGATCCCAGTGTGCAATGATGCGAAGCCCTTTTGAATTAAATTATTAAGCTGGTGATAAGAACATCATGCTCAATTTGTTGGTGTTCCGCTAAAATGTCACACACATGATTTATATGGAGGAAGGGATAAAAAGAGGGGTACAATTATGAGGTTGACCCTACATAAATTATAGAGAAGACCCACCTCCCCACACCCCAAAGCCAAGCTGGTTTTGCTGGGGTGGATTGGGTTACCAGAACAACATTGCTGCATGTAGAAATGCTGAGGGAAAGGGAAGTGGGGGGCTGGATGTAAAGGGGCAGGCTGGGTGTGTGGGGTGGCAGCAGGAGCCAATGGATTGGGTTGCAGAGGAAAAAAATAAAGAGATTGAGTCTGTACAATTGCCAACCGCAGCAGTGGCTCTCGGGAATGAGTACTAAAGGAAAACAGCCCCTATGCTGCACTGTCTGTATTGCTGTTTGGCTTTTTATTTGCTAAAACACTGCCTGCAAAATGTGTGCACTGAAATGTTTCAGTGAAGGGAGGGAAAAGCCACTTCTCTCTCCTCTCCTTACTGTGAGTTAGAAGCAAAACAACTGGTACCTGATGTAGGCTCTTAATCGAAAGCTGGAATAAACCCATCCTCGCATCTGTCTTCAGTGACCTTTTCTCCCTAGGGTGCTTGATGACAAGAAAAGAGGTAATGAGGAGGTGACTGGAAGCAGCTGAGGACCTAGCGAGCCAACCAGAGGGTTGTGAAGATGGACTTGAGTGGTGCAGCAGACCCCAGTCTCTGCAAGGTGGCTGTGAAGGTGCACAGTGAGGCAGTGGATGTGAGGAGATACAGCAGGAACACCAAAGCACAAGACAAAGTCCATGGTTAGCTACGGTTTCAGAGAAGGTTCAGGTGTTATCCCTGCCATGTGTATCATGTAATTTCTTTTGGTTTCTTCTCCATAAGTCACACATTGTCTCTGCAGGGCTGACGGGGGTCTCGCTCTGGCTCACAAAGGTGAGTTTGATAACGACTTTATGTGCAGCCAGAAAAGAGCTGCTTTCCCCATGGGTAGCCCCAAGAATATGCATTGAAATTGTGACCTATTGGGCCTTCAGCTACTGTGTGTTGGACCCCACACAGGCCTGTGAATGCCTCTTTATCTCACTTCGCCATGCTCCCTGCTTGTCTAGGCTGGGGGCCTTGCATCATTCTTACAACACTTCTCAGCCTGACCTGTAATGCCCTTGGTTGTACAAACAGTCACATGAGTGAATGTTATTCATGTCTCATACAGAGCTTGTACTATGTCTTGGGTAGTGTATTACAAACTTTTTAAAAGAAAAGCAACTGAATAAAATCAAGTCAGCTTTACTCAAGGGCCAGCATCCTCGGTTCTTGTGCTGCAGCCAAGGAGGTTCCGACAGGGCTGTAATTTGTTGCTCACAATAGCTCTCTGTGGCAGACAGGGGATGGAGAAAGCTTCCCTTCATACAGCAGCGACTGCAGCGCTGCAGCCGCAGTGAGCCAGAGCTGTGGGCAAGTGCATCGAGGGGCTGGGGGCTGCAGCAGCTGGAGGCTGCCGGCAGTGTCTGATGTGGCAGCGAGTCTAATTGCTCTTTCCCAGTCTCCCAGGCATGAGATGGTCAGGTCTGCTGAGCTCTTCAGGATTTGCAGCCAAACATCAGGCGCCAGGGAACCTAAACCCCTGAGTGACCCATACCAACACTTCAGCCCAGCCAAAAGCCCCAGAAGTCCCCAACAATAAAAACCCCCAAGCACAAGCATCAGGTGCCTTAAAATCTTAATTGCCACTGAAATTCTTCTTCCCAAATTTGCAAGGCCCCGTTTATGTCTTTTAATATTGAGTAAATGAAGCTTGATGCTAAGTCATACTGGCTTGGTGATAAATGGTGCATGGAGAGATGTTTTATGGGGCCATCATGGGGCACTTTATCCATTGCCACTTGCAAGCTGCCAATTCGTTCCTTATTTATTTTCAGAATTAATTTTTATTGATTCCTTCCCCTTCCATTCCCCAGCCACACAAAATGAGGGAAGAACAAACAAAAGTGGGTGCAGGGGGACGGGACATTGGCTGGCTCAAGGGACTGCAGTCAGACTCGGCGTGCCACCCCAGGTCACTGGTTGAATTGGGGCTGGAGGGGGGTGTGTCGGCCATCATTACCTCCCTCCAGCTCCCTGCCGACCCGTGCGACATGAGCTGCTGGCCCCAGCTATGGGTCCAAGTGCTTCTGCTGTATAAATCATCACCCAGGCCAGGGTGCTCATCAGTGAGAATGAGGGTTGAATAAATACAGGAGAGGGAGAGGAAGGAGCTCAGATGTGGCGTGGGGTGGGAACAGACCCCATTAGTCCTTGTCAGGGGTGGATGGAAATCATGCAGCCCTGCAGCTGCCAGCCAGGCCAGCCTGGTGCGAGCCTCTGCTTTAATGTGGGGTTTAGAGTGGGGTTTAAAATGCCAGTTTAGAGAGGGGAAAAATGTTTTTAAAAAAAGGAACAAAAAAAGCCCCAAATAGAGCAGACACAAGGGCCAGTGCTGGTGAGCAGCTTCTCCACACTGGTGCCTCCCAGCCCTGCCTGGGTATGAGAACCCGGCAGCATAGCCGTGGGCTGGTGGGGCGAGGACTGGGGCCCAGCACCCAGCCCCAGTGGCGGGAGGACTCCTCAGGCCCCGAGCGGGGCAGCGGGTGGGTTTGAGGCCCTGGTGCAGCACCCAGTACTGTGGCTCCCCTGGCCAGGCCTGGCTCTGGCACCGGCCTCCCCCTCAGTGCAGGCGGCTCTGGAGCTGGGGTGCACACGGGGTCGGGGCACCCATGAGGGGTCTTGGGGATGGGGGGACTCAAGCGGCTCTGAAGGGGGTCAGTGCCGTGGGGGTTTGGGGCTGGGCCAGGGCGTTGTGTAGGAGTTGGGCTTGGGCAGGGGGTCAGTGCTGTGAGGCGCTGGGGCTGTGCAGGGGGAAGGGCCCAGGGAGCCTCGGTACCTGCTGGGGGACACACACGTGGGGACCCCACACTGGGGACCCCAGCACCACAGGGGTGGTGGGAAGGCTGCGGTGGAGCGCAGCTGCTGCGGCTGCAGGGCAGTGGGGTTGCCCATAAGACATTGCTCCATGCTGGGACATGGGGGACTGCAAAGACCCATCTGGACCTCTGCCCAGGCTACTGCAGTGGCCATGCTGCTCAGCAGTTGTGTTCCCTCACACTCGCCCAGAAACCCTGCAGCAGCAGTTGCTGTCTTGTCTAAAGGTGATCCCAACCACTGCAGACAAGGGGGAGGATTGTATGGGTGCCTGTGACCACAGATGCCACCTCCTCCCTGTGCAGTGCCACCTGCAAAATTGATGGGAGGGCACAGGAGGAATCGCTGCAATTAACCTCTGATGCCCTGACTAATCAGCTGGCATAGCATCCAAACACAGCTCCTTTGAGCCTGGTGAGCAAAAGTGTGGGGGAAAGAGAGCGCTGGATGCCCCCTTCTATCCCCTCCCCATGGGCATGCACTTGTGTTAGAAGGCCTGAGTGCTTTTATTTTGCTAAACCACTTTGAATTGGAAACCAAATTGCATGTCTCCCTCTTCCCCCCAGCTCCCCTGAGCCCTCCTGGTTTTAATTAGTTCCATCTGATGTTCAGAGGCTTCCAAGAAATAAATGTGCTTTTAAACAAGTTGAAAAAAACGGTGGTGGCAGAGCACAGGGAGCTGTCTCACCAACGCGCAGGCTGACAAGGGACACGTGGTAAGCACAGTGCTCTGCCTGCAGCCAAGCTCAATTTCCCCCTGTGGCCATGGAGACACCTCTCCTGTGTGGGTTTTTCATGCCTATCGGCTGAAGTTTGCACCCAGGCACCTTTGACCAGTGTGCTGAGGTAAAGGATCATGGAGAAAGATACCTTAGCCTGCTTGCTGTACAAGCTTCAATGTTCTTTCTTCCGCTCCTTCACCCTCTTGTGCTTTGCTCTATGCTTTCTGTTTGTGGTTCAGCTTCTCAGCTCAGGCTGAAAGAAACAGTAAGAAAAGAAATTATATTTTATAGGCACCTTGTCTCATTGCTTACAGGCACTTCACCTTGCTGTATGCAAACCTTTGCTGAGAAAGACTGCATCATGCCTGTCAGAATGTGGAATAACTTCAAAATAAAGTCCTAACTCAGCACAGACACTGGGTAAGCAGAAAAAGAGGCCACAGTCTCACAGGAATGGTGCTAGCCAGAGTCCTTTGGGACAATAGGGACGAAACCCCCTTCCCGGCTTGCACTGCACATCTTATCTTCCCTCCTCTTCTCCCTGACACACCCCC
>JANZLQ010000002.1:28128885-28207462 GCA_026212715.1 Elanus axillaris | reverse complement strand
CATCTCTAGACCAAATACGGTACTCAGGACAGGCTGCTGGAACAGGGTTTTATTCCCACATGGGTTAAATTTTACCTTGGTTTCACTTGTTCTCCTGATAAGTGAAGCCAGTAATCTTAGCAGTGTTTGCTCTTTTGATTTGGGGAACAGTGAGTTGGAGCATATCCCTCTTATCTTGTCATAATTAATCTGCTGTCTTCTGTTCATGTTGTCATGCATTAAGCTGCAGTGTGGCCATGACTGTGGATTAGGTGAATGAGCTGATTGCAACTTTACCTCCTGGTCCTGCCAGTGTCCCAGTAAAATTCCAGGTGCTCGTACTTTAGCCTGGGCTCATCTCTCAGGGAGGGAACAACAGTCTTCTTCAGACAGCCCGTCCTATTCAGGCACGGTCCTATTCAGCATCCTATTCAGGCACCTTAAAACCACTGAAAAGAGGCAGACATGGAAGGGTAAGTCTTATACTGCCAACACGAGATACATACATTTCCTGTCTGTCTCCCCTCCACAGGGCATCCTTGAGTCTCCATTCTCCAAGGGACCTGGATGCTGCAGAAAGCTCCTGCCACTCTGCAGCTGGGGTGGTGATTCCCTGGGGAGGCTATTGCCTGCCTCAGTGATGCAGGGTTTGGGCACCAGGTTAGTGCTGTTTTGTCCCCTTCTCACATGCCCTGGGTCTGTCCATCTCATGTTCAGGGGTACTGTGACCCTCTGGCTCTGTTGCACCCAACAGGTTATGTCCCCAAGCTGTGGGGTGACACACACTGATGTTCATGTACTCCAGGAGTTACTCTGGTTGCTCTGTATGTGTGTAATGGTATAAACTACACATGCCTGCCTGGGCCCTAACTTTGTCCTTGGGTTCCCATTTTGCAATTTCCTACATTTTTATAGATATTGTTAGAAATGTTAGCCTGATAGAGGTCCTCAGGCATTCACTCCTTAAAATCCTTCCTCTCTCACATTAAAGCAGGATCACATATAACCACAGCCTCAGCTTCTGGGAGAATTCAGCTCAAACCCCCACCTTGAAGCATATAGCACCTCTGAATTTGGGCTATACCAGCCAGGACCATACCCCAAAGAGTGCAATAATGGAGGATCTGCTGTTACTTGCACCTTGGGAGCATCCCAGAGATGGCAGGGCTCTCGACCAGCCAGGAAGGGGTTAAGGGGCTGCTTGACCAGGACGGGGACCTACAGCGTTTAAAGGAAGGGGTGGGATGGGTTCTTTTCCCTCCTCCCAAAATGGTGGGATCTTTCTGAGGCTGTGCAAGGCAGGAGGTAGGCCTCTGAACAGACGAGGTCTGCCCGTGGCTTTTTCCATGCCGAAGTTCCAGCACAATGCCGGTAGAAGAGCTGCAAAACACTGGTCTGAGACCCAGGTACTGCTGTCCTCCTTTTCTCCTGTCTTGTAAGATCAAGTTTGCAAAGAGCCTCGTTTTTGTGGTTGTTTTTTCTGTTCCAGGGAAGCTGGTTGCAAATAAATAGAGAGATTGTGCCTGTTTGGGGTAAATAACACCTACATAAGCTATATGCAAATTACATATTTTCCCATGACCTCGGGAAGCTGTCAATGCAGGCTGCAAGGTTTGGGCATGGGTCTGGATGAAAGTAACTGTCTCAGTTTGGTGTGTTTTGTGTGTAAGTGGCTGGCATGCAAACCTAAGCTGACCCACTCTTAGTTCCAGGTGAAAAGAGGTAAATCTCCTCTGGGAACTGTGCAGTAACTCCACTTAGACTAGCGGCAAACTTACTCTTTTAAGACTTGCTGTCTGCCTGCCAGCTTTATATCTGTATGTATTTTGTTTTACTTTTTTCCTAAAAATATCTTTGTCAGTTCAGTCCATTTGTTTGGGTAGAAGACTGCATTTTGTTAACAAAAGCTCACCAAGCACAGAAATCCTCAAGTGCCAGAAGGCTGGTGGAGCCCCACTCAATTACAGTACATCTGAAGTGATTTCCTCCTCCAAAGAACTCTTCAGCTATCAAATGTGATTATGTGGTGTCACATTAGTTAGAACTTTGCAGCTGTGATTCCAGCTGCTCTTTCCTGGACAGTGTCCTGTCTGTGAATGATTAAAAAAATATATGAAGCAACAAGCAGATTTGATCACTTGGTCTGTGTTGTATCCACAGACAACAGACTGGGAGGAGGAGAGGAGGCTTTAGAGGAAGTATTTTAGAGCATGTTTCAATGCTCTAAAATCTACAATCTATGGAAAAGATGAAAATGAGTTATATTCATACACTGTTGCAAAATGTTGTGTATCAGTTTATTAGGCAAACTCCCCCCCACCCCCACCCCTTGGAAAGCTTCAGTTTTTACAACCAGACATTCTGATTTTGCTTTCAAGACTCATTTTGCTTTCTTGTTTTGGTTCCAGACCTGCAACTTGCTCTCTGAAGCCCTGGATGATCTGGGAGTCAAGGTAGGCTTGTGAAAGTGGTGGGGGGGCAGTGTAGATTTTCTGAGTGCTGGTATTCACAACTTGCAAATTATGGCTCAGTGCAATTATTGTTAATTAAAGGCAGCCTGTGCTGGTATTGAAAATGTAGTCACCTAATGAGCAAATAGGAAACACCATTCTCTCCCAGCTTGTTGGTGACTGTGCTTGTTTTTGTTTTGCACTTCATTAGCCCTTCCTCTGTACACCTTTAAGTTTGATCTTAAGAAAGGGTAGTGTTTCTTGCCATTAGGTCTTGGATTTTTTTTTTGGACTTGGAAGTCAACAGCATAGTCTGGATAATGCCTAGTCATGTTGGTTTGCATGTCTTTGGGCTGTCACAGGATGTAGGTTCTCACCTTTGGGCTGTCTTGTATGTGGCTGAAGAGGAAAGATGGTGCCTCAGTACAGGATGCTGTCTTGCTGTGCCAGCTGAATTAGAGGGAATCTTGCAGGAGCACCCAGTGGAAAACAGCATTTGCAATCCACTGGTTTGGTTGCTCCTCATGTAGATATGCTTGGGTGTTTCAGGGCCCCCAAGGGGCTTCTTGCAGTTATGTATGTCCCAGTTCCCACAAGTGGTGGGTATTGCAACATGCAGACCACCAAATGAGGGCCAACTGTCTCAAGTTTCCTCTCCTTTGCAGTAACCATTCAACCAGGATGGACAGGCTCTGTGATTTGCCATTGATGTAATTCTCCTTTTAAACATATATATTTATATATCTGTGTCTATTAATCTGTCTGTTAAAACAAAAGGTTGGAAACTCTGGAAAGGTGGTGTAATTTTTGGTATTACTTGGGACAGGTTGAGTCTATCAGAAGCAGACACAGCAATACTTTGAAACAGCTGCATTGGGGTTTAAAAGGTACAAGAGAATACCAAGGTGCTGAAGGCTACTGACTTGAAATTCATCGCATGCCAGTGAGATGTGCTGGGTAACTAACATTGGTGAAGTAAGTGTGAGGAGAGGTGAGAGCTTTGAAATACTGCTTTTTCTGCAGAAGACTAGATGAGCGAGTTGTGTCTTCATAGGCCACATGTGCTATGTGGCTGGTCCTGGAGACTTGGGCCTTCAGGCTACATCTCAGTCACTCATAATTTTCTGTGTTCTGCCTGTGCCACGTACCTTCCTCCTCTTCCCATGGTGCTGTGGTTAGTGCTTCTGTCCCCAGCAGTGCATCAGGCAGTAATATATTGGTCTTTGTAAATATGTTAATGATGGTCTTGTCACAGGGTTTTAGTTGTTCAGACAGTGTTCGTGTGCAGGCCCAATCCTGCTAAATGCACAGCATCCAAGGAGACACTGAGTGTCCTTGGCTCTCGTCAGCTTCTGCAGGTCTTGGTATCTCACCAGGGTCAAGCGCAACATGATTTGTACCAGCTATTGAAAATGAAGTGTTTGTGATGCTCTGCAGTTCTCAGCACTTCTCTTGCATGTGCTGTGGGTCTAGTCAATCCTAGATGCTTACTGAGTCTCCTGATTCTAGACATGTGGTCTCCCCAGACTTCTCCCTGACCTGCTAGTTCTGCCTGTGTTTGTCTGTACCCTCCTGGCCCTTCAAGATCTCTCAGTCTGTTTTTCCATCTTTCTTTCTCATTTTCTTTGTCACCTCCCGCCATGCAGATTCTCTTTTCTTGCTCTTCATGTTAAACAGCCTTCATACAGGCTTGAAGCTATCTGGGAAAGTATTTGACCAGAGAGATATGAAATTTTTTGTAAAAGATGACTCAATGGAATCATACTGTTCCAGGTATAAATTCTTGAATGGAAAGTTATCTGTGCCATTGCAGTTTAGTCAGAATGTTTTATTCGAGCTTTGATTTCAGCTTCTTTGATTATAGTGAAAATGTTGACAAGATAATGTTGAGTCTTCAGAGTAGAACAGAATCAAATTTAGAAATCTGTTTCACTGAGGATGAGATTTGTTTTTCCAGCAGTGGTAGGGTCTATCAAAACTTTTGCCTAGTATCATTTTCTGGGTACGGTGAGAGGCCCTAGTAAATGAATCCTGTATCTTACTGAGGTTTGCAAAATCACCACATTGTTATAATTAAGTGAACTTAAGGCAAGACCTTGGTCTTAAAATCTAGTCAGGTTAACAAGACTTGAATTCTCTAACCATCACTGCCAATTTTTTACATATTTGCAGTTGTATTTTCTTTTCTTAAAGTAGTTTCTCCTTGGACAAGGCATACTATCTTCATTGGTTAGGGAAGCTGAAATTGCCTCTTTGAAAAACATTCTCTAAGAGATTTTCATAGCTTGCTGGTTTTACTTTCAAATTCCTTTCAGTTGCAATAATATTTTAACAGTTGGTTCTGACAATTGTGGGCAAATGTTTGTAGATCTGTATGCTATCTGTAGTGGATGTTGTCTCTAATCCTAAACAAAGCTCTTAAGACTGTGTGCTTTAGGCTCTCATGGAAGTTGCTTTTCATCATATCTTATATAGCTATAATTTAAGAGCAAAACTCCATGAATACATACTTATAAAATTGATGCTCTATCCTTTAATAAATAGATATGTGATTGCTGTGATAGAGCATCCCAAGTAGTTATGCAACAGCAGAACAGTATTGTGCTCTGCACTGGGTTTCCTAAATATAGCCTCATACAGGACAGCACATACTTATGTGCTTAACTTCAAACATGTGAGAAGTTGCATTGAACTCAATGCATCTACCACAGGTTTGAAGTAAAGCACTTGCTTAACTGCTTTGTGTGGTTGGAACATCTAAAATTTCCCTAAATCAGAAATGACTGCATTCTACCTTTCAGCTCTGCAGAAATCCATTTTAAGTCTTTTAACATATGCATTTTGCTACATCATATGACTCAGTGAGCTGTCCTGCAGGCAGCCTTGCAGACAGTATCTCATAATCATCTTCAACAGAGCATGGGGAAGCTGAAGAAGTTCAGATTTAAATTAGTCATCTATTACGCTGCTTCTGCATGCAGTTGTACGTGAGCCCTCAATGAAGCCTGGCTATTAGGAGAGAAAGGAGCTTGTGTGCAAAGCCCTTCTCTGGGAAAAAAGTGTGTTCTCCTGACTCAAAGCAACATTACATTATACTGTTTTAAAAGTGTTTATACAAACATCTTTCACATATTCCTGCACATTGTACTGGGAGATGTGAAATTCTTTTCCTTTTCCTTTTATGAAATGAACTGGTGTGGGGGGAGCGGGAGGTAACTGGTTAGCTTTGCAGCTCAGCTGGTAGACTGTCTGGAAGGGAGCCAAGGGGCCTGGGTTCAGTCCTCTGATAAGTCATCAATTTCTTTCTCACCAAAAACATCTGGTTTTGGATGCTGAGTTATGAGCTAATATTAAATACAAAAGTTTATAGCATCACATATATAATATTGTTGATTAGAAGCATCAAGTAAAGTAATTGACCAGAGGGGACTTGGTGTGAGCAGCTGGTAGAGCATCTGGAGGGGAGCCAAGGGGCCTGGGTTTAATTCTCAGGTCATCTATTTCTTTCTCACCAGAAACATCTGGATTTGGATGCTGCAAAGCTACAGACCATTGTCTCATGCAAACGTTTCTGGGATCACACTTTTTCATGGTAATGTGATTCCAGGAATATTTCCATTAAGCGCTTACACCCAGAGAATCTTGTAAGCTTGACAAGGAAAAGGTATGTTCCTGGACCCTGTTAAAATCAAAAGCGAAGTTCACTTCTGTGGAGTTGAGATTTTTAACCAGATTCTGTATGAATGCTGTTTTGAGTAGCCTGAAGCATGTATTTAGGTTGACCCTGCAAACATGCCACTGCCCTGAAACACAGCAAATTAAGGTGATGTGGCTTGCCCAAGTCACTGGTGCCTGTGGCTACCAGGGTGCTGTGGAAGGGCCCTGTCCCTCGGCTGCTGTGGCTAGAGGCTGGAGCTGCCCTGGCCCAGGCTCTGAGCGCTCTGGGCACTAGGTGTCAGAAGAGCCTCAAGCTTGTGCTGCCTGAATGAAGCCTGGGGGTAGTCCCATGGTTCCCGGAGCTGCACTAGCCCCTGGGGCTGCAGGGAAGTGCAGCCCTGCTTCCCACAGCCCGGGGCGTGGGAGTTACTGGTGTGGGCACCTGTTCGCAGGAGATGCATTTAACTGTCTTCTGAAAATACTTCGGTAGAGACTGTAATGTGGGATAAGCAAAAAGTGAGCTCAGGTTTATAGCAGGCTGTTGCTGCTCTCTCTGCTTGTCCTTAGATTCCCCCCCCTATGATTGCTACATCACAGTGGGAGGGTGGAGGCCTCCAGTCACCTTGGGGAAAAAGGGCAAATCCTCCTGAAGGGAAAGGCGACCATTTCCTAAAAATTGCCTTTTACTCATGCTGCAAAGTCCTGCCTGGATTTCCCACACAGTGGTGGTTGTTGGCAAGCAGGGGGTTGGATCTCACTTGTGGCAAGCTTGATCCCCGCTGTTAACTACAGTGAAGTGACACCGTTTAGTATGAGCTGAAGCTCTGGCCTGTGTGAATTAAATCAAGGAGTTATTAGTAACTTAGCAATAAGTGTGATTTGCAGGTGATCAACCAGGTTGGAGGTATGGCACACAGCTCGGGAAACCTCTGGCTTTATACCATTCTACTCTGTCGTCGTCTGCAGTTACTTTTTGGTGGCCCTATGCCTGTGTAATCTGCCAAGGTCTCTCCTGAGCCAGTGGAGAGATGGCTCTGGACTGATCTGTTCACTGGAGGGGCCTGTGTTTGCGAACCTCTGTCTAGCTCACTTGCATAGAGGAGTTCAGATTGTCTCTTATTTAGCTATTGAGCAGTGCTAACGTGAGAAGACACTGAGGAGTGAGCCATGCTCCAGTCCTTTAGCATTTTTGCCTTTAATTTATTAGGAAGAGGTACAGCCATCTCTCCTTAATTATTCTGCCAGAATTCTCACAAGGGTCTCATCTTGGTTTTGGTTAAAGAAATAAGTGGCCAAATGGAAATAAAATATTAGTCTGCCTGAGTTTACCAGCTGAAATGGTTTAGAACATCATTACTAGGCTAATTCCACCATTCCTGTCCTTTCCTCTGAATAAAAATAGCATTTAAAAAAAGAATCAGAATGGGACATTTCCAGAGGAATATTACATTTCGTAAGTATGGATTTTAACAGCCAATCTCAACCAAACAATGCACTATATGGTGCCAGAAATAATAAATCAGTGCAGCCCTCAGGACTGAAATGGAGAATTCCCTCTCCCCTTGTAGCTCCTTGGAACTTTAATCTGAAATGTGCCACAAATCAAAGGATAACTTATTGGTACACAGGAATTCCTATGCTTGGTCAAATCTGATTTCCATAGAGTCTAGCACTTTGCTGTTAGCGGTGGCCAAAACCAGATGCTGTAGAGAAAAGACCAAAAACAGTTGCTAGTGGAGGAATGTTTGCAGTAAGATGTCTGTAGAGAACACTGAATTTGGCTAATTTTCATGGTTTAGGAAGGACTTTGATGCACCTGATCTTAGCCATGTAGAAATTGCTGCCTGGTCCTGCAGACTTGTTAGTGGAGAGAGACACAGGAGTCTCTAGAAGGCAATTCACGGCATTCTAAGATACATTTAGGCTTGTTAGTGATTTGATTAGAGAAAGCCTTAATGTTATCTAAAGGTAAGTGCCTAAGCTAAGGCATGAGGAATTCTAGTGACCTTTTTCTTCCCGTGAGGGTGGATACTTCTGTCATAGCATCCTTCTAAGGTCTTGGCTATGGAGGGACATACTTACCTCCAGATTATTTCTTCTTACTGTAAGGTCTTTAAGATTGGGATGGGAAGTGGTCCAGTAGCTATTGCCTAGGACTGTTGCTCTATTTCTAATGCAACAGCTGTCTTCTATAATTTGGGGCAAATCTGATAGCTTCAAGGCAGTTGGGAACTTGCTTCGCATTTATTACAAGGAGGCAGTGAAAATGGTCACAAACAATATATTTCTTTCTCATCAAGGTTTTGCAGGGTGGGAAATGCCCTTCTTGTGTCTGGTCCATTTGCCCTGCTCATGTGAGGAGGCTCTAAGGGCTTTTTCCTTGGTATTTTATTTGTTAATCCCTGATCTAACCCTTGCTGTGCTTCTGGGGTTGAGCAGTGGTGATAGCTGGTGAATTTGTTTTCAGAGCTGCTCTTGTAGATGTGTCGTGCCTCAATTCCTCTAAAAGGCCCACTTCTGTATAATGAGAAAATTCAAATCAGTTAAGGAGTTTACGTTTGCTATGCATCATTCTCTGTACTGCTTTTAAGCTGTTTCATAACTGTACGAATTTGAAATGAAAGAATCATGATTTTTGTGATCTCTCTTTGTGTGATGACGTCACCGGAACTAAAATCATTCATGCTGTTAGCTGGGAGTTGTTTCTGAGTCTGCCTGTTCCCCTTCTGCTTCGGCTGAAAGTGGCTGCAGACAGGATATTGCACCAGGGCAGGATGTACACAGAATGCATCTTATGCCTTAGTGCTGCTTTCACTTGGATTTCACAGTATTCAGGTTTTGTTTGCTTATTTTGACCACTAGGCAGTGATTATTTTTTTTCCAGAGCTGCCCACAATGACTGCAGTTTTTCTGATATATATAATTAATTCAGGACTCATTTACTTCCTCTGTTTTTCACTATGTTGTATTTGTTCTTTATGAAAGAGGGAGGTTATTTTCTCTTGACTCACCTTCCTGTATAATTATCTAGCTCCACTGTGCCCCAGGCTATGTAAGATCTCAATATTATTGTTATTAATAGCACTCCCTCATCCCAAGCATGTACGTTTGCAGTAACTTCTCAGCATATGCAAGCAAGGCCAACCACAGAGTCAACAGGAGGACTCTATTATACATGTGCTTAAGTGTTTGCAGGCACTGAATCTTAGATTTTCACAAGCAATTAGTGATGTTGTGTGCCTCAGCTTTGATGCCTCATTCAACACATTTTAGATGGGGCTGTTTATTGCAAAGCACTGAGCTCTTGCCCTTTAAGCATTGGGCCCCTTTCAGGTGTCTGGCCGGGCAATCAGAACTGGAGGAATTTGCTGGTCAGTCAGCTCTTGGATTAAGAGCTCTGGCAGGGAGGTTGTCAAATGGTGTGTGTCTGTAAATGCCTTGGATGGATTGAATGCTAAATGAGTTATTGTACACCCTCTTCCCCCTCCCTTTCCTTACAGTACACATCCTCAGTTCTTTTCTGTATCTATATTACTGCAGATCTATTATATGCTCACATGTGCTTTCATAGGACATAGTTGTCATTTAGCATAATTGTGGTGTGCTAACCTATTTTTGTCCCTCTCTAGACAATACATTATGTTTATAGATATATATCCTTATTTGAAAAAGAAAATATATTTTAAAAGCAGTCATGTGGAAGTAAAATATTGAGTTGGTTCGTTTCAGTTACAGTATAAAAGTACCACCTAATCTATCCTTATAAAATGCTACTTGCTTGTTGGCCTGGAGATAACTGTTTGAACAAATGAATAAAATACCTTTTCTTTCAGTGTATGTCCTGCAGGTATGTCTTAACAGAGGAATTTGTGACAGCATCCACAGGCTTGTCTAAGATCATATTCAGGGCTGAGTGCCTGAACAGTTTTGAGGTAGGCACATCCTTGTTCAGTTAATATGAGTTTTATACTTACTTAATTCTTTTAAGTGAAGAAATCTTGGGTTAAGCTTAGAATTGGAGAGGGATTAAATGGCTTTTGAAGAGGAGAGTATTGGCTGTCTTCTGGGAAAGGCAGTATAAAAGTGAGACCTGGGCTTGGGTTGTGTTTTGATCAAGAGCCAGTTTCAGGTGCTGGTGAATAGGATTTGAAAATGGGACTTGTACAGCTGATTGTACAGTCTGTGCAGCTTAAGCTAAAATAATAAAGCCCAGGATCATGCAAATATTTCAGTGGGAGTTGAAAACCTGAGCTGGATCTGGGCCCAGTGCTGTGGTGAGGAGCTGGGGCTGTCTTGTGACCCAAATGGAGGGAACGTATCAGGGGACTGTAGTAGAAATATAATGAGCTCTGTTTGATTCTGGATTAACTTTGGCTGGCAGTTAACGTCAGACATTTTGGCAATGGTGCATCCTGTTCCTTTTCTCCAGTCCCTCTCCTTAGGGCAGATTTCAACAAACAAAAAAGAATTCTTTGTATGAGCTGAACTCTCTGGAAGACTTAAGGGCCTGTGGTTCAGATGCAACTTTCCCATCAGTGCCCAACAGATGTGTTATAAAGTGCTCATGAACTATGTAGAAGTGCTGCTGTTTTGAACTCCTGCAAACAGTCAACAGATTCACTTGGGAAATTAAAGGAGTGTAATTTTGTGAGGAGATACTGATTGCGGCTGCTAAATGAGCACCACAAAAATAAAACACAACCAACAAGGGCTCTTTGCTGGAGCAGCTGGGGAGGGGCATAAATGACAACTGAAGGATATGATGACTTGTAAATTAGTTCCTCTGATTGCTTAAAAACTTCTCTTCAATTGGCATTTAGTGGGAGCCTGTAGGGATGCCTTTGGGGTGTAGAGTAGCAGGGAGACAGCCCTGTAGAGAAGGGATCTGAAGGGCTGGCTGGAGGAACAGCATGGGCCAGGGAGATGTAAAGGGACTACAAGTGGGGAAAAGCCAGAGAGGGTTGGAAGGCCTGAAGCATGCTGGGAGGAGAAAGTGGGAGGCTATGACTAGAATTGGATATGGTATTCAGAGGTATGGCTGTTGGTGCATGGCTATGGCTCCACATGAAGGCATCTGTTAGGGCCCCATCTAGCATATGTATAAATCCAAGCATGTCCTTTATTGCTTCTTGCTGTGGAAGGATGCCAAATGGTTCCCACTGCATGAACTTTCCAGGAGTTTTGTGGCATTGTTCTGATATTGCAGGAAGCACAGGCTGTCTCCAAGTTTGTGTAACCCCAACCTCTGCTTCTGCTCAGTTTTGAACCTCACCTTCATCTATAATACCCAATTCCTGTTTTGAAGTATGTGTGTGGGAAAAACCAAACAACCTTTCAGGCTGTTGAAAAATGGCTTTTTACTTGAATGGGAATTACTGCTTACAAATGCTTTTTCACTTGTAATGCCTATTTAAAATAAAAAAATCAAGTTGTATCTGAACCATCTAAACCATATTGAAATGACTATTTAGCTGTCATAACCTATAAATCAGGCTTTAATCCTCTTAATATTTTTTGGTACTTTTAATACATACTAAGCAAGAACTTCTGAGGAAAAGTAAAATTGTGTAACTTACAACTTATTGACATGAAAACAGTTTTGAGGGCAATTTGGATTTCATTTCTGACTGCTTTTTCTCCAATATTGTTTTCTTGGAAGGAAAAGTCAACATTTGAGCTAGGGCTTCAAATCTTGGTCCTGTTTCTACTGCTGAAGCTTCAATAGTGATCTTTTATTCCCCTGAGTAATTGTTAACAAATCCACAAATTCCTGTGGGTTTCAGTATAGTTACCTCTGGCTTTGGTCAGTGACTGGGAGAGGAGTGATGTGCCTGCAGAGCCTAAGGTATTTCCTGAAAACACAAAAGATTGCCTAGCCTATGTGATATGGGCTCCTTTTCATTCACATCCTATGCAAATGTATTCTCTTCCTTGCTGGGAATACCCGCTTGACCATCTGGTTTATGTTTGCTTTGCTTCTGCCGACAAGGAGGAGAACATTTCAGGAGGGCTGGGGAGGAAGGGTCTTGCAGGAGTCCTGTTCCTCCTGTAAGCTAAGCCCAATCAGCAACATGCCGGGGGGCCTGCAGGGGCTTCCTGCTGACCTTGCATGGCCTCTATTAGCAGAAGCAACGTGGCACCCAAAGCGTGGAGGACTGTGGTATGTGCTGGCCCAGCATCTGTTGATAGTACGGGCTGTGTCATAACAAGGAGTGCTTTAATCACGTAATGAAAGCCACGTTCTTGTAATTGTGTAATATATGGACACAGCTTTTTAACATCACTTGTCTGAATGTGATACAAATTGGATGCAGAAGCTTAGCCTCTTTGGCAACAGCTTATTTGAAGAATATTATTTCTGTTTATAGTATAATTTCAGCTGACTCCCTCATTTGAAGCCCTTGTATTTACCTTGATATTGCATTGGGATTAACACCTTAAAGCTCTGCTTACCTTGACCCAGCCTGGTACCCAGATCATTGCATAGCTAATGGGCAGGCTGAGTCCTGGTTTGATAGTTTTCCCATCTGGGTGGATAATAAAAGTATTGCCAGCTTGAGCCGTCATAAATGGCACAAACCATTGTTCTTCAGAGCATGAAGCAACCACTTGTTGATTTGGATTAGGAAGGAGTGTGGTACAGGCTTTCTTACACCCTTTCCAGAAATAAATACTGATGGTGAGAAAGTACAAAATGGAGAGCTGGTCCATCTGGGACCTGACAAACTGCAGCAGATGGGCAGTCAACCTGCAGAGGACATCTGCTGGGAGCAGAGCCACTGCTGCTCTCTGCTTACTGGAAGAGCAGAGACACAAAAACCTTGTCCAAAGCAACAACAGCTTTCCCTTTAGTACTGTCGTGGAGCAAAATGGGATAGAAATCCTTCATCTAGCAGCTGACGCTTAGAGTCTGGTGTTCTGATGTTCAATTGCTTTGATGCTCTTTTTTAGGATGAAGGGTTTGATTTCAAACTGATTCTTTGTTTGCCTTCTATGAACTGACTTTTCTTGCTGGTGTCCTCAGTCCGAATGGGAGACTACAAACCGGATCATGGGAGCCAGGTCTGCTGAGAGATTTTACAAGCTGCAGTGAACTTGAATTTAAAAAAAAAAAAAACAAAAAAAAACCTCCAAAAAACTGAGGAGGGAAGTGGAGGAAGGAAGAGACTTGATTGCAACAAGAATCCATTTCCTTTACTTGCATTCCTGGCTATTTTTTCTCTCCCCTGATGATTACAGGTACTGTGTTTCTGGATTAATTGGGGATTTTCCCACCCAGTGCTGAAGCAGACTGAAAGTTGTACAGCCTCCCCCCCCCCAGATCACTACTGGGCTTTTCCAAGATGCTTTGGCCGACTTCTTGCATTGTCATCCCATTTGAAATGCAACAAAATATTGATTTCTTGAACTGTACTGAGGTGTGCACTTGAGCGTCCTATTCCTCAGCCGAAGCAATGACTTCAAATAGGCTCTGGTTTTGACCTGTTGAATCTGTAGGCCTTGAGCAGTTCTTAACTTTACACACAAGACAATAGAAGTGCAAAGCTGCACATCTTGAGGTGTTTGCTTGTGCTGATAGCGATACTTTAGGGCAGCCTTTCCTTGGAGATCTCAGATTAAATGCTGTAGGCTGTATTTTACAGACACTAGCTAGCTAGGGACATAGTTAAATACTTTGTGGAGGCCAGAGAGTTAATCTGTAGAGAGGGGGGAAGAGTCTTCCCATGTCCAAACTCTCTACTCACTGGGCCATGCTGCTCAGACCACAGGTGCTCAGCCTCCTGTGGGCCTATTGTGGTAGAGGGATGCAAATAGTTTGGTTCCTGCTTGTACTAATGTAATTGTGGTAAATCTGCTGAAGCCAGTAAATCTGCTGAAGCCAGTAAATCTGCTGGATTGAAATGTCCTGAAATGAGGAAAGATCTGTGGATGAACCTTTCAAAAAGTCTAGGACCCCTGTGGGTCTGAGCTCTTTGATAGAATCCTAAACTGGGTTGCAGCAGCCCTGCAGTTTGGAGGACACTGGCTGAATGACCTTGGGGAATTTGTTTCATCTTCCTTGGTTTCTGGAGCTATTGAAGTGAAAGCCCTTTTAAGGATACATAAATGATCAGCAAGTGCCCCAAATGAACAGTGCTAGAGATTAGTGTTTCCTCTAGCAAAAAGCCTTCTCTGAGTGGGACCTGAGAAGAGGGCGGGCTTAGCTGACCTCCTTTGGAGCAGACTGGTAGAGCTGAAAGCATAAATAAGTTACTTAGACCCACCTCCTAGGGTAGGTGCATGCATCACTGCATGCCTCTGAACACATGTCCACATGCTACGTGCATGTCTACTGGACCATGTGGATACTTGTCCAGACACCTGCATGTGTGTAGCTGCAAAACTGCTGCTTTTATAGCTGTGCTTCTTTCCAGGGAGCAAAGGGTCTTAGATGAGAGAGAAGAAATTTGCTGAGGTGGTAGAAGTGGTGGTAAGAAGCAGACAGTGTTTGTATGAGAGTCTAGTGGCCTGAATATGAAAGTTCTTTCTTCAGGGAAAGCTATGGACAGACAAGAAGCAGGGTTGCCACAGGGAATACATCCACTGCAGGTCCAGAAAGCCTAGACCAAGCACTGATGGTATAATATCTGTTGAATCTGAACAGATTCCCTTTTGTGATGATGTAAATTAGTGAGATTGCTCAGCTCTTACTGTTCAGAGGCTTCAGTGAGAAGCTACATCTGATCTCCCTCTGGTCCTCATGTAAGCCTTGCAGATGCCTGAAAGTGGTGGAGACATCTGCTGTGCTCTGGGCAGAGCTATGCCTGCTCCCTGCTGAGGGCTGAACGTTTGGTGTGTTTGCTGGACCCTGAAAATTGGTAAGGAGAATA
Organism: Elanus axillaris; assembly: GCA_026212715.1. Classification (NCBI taxonomy): domain Eukaryota; kingdom Metazoa; phylum Chordata; class Aves; order Accipitriformes; family Accipitridae; genus Elanus; species Elanus axillaris. The sequence continues at coordinate 28,192,506 of JANZLQ010000002.1, read as the reverse complement.
GGCTGAATGAGGGCAGCTTGTGTCTGCTGAAGCTGTGGTGTCTTATGTGCAGGAAGATGATGCTGTCAGTGTAAAGATCCCTCCATTCCTCCCCACCTCTCCCCTTCACCCTGTTGTTTCTTCCTTTGGGACAAGCATTTAAATGTGCTCAAGTAACAGATCCCACCAGCAGATGAAGATTCTCCCCTGGTTCACAGTGAGAGCTGTCACCTGAACAGGCTCATTAGATGTCAATGCCTCGTGCTGGTCTGCTCAGTCTCACGTCTCATTTGTTGATGTGTAGTTTGAAGGTCCTCCTAGCTCCTCATTAAGCAGCGTGGCTGGTCTGGTTGTGGTTTTGCCTTGTCTTCTCTTTTACTGAGGACTACTGGATAAATCCTGGAGAAGGTGCTGTGCCTTGTGCAGGTGACCCCTGTGCTCAGGGTTGTAGTGCAGCCAGTACCACTGCTGATAATTGGTATGTAATGAACAGGGCCAGGAAACTTCGGCTTTTCTCTACTTTTTATATTCCCCCCTTCCTTGGGTACTCTTTCAGATGGCAGTGGCATGTGTGAGGAAACTTGTACTGTTGTCATCTGTGCTATCCTGGGGATCAGCCGAAGAATGTTATTGTCATGCCCCCATCATTTCCAAACTTTGAATCTTCTCAAGCCCAGCAAACTCCTGAAACACTGCTTGAGCAGACCTGCTCTACTGCATCTAGTTAATGCTTGGCATCACTCACATTATCGCAGCTTCACAGCAGTGACCAGTCACCCCAAGGGGATAGACCAAGTGCTGAGAAATGTGGGCATCCCTTGGACCCTTCACTGGCTTTGGCTGGACTGGGGGTGGGTGCTGGGGGTGGCTCTGTGGTTTGCGTGCCAGAAGGGAGATGAGCTGGTGTATGTTTAAGACGAGGCACATATGTAGGAACAGTGCCTTTTTATATAATGGGGGATATGATTTGTGACCTAAATTTATTTTTGTATTAGTGATGGCACCAAAATATGGGGAAAACACTCTTTGTTTTAGTCTGATTCCTGGTGTTTTTTTTATCCTTATCGAAAAAGTAAAATATTTTTGCCAAGCACATTTTAATTTAACTCCTGGCTAAACACTCTGGTTTAAAAAATATATCTAAAAGAATGAAGTTACCTCAGGAAAATTTAGCATGGTTCAACTCTGGGGCACCTGTCCCTGATTTAGAAGTGAATTACCATTCAAAATTTAATTTCAAGTTTTTCCCTTGATGGAGGTATTGGAGGCATTAGAGGCATTTGACCTGAACTTGTGAAGGACTTAAGTCAACCTGAAACACGGAACTGTTCATGAGCAGGATTTCATCCCTAGCTAATGCTTGCTTGCTTGGTTACTATATCAGCTTGTCCAGGGATGTAGCAAGTGGTCTGAATCTGGACCATGGGTCAGTTTTGCTTAGGAAAAAGTAATTTTCCTATTCTGCATCATTCTTGCAGTGTTTCAGGATGCTGTCTGGAAGGAGGTGTGCTCTGCCTGGCTGCAGCAGTGGAGGGTCACTGTGCTTCCAAATCATCCACAGGACTTCGGTAACAGCAAATGGTATCGCTTCCATGCAACGCATGGCTTTTGAGGTACTGCAAGTAATCCCAGATAGTATTTGGAGATCCATATCTTATCCTTCAGCCCCTGAAGGCGTGTGAAATCTCAGCCCAAGTTTACTCTCTTGCTTCTGAAATAATTCATATTGTTTCTGCTGGGGAAAGGTGAAAGGAAGGAGGGGGAGAGGGGAGCCCATTTGCAAATGCTTGTGAAGGAGACGGGGTGGATTTATACTCTAATGGGAGGAATTTGGCTGTGGGACATCTGAATGAATACAATCTGATGAGTTTCATTAAGGCTACACCTCATTCTTTTAATTAACTTCTTGTTCTTGTCCTTGGTGAAGTAGTAATTATTTTTTAATTAGCCCAACAGTGCATTGCAGAGCTAGCCAACCCTAGCCTCATCTCACAGAGAGGTGTCATAAGAATTAAGTTAATTAGCTTGTCACCATCCCTGTAAAATATGGTTGTGTTTGGCAAAAGGAAAAAAAAAAAAAGACCCTTTGCTGTTCCAAGGTTAATTAAAAAACACAGTGCACAGGAATGTCAGGTTGGAGAGAGGCAGATCCTGGGGTTTGGCTAGTGCTATGATTCTCATCCTATGTGGGCTCAGTGGCAGAAAACCTACATATTGCTCGCATAACTCACTGATTCCTAGTGGTCCTCTTGCAGCCTGGGCCTTGGACTGTGAGTCAGCTCTGCAGCTGGGTGATGGGACAGTGCATGAACTGCAGCATGGGGCTTGTGGTTGTGGGTGGCGAGAGCAAGTCTAGAAGTTGTGGCCAGCCTGGGCTGCAAAGCAGAGCCCTCCTGTCCTGGTAGCTGTTGAGGTGCGAAGGGATTTGAGATCTGAGCCTGTCACTGTACTCTTTTCTATCCTATTTCTGTAGTTTTCACTGGTGAACAAATGTTTTTTCAGGTTTCAGCTTCTCACAGAATTTGAGTAGTGGACCAGAGGAAAAAAAAAACCCCACCAACAAAACCCACGAACATATAAGGATTTGTAGAACTGACCCATCCCCCCCCAGTTGTTTTGATTAAACTGAAAGAAGTTCTGTGAAAATGAATTTTAGGGTTGAAAAAGCTATTTTCTCTGTCAAAGTCCATCTCAGTGAGATTTTACCACCACCTTTAGCAAGCCCTGGTCCCTGCGCACCTAAGGTTAACCCTATGTCTCTGCAGGAAGCACGCTCACAAGTGTTCTTGTGTGGTGGGGCAGCTTCTCTTCCTTTCACAGAGAGCACAGAGAAATTAGGCTTTTTCTTCAAGCCTCATCTCATGCTTATTTGACAGATCAGCATTATTTTTTTTTAAAAGGCAATTTCTAGCTTTCCTGATTGAAGAGATGAACTTGAACATATGATCCCTGTGGGATTTAGAGCTGTCTCCTAAATCTCCCTAGATGATGATGGCTCTGCTGTCTTTGCTCTGAGGGAATCCTTTTTTCTGGCTGTGTTGCCAAGTGCTGCTTCTCCTGGATGGACTCCTGACTGTTCACTAGTGTGTTTCTGTGTGTGGTGTCCCAGGACAGAAGAATGGTCCTGACACCCCTCCTGCTTGCCAGGGATGGGCTGGGGGTTAAATCTATGCAGCCAGTTGTCAGAGGCAATTCATTGCTCTGTGTAACATTTAACCAAGGGTGAAAGAACTCCAGCAGCTGAAGGAGCGGTCATGAGGGATGGGTTGACTGGATGTACTACATGTTTGTTTGGAGTTCACATCAGAGTGGTGTGGCTGGTGCTATAGGAGTTTTTCTGTGATTCACATCAGTGTAAAGGACACCAGATATTTGGCGCAGTTTGATTCTAATTCTTCTTGTTATAGAAGTTGTGTGTGAAGAGCGGCAAGGGAGGGCAGGAAGCTCTTGAGGAGTGCTTGGCATGGAATGGAAATCTTCCATAGATTGAATGGCTTCCAACCAGCCATTGTTGATTTGAGCTACACTTCTTGATGGTTTGCAGTACTGGTCTTGTGGCATAGGGGTGAACAGAGCTGAATGTAATGTGAGACTTGGAAGCATCAGCCCTGCCATGAGCAGAGATGGGGAAGGAAAGCATGAAAGGCTCAGGGGGAAGGCTCTGAAAATGGCATGGAAGAAACAGAGCTTTAGCCCTGAATGGGCATGTGGAGCTGCCTGTGAAGAGCTCAGTAACTCTGAGCCCTTGGTATTCATAGACTAGTTCAAAACTGCTTGTCTAGGGGATGGTCTGTGGCAGAGATGTTAACCTGTCCTTAGCTGTCTTTCTCAGGTATCCCCACTGTCTGTTGCTTGGCCAACAGCACTCCACTGGGTCCTGTGACATCTTTGAATGACTTTGAGTCATTTTAGAAAAGGCTGATAATACACAGAAAACAATTATATGTTACATTGTAGCCATCAGCTTTGTGGGTTTTAGGAGAAACTTCTATGGAGAAACTTGTGCTGTAATTTTCTGTCTGACAATTCTTGAGGATTTCTTCAGATCAGAGCTGAAGATAATTTTTATAAAGAGATTTTTGAAATATTTTTAAAAGTGAGAATATTTTAATGGAATATACTGACAAATATGAACATAATTTTATACAAAGTCTTTTTCCCAGATAATTCTGACTCTTCACTGAAAAGCAATTATCTTTGATCAGGAAATGGGAAGCTTTATGTCCAAAATACAAAATCATTCAGGTTAGAGACTTCTGGGTTTTTTTCATTGCAAAGTCAACATTTTCTGTAGGCAGCAGGCTGCTTTTTTTCTGTGAAGAATGTTATGTAATGAAAAAAAATGTATCTATCAGTAAAGCTTTCACAGAAAACTTACGACTAGCCCTGCTCTAGAGCAGCTGGCCACCATCAGAGACAGGATACTGGGTAGACAGGCCCCTGGTCTGATCCAGCAGAGTGATTTTTATATTCCAATGTAAATAATCATTTTAGAGGTAACTGTTTGGGGCTCCCTTAAGCTTTCAGCTGGGGGTCTGCAAGCTCTGTGTTTCTAACTGAGCAGAGAAGGCTCTTAGTAAAAAAAACTGAAGGGGAAAAAATAATTCCAACAACCCCAGTGGTCTCCTTCAGAGAATAAGGATATTAACTTCGGCTTTAATAAAAACATAATGTTAACTAATCTACTGTGAAGAGCTTCAACTGCAAACTGTAGCAATTTACCAGTGAAAAATTGGAAGGGGACTGAGAGTTGGAGGGAACCTTCAGTCATTAGCTGCAGATTAAACATGAATTAAATTACTTCTGATTGTCAATCCATCCACTATGAGGACTGTACCTTTCCAGCATTCCTCTACTGAAGGGAAGAAAAGGAAGCTTTGGTTGTATTTGGTGCCTTGCTGTGGTGGAGATAACATGAGAAGGTGGGATGTGGGGCTTGTGAGAGCATGGATATTGGGCAGTGTTTGAAGTGGCCAAGGCTTCTGCCACAGCAAATATTGCTGTTAAAAGAAAGTAACACTTCTATTTTTGGATCCCTGAACATACATCATGGGCATGTATCTCCAGGATATGAGAAGTGCAAAATGAGAAGTGTTTCTAGCAGTAAGGTGGGATAATGCTGCATCCCTAGGCTGGAGAGCAGAGGCATCCGTTCCAGCTAAACTTCTAGAATAAGATGAAGATCAGTTGAGGAGCAGTGCTGGGATCAGGTCCACTTAAGGCTGGTGTATTTGTATATGCTTCCAGGCATTTTTCACTGGTGTGGGGCAGTCAGTCATGCAGATACCATGGTGGTGTGTCAGGGAATGGCTGTCTGTGGGTTCCTTAAGTCTCTGCTCAAGTAAGAGTCACTGGAACAGCCCCCTGAAAAAGATCTGTTCCTCTGATATCTCATAAAATACATGCATTTTTATTTGGTATATTTGGTTATATTTGTTAACCACATGAATCCTGTTGCAATGCAGATGAACATTCAATCCAAAATTAATAGCAAGTCTGAACCAAAAGCCTGTGTCAGATTTTTGGGGACATCTGGACCTTGTGAATGGCTTTTGCCTCGAACTGTGTTATAGTAATGGATAAGCTAATTCTGAAAATTTTCACTGTTTAAATTGCAGGGAAGTTTGGATTCAGCACCCGTTCTACTCGGATCTAAGGCTTTCCTTCCCCCTTCAGGACGTTTACTACTAAACATGCAGTCTTGCCTGAAGATACAGAAAAATGTCAGCAACCTGCAAACATCCAAAAGACTATTCCAAATTGTGTGAACAATAAGCAGAAATTAAGTCCTAATTGTTTGGCATATGGCTCATCCCCACAAACCTTCATACTCAAAGAGCTGGGGTGTAATACCTATTCAAACAAAGTGGAGGACATGTTAAGGCGATGCCTGTCTGAGCTATCAAGCCTTATTGCTTGCAAGAAACACATAATCCCTTTTAATCTCATTCCTTGCATTCTGTGTAGCTGTAAGGCTGGGTTTCAGTAAAACTGATTTTCTAGTTGATGAGCAGAATTGTAAAGGAGCTGGGAAGGTGCTCACAGCTAACTGCAGGGCACAGCAGGTTTGTTGCAGTGTTTGCTGCATGAAAAGGGAAGAGGCAATAAGCAAGGTTATAGCCCAGGCCCAGTCTGCTGATGTAGCTTCAGGGTACAGGAATGGCTGTGTCCAGGCTTACCTTGTTAGGAAGTGAATTTCAGGTTGTAGGTTTTTAAACAGAAGGGAACAGGAGTGGGAGTGGTCTTTCCTTGTGGGATTAGACCAAGGGACTGCTTGTGGCCTTCTGGTATGTGGCTATGTGAAATTGGTGGTGCCTTCTGTAACTGCAGTCCCCCCAAATTTTTCAAAATTCCCCATCAAGTTTAGTAATATTCCCTGTTGTTTCTATAGCTTTTAGACTGGTTAGTAGTCAGGTGAGGGCACATCTTCTCTGGAGTCCTATTCCTCTATAAGATGAATTTATTTGTGTGGTAAGGCATAAGGCTTTTTCTCTGGAAAATGAAAACTCAAAACCAAAGTAATCTGTAACATGAAAATTTTCAGTTCCTGAAAATGGAATGGGGGGAGCTGATGTGGGAAATGCTGATGTCTTGAGTGAGAGCAATCACCATGTGAGTGGCATTGTACAATATAATAAGCCTAGAGTAGTGGGGGATTTTCCCATGGGGGAAAAAACAATATAGGTTGTACCTTTCAGAGTGCTTTACTACACACCCAGATTTATGGGAATGAGCAGTGTAAACTCCGGAGGGGGGATGTTATGTTGCTGGATTAGCCTAGACTTGATTGAGGAATATGTTAAATCCTGATGTATAGCTGCTAATGTCCAAGTTTGTTTTCATTTAGGAGCGGGGCGGAGGCTGTGGTACAAGTCTACCGTAGTGAGCAGAACCAGCTCTTAGATGGTGGTTCAGATGAAACCCCCTTGAGGTTTAGCATGTGGAAGCAAGCTCTGATGCTTCTATCCAGACACTGTGATGGGTGGTGTTGTGTGAATGCTTCAAAGATGATAGCAATTGTAATAAAAAAACCCCAACTCCTCTAGCTCTTACCATTTCCCTGTATAGCTCCCCAGAGACCAGTGGGATTTTTAGCTTGGCTTCAATCCTAATCGGATTTCTTCTCTTCAATAATCTGCTGTTTGAAAGTCCCAGACCAACTGTGCTGCTCCTAAAATGGTCAATTGTAGCTGTTTAATCTCAGTGAAATGAATAGGTTCTTTGAGCAATGCCAAGTTTAGCAGAGCTATTCCACAATTGGATCAGTCTACAGGCCTTAGTTGGAGGTGGAGGTGTTCAGAAGAACTTGGGAGGTACGGGAAAGACTTGTGGCAAGTCCTTTTCTTGTGGTAGCTTCACCTCATGCTGTAAGCAGCAGTCTGGGTTTTATTTCTGCTTGTATGGCAGAATAAAAAATTAAATATGTGGGAATTGTCATTGGTGGAACAAATTGAAGTTCATATGGGGGTTATTTCATCCTCTTCATTAAAAGTAGGTTAGTCTCCAACTAAAACCATAATTTGCCAAAAAGGGAGTTGAAACATTTCATTCTGGGTAATGTTGAGATTCAACAAAGTGACCTTCCTGGCTATTCTCCAAACTGATTCACTTCTTTAATATACTATTTGCTGAAACTTTGTCTTTTTGGTCTGCCCTGGCCCATCCATTACTGAGCCCTGCAGATGGGATCTAACTGAGCCAAGCACTTTGGCTGTCACTGAGATGCAGCACCAACTGATGGGCTGAGCTTTGTAAAGACTATTATTTTAGAGAGGGCTATGTTTGATAGAGCCTTCCTCTGCTAAGTGGAGTTGTCAGAGGTCTTTTCTTCTTGGTAGGCTTCATACCCTGTGAGCCAAAGCTCAAATGGAGTGAAGCAGCCTGGAGGACAAGCTGAGGGTTGGCTGATCATGGAATGGGCTGTGCTATGGAGGGACCCAAGTGCTAGTCCATGCTGGTACATGTTTTCTTCTGGCTCTCCATCCCATTCTGCCTTTAGCTGTGCTTTGGCCTCCAAGTCCCTGTAAAGAAGGCCACCTGTTTCAGGCTTTAGTGAAGGGTTTTGTGGTGTGTTTTTTTTTTGGTGTTTTTTTTTTTTTTTTTTTTTTTTTTTTTGTGCCTAGGGCAGCAGAGTGGAATGAGGAGCCAAGGCCAGAGAAGCAGACAGTGACCTCTGCTTGGGAGGAGCAGCCGAGCCAGGTGAGCAATTTCCTGCTGTAGGAACAAACAGGGCTGGTTCTCCAGTGGGGATAATTCCACTGATTTCACCCCAGGAGCTGGCTGTTGTATCTTTAGATGGAGTGAAGTCTGGGATGTGTAAATCGCAGCTGTGGAATATTGTATTAGCAAGTCTCCTGTTCCATTTTCATGGATGGGGGAAAAGAGGGTCCCCCATCATAAAATATTGCAGCAGACGTCACTGATGGGGCTGGGTAGGGAGAACAATACAAAGATAATGACACTTCTTCCCCCACCACCCCCGCACCTCCCTCCCTTTCTTTTTTCTCTTCTCTCTTTGTCTGGTGTTTCTGAGCTAAGAGGATTTTTTTAGGCGCAGTAACGAGCTCTTTCTTTGAACTTGGAATATGTATGCTGCAAAGAAAGCCCTGGACTGTCCTTACTTAATATGCCCAAATATGATTAGTGTCAGACTGTGAAATATCGCTTCCTTATCTCTAGGAACCAGCAGACAGGAACATTTCTAGGGATCAGGGTCTTTTTATTTTTTTGGCAAAAAACAGACTTTGAGAAGGAGATGGTTTGTGTGCACAGTCTCTTCACTGGCATGATTCTCATAAGCCTCTGGAGAATCTCCTTGTTTTTCTCTCCCCCTCTCTCTGCTCTCTTTTGCTCATTCATTCCTTGCTTCATCCCTCATCATCTGCCTTGACACTAATTCATGATCAAGGGACATCATTTTCAAAATGGCAGATGATTTGAAGTTGAATTTCACTCTCAGCCATGTCGCTGCCTCCCCTATAGCTGAGGAGCAGCCCCTTCCCTCTTGCTCCCCATCAGAGTTAGACTCGAAGAGGTGCTTAAAGAAGATGCCCTAGCTGCTGGAACTAATTATTTGGGGCATCACACAGGCTGCATTGTTGCTGTTTATCTGCTGAGGAATACTGCTTTGACAAGAAAAAAAAATGCCCAGCCCAATTTATTTACATATTAAGGGTCTTGCATGTCAACACCTGCAAACTGTGGATAAAGGATTTGTATCTCCTGTAATTCCATGGATCTGTTCAGTGGTTTTGTTGATCAGAAAGTGGGAGAGGAGAGAAGGAAATTAGTACTAAAATGTGTTTCCATCCTTGCTTCTTAACTGGCTGCCAAAACCTCCTTCCTTCCCCCAGAAAAATCCCAATTGTGTGGAATAATAGGAGAAACTCATTACAAATGTATCACTTACATGGCTTGGAATGCTTTTGTTTCCAAGTCTCTTTGATCTTCAGATGGGCTAAAGATAAGGACTGAGACTGCTATCCAATATCTTCAGTCCAGATTTGGAGCACAGGATGTATTGAGAAGAGTTCTGCTGAAATCAGACCCTGGATTTTGAGCTCATTCAAGTAAGCATATTTGAATTGCAGGCTTTGATTGTGATCTATTTCTGCTTGCAACTTGGAAATGTTTAGGATTTAATGTATACCAAGTTTAATACTCTTACATGCACCATTGGCCTTTACTGGAAAGGATTAGAGCTCCTCAGTTATAAGTCCTAAACCTTAATACTGCTCTGAAAATCTTCCATTTAAGTAACAGCATACAGCACTGGGCTTTAAGCTGCAGGAGCACTGATCCTGCTGCCACTGCATGCTTCCAGGCCTGGCTGGTTTTATGCTGACCAAAAAGTTTTATGCAACCATGTGAAATGTCTAAATTGCATCAGAAATGTCCTTGCTATTTTAGATGAAATCACGAAATTGCAAGTACTGCTCTAGATGGACCAATCTTCTTTGAAACAGCTCAAAGAGTAGATATCCTAGTTGTAGCCAAAACTGAAGGAGAAAATAGTAAGATTACTATGAGAGGGATCATGCAGAGATTTTAGCTCTAAGATTGGGCTGAACCCTGAAAATCAAGGGAAATGCTGGTGTAAGGATTTTGCTTTGAACAGGTGAGTAGGTTTTTTTTGAGCAAGGGTTGATGGTTAGGGATTCAGGGAAGGCCTGGTCCTCCAAAACAGTCTGCAGATGAGCGCTTAGAAAGACCTGGGAAAATGTGATCTCTGAAAGATAAGAAATTCTGGTGTTCTAATTTAGATGTGAGAAGACTGAGAGGAGATAGGAGGAACATACTTTGAGTGCGAAAGCTATTGTAAAGAGGATCAGGAGGACTTTTTAATTGTGTCACCCTAGGTTTGCATTACAGGAGGGGCTGTAATCTGTAAGTGTTAGGAGAGGGGTGTCCAGCCACAAAGACAGCAAAGCTCTGGATGAGTTTGGAAGATGTATGGAACAAGTGAAGGTGTTTAACAGTTGCTTGGGAAACATCTAGCAGGAAAGACATAGGCAGAATTGATCCTGCTTTGGGGTACAAGCAGGAGACTGACAGCCTTATGGTATCCCTTTCATCTTTCTTCTGTAGATATTCAGAAATACTGTTTTAATTCTTGTTTCACATAACAGGCGCCTTAAACCAGCTCAAATTCGTCACAATGAACTGCCATGGGCTGTAGGGAATATGCTACATTACAGTATTATTTCTCTTCTTTTTTCTTTTGGAATCATTTACCAGCCTGCTTTGTTCATAATGGGCCTCTTGTTTGACATATTCATTGATAACCGAAGTGCTATTTTCTTGACTGGAAGATATTGACTTTGAGGTTAAGGCCTTCAAATGTGTTCAGTATTTGCCAGCCCTTCTTCTGTTGAAGCCTGTGGCAATAATCCTATTGATCACAGTGGGAGTGGAATTCATGGGAACAAAAAATAAAGGGAAGCTTTGGAAATCCTGCTCTGAGCATTTTGTGACTCAGATGTTGGAGGAAACATGATGTAATCCAGTGTCAAAGGCACTCTGAAACCTTTCATGAGGATTTTTTTTTTAATAAAAGTGACCTTTTAAATAGATTAACATTTTTGAAGCAAAAAAAAAAGTCTATTAGTGTGAAAATACAGGGAGTTGAAGTTGACTCACTTCTCTCAAGGTGTTGGAACACACCCCAGGATGTTGTCTTTTCTTGCTGGGGAAAAAAACTTGACCGAAGAGAAGATATTTTGAAATATGGAATAGATTTCCCTGTTAGCTTTATTGCCATCAGCAGTGAAGGGGGCTCTCAAAGGAGCCTCACCAGAAAGTAGAGGATTTGACACTGCAGATTTGTAGTTACTGTGATGGATGAGTATCCCTGTGCAGTGCTGTGAGTCTTCTGTGATTGCCTGCCCTTGGAGGGAGTCTCCCATGACACTGGTGCTTTCTGGACTTTGGTCGCCCACTACTGTGACTCTTGCTGAGTGTGGCACTTTCCTTTTCCCTGGGAGGTGGTGGTCAGTACTTAGATTAATGAGTGGGTTTCTTGCATTCAAATGTATATAACAACAGGAGCAAATGTTTGGAGAGGACACCACTGATGCAAATGTCCATTAGTCTCACTGTGAGATCCTATTTTTTAAAATTGTGAAGCTGAAGGATATGGCTGTTTCCCAGTCTGTGCTCAGGAGAGTCCTTCAAACCCTTCTATGGTTCTTTATTCCTCTGGGTTCACAGGCCACCTTCTGTATTCCCCTGCACCAGTTCTGTGAAATGGCTGGCTGGGTAAAATAATGCAAACTGAAAGATTGCTCCCATCCTTTGCATCAGCATATGTTCAAAAAATTAAATTCTAGCCACAAAATTTGCTCATTTTTATTTTTTAAATTTGAAGCCATAATATTTTTCTGTGGAAATCTTCAAAGATTTTACTCCTCCCTCCTTGAGTTATGAACACAAAAAAAGCTGGTTATAAGTTCAAATGCTTGGATTTGTGGCTGCGATTGATTCTCATATATATACTTTGCTCTCTTCAGATTTTCAGTTCTCAGAATACCAACTAGAATAATATACCAAATGTGACACCTGTAATCTTCTGCTTGGGTTTAAGTTCAGCAAAGATTTCTGCCTATAGTGGTGCTGCTCCTATTTGAGTACACTGAATGGTAATAGCTCCCTGGAGTTCTGTGTCTCAGCTCTTACTTCCAGCCTGAGTTTTGCTTGTGTTAGGGCAGGTTCGAACCCTTGTATGTTTGTGGTTTTGATTCTGCTCTTGGCTTCACAACACCCTCCTGCACAGCCTAGGATTGAAATGAGCCTGTGTAAGACAATAAGCCTTAGATGTGGGCTTTGCAGCCAAAGGGTTGCAAAGTGGGACTTCTTACTTCCTCTGAGTGCTGCTTGGAACCAGAAGAATTTGGTATCAGGTATATGGAGTTAGTGCTTCTGCTCCCTTGGGTGGGGCTGAGCTGTGTGTTTAGTTGGGTCTTGTGTATGGTTCCTAGCCCAGATCTCCCTTTTGAAAATAGGTGCTCATGATTTCCCCTCAGCCTCCCTGTAGAGTCATGCTTGCTTTTCAGTGACTGATGAGGCATGTTTCCTTCATACCCAGTGTCTGTGGGGTTCAGGGAGGTCTGGTCTATCCGTTCCTCCACCAGAGGAGATTCAAGCCCATCTCTTCCACAGCTGGGGCAACCTTGTTGCTACAATATTTAGGTGCCTGCATTGGGTCCAAGTTTTTCAGAAAATACGGAAAGTCTTATTTGCACGTTCTTAAATTTAGGTTCATACCAAAGACAGGTATGTACCCAAGGGTGTAGGCAGGTGTCCTTGGTGTAATTTACACTGAAAATGTGAAGTGCTCTGTAAGTGTAGATGCTCTGTAAGTAGATGCTCTTATCGTCTGGCTAAGATTGCTACGGCAGTGCAAAGTGTTACAGTCTAAAACCAAGAGGAGCTTATTTGGCATCTTAGAAATGTTTGTTGTCTGAAGGCAGATTGCTATGAGGTATGAATTCCTGATGGGAACAAAGAACAGAGTGACTGAGTGAAAGCTTTGCTTGCAGGTGGGTGGGACAAGGCAAAATCCTATGGATGCTTACTTTCAATCTAATAGAGAATTTGGGAAAGTTTGTGCTTTGCCAGTGGATGGATCCCATGCAGGCAATGATTAGGATTTTGTGCAGAAAATATGAGCTACTGTACTTGGGTTGTTTTCTGACAGCAGAAACAATTAAAAGCTGTGACACACCACATGCTTTCCATCTCCAGCTGTCTTGCTGCACTAACTGCTCCCTTCATACCCTGCTAAATGCATGCCTTAGCTTGAAGTGAATTTGCCAATGTGTCCAAGGAGACAAAGGAGCAAGCATAACAGCAAGAATCATTGTTCGAGGCTCAATCCAAAATTGCTTTCACAAAAGCCAAATGTCAGAATAAAGGCAATGGTTTGCAGGGAAGCTTTCCCCCTTCCTCTAGAAACAGGAAAGTAAATAAAATAATAAGCACACGGCAGGCACCCTGTATATGTGAGTGCAGTTAAAGTGCAGCATATGGTAGGAAATCTCACGCAGCATCAAATTCTTGCTGTAGCTTCAGGGGATCTGGCCTGTGTGGCACTAATCAATGTCTGTTTGCCCCTGATGGCGTGGTGATGTGAGGCTGTAGTCAGGCCTCTTGCAAAGTATTGTAGTGGTTTTGTGGTGAGTTATTACCTGGGTTTATCCACAGTTTCCAGACAAAATGCCGTGATGTTAACACAGGGACTGTGTGCAGTTCATGTGTTCTTCAGCTGGTGTGTAAATAACTTTGTGTTTCTGGGATCACAGCATTTCTCCTGGATAATAGCTGTGATGGGGTTTTCTTGGTGTTAGAATAATCCCCTGGGTGTCATCTGTGCTGGGGACTCCTACTAGTTGTTTTAATATTCCATGCAGTTCCCATATGAATCTTCCCCAATTTGGGGACAGAGTTGTTTTTTGTTTGGTGTATTTCTACATTTCCCTCTTATTAAGAAAGACAAATATCTAGATGCTGTCCAAGGCTTATATGACACATGATAAAACGGCTCCAGTGTATGCATAGCTTCTGCAGGAGGCTGGGGTTGAGGCAAAGGATGTGGATGATGGAGCAGGGCCATACCAGCTGATGTCTGGGGTCTGGACTTGTGTTGGGCAGCTTGTCTCAGTACATGTGAAAACAAACAGCTCTCTCCCTTTTTTTTCTCATAATCATCTGTATGTGGCCTGCACATCTCTGTCTGACTGTGCCTGTCCATGGGAAGTAGGAACTGCTTGAGTGGAGACAGCTGGACAAAGAAGGGAGCAAGGAGTCTGTCCATGGGTCACCCTGACCACCTGTGCCATTCTGGCCACCTTAGTCCATTGCATCTGTTGTCTTGCTTTAGTGGAGAGTGGAATAAGATTCCCTGGAATCAAAAGAATTTGCATTAAACTGGTGGATTCTGATAAGTGTGCTTTAGGTGTTAAATGTTCTTTGTAACTGTATTTGCTTCAAAACCAAGAAAATGAACCTTTATTTCCTGAAGTAATTATGAGTGAGTTTTCATGGCTTTTTCCAGCCCTCCCAGATACTCTCAATTTTTGAGTTTGGATAGGTGCTTTGCTGTGAGTGCTTTACAGCATTCCTGTTCTGGAAATCTCCTGTGCTCTGTCAGTGTTAGACTTCTGCATACCGGAGAGTTATGGAATGGAGGGTGTACCTCCTGGTGGCCACGTGGAGAAGGCTGTGGCTTAACCCTTCATGTATGCTGGGATACCACCCCTCTGTGTAGCTAAGGATGGACAGGTTAGGACCAGATAGAAAAGATGCCACTGCAGAGGCTTGATAACAAAACCTTTTGAAGTGCCACAATTATCACTTTCTAATCTGTCCTGTCTTTGTCTGCTTGCTAATGCAGAAATACCAAACCAAAAGCCCCTTTATAGTTCTAGGGCAGGTGGCGAGCTTAAATCCACCTCATTACTTCTAATGAATAAGACTTCTTCACTTTTTCTGGACAGGTGGCCAGTACCAGAGTCTGTAGGCTTACTTTGAGGCCAGGAATGTACTCTGGCTGTGTGTCAAGCCAGCAAACATTTTATGCCAAAGGACTCTAAATTCACTGTTGTGACATTTCAATAGATGAAGAAAACAAAGTTGCAAATGATGAAAAAGTGGGTGATGTGTAATGGATGGTGATTAGTGTTTGCAACACCTAGCATGTGTTACCCCATCCATGTTATCTATCATTTGGGGGGGGAGCTGAGTAAATAAATGAAATGCAGAGAAGGGGTTGTGAGTTCTTAGCAGAGGGACTTCTTCAGTCAGCTACTGTAGTACTTAGTTCCAGTTAACTTGAATATAAATAATGGCCTGATGTTAAATTCTCACAGACAGATAGTGCACACATGCAAGTTTGTATACACAATCAACAAAGGACTTTGGAAACCCATATAGTCGTCTCTTGTTTCCTTATCCATGAACAAGCTACCAGGCTCTTTGAGATATGTTGGAAGATGCCTTACTTGGCTGAACATTTCTTAGGAGAGGATTTAATCTTTTTCTTACTATGAAGACCCACTTGTATGAGCCCAGAGTAAGATGACCTGAAACACTATTACTATGAATCTGAATTCAGCCTTTTACAATGCTCAGAAAATGTTGTTAGCTCTGCTCTTTCATTGCCTTTGGCCTTCCTGGGTTTGACCATACTGGAAATTGAAATGCCAAATAGCAGCAATAAAACTAAGCCCTCTTGTGATACTTCCAAGAAGAACAGGAACTTCCAGAAATCTCCTGAGAAGGGTTTAACTCATGAGGTTTGCAGCCCCGTTCAGCCTAAATCAAGGAGTTTGGAGAAAGTTCAGAGGAAACACCCAAGCTTTTGAGCACTTCATCACATTGAGCCCTTGTAGGCTCTCCCATTACTGATGTCTGGTTATACACTGTTCTTCATCAGAGGCTCAGCATGTCTCCTCCACAAGTGAGCACTGTTCAGCTCCCCTTTTCCATCCTGTGCTGTCTTCCTTCTGAGTCCTGTTTCCTTTTAATTGCCTCTGAAGAAAAGTTACTTGCCGACATAATTTTCTCTTGGAATGATATTACAGCCTCTAAACCAAGCTTAGGTCAGCAGTATCACATGGATAAGAGACCCTTTCCCTCTCATGTGATACTATTTTAATAGAAGATTAAGCTTTTAACCCTGAAATAAAAGCAGCTTTCCCTCTTCTCCCTCCCTCTCTCTTGTTATCGCTCCTGCTCTTTTTCTTTTTTTCCTCAGGCCCCATCATTTAGATATGACATCAATTCTGGCTGCTGGTCTAGTGAGCAATCCATCCTGAGACTTGATCCGGGGACTTAATTAAGTGTGAAATTGAAGGGAGAACCGGCACAAGAAATGGACGGGGTCCTGTGAGGCAGAAATTATGTAAGTTGCTAGGAAGTAAAGTGCAGATGGATATTCTCCAAGATGCCAGGAAGTTATTGACTTTTATTGCTCAACACCATGATGATAAAAGATAGATAGGTACCTAGAAGGTATTGTCAGGGACTAAATATTTTTCTGTGGGCCTCCTGCAGTAAGTGAATACCACTGCTGGCATTGTGCCTGAGTGGATGCAAATACCTACCTGTGGCCTTGGATTTCTTGCTTCTCTTGTATAAGGCCTTGCAAGTCAAGAATCAGCCTCAGAAAATAATGCTCTGCTCAGTTTGAGCTAATGCTCTTAGCTGCACAAAGATAGTCCTTCTGTGGTAAGAGGGACTGGTTGTTTCCTTCTGGGAAGTCACCTGTGCTGCTTTGTGCTGTGATAGTCTGAGGTGCTAAGTCCCCAGGTCTCCAACTCTGCTCCATGTCATCTTACAGCCTCCTTCTCTGTCCCCAAAAAGATCTAAACTCAGAGCATCATGTCTTGGGATGATGTAGTGCCTGTCCTGTTGCTGCAGTGCTGGGAAGGCTCCTCCCTGCACCTTGGCTGCCCTACTGGGCTCACCTCTTGGTGTGGGTTTGCACCAGTAGTGACAGACTTGGAGTAGGGCTGTAGCCTTTACTTGTCCCCATGGGTGTTGAAACCCTACAGATACAGGGTAGATCACTGGCTTTAGGTTTTCTCTGGGAGAGATTTGTTATATGAAAATTCTTTGTAGGTGGGTTTTGCCCTGACCTGTGCTGGGCTTCCAGACCTGGGTGCTTTTCCTTATGTTTGTTGGTAGAAACTCTGATGCTTGAGGGCTTTATCATAGTAGAAATATAGTTGCTGGGGGCCTCTGAGGGCTGGGAAGCTGAGTAGGGGTTGAGAATCCTCTGAACACTGCAGCTGATGCTGAACACCACAGGTGTTAATACTGTTCCTTCGGAGGGAGTGTGAGGCTGTATTGGAGACCTGGGGTGAGCAGGGCATCTGCTGGAGCAGGCTGTGGCTGTGCACAGATGCTGCTGGGGTGCTGGAGGTAATGTTACTGTATTGTGTGTTGTGATCTCCCATCAGGGTTGCCTAACCAGCACTGCTGTATGACTCCTGTGACCCGAGTTAGCCTGGCTGGGCTGCCCAGGAGCTGCAGAGTGGAGAGGTCCCAAAGCCCTGCGTCCAGGACCAGCAAGTTGCCTCTGTCCTGGCAATCTTTTTCCCCTGCAGCACTGCCACTAAAGATATGCCATGTGAGCAGGAGCTGCTCTCCTCCCACTCTGCAGTGCTGATGGTTTATTTTGGTCAGCGGTGGGTTTAAGCAGCAGGGTGTCAAGTGTTCCCACCTGGGAGGGAGGCCACTTGAATGTGCTCAGCCCAGAGCCAGCAACTTAATCATGTCATGGCGGGCTCCCTCCTGCTGGCCTTGTGACCTCTCGGGTTTGCAGGCCAAATGCTAATGCTTCCAGAGAGCTGTGCCAGTGATCTCCACACCCCCTCACACTGCTATTCCCCCCTGCCCTGGGGAGAAAGGAAAAGAGGGTATTGTACAGTAATCTGACTCCTTTTATGATAATACATTGTTCAGAGGTACTCGCTACCTATTAGAGACAAGAGAGCATCTATTCTACTTGAGTTTTCTCTCACCCTACTTTCCTCTTCCTTCATCGTCTCCTAATGTCATGAGGTGGGTTTACAGATTTGTGTGTGCAGGTGTGCAGCGAAGGTCTCCAGGTGCTTGGATGTCAGAGTGGGGCAGAGCATGTTGTGTGCAGGGACTGGCTGTTGCCTCAGGGTGCAGAGCTGGCAAAGGTCCTCCTCAGGGCAAAACACCTTCATCCCCTCCTTGTCTGCTGGAGTGGTAAACTCCTATGTGAAATGAACCCAAACAAGGTGAATGGCTGAGCTTGCCTGGGGTGTGCAGGGATTTAGTCTTGAACAGAGGCCAAGGTTAATATTTGAGTGAGGTCCTCAGCAGAGTGTGGAGAGCAAAGTGACAATAGTACTGAATCAGCAGATCCCTGCTGGTTGTGGGGAAACACAATCAGCCTTTCTGTGTTTTCCCTGTGTACTGGGCCTGGAGGACCTACAGCTCAAGGAAAGCTGTCACATTTTGGGGGAAAGAGTTACAGCCCTGCTGCAGGGTGTTTTTCAGCTGTACCTGCAAAGCTTTGCTTTAGGTCATGGGAAGCAAGCGTATGGGGCATGTGCAGCAAGATGCTCCCACAAACTAGGTCTCTGGGATTGATGCTCAGCACATGGAAGATGCTGAAGTGTTTTTAAGGTGAAAAATCTCTGCATCTCATGGATGCAGATCGAGTTAATGAGAGCAGGTCTGAGCCTTGTAGCTGTGCTGTGGTCGTAATTTCCTTTGTGTTGACTGAAAACTTTCTGAAGAGTGATAAGGACAGTCAGTGAAATCAGTGGTGCTCTAGTATTTTACATCACCTGAGGATCTGGCCTCAGGCACTGATGATAATTGTCTGCTGAGATGACACAGCAGTAAATATTAAGCCTCAATTGAATGTTGTATTTATGTACAATAGAAGCTGACAAAGCTTCACTTCAAAAAATTGCTTTTCTTATAAGCTCTCTAGAAACCTGGTGGTCTATCTACACTCCTCAGCAAAGATTTAGTAATAGATGCTGTAGCCACGTCTAATGTTAGCAAGATTTCATTGGCTATATATAGCATGCTCCTCTCATTTCAGTGCATCATGAAGTTTGCTCAGAGATAGCTACTTGAAATTGAACAGGGGAGTATTTTGTGATGCATTTATTTGTACTTCTCTTACTCCTTTTAGTCTGAAATACTCAATGTGGTTTCTTCGCCTTTAGTGTGAATTAGTGAGGTACTGTTGTATTAATCTCCTCTGGGCTTGATTCCAGTTTTCTTATTTGCAACAGCTAGGATCTGACTCCAAATGTGGCTTCCACAGGACTATTTGTGGATTAAGATACTGTTCCACATAAGCATCCCATAATCCAGCCTTAATTGTGTTTTTATAGTGACTGTAACAAAAGACTTAGCAGTTATGGGTAACTATAGACCTTCAGGTTTGACCTGAATAGCAGGAAAAGCTTTGCAATGAATCTTGGAGAAAAGATTGTTAAAAGACATAGGGGCAGGGAACGTGGGATGGGATGCAGCTTTGATTTAGATGCATTGGATTGGTTAAATGACACCTTTGTAAGCTATAGCATCCGTCCTCTATCTAGAAAAAGGCAGGTATCTTATCCATGGTTGTCCAAGTATTTGCTGTTGCACCACATGGGAAATTATTAGTTTACCCGAAGAAAATAGGGATTAAGGCAAGATTTGAAGTTGGTATAAAGCAAACTGCTTAAAGCACATGTGACAGATTTTGTTGATAGGAGAACTGTCAGAACAAAAGGTGTTGAGGTGGAGTCTTGTGAAGAGGATTTCATGGCTGATTTTATTAAGTATTTCCATTGGTGAAGTTGTTGCAGAGAGAAGGAACATACTGATGATGCAGTGTTGGGAGGCATCAACAAAGGAGGAGGATTGGAGAAGTGGAGCAATAGAAGTGCTTTGATGTTTAAGTGCAAGGTGATGAATTTACAGATTAAGACGAGGAATTTTTGCTGTAAATTGGAGACTTACTGGCTGTCAGTGACAGAAGTGAAGGAACTGTCTGTGTAAATCACAAATGCCTTCAAGACACTGACATAATCAGAAATGCAGTATGCAGGCTGTCACCAGCAGCAATAAGAAAGCACTAATGTCATGGTACATGGTGGCTGTGTGATCTGGGAATCCCATGTGTAGTTCTGCTTGCAAACTTTCAAAAAAGAAAAAATCTCAGTGGAGCAGGTCCAGAGAAATGTGAATGCTGGAAGAGATTAACAGAGGGTTATTTTGAGTGGACAAGGTCTTGTATTCTCAAATGCCACAGGTTTTCTTGTGTTTTGGCCCTAGCTTTTTGTCATGTCTGGTCTAGTCTGTAGATACTATAAATGTCCAACTCTGCATCTTCCCTGCTGTTTTGGGAAGAGGGCTATGTGTATAGCAAATTACATATGTTTTTAATGCTAAAAGGGGAAATACTACAACTTGATAACAGGAGGAGCGGAATAGATGTGTTTTACATTTGATAACTATCCCCAGTGGACTTCCTTGCAACTTTCAGTGAAGCATGTGGGTGTGGTTGTAATGGGTAACTGGGCAAGGTATGCTGCTGAGTTATCCAATTGCCATTTATTGTGTTCAGTGTATTAACTGATCAAAAGGTGCTGGAAATGCAGAGCAGAAATAAAAAAGGAGGTGGAAACTAGAAAATAAGTGAACTCCCTTGTGAAATGATGATCCAAGACACGCATGCCAGAGGAAGATGCTTGAGAGTTGGCAGGGCTGAGAAAGTTTTGAGCAGATCAGATAGGAACCTGTAATGCACTAAGCAGTTGGTGGTTTTTGTGGTGTGTTTTTTGTTATTTGTTATTTCTTGTTTTAGGGAAAACCAGTGCATTTTTGAACTACCTCTGCATGCAGTAGGCCACAAACCAAGCAGGTGATAGTTTCTTTTGCTATAGAAACGAAAGGGAGTGTTTATCCCCAGTTCCTGCCTTTAAAACAGGCAGGTGTTAGGTGCAACTGCAGAGGTAAATTGTGGAAGGCTAGGAGGGTTGGCTCCTGCAGAAGGAGAGGGATGGGTGAAGGAGCTCCCCTGGGTAGGAGGTATGCGATTTAGTTAGGTAACCTGCAGGTTGGGGGGGGAATAGGGTTACACAGCCATTAAGGGGCTGGGAGAAGGGAGATCAGTAGGCCTCAAGGCCATCAAATCAGCTTTAACTTTGTCAGTAATAGACTACAGTGTAGTTGAGGTGCCATGCTGAAAGATACCCTTAGCCCCTGCCTGCTTGAGAGCATTGCAGCCAGCCCATCAGGGCAGGGCAGTAATACCTGAGTAATTTCTAAAGTGAGCAGAGCTGGACTAGGGCCAGCAGGAGCCATCCTGCCCCAGCCCAGAGGTTGCTATGAAGTGAACTACTCTTTGAATGTTGTGGTTTTAACATTAAGTTTGTGGGAGGAAGGACTGAACTCTTGGTTTGTCTTTTCTACCTCAGTTTTCATGTTTGTACCAAACAAATCCCTCAGGTTTTTTGGAAGCTTGACAATATCACACCTTGTCCTGTTTCTCAAGCTTGGACTGGTTCTGCATGGGCAAACACAGTTGTGTTCCCCACTGGGCCAAAATAAGAAATGTGGGGGGAAACCAGAGGGAAAGGCTGATCTGAAAGATACGCAGCGCCAGGAGCTTCACGTACTTTCACAGAGCTTCCAGGCTGCTGCAGAGGCTGTTTGGTCTTGAGGCTTCAGCATCCCTGGGCTTGTTGACATGGTTGGTGGCAAGCAAATGCAAGGGAGGAATTCTGTGGGGCTTATCCTCTTGGGTTCAGTGTGGGACCACGTATGGAGTGGGCTCTGATCCTACCATTTCAGAGTGTTCGGTGCAAGGTTATGTCTGCATGAAAAATACTGGTTGTTCACTTCTTGCAGGGCAAGGAAATCACTGGGCTAGCCCAATGTGGGTGTTGGGTGCTTCTCCCTCAGAAGGGCTCTCCTTGGCTCCCTTTGTATATCAGTAGCTGCGATGAGGAATGAGGCTATTGGGATTTATACCTGTGTTTGCAGAGCGGTGTATGTCACCTCTGCTGGGTGTAAGTCTCTGTTCTGCTGCTAGCTGGGAGGGGAAAATCCAGAGAAAGATGACAGCAATCAGTGAAACTTCAAAGGACTATGAAAGGGAGGGTTTCACCCTCTGTGAGTAGAGTCTGCTTCTCCCTGATGCATTGGGCAGAGGTTCTCAGCACGTCATCCTGAATTTCTTGTAAAAATAAGTGGGTTTTGATCAAAAACATTTAACATATATCAACATTAGGGATTTTTTTAAGTTGCCAATCCAAGAAAAGAGGTAAGTCCCACCAAGGTGTGAGATTGGTGACTCTAGCCAAGACAGCAAAACCTTTGCTGTTTGAAGAGCCAAGTTAAACAAGACACAATTAGGACTAATGTGCCCCCCACAGCTCCCAGAGTCTAGTTTATGGATCCTGAGGGGGCCAGAATTGGACCTTGCTGCGTCTTGTTTGCCTTGGCTACATAACATAGCAAACCTGTGTGCCTCTTTCTTGGCGTCCTAGGCACAAATCACACCTGCAGGAGGCTCAGGCACTGAGACCTTTTTCCTTTCTCCTCCCCTCTGTTGAAGTGGTCTAGTTCTGATAAAGTGCAGTATAATCCTGATGCCATGGTGATGGCTTTTCTGAGGAAGAGGGCTCGCCAACTTTGCTGTGATGAGACAGGCTCCCATGTCCTACAAGCAACTCTTTCCCTCAGGGTTTGCCCATGTTTTGTGTATGTCTTGTGGCTGGCAGTTGTCTTCTGCTCTGGTTAGAAATAGAGAGATTTACAGATTGTTGGTGCATAGATGGCATTTCAGGAACCTTTTTAGCTTCCTTCAAATATTTGACCTTGGTGAATACTGGAGATGGTGCAGTAGGTTATTATCAGACTGACTTGCTCTGATATGGAAATACAGCTCTAACCTGCTTAGTACTGCAGATCGCACTCTCACCTGAGCTTAGGGGAATTTTTGGGTCCATTACAGCCTTAAATAGGAAGTTTTAATTCAGGCTGTCTGGCGCATGTGTTTAAACTCTAGAAGCTTTCAGTCTTAGTCAGGTTGCTGTCTGTGAAACATGCTCCTGTAAATGCTAGTTTTTCTAGGCTTGTCAGGACACTTCTTACACAGACTGTCTTTGGGGTTTTGGCTGTAGAAGAGTGTAGCATATTTTTCATTTGAAACTCTTTCCTTCTGTATGAACACCACCAGGTACAAAGATGCTTTCGAGCCACTACAGGGAGAAGATAGAGAAGAAGGTATAGGCAGGAAGAAGATTCCTGACTTACTGGTCCAAGCAGGCTCAGGCTAGAGGCACAGGTAATGCTTTATTTATCCATCTGACATAGTTGGAAAACACAGACAAGCTTTCATGCCTGCAAGTCTTTGTGCAGAACTATTGCTTGTCTTGTATCATTAGGCCATATGGCTGTGATTGCACTACATTAAGAAAGAGATACCCATCCCTATAAAGCCAGTGACATGTAACTGCAGAGGTCAATATGCATCAACTTAATCATGTTGTTTTGGTCCTTTTGGAAAGGGCTCGGAGGGGCTAAGAAGCCTCTGTCTCAATACCTGATAGGTTGAATTTGTAGACAGTGTTCAGAGGACCTGAGACAATCCTCAGTTTAGAAGGTTCATGTGTAAGCCCCACATTAACACTTTTGTTTTCCATCTTGTTTATCATCTATATCATCTGTAACATGTCAGCAATTTTTTCTCTGCTTCTGGGCTCATCTGAAGGTGTTTTATCTCCCAGAACCATGTGAGGACCCTGGGAGGCTTCAGAGGGGCAGGGTGGTGGTGTGGATGAGTTGAGACACTGGAGCAAGGATTGATGCGATGTTGGGGAGGTGCTTTTGTCCAGCTGTCTCCTCCTGTGGCTGTTAAACTCAAATTAAAAAAGCAATAGCAACAGGCATTTAATGGCTCCCTGGTGAGGGTGAGTGGGAGGGAGGGGCACTCTTTCAGTTTTTCTCATCGTTTTCATGTGTCCTGCTGTCCCCGAGGGATGTGCCCTGGGTGCCTGCTCATTTCAAAGATACAGACGGGGACTGTTGGAGGATTTGTTATCCCATGTTACAACTCCTTTGGGGGCAGTTTTGTATTTCTCACACTTCCACACAGAGCAAGGTTTCCCAGAGGCTTGAATTTGGGGACGATGCTGAAGTCACAAAAGTGTTTCCTGGTGTTGCTTAGCTCCACTGCTGGCTTGTATGAGGCCATCCAGGGCTTCACCCCTCCTTGCTGCAGGGCTACATGATGCTGTGCAACGGAAGGCAGTGAGGTGTGAATGGTGTCATTATTATCCCAGGGAGGTTAGATGATGGAGGCAGCACAGGTTGTGCTGACTCCTGTGAATGAATGAACTCATTATAGTTCACCACCTTCAATAAAAAAAGTTGTGAATCTTAATTAAAAGCACAGTTGTCTGCATTTGTGGAGACATTGTTTTGGGTTGTTTCTTTAGCTGTTAACAAGTTGTAAAATATTTTAAGGGTTTCTTTTTTTGAGGGGGTATTACTAGTTAGGCTGTTGGGAAAAAAAATCAAAAAAAGCAATTTCAAGGAAGATTTAGTGGTTATGGAAGCAAGGACTTGAGCAGACTCTTTGTTTCTATTGTGCTTGTCTCAGTCAAAGTGGAGTTTGCATGCAGCGGCTTTGATCAGGGACGAGCCTTGTGGTACCCTCTATTTCACGCTCACTGTGGACTACAAGTTTTCTCTGTTCTTTCTCCAGGCTCTTACCAAAATATCCCCAGCATCCTCTTGCTCTCCAGCATGCATCTGACAATGCAGCTTAAATAACTGCTGGCTTATCTGCTCTTCCAGCTATGGGCATGTCTCGGGAGGAGAGGCTGCTCAGCCCCTGCAGTGTGTGCCATGTCCTAGGGTGGTGAGCTCTGGCAGGGGTTGCCACTCAGTGTCTGTCTCAAGGTTTCTATCTCCAGCACCTGGAAAGCAGGTGGCTTCAGTCTTTCTGAATTATGAAAATAGGACTTGTAAATGTACATGTAGCAGAAGCAAGGCTTAGGAGATGGCCTGGTTCTAATTTTCCCCCATATTGATGTTCCCATGTCAAGTTGCTTCCTTACCTGAGGGGAAGGAGGGTTTGGCTTGTTATGTGAAGGCTTCTTCTCAGTGCCATAAAGACTGCAGAGGCAGCAGGCTGCAGAGCTCAGACCTGTGTAGTTTTTGTAAGCATTGTTCTTCTGTTGTAACATGTCTATGTGGATAAAACATACTTTCCACAGAATAAGAGTTAAAAATTTTGCATCAGCCAGAAGCTTTGAGCAAGCTATTTTTGCAAGGAACATAGAAATTGTTGGCTGTTGTGTGAGAAAATTCAAGAAAGATGACAAGTGTTCTCCTTTTTTGATTAATTATATACCAAGTTTTTCAACTGTTTGTTAAAAGGCCCCTCTCATTTTTGCTGAACACCATGTTTATGCTGCTTTTGTTTCTCCATTGGAAACTTGAAATTTCTTCATGTAAGTGGCTATGAAAAAGCAATCCCTTTCATTGAAGGCGGTTTTATCTGTAGCAAAAATATTTTTATAGGCTTTCTTTTTTTTTTCCATGCCCTGTTCTAGTATTAACCACAATGAACAAAACCCTGTTGTTGTGTGTGGGTTTCCTGTGGAATGACCTTGCTCAAGTCTGCAGCCTGAATGTGTTACCAGGAAGCAGCACAACGATATGATCTAACAACAACTGAATGTTCGCTCAGGGTGAGATTTCATGGCAGGTGATATTTCCCCCACAACAATACCATCTGCAATTATTTCCCTACATCCAGTGTCACTGAAAGGTCTGTCCCAGTGAAAGGCTCTGAATGGTCTGTTTTCACTTTCAACACTCAAACTTTCACTTGGAGGTGAAAGTTCGCTTGAACCATGTCTTGGTGAAATATCATAATATCCAATTCCACAGCAGGTTCAGAGAGTGTTTCATAACATTTTTGAACCAGATGTCAAGCTGATCTAAGAGGGAAAATGGGGGCATCTTTAATGTGTCACCATACTTTATCTTAGAACAAATAAACCTTCTAATTCTGCAGAGGGAGGTCATGGTGAGGAAAGCAACTGAAACCCTTGTTTTAGTGTGCCAATGACATCAGTCTGCCAGGGAAGTCAAAACAGCTGGAGCCCAATCCTGTAGGTGCTACTCAGGCAAAAATCCCAGTGACTGTCCCTAAACATTTTGCCTTGTTACCAGTGACTGAACCGCATCAGGACTGGGCCTCTGTATTTTGTGAAGGGTACAGTCTGCACTACTGGCATTTATAAATAAAAAGGAAGTGTTGTTTTTGTTTCTCACTTGCTTGTTTAACTGTTTCGGTGGTGGTTTGGGGAAGTGACAGGTATCTGTCCTGGGTAGCCTCTCTGCTCTGGTCTTGGAGTTTGGGATGGATATACCTGTGGAGTTACAATACCCAACTACATTTTTGCAGCATTGAGTCTCTGATTCTTCAGGACTGTTGCTGGACTGATGCTGGGTTTGAGTGTAACTGGGGACAAAGCAGCTGCACTTTCTGCTTTCATCTTTTGTTGTTCTTTTTGTTTCATCCCCTAAGGAAGCAAAGACTATGTAGTTGTGGGTTTGCAAGTCTGCTGCTATCTATTTGCAGCCCTGTAAAACACCCTTTGAACTGCAGGCTGATAGCAAAAAGATTTGATGGAGGGAGCGAGGTCCCAGAGCTGTTGGGCTCATGGCTATTTGACCAAAGCAGGTGGTGGGGTAGTGGAAAGATGTGGCTGTGGGGAGGAAATGTGGTGTGTGTTCAGGCTTTCATAAGCATCAGAGAATATACAGGGGAAAAGCACCTCTGTAGGAAAATGTACATGTGTGTGTGGGCCAACGCATGCGCTTCAGGACTGAAGGCATCCTCACTGCTGCTCACCCTGGCTGTCAGACCCCTCCACCCTCTGCCACCTTGATACTGTGGGCATTTTCCCCAGCCATGCTGTGTTTTGTCCGTGAGAGAGGGCAGCATCCCTTGCTCTGCCTGGTTAACACCAATCCCTCCCCTTCCTCAGCCCTGAAATACAGTTGCTGCATCCGTGATTGAGATAATAAAAACGCTGGCTGGAATAAGGCAAATACTGCATGCTTTGGGCATGAGGCTGCAGTGGTCGGGTTTGCTCAAAGCCCTGTGCTCTGCCCCCATAGAGGCAGTGGGGTCCTTTCACTCCTGAATGTCAGTTTAAAGCAATTTATCCTAATCCGATTAGTGACTAATTCAGTGCCAGTCTGCTTACGGCAGGCTGGTTTGTGGAGGATCAAGAGCCAGTGTTTACCCTTTGAGTGTGGGGTGCTTATCCTTTCAAGGGGGCTGGCTCTGGGAAGCTGATGCCTTCTTTGTGTCCACGTGTACAGGATTATAAATAATAATAATAATACAAGTTCAAAGCACTTGCAGGCAGAGGCTGGGGCTCCCTGTCTGCATGGCTTTGAGCTCCTGTCTCTGCTTTGGCTGCAGAAGCGAAACTCGGGGGGTTGTTTTCCTTCAGTGGAGCAGTGGGGGACTTAAGGCTGGCTGAATGGCTTGTTTCATTTGGATGTCCCCCTTTGGACACATTATATGTGAATAAGTTTGTTGCCCTCTGTTTAACCCTTTTTGAGACCTGTCTTTCTTTTGAAGTGCCCTTGGGGATTTGCCTGGTTTTCCAGGTTGTTTGCTTATGGAGGGATGCTGAGCTGACCAAGATGGGGCAGTGACTTGATCCACTTGCCTCCCTCTCTGGAGCACTGGTTCCTGTCCCCACCAGTACAACTTGTTGTGGCTCCAGTTGGTTATGGAGCTGCTTTGTACCCATTGTGGGCACTGGGCTGGTCCAGCTCAGCTGTCTGCATTTGGGCTGCTCTTGCTCTGAGCTGCTGGCTGTGATACCAAGTGGTATATGTGCATAAAGCTCAGCTAATCCCTGCCTGTGTGACAGCTGGTTTAGGCAAATGCTCTTTGATTCCCCATTTTTTTTCCCCACAGGCTACACAAGTAGAGCTAGAGCATCAAGAGAGATAGCAGGGTGCTCCAGGACCTGTCAACTGTATGTAAATGGGATTCCAGCTTGTGAGGACAAACTTCTGTCCCCTCTTGTGCCATGTCTGCCCTCTCTGATCACCTGCTTAGGGCAGAGCTTGACTCTTGCCCAGAAGGGTAGTTACTCATGGCTTGTAGCAAATACATGTGCAAACACCTGTGAGGACAGAGCATCATGCATGTTTTATGCCTGTGACGTGGGGGGAGGTTTAGCTGTTAAGACTGCAGTTTGCACTGTTTGCTCTGAAGTTTGTCAGTGAGCTGTGTTTGTTAGCCATCATGCTTGTGAAGACACCTCTTTGGCTACCAGGATGGGATCCCTGGCTCAGCTCCTCACCTGACACTCCAGGAGCTTTGTGGAAATGTTTTGTCAACTGTTGGGCATGGAGGGATCTCATCACAGTTTGGACCCCAAGGGCATGATGTACAGATAACCATTTTTGGACCTTGTGAAATATCCTGGTCAGCTGTCTATGTAAGCCCAGACTCAGGAATTGTTATAATACGAAGATTTACTGCTAGAAGTTATGATTTCTGGGTGAGATTAATTCTTCCTTGTATTGCTGAATACCTGGAGTTTCTTCTTAGAGGCCAGTGGTGTAACACAGAGGTAAATCTAGGATCAGGTCCACAATTTTTGATGTATGATAGACCATATATTATCTTCTTGAGCCTTCAGATATATTTGTACTAACAGACTTAAACTTCTTTTTATTTTTTCCATGTCTTTATTTAAGAACAGAACCAGTGAACAACCTCTAATGTATTAGCAGTTTTCCATTTTTCTTAACAATGTAACAAGTGTTCATTGATTTTTTTAGACATGAGATCAGATAAGAGAAAAAGAAGCAGAAAGAATCATGCCAGGAAGTTTAACACAGTTAATTTGATGACCTTTAGATGTCAGTATAATCAAAGAATAATACAAAACTCAGGGCAGATGGGGAAATTTTTCCATGTGGTAGAATTTGGTGGTGTCTTTCTTTGCCCTGATTTGCTGGACTCTGTCTCCTGGAAAGCTTGTTGCTGCTAATTTATGTGTTTGTCTGATGTATAGCTAACATGAAAGCTAGGTATGTGTGTGTAGCTAAGTGGCAGGAGAACTTCTGAATGTTTCTCTGTGGCAGATTGTCACTGAGGGATTTTGGTTCTGCTGTCTTCTGGAGCAGCAAAGTTTCTGCTTGGTCATTCAAAGGGGAGGGCAAAGGAAAGGGAAACAGCTTCACTGGTATTTTGCTCTGTGCCAAATACTTGTAATAACATGATCTACCAAAATAAAGTTTTTCAGTAAGAATTGTAGTAAATGCTTGTGGAGAAATGAACCAGCAATTTTTTCTATCTGTAAACCCATTTCTCCACTATTACTAATACTTTGTAAGCCCTTGGACAGTAGAAATGCTATTCTAGTCCTTAGAGATTTTTTTTCGTCAGAGTGGCTTGCTGTATTGCTGCTGATGTGGGTGTGCTACTCTGTTATTATAGACTTGCTTTGAAGCGTTGAGATGTGCATGCAACAATGTGCATGTAGATATTCTTGTACTTGTGCATCAGTGCTAGGTTACGTGTCCTGCATTGCTTTGGTCACCATATGCTCATGGGTTTGAACTTCCTAGTCCAGGTAGGTAGTGCTGTTCTCAAGTTCTGGATAGCAGCTACTTACAGGTTATTCATGAAACATGTCACCAGCATATGAAGCTTCTGTATTTTCTTTTACTTTGCATTTTAAAAGCATGCTTCTATAAAGAACATGCAGAATTTGCAAAAAGCAAGGCAGTGAGCTGGAGGCCATTTAAACCATCTACCCTATCCACTTTAGTGTGTCCTATTGTTTTGAAACACTTTTTTAATTGCGGTTTTCCAAGGCAGTATTTCAAGGGATTGACAGGACTCCATTAAGTCAAATTTGGCTCCTGAATTATGTTCTATTTAAAAAATTCAGCACCCCCCAACTTCCACAAAACCAAAGACCAACAGAATGTTTCCATTAAAAGGAAATCCAAATGGAAACAGCTTTTAAATCTATCAAATATATGTTCCTTTTCTTTATTTGCCTGTCAGACTTTGTATGTGCATGAAGGCCAGACAGTGAATTGACTTGAAACATATTATTACCTAAAATGATACTGACATCAGAAATGTAAAAGCGCCTGTGAAATAAGGTGGCCAGAGCTGGAAAATTCTCCTCTGGGCTTGGGTCCAGATTTTGAAAACCTGCTGCCTACGTTTTGAGTCAGGAGCTTGGGATTCAGGGCTTGCACGTGAGCCTGGATTGGGCCATAAACAGTGATGAGATTTTGCTGTTTAATAGTCTCAGGCTGGGCTGCCCAGTATCTGGCTCATGAGCTGCATCTGGACTGCCAGGACAATTCATCTGACCTGGAGCCTGTTCCCAGCCACTTGCTTTCCTTAGGGCCTCTCTGATGCAGGCAAGGAGTGGGTTATATAAATGACATTGACCAGCCTCAGCCCGTTCTTAGCTACTTTTACTATGGCATCAGCCCTTTTTCCTGCCATGAGGCTAGATCATAGAATCATAGAATAGTTTCGGTTGGAAGGGACTGTTGAAGGCCATCTAGTCCAACCTACCTGCAATGAGCAGGGACATTTTCAACTAGATCAGATTGCTCAGAGCCCTATCTAACTTGACCTTGAATGTTTCCAGGGATGGGGCATCTACTACCTCTCTGGGCAACCTGGGCTAGTGTTTTACCACCCTCACTGTAAAAAATGTCTTCTTTATATTTAGTCTGAATTTACCCTTTTAGTTTAAAACCATTACCCCTTGTTCTATTGCAACAGACACTACTAAAAACCCTGTCACCATCATTTTTAAAAGCCCCCTTTAAGTGTGGAAAGGCTGCAGTAAGGTCTTCCTGGAGCCTTCTCTTCTCCAGGCTGAACAACCCCAGCTCTCTCAGCCTTTCCTCATAGAAGAGGTGTTCCATGCCTCTGATAATTTTTGTGGCCTCCTCTGGACCTGCTCTAACAGGTCTATGTCTTTCCTGTGCTGAGGACTCTAGAGCTGGACACAGTACTCCAGGTGAGGTCTCACCAAAGTGAGTAGAGGTATAGAATCACCTCCTTCAGCCTGCTGGCTCTGTTGTGTAAAATGGGAGAGTTGACAGGGCTGGTGGGAAGGAGAGCTACTCAGCCCTGAAAGGAAAGGGCAGCCAGAAGGTTTGCAGTCAATGGGTGGGTGGGTGCAGGGTGACTGATGTGGTGGTAGTGGTGGTGGGTGCCTGCCACATGGGGGGGAGAGGGCTGGCCAACAGTGGTTTGAAACATAACAGTAAAACTAAATAGTAAATTCAGATCAAGAAGGGTGATGCAGCAATGCAACAGGGTCTTGAAGGCTGTGAAATCTCTGTCTTTTGAAGGTTTTCAATATTTGACTGGGCAGGGTTCTGAGCAACCCAGACTGGCTTTGGAGACAGCTCTGCTTGGGTTTTGACTGGATACCTTCAGGGGTCCCTTCCAGCCTAAATTTTTCATTGCCTCCGTAATTGTAAGAATAGCCTTATTTTTGTTACATGAATATACAGTACCAAACATATGGGACCTGAGTCCTTGCTTGGATAGTACAGTAGTAGGAACCACAGTGCTGTCTCAGTTGGAAACAGTGTGCAATGTGCAGTATTGAATGAGTGGGGAATGGTAGCTTAGTTAGCATGAGCCACCTATTCCAGCTCAGCAACTGTGGCAATGACAGATTTAGTACCCATTAAGTTTCAATACAACTCAGGAAGCCTTGCCCAGTGTGAAGGTATCCATTGTGAGTTTTGAAAGTCAACATTCAAGACCTTGGTTTGTGTTGAGCCCATGTTCTTCATCTCTTGGTCCCCCAATCAGAACAGCTGGGACAACAGTTCTTCCTGATATCCCAGGGCTATTGATGGTGTTAATGTATGAAAAGTTACCAGATGCCCAGAAACTTTAACTGTGTGAAGTATCTAATCCATGTAGATTAACGTCCCCTTGAATTTTCCTTTTTTTCCTGAGGCTTTCTGAAATGTCTGATTTAGTCTCCTTTGAACACAGTGAATGCACTGTCTGCCAGGCAGTGCGGATGTTCTCATTCATAAGTATAATATCCTTTACACAAATTCCTGAGAACATGTTCCAGAAACTTATGTAATTTGCCAGGTGAGGGTCTATAAAGATGGGATGGGTGAAAGAATACAGATGGAAGAACAACACTCCCATCTCCCTGAAGAGCCTTTGAGTAAACCTTGGAAGTGCACAAAAAAAAAAAGTTTCTTCTTCCCATTATTTTGTCTCTAATTCCAAGTTGCAGGCCAAAAGCAAAATGATGAGTGACATGGCCCATTGTCGTCAGAATATATTGTTATGATCTTGTACTATTTATAATTGGTCCAGAAGCAGGAAATTCTAGAAGTCTCCCAAGCAAGCCCTCTCCTCTGGGATTCTCAGTCTGTGCTGGCATCCCTGTCAGGTTTGGATCAGTTTTCATTTTAAAAAATGATTATGCTTCTAGCTGTTGCTCTACCAAGGAATCTTCCTACTGTAAACCAGTGCACAGCTGTCCTGCTAACTAGCCCATCTGGGACCTGTGCAGCAGTGAGTGCAGTGAGAGGAGATGAAGTCATCCATCTTGGGGCGTGGGGCTGGGGATTGTGGAGCTGGAGTGTGTACCTGGCTGTAGGCTGCTCTGATTTGGGTCCATTTGCTCCATCTCCATGTGTTTTTAGAGGCATCTCAGCTTGTGACAAAAACGGGCAGGTTCCATGTGGAAGGTGACTGGGCTAAATGCTGCTATTCCTTGATTGCTGTTTTGAGGGACGGAGGTAACAGCTTTCAGAGTTTGACTTGGATTTGTGAATAGTTTTGATGAACTAGGTACTGTGTTTTTCAGCAAACGGACTTTACCAGACTTTTTTGCCTCTCTGATCCTCACTGCTGTGAGGATGTGTGCCAGGCTGGTTATAGCTGCTGTGGGAGGGGGGGAGTAATGCAGCTCTCCAGGGCAGCTGGGGATGAATAATGGACCAGAACTGACAGGGCTTTGGGTGGAGGGTCCACTTGCCCCTCTGACCTGTTGCTGGCAAAGTTGTTTAGCCATGTCCTCTCTGTGGGAGTATATAGAAAAGCAGTAAGGAAAAAGAATAAATTGGTTCGTGAGCAGCAGAATGCTTCTTTCCTGCAGAGCCAGGTCTTGGGATTGGGTTCTTTGGTGCCTACTGCAGGAAATATTTCAGATAGTTGGGAGTATCCAAAGTGTTTGTCTTTCATTGGGATTCCTTGGTGCCTGATAAAGATGGGGTTTATCCTACAACCTTGTGGTCTTTCAGCATGTATCTTCATGTATGCAGTGCTTTTGAAAGCTCTGTGCTGCTGTTGGATCTGCGTGAAATGTACCACTGGGCTCAGAAGTCATTGGGTTGGGTGGCAGGGATAGACCTGAAATCTCGTAGCAAGGTTGTAAGATCTTCATTACCATGGTTTTTCTAGCACTTGGGCTGAAAACAGCAGAGCAAGGAAGCCTCCCAAGTAATTCCACTCCTTGCACCAGCATCTTCCTTTTAGTGATTGTGTATTTAGTTACTAGTCTTCAAAGGTGTTTTCAAGTGTTAACAGGTACAGCGAGTAAGAGTGATCATAGTATTGAGATTTGTGCACAATTGCTGCCCATGATCCGTGACAGCATCTCTTTAAAGTATAAACATGCTTTCTTTAATAGTCTTTTCCAAGGGCCTCTTTGCAGAGGCAGCAGCAGATTTGGAGCAAACAAATAACACAGCAATAACTTCCAGTGATTCTAGCAGTGATGGTAGAGGTTTTTGATATACAGTAACCTCCTTCCCCTTATCAAAAGGTTTTCCCACTCTGAACATCACTGTCTCACATGAATCTTGCACCCTGAAAATCACTTCCCTATTTAAGGAAAACTGATTGAGTTAAACCACGTGTGTCAAAGCAGAGGCTGGATGTTTAAAGGCTGTCAAAGAATACTGAAGGCAAGATATTACATGCAGAGTTCTTTCCAGATGGGACAAACTTCATGTAGCTGCTGGATTGATATGTCAGTCTCACCAGGAAAATTTATAGCCTCATCACCATCATATCTGAGCCTGGCAGTCTCAAGAGGAACTTGAGTTAAGCCCTCAAAACACTAGGATACAAGCTTCTGCCTCTCTTAACATCCCACCTGTCCACAAGCTTTGAATTGGCATTGGCTTTCCCAGATTCCTCTGACGTACCGGCAAACAAAATAGTCACACCTGGGTTAAATTAATTGCCACTGTCTAGCTGTCAACTGCTGGACATGTTCTTGTCCTCGTCAGTCAGCCTGAGTGTCAAAGAAGGCAATAGTGAGTTTTTGGAGACCTGCATTCAGTAAAGGGTTGATCTGGGTTTGCCAGGATGTGGCTATGTTGGTGTGGGGCCTCAGCCATGCAAGTTATATGTATACTGCTGGCAGTGTGGGTAGGACCTGTGAGTAGGAGACCGAATGTGTGGGCCACAAGAATGGGGATATCCATTCTTATGGTCCCTGAATCAGGAGGAATCTCTCACTACAGTGGTAGTGGAATAACTCTTGGAATCTTTTCTTTTTGTAGAGGGCCTATGTAGCCAGGGCATTGATGAAGATCTGTCTGTAAGATGTTGAGTGCGTATCTAAATAGAGCTAGAAATTAAGAGGTAATGAACAGATCTATTCAACTGGTCCAAAAGAGAGGTTTCAATGTCTTTGAGGTAGTCATTAAAAGTGAATGTCATCTCTTGCAGTGTCATTAGCCTACAAAAATGGGATTTTTTTTTTTCTAGCAGGCTTCTGGGAATGATTATTCAGTGGGGAAAAATATATAATTCTCCAATAATCTAGAGCTGTTGGAGCTTTCAGTGAAATCTCTGAAGTATTGGCACAATGATGAATGGCCTCTTCTGGAATACAGAAATGTCTAAGACATGAAATAAATCCTTCATGCATTGCAGGGCTTTGGCATAGTGCTGCTTATCTTAAGGGTATTATGCAAATTTGGTGCCTATTTAAATCTTGACACTCTCATCTGGAGCAGGTGTATTAAACTTACTTTTCTCCAAGAAGGTTAATTTGTCAAATATTGACTGCTGGTTTCATCTCAAATGACTCCTTGTTCGCCATGAGTTACAGTCCATTTTCTGGTCCAGCTTCCTTCCAGCTCTGCTGTAGGACCCTAGGCGTGACATTTTAATGGCAAGCTTCCAATTGTGAATGCTTCTAGGTGGATGAGGATACAGCTTTTGCTATCTGAAAGCTGCTAAAGATCAACCTTTCTAAGGACAGAAAATGCAGTAAGAGATAGCCACTGATAACAAACATAGTATGTGTGCTAGGAGCTACAGAAATCCTTGCGATGGGATGAGCCCAAAGGATGCTGTTTCGATTGCAGCCAGGAAATAAAAAAAGACTTTTTTTTCATTAAACATGCTGTCTAATGGTTAAGAGTCTTGGATGATAGCCTGTTATTAATGATAATAATGTAAGCTGCATTTGTGGGATGTTGTGATGGTAGTGTTGGAGTTCACCTTAATATTAGATACCCCGGGCTCTTTAGCTGTTCTTTTAGTTGTCTTTAGATGAATTTCTCACTGTCACAAGACAATGTCTCGGACTTTGTCTCTCTCAGTAGTGACATCAGCTGTCTTGCCTAGAGCTGATCCTTCTAATTATTTGTGGTCATTCAAGCAGCCATAAGAATGCTTTCCTACTTGTATGCTTGTTTGGGAGTTGGCTGTTCTTTCTTCCTGTCCTTTCAGAGGACAGGAGTACCTTTGTATGAAAGAAGGATTGTTTCTTCCCTTCTGTCTTTAGAAAGTTTGTTATCCATTGAGGCAGTAGAAATGATATTGTGTGACTTGTATGAGCAGTCTCAGACATGCATAATGACGAGTAAACACACTGGAGTGAATGGTCAATTGGATGAAAATGATTCATTCCAGCTCTGGGGTGAGGAGCTTTAAGTAATGAAGTCATGGACTGGCTCACAAAAACTCACGGACTAGTTCACAGATGATGAAGATCGAAGCCACAATGACTGCTACTTGCAGTTAATTTGTTTGACTAATCTATGGGATAAAGTGAGAAAAGGTGATGGAGTTTATTTTGTGCTGGTTCTGTTGGTACTCATGAAGAGAAGGAGGAAAGTTAGTTTCACCTAGCAACTACTTTTACAAATATGTTCTGTCAGATGTTTTAAATGGTTAGGGCTGACTGAGAACTGTCCATTAAAACTGCCTCTTGGTAGACCATTGGTTGTGTTGAACTAAAATTTTGCTGAGACGTGTTACCTTGCTATTGCAAAAGCTCATTTTTTTTCTTTGTGGAAAGGGTCGACATGTTTTTGGCAAAAGTTCCTTTTTGACAGAAAGAGTTAGTTTTCCAAACTCATTTTGCTGCCATCATTTTTTTTTTTTCCCAGGAATCTACTCTCCCCATTCTTTGTCTAGATCTTCCCACTTGGCTAGATGTGAAAATGATGCTTGTTTCTGGCTCAGGCCCATCCTGGTTTGGGGTGAGTATCCCCTGGCCCTCAAGTAGAGAAGTAATTTGCTATGCAGATGCAGTTATGGCCTTTGTGGTGTGGTGAGGCTCAGTATAGCACTCCTGGGGGCAAGTTCCTAGCTATTGTTTTTAAGGACAGAGCACTGTGAAAGCTCAGCCCCTCTTTTCTTCTTGCATTTTTCCTTGAAAGAAATGCATTTGGGCAGCAGCTGCTGACCTTGCAAGATGTTCAGTAGTTACTGTTCATTGATGGCAACAACACATCCTTCTCTATTCAATGCATTAAAGTGTTGAGGAAATAATGATTATTTTTCCTTTTGGTAATGTTTCACTAGCGATGGGATGCTGTGGTGGGACACAGCATATGCTGATGTAACCTGTCCTGTGCAGTACAGTGCATGTGCTGCTTGCAGGTCTGGTGGTTGGGTCTTTGGCAGGCTCTCCCTCATGTGCTGGAGGACACACACACGCTGCTGTGTGACTTAGTCTAGCCTTGGCCTTGCCCTTGGGGCTTTGTCCTGGCTGCTCATGCTTCAAACTGAGTGTTTAAATGATAATGTAAGATTTCTGCCTTGGGAGTCAGCAGAGATCTTTGTAAGCCAGATAAATGAGCCCTGGGTTGCCAAGATGACCCAATGTAACCTACAGCCCAGGAGTTCAGCTCTCAGACCCAAGCCTTGGTTTGGTGCAGCACAGCTGTGTGACCTTGGCTCAGTTTTGCTGAGAAAATTGTTTCTGAGCTGTGAG
Source organism: Elanus axillaris (assembly GCA_026212715.1). Lineage (NCBI taxonomy): Eukaryota > Metazoa > Chordata > Aves > Accipitriformes > Accipitridae > Elanus > Elanus axillaris. The sequence continues at coordinate 28,155,217 of JANZLQ010000002.1, read as the reverse complement.
AAAGTCTGTCAGTGAAAGGCGTGCAAGGTAGGAAAAGGGAAAACAGTGTAGTTGTTGAGATAATGATTTGAGGTTTAAAGAGGGAAACTGTTAATATGGAAAGTTATAAAACTGTACGGAAAAATGTCGAAAAACAGAAGACAGCAACTGTGAAGATTAAGAATTGGCCTATTTGAAGAAGGCTAACACATCCCCACCTGTCTGATGATTGGTTGGCCAGCAGAAACTCACTGGGTGTGCTAATACTTAACCTAGTAACATGTAACTCTTAGAAGTCTACTGGGGATATTAACCAATAAATAATTATTCTGTACCCATAAATTGTGTGTATCCCACTGCAGAGCTCTTTGCATACATGGTGGAAGGTATCTGAACAGAAGTGACTCAGGGAGAGTTACACCAGCCATCTATTAATGGTGTACGCATTGGAAAATATTGTTTGTGAAGTTTTTTCTGCATGTCAAAGATCTCGGGCCCTGTGAAGACACTTCATGAAGGGATTTGCAATATCTTCCAGAATGTCTGTCCTTGTTTTCATCCTATCCTTTTGGGTAAAGTTATGGCTCAAGTGGCTCCTTTGTGAGGTGACTAGCAGGAATATCCTGGTGCAGAAAATATGACTGGAATTTGCAGCCCTTCTTAAATTAAGGCCATGAAAATGTTTTTGCTGAATATAACCTAGACTAGTGGTCCATCCCATAAAAATGCCCAGGATTGTGGAATCATAGAATGGTTTGTGTTGGAAGGGACCTTTAAAGATCATCTAGTTCCAACCCCCTGCCATGAGCAGGGACACCTTCCACTAGACCAAGTTGCTTAAAGCCTTATCCAACCTGGCCTTGAACACTTCCACGGATGGGGCAACCACAACTTCTCTGGGCAACCTGTTCCAGTGCCTCACCACCCTCACAGTGAAGACCTTTGTTCTTACATCTAATCTAAATCTGCCCTCTTTCAGTTTAAAGCCATTACCCCTTGTCCTATCACTACATGGCCTTGTAAAAAGTCCCCCTCCAGCTTTCTTGTAGGCCCCCTTTAGGTGCTGGAAGGCTGCTATAAGGTGTCTCTGGAGCCTTCACTTCTCCAGGCTGAACAACCCCAGCTCCTTCATAGAAGAGGTGCGCTAGCCCTCTGAACATCTTTGTGGCCCTCCTCTGGACTTGCTCCAGCAGGTCCATGTCCTTCTTATGTTGGGGGCCCCAGAGCTGAATGCAGTACTTCAGGTGGGGTCTCATGAGAGCAGAAAAGAAGGGGAGAATTGCTTCCCTTGACCTGCTGGTCACAGTTCTTTTGATGCAGCCCAGGATATGGTTGGCTTTCTGGGCTGTGAGCACACATTTCCAGGTCACATTGAGCTTCTCGTCAACCAACATGTGCAAGTCCTTCACCTCAGGGCTGCTCTAAATCGACTCATCACCAGCCTGTATTTGTGCTTGGGATTGCCCCAATCCATGTGCAGGACCTTGCACTTGGCCTTGTTGAACTTCATGAGATTCACACAGGCCTACCTCTCAAGCCTGTCAAAGTCCCTCTGGATAGCATACCTTACCTTCAGTGTGTTGGCCGCACCACACAGCTTGGTGTTGTCAGCAAACTTGCTGAGGGTGCACTCAATCCTGCTGTCTGTGTTGCTGACAAATATGTTAAACAGTGCTGGTCCTGAAACCGAGGACCCCTGAGGAATGCTCCTTGTCACTGCTTTCCAATATTGAGCTGTTGACCACAACTCTGTGAGTGCAACCATCCAGCCAATTCCTTATCCACTGAGTGGTCCATCCATCAAATCCATGTCTCTGCAATTTAGGGACAAGGATGTCGTGTGGGACAGTGTCAAATGCTTTGCATGAGTCCAGGTAGATTATGTCAGCTGCTCTTCCCTTATCCACCAACACTGTAACCCCATCATAAAAGGCTGCCAAATTTGTCAGGCATGATTTGCCCTTAGTGAAGCCATGTTGGCTGTCACCAATCACCTCTGTATTTTCCATGTGCCTTAGCACAGTTTCCAGGAGGATCTGCTCCATGATATTCCTGGGCACAGAAGTGAGACTGACTGACCTGTAGTTCCCTGGGTCTTCCTTTTTTCCCTTTGTAAAAATGGGGGGTATATTTCCCCTTTTCCAGTCAGTGGGAACTTCCTTGGACTGCCACAGCTTCTCACATAGGATGGATAGTGGCTCAACCACTTAATCTGCCAGTTCCCTCAGACCTGCATCTCATCAGGTCCCATGGACTTGTTCACCTTCAGGTTCCTTAGATGGACTTGAACCTGATGTTCCCCTATGGTGGGCAGTTCTTCATTCTCCCAGTCCTTGCTTTTACTGCCTGTGTTTTGGGTGGTGTGGCTTGAGCACTTGCTGGTGAAGGATGTTGCAGACAGCTTAGCAATATAATTGACAGTGCAGTGGATCAGGATGGGAATGGTTTGTAACTAACAACTGTACTGAGAATAACAACACCTACAGACAAATATTAGTCAGGTTTTATTGTGGGGGGAGGGTGTGTCTCAAAAATAGGTGACAATAAGGTATCTTTAGAATAATGTCCAGGATATGTCATTGATCAGGCAGATGACAACAGGTTAGCTGCTAACCAGTAAGAAATTGTTCTTTAACCCTAATAACTGCTCCCCAGTTCCATATTACTAGCTCTGGTTAGGCTACCAACTATCTCCTGGCTCTCTGATGCCTTAAAGGACAGATGGGTGGAGAAAAAGTGGAAATCCCCCCAAACAGGACAGTGTTACATGGCTGAGATGTTTTTTGCATGCAGTCTGGGGAGATTTTTTTTCTTCTGTGCTTAAACTAGAATCTATATGCCAAAGACCCTTGGACCCACAGCAATCCCAGCTGTTAACCCAGCAACTGAACTGCACGAATGAGGGCCTTGCCATGCTGGATCCATAGCCTCAGGCTGTGAGTGCAGCTGAGTCAACAAATGAAAACAGAAGGAAAATTGACTATGAAGATTTTTTGAAAAAAAATAAAATTAAACAAAATTATGCAGGCAGCAAGGTGTACTCCATCCTGGGTGTGTATTGTTTTGCTGAACTGCTGGGTCCTTATGAGCTGATGTGTGAAATCCTGCATCCCCTGAATACAAGCCTGCTGGAGCAGATGACTTGGGTGAGGGTAAATAAGCCCATGTGTTTACCATTGCTCCACTTCATCAAAAATCCTTCTTACAAGGGGAAGTGAGCTCAGCAAGCTGGGAAAGTGTCATACCAGGGGCTGGAGGAAGGGCTGGAGGGCAATAGGGGAGACTTTACACAAACCAGCTGGCATATGGGTGTGTTTGGTTACATCATACTGAAAGATACAGATCCCACAAGGTCTGGGTGTGTTCCAGCCAATCCTGAGACCTCGCTTCCAGTCTCCTAATAAAGACTTTGCTGCATGAGAACTGCTATTCTTCCTTCTCTGCCTTTCCCTATGAATCACTCCTTTGTAGTCTTATATGGCTTTTACAGTTAATGTGAACCAAGTGGCTTGTGTAGGAAGGTGAAAGGATTTGTCCCATCCCCTTCCATCAGAAGTGGAGATGTAGAGGCTGATTCAGACACAAGGGAAGTCAATGGGAAACTTTATGTTCATGTCAATGGGTTTGAATTGCAAAGTGTTTGAGGAGCATAGGGACACCACCTACCATAATCCAACCACACCAAAATACAGCTCAGTTCACTTACTTCTGGGCAGTGTCAAATTGGCTATGACTTCAGGGAAGTTATGATTTGTACCAGTGAGGTATTTAACCACATTTTTTTTTTTTTTTTGGAACACACAGATGTGTTGGCCTGTAATTGGCAGCAGCCAGACTTTTTTTTTTTTTCCAAGTAATGTTACCCATTTGCTGGAGATAGGGGAGAGGTGCTAGAAATAGGTGTGGAGAGCATGTTTGGAGTTTTTGGCCCTTGATCATAGAATGCTCTTTATGGTCTTGCCTGTCACTAAACTTCTCACTATACTTGAATCTCTCCTGAAAACCTCATGCCACCAGTTTTTCAGATTGCACCAGTCAGACCTATACAGTTTTGTATTCTGTCTCTGGGACTGGATTGTGCTTCATGTTCCCTGAGAAATTAAGGCTAGATAATAGCAGGGTTTGATATCTCCTCTAATATTCTTATGTGATTTTTTTGGATATTATTAAGTAATATCAAATATTGTCTTGATTCTTGCTGAGTCTGTAGCCTGAAGAACTTCCTGCATTAATCAGTTCTGCTGTTTAATTGCATGTTTCTTTGGATTTCAATTTCTCAACTTCTCATGTCCTAGAATACTGCTGGTAAGAAGTGATGGGATTGATACATTGCTTTTTCTTTTGACTGAAGGCATTCTTCTTTGGATGACTGCTTCAGCATCTAATTTTCATCCTTGTTCTTCCTCTCCATGTTATTAGTCCACTTGTGGTTCTGTTTTTGGCCCTCAGTTGTGTCATGCCAAGTTGGGCTTTGGTGACTGACAGAAGAGGACTCTGAGGAATGAAATTTGGTGCTTGGCCTAGGCTGTTAGTTCTTTACTTGCTTGGTGACTGAAATCAATTGGAGCTGTAAAACCAATCTGTAAGATAAAGTATTTAAGAGGCAACGCAGGCAGCACAGTGAAATAATGTTATAAAAGCCTTGCATGAATAGCACAGCTTCCCTCTGGCATTCTGTAGTTAAGATATTATGCTTATTGAACTTGTATCTCCAGTTGATATTCAAAGCAAAATTTACCATGAAGATTCACCTCCTTGGGATTTTTAAGAAAGACTAGAAAACAGGGCTTTTTGGATGTTATTTAAGCTTAATGAAAAACCTTAAGGCTTTACTGATATGTTAAAAGCTAAGAGGTCAGCTTCATATCCAGAATTTATTTACCCAAGAGGTCTGGGCGATTTCATAGATCATAAAATCACAACTTCAAAAGCTGTATTTTATTTCACAGTGGTGGTCTCTGCCATAAGGTAAAGTCAGGTCGGGAATCTGTTCCTGAGAGAGAAACAGCAGTCCTGGAAGATCTACTTTAGGATCTGCAGAGGAATGCCCTGACGTGCCCTGAACCTTCCCCACGAGGAAGCAGAAAGAGCAATGTCAGTGTACAAGACTGTCTTGTACTCTGCTCCCCATAGGGATGGAGGAAGTCTGCTGCTGCTGCCTCTGGTAACATGTAAATGCATCTTCAACATCTTCTGTTCATCTAGGCTGCAGGTACCTGGGGATGTTCCCAGGAGTGATGGCGAAGGTAGTACAGATACTTGTCAGTGTTTGAAAGCTTCAGAGGTGAGATGTCGGTTTTCTCTAAAAAAAAGCTGTAATACTTATAATTATGGCCATGGCAGCCAAAAGACAAGTTCTGCGATGCCACTGTAGTCTCTTCCAGCTCCAAACTGTCCCTTGTTCTATATTATCAGCCATGACACAAAAAAAACTATGGACCAGACTTGCTTGCTGGAGATGTTGCTGGAGGCATTTTCTTGGCTGTGGATAAAGGGTAACCTCAATGATCAAAAATATGCTTATCGCAAGAGAGCTGACAGATGTGGCTAACAGGATGCCTGAATTAACGTCATCAGGATGATGAGATGTGAATGATATCAGAACTTGGCCCAGGGCTAAAATTAGTGCAGTACAGGAAGCCAGAACAGCCAAACGGAGAATGCATCGGAGGAAGACTCAGACTGATGCCAGGTTTTGATACTGGAAAAAAGTTCATTCAGTGCGTGACCAGAGGTCCAGTTGCTGCTGTTTCAACAGAGCCCATTGTCCAGCCTTAGGGCTAACCTACAAAGATCCTCCTTTCCATTGTGGAGCTGCCTTTGCAAACCAGACACTTCTCTTACTCATTTCTAAGGGATAAAATAAACTGAAACAGAGACGGAAAGGTCCCAGTCGCCTGTTCTGCTAGTTACACAGTTAGATTGCAATCTACAGGAAAAGAATGTTCTTCATAAGCCTTGGAGATCAAACCCACCTTTTTTCCCCATTCTGTATCAGTGCTGTCAAAGGCTGTCATACTCTAATTTAAACCCTAAAGCTTATGAATTTATCAACAGACACACAGTGGCAGCATACCCTTGTTGTAGGGGCCTTGATCCTGAAAATACCATGGCAAAGGTTTTTCAGGGTCCATTCTTATTCCCTGCTAGACTGGCTGGGTCTCCCCTGAGCAAGTTGGCTATGGCAGGGGTGAAGATGGACTTAAAGGAGCAATTGTTCCAATCTGCTCTAAGCAGACTAAGTGGAAGGTAATGGCTAATTAACTTAGCACTCAGCGTGGCTGCTGTCCTGTAAAAATAACAACTGTAATGAATCCCTACAGAATTGGCTTTGGTCTGGAAATGAGAAGAGATTGATTGAGGTAAATGAGAAGGAAAATCACAGTAAGGAAAATGTTGGAAGAAAGGGAAGGACCAGAGAGAGTTCTTGTTTATTGCCACACAGAGCCCTCGGCTATCATTTTCTAATGTCTTGCTCAGCAGTGGCTCCTTAAAGCCAGCACTGAAGGCTGGCTGTCCAGCTGTTCTTCACCACCATTCGGTGATGATGTCCTGGACAGAACTCGATGCTATGAGAACTGTCACAGTGTTGGTGATTATATATCCGTTATGCTAGTCTTTACTCTGAAGTTTAAAATGTTGTAGAAATCTTGGTATTTGGGAAACTCTGATCTGCTCCATAATTGGTTTAAAAAAGAAAAGGTAATGATGCAAGGGATTGTTTCTTGCTTGCTGATCTTGGATATAAGTCCCATCTAAATAGGATGGGAGCATGTCCCACCTTGTGATGCTGCCAGTGGGGATGCACTGGGAGATCACAGTGCTGCTGGTGGTGGGTCCCTTGCTGGGTGGCTCCAGGCAGGCTACCACTCTGCACTGGATTTGGTTTCTACTGAACCTTTTTTCCTTTCTTACAAAATGCTGTTTGAGAGCAAAACTGCGGGGGTGAGAGAATAATTTCTGACAATTTTCTTAGTTTGCAATTAACAAATTTCAAAGTAGGGGAAAAGAAGCTAAGAATGGCCATGCTGGGACAGGTGATGGCCACAGCTTGCTCAATACCAGACTCCAGCAGTGGCTGTAAGTGCAGGCATCAGGAAGAGCAGTAACGGGACACATATGCGTGGTAACTTCTTCCAGCACTCAAAATTTTCAAGTTTTCAATTCAGGAGTTGTCCTGTGATAAATGTGGATTTTGTGTATTCAGTAGCACTTGGTGGACTTTTCTTCCATGTACTTGTCTCATTTTCTCTTAAACCAAGGTAAACCTTTAACATCCACAACCTCTTTTGGCAGTGAGAGCTGATAGATGCGGGTTAGAGAGTCATCTACTTCACTTGATTGGAGCCTGGCTCCTAATAGTGTCATTTGATATTGTTTCTGAATTCTTGTGTTGGAAGAGGGAGTGAACAGTATCCACTTCTCCATGTCACTTGTGGTTTCATAGACTTTTGTCCTTTCCTTCTAAGAGTCAACTCTTTTCTAGGCTGGAGAGTCCTAGCTTGCTTGACCCTTATGTTTGGGAGCTGTAGTTACATCTGACCAGCCTTGTTGCCTTTTGCAGCGCCGCAATATCCTTTGTGAGTTGAGGGAACAACTGCATGTGGTGATCAGGCTCCAGGTGAAGCACAGATTTATACAGTGGCATAATGGTATTCTCTGGCTTGTTCTTTACTCCTAATAATTTCTAATGAAGGATTTTTTTAATTGCTGCTGAGCAATGAGCTGATGTTTCACAGATCAATCTGTCACAAGGCCAAGGTATTGCTCCTGTGTGGTTATGGTCAGCTTAGAACCTATCATTTTATATAGGAAGTTTAGATTGTATTTTTTCCCGGGTAAGTCCCTTTACATTTATCTGCATTGAATTTCATCTGCCATTTTATTACCTGTCACTGTATCATAAAATTGTTTTGTAGTTCATCACGATGCTCTCAAAATCAGTATTGTCAGCAAACTTTCCTACCTCGCTGCTCATGCCCTTTTCCAGGTCACTTATGAACATTTTCAATGCATTTTCAATGGCACAGATCTCTCCAGGGCTCCCATGCTGACCTTGCTCCCTTGCAAGATCTGACCATTCCCAGTTTTCTAGCTTTTAACCAGGATTTATCCTTGCAAGGACTTTTCTTTTCCTGTGTTTGCTTAGTTTCCTAAATTACCTGAATTAACGTTTTCTGAAATAGATTTTGGCTGAAAGCTGCATCTTGCCTAAAACCAAATCACATAAAGATAAAACCAACCCAAAACATCCTACCATTTTTTTTATTCATCCAACAAAGTTTTCCCTTTCTTTCCTGTCTTTCAGCACCTGAAGATTTTTGAGACTAACTTTTCATCTGATTTTGTGTGAGAATCTCAAACTCTTCTGGGAAGGGAAAATTGTTTCCTGACTGCTTTTCTAGTGGTAAATAAGTACGCTTAAACTGAGCTGTGCTTCCTCTCTCCCCCTTCATTGCTTATTTGATTAAGTCTGGCTAATACTTGATATGGTCACGCTGGATAAAACTATGGTTTTTTAATTTTTTTTTTTTAACTGCACATTCACATCTGTATTGGCATAATAATAGTAGTGTAAGGACTTACACTGGTACAACTTATTTTCCCCATAATGGGGTAACTCCACTGATACAAAATACCTAAAAATATTTATAACTCTATTCACATCAGGAGGTTTATCAGCCTGCAATTAAGTTAATGTGGTACCACTTCCTAATGGAGGACAAGAGTTTAAATTCCCTTTTGAGCTTGCATGTAGATTGGAGTGTAACTCATACCATGCTGCAGATTGCAGATGCTGTAGAAATGCCCCCATACCTCATTTACAAACCCCCAGTTCTGTCTGCCCTCTAAAGCCTCTGGGCCTGAAAACTGCATGGGGTATGTGTGTATTTTCTTCAAAATTTTCCAAAAAATGTTCTCCGGAGCTCTGCTGAAGTGTCAATGCCAAGTTTCAGCAAGAAGGGAAAACTTTTATTGCCATTATAAACCTTGAAAATACGTTTTTTATAAAGCAAGTGCCAGCATAACCTTCAGTACAGCTGCGGTAACAACCCTACCTGATTTCCAGGGCATGTCTGAATGAGAAACTCCTAAACAGTGCAAAGAAAACAACTGAGAATTTACAGTGTAAAACCAGCCTGGTAATTGTATTAACAGTCCCTTGTAAGCAGAATCAGGCTCCCAGCTGTAGCTGAAACCCATAAAAAGCACACCATTAATTTTATGAAGAGAAGTAGCCATTTTAGTCCTCTGGAAGCTCTGGAGTCTGTAAAGATAAGGTGATGGACTCTTCTCACAGCTGCAAGAGCTATGTCTGGAAACCAGGTCTGTAGTGCACCGTGGATCCGCAGGAAGCCTGGCAAAACCGTATCCTGCCAGAGGATGGTCACCATGGTGGGATCCCGTGGATGGTATTGTGCCCGTATTCACCTGCAGCATGCCACGCCTGGTGTGTTTGCTGTTGGCATTATGCTCCCAAAAGGTACATTTTGCTTCCAAAAGAAGGACAATCCCCTGCTGTCTTGACCAACAATAGAAAGGCCCAGGATGAAAAAAAATAAAATAAAAAAATAACTGAATCTGATTTCATAACTACTTGCTCTTGATTTTTGGCTTTTCTAGCTGGCTAACTGTCTAGATTTCATAAACACTACTAATTTGCTGTTAAATTTGCCATTTATATGATCCTACATGATTTGTTAGGGCTTATTGAACAGCAAAGATTTCTTTTTTTCTTCTTTTTTTTCTTGGAGATGGCTTTTCACACCATCAAGGCCACTTTTTCAACTTATTGACAGCTTTATGAGCCCTGTTGGAAAAGCACCAGCTTCCTTCGTTTCACGGTGCTCCGGCTTTCCGTTGAGTGAAAAGGCAGTTTTTTAATTAGGGCCTGAGAGCCTTTGCTCTGCTCCAGCATTCCCCAGGTACAAAGCAATACACTGGCCTTTCTGTAGTTAATCACTTTTCCAGACTTTAGCCCACTAAAATTAGGTGGGCTTTTTGGTCAAATGTTTACCTGGCTCAGGGCCATCTGAAGAACTTCTTTGGGCTGACACATCTGCATTTGGCATGTGTCTGCGTTCTTGCTGTGGTCACCAATTAACCAGGAGTGCAAAAAATAAAATAAAAAAATAAAACCAATCTTGCCCTGCTTATAAAATGTCCTATTTTCAAACTAATTCCTACACACACAAAAAGGAAAACTCTTTGCTGATTCTCCTTCTTACCCAGATTTATAGTTGCATCTTTGTTACTACTTTGTACTGGAGTAGCTCACATTTGCACCAGTTCCTCTGGCTCCCTTTCAAATCTGTTTATGAGAGTTTTAAAGTTTTATATTTGTGGTTACATTTAAACTCCTCCTCATCATTATATTCCTACAAAGCCAATTTCTTCCTCTTTTAAAGGGATGATTGCAGCTTTATTTTGCTCAAGTATTGCAGTGATGCCATAGGCTTGGTGGCAGTTCTGTTTTGGAGTTGGGTGTTATTTTGCCGTAGCAATTGCTTTGTGCTTGAAGCTGCCTGGATTGGAGGAGCTGAGGACAGTAAGGTGCGGGCATCTCCTTCGTCGTTGAGAGGCTCTGTGTGGGAGTCTGAGGCAGAGCAGCAAACAATTGCTGGGTGAGAAAACAGAGCCAGAATCTATCTGATTGCCTTAAGAAAGTGTCTGTGCCTTATACCAGAGGGGTATTAATAAAGCTGGAGACTTGTCCTCAGGCTGCAGCTGTGCTTGCTGCAGTGGTTATTTTTTCCACCTGTTTGTCCATCCTCTCCCCTAAGTTCACCAGCAGAGCTGTTCTGGTAATTGCTTCCTAACCTGCCCCAGTTGAAGCAAGTCTGACCAGGAAAGAATTGCTGTTTATACTGGTTGTACTGTTGAAATCGGGGAAGGGAGAGTGGCTGCTGAGCAGCTGGAGGTGGTATCTTGTGAGGAAGAAAGACTGCAGCAGGAGGAGGGTGTGAGATGGGTGCAGCTTTCATGAACCAGGCTGATCCTGTCCTTATTGCTGCTTCTGTGGAAGTCTGGTTGTGCTGTGTTGTTTGTCCTATAAGGCTTCATGGGAGGACAGAATTGCCCAAGTGGATCCATACCCATGTCTTAGTGCAGCCATGTGCTTCAGAGAAAGGTGTAAAGGGAAGAGTCGAGGTGGGAAATGCCCTTTGTGCAGAGGCATTGCATTAAGCCTAATAAAAGGCATTAAGCCTTTTAGATGCTTTCCAAAACTGTTTTTTTTTTTTTTTGCAAGTATTTATTGCTGTGAATATTATCTGTTTCACCTGGAGCCTGGAAAAGACCTACCACAGTGATGGGCAAAGGATAAGCATCTGCAGAGCTCATCTTGCCCCAAGGCCACAGAGCAGCAATCAGGTGGTGGCAAGCTCTGAGTACATGCTGGAGATGGGCCACCCCTGTCCAATGCATCATATTGGTCATTTGAATTCCTAACCACATAATCATCTCTATCCATGTAAGCCAGAAAAGAGCTGGTCAGGAATGTCTTGGAAATGTAAGTCTTGATAAATCCAGTTTTTCAAATAGTCCTTTATGAGAACGGGATCATTTTGAGGGATAATTTGACTTCTGTAACGTTACAGAATTAAATTCTAGCTCCAGCAGTTACTTTTTTTGTACAAATGCTGTATTGCTTTGGAATTAGCAGTAATCTGCAATAAAACAAAACCCAGGTTGATCTGTCTCCTTGTTTAAACAAAAAAAAAAAAGAAAGAGAAGAAACAAACTGTTTTGGTTTCAGTTGGAAAATAAATATTGACATCTGACTCATAGAACTTTGTAGAGGTTTTGGGGAGGTGGGTTTTTTTTTCTGTGTGTGCGTACCTTCTCTAGTTTTAAGATGGGAGAAAATACTTTGTATTGGAGTGTCAGGAGCTGGGAAATATCCTGCCCAGCTGTCATCCTTCTTTCCCCTTTCATTCCCTTACCCCATTGCTCTGCAAGACAAGAGATGCTTCTTTGAGCTGTACTTTCTGAGCTTTAATTGTCGGTAAGAGAAGTAGAGGCAAATTGGGATAAAGGAGAGAAAGACTGTAGAACAAGAAGGGAAAGGAGAGGGAACTGGTTTGTTTTGAGATTTGCACTGGTTCTTCAAAATTAATTATAGATATGGGGCCATAAAATCTTCCAAACTATCCATTTCCCTGAAATTAACTCACCACTTCCCTCCCATTCCTAGTGAATGGTGACAAAGGAGTCATTTTTTCCACTGGGGGCAGGTTGTGAGTGCAACATGATCACAGGAGCTCAGCTCTCTGAAATCCAGCCAGTGGTCTGCATGCAGCAGCTTGAGAATGATATGTTTCAGTAATGCCAGCAAGCGTTTAATGGCATTAAATGTGTTTGTTTAGGGATTAGAGCAAAAATCCCCTCATCTTCCAATAGGGGGGGGAAAGCTTTCTCTTTTTTTATTTTTATTTTGCTTTAGTGGCTGCTTTGTGCCTGCTAGGTTGGAGTAGAGTGAATAAACCACGGTTACCGGCAGCTGAACTCCAACCTCTCTAGGGAAAACCACCCTGCTGTGTTATCCTTGTTTGAAATCAGAACTGCCACAAACTCTGCTGGAATATCTCTGCCCAATCCCCCTGCTGGTGCTGGCAGTCACCCTTCCTTTTCCACTGCTCTGATTTCTCTTTTCTCAGCCTCTGGCTACTTGTTGTTTTCTTTGCTGCTAAACAAATTCCCACCATTGCTTTTATTTTGGCTTTTCACATTTAGCTAGGCTGGGGATGTTGTGGAAACTCCCTTGTGGACTGTTGCCTCCAGGAGTGGGCCTGTTCAGGGGGCTGCTTCCCATATGGGTGTTAGCTGGAGGGGAATTACGTTCACCACAAATAACTTGGAGGGAACAGCTTTGCTGAAAATCCCATCTTGGACTAAGGATCAAAAGAAATCTTTGCTCCCAAATGTAGCTGAAAAATACCTGTCTGAAATGCAGTGCTCTGCTCTTTGCCTCCTTTAAAGCAGGAGGCGAAAACGGGAAGTCTTTCCTTACTTTGGTCGCAAGAGAGAGATCAGCTTATTGGATAGAGCCCACAAGTTTGCCAGGAAAATCAGACTTCTCTTTTTCTCTGCCCTAAGAAGTCAGTATTGTACGGAGAAGAGAGGATTTTTGAGAGGGAGATGTGAAGTGAAATCCTTCTCTCTGGGTCCTCACCATCTTTGCTGTGGGAATGATGGAGGGTGTAGGTTTTAGCCCGTGCTTCCAGGAGGGGACATGTGGCACCAATCCCTAGCTGGGCTGTGTCACTCCAGCAGCACTCAGGTGGCTCTGGGAGTGACGGGCTGCCCAAGAAATGTCAGATTTCTCTAGGAAAAATATTTGCAGAACTTAAAAAGTATCAGTTTTGTCAACAGAGCTGGTGCTCCCTTTCCCAAACGGGTGATCCTTAGAGCCCATTGGCGTTGTTCTGATTGAGCTAGAAGTGTTTAGATTATTCTTTAAAAAAAAAAAAAAAAACCTTCCAGATTTTTGGTGTTCTGTCAAAAAAGGAAGGGCTTTCCCACCAAAATGACTCTTTTGACAAAAATAGCTGTTTCCTTTTTTTTAAATAACAAACTGCTCATGCTTCATCCATCACCCATGTGCGCTGCTGTGATTGCACAGCCCTGGGTCCTGCCTGGGATGTCTATGCTCTCATCAGTTTCTCTGCAATTTTCACCTGTTACATTTCTTGTCAGGTCTAGATCATGCCTTAGGAGGTTTAACTGAGGATTGAGTACATCTTGGGACATGTCCGTGTTGTTGAGTGGTGGAGACTGGGATCAGCAGTTTGTAGTAATAACCCTGCTGTTGATTTGCCACTACAACTACAGAGCTGGGAGCTGCTTTGATATATTTTACTGGAGACAACTGCAACCTTCCCTTTCTGTCCTGATACGAGCACCAGACAGGTGAACAGGAAATCTGACCCTATTTACACAGAAGCTCCTGGTTTTGTGGCTTGGGTTACAGCTATTTGACTGGGGTTAATCCTAAGTCCTAGCTTACTACTACCTGTCAGCACTGGGAGAAGTCAGATGTGCCCCTTTTCTGGCTTATTGTGGTATAATTTTCCTTCTGGGAGGGGAGGAAGAGGGAGGGTGGAAATGCAGCCTCCTGGGTCTGGGGGATGCTCCAGCCAACCCTGTAGCAAGCAGCACAGCTCTGCTTGCCCCACTGGAGAACTTGGGGCTGTCTAAGTCTTGCACCCTTATGTTGGGCCAGATGTGCCCTCTGAATCCAGGTCCAAATGCTTCCAGCTCTCTGGAAGTAGTAATCCAGTTGTAATCTTGAGTATCCAGAACCATTTTACTACCAACCAAAGGATAAAACAAGGGATTTGTGACTCAGTAGTGATGGTAGACAAACCCTGGCAAAGCATTGGGGGCCAACCAGGAGCTAATTGCCTGCAGTTTCCAAATACAGCACCTAATTCCATAGTTACAATTCAACCTCCGCAATAATTGTTGCGTGCAGAAAAAAGAGACCTCTCATTTTATTCTGAGCATAATATTAATGGGAAGGGGCTTTTCTGTTGTGTTTTGTTTCACCAACGCCACTAATGAATGTGTAAACACCTCCTGGCATAGATTTCTCAGTTTACTGAGGTTGGAGTTCACGCTGCTAACACACCTCCATGTATGAAGCGCTCCATTTGTTAACCTTGTGCATCCACTAATTAGTGGGTCACTTGCAGGTCAGAGGTGTGCTTATGCTATGCTTCTTGGCTGTCTGTTGTATTATTACAGCAACTGTAAATGCCACATGCGGCAGACTTGAAGAGTGTGTTTGGAAGGCTAGCTATATAATTAGGGTGCATTATCCCAAGGCAGAGTATGCCAGCTGACATTCAAGAGGCAATAAAAACAATGGCTTTTTTCTCTCCTTCCTTTGCAACACATTGGCTGACAATGAAAAAATGTTGAAGTGTTGCTGATTTTAGCAAGTTTGGGGTATTTGCTCCAGACCAGCAGCTCATCAGCCCCATCATCCAACCACCAGTCAATCCATCTGCTCATCCTGGCCTCAAGTTGGCTACAACCGCATGGTGTATGGGGCTGAGCAGTTGCTTCTACCACTGTTTATGGCACAAGTCAGGCCCTTCTTCATGAAAACATAATGATGCGTTTAGTTGAATAGTGATGAGTTCTTAAAAACATAATTTTGCTTCCTTTCATTGGCCCTCAGTTTTCTGCGTTTTTGTTGTCTTCATTTCCAAGCTTCTTACCCATCCACCCCTTTGCAGAAAGTTCTTTGGAGATATTTTCTGCTTGGCTGAAATCTTAGAGAACGGTGTTATTTCTCACACCATCGAGTGACTCCTTATACTGGGGCTTTAAGTTGGTCATTAAACACGTTGAGTGCTCTGCCTTTGCTCTTGACTCAACATTAAGAACATGAAACTGCTTGGAAACAATTAGATGGTAAATAAGCTTGTTCAATAAATATGCACAAACTGGTCTGGCTATATCCAGATGTTCCTGCTTTGTCAGACTTTTCTTCTGCAATGCAGGACTGGGAGGTCTTCTGATAGTTATCAAAGCTGTTTGAACATGTTACCTGCTTCTTCTCCAGCTTCAAGATGCATATTCAAATCAGGAGAACTATTCAGAATATGTAGCAAAGTAGCATTTTTTCGGTCTCCTTTAGTTAGCAGAGAGTGAGTATAAATCAGAAATGTTCTTAGTGACATTTTATCTTGCTTTTCAGTAGTGGAAGCAACTGCAAAAACTATGTAGCAATGGAGAATTGGGCTCTTTGTTTTATCTGAAGCCTCTTAATACCTGTACAAATCTCCCTAAAAGCAGGGAAGAGAGGGGAGAGGGAGTTCAAATTTTTTTGAGGAAGAATGCATAAGAATGCAGACAGAAAAGAGGTTGAAATATGATCACGAGACACTCCAGAGGGTCCCTGAGGTAGCTCAGGAAAGCTATGGATCCTGGTTAGTTTGTGAAATTAATTAGAAAAGGAAAGAACTGTGTTATTCCTGCATTGTTCTGTGGTTAGCAAAATATGTTTAAAAGAAAAAAAAAAAAGGCAAAAACCTGAAAAAGCAAAACTCTCAATTCCAGTTGGTTTCAGGCCTCAGCTGAGAGCTTTGCAAACTGTCCTAGTCCCAGAAGGCTGTGCATGCTCAAGTGTGGAGCATTACCCTATGCCAGCAGGATGGATGGTTCTTGCAAAATATCAATGGGGAGAATTACTATACTGGAAACTGGGGACAAAGGAGTGATTTAAAAGGGCAGGAGGAAAAAGACAGCTCACAGCATGGAGACACTTGCTCTGTCTCTCCTGTCTGTAGTTGATATGTCAAGGAACAGAAGCAGCTGAACAATGAGGAACAGGCTGTTCCCATGTCGGGTGGGAAGTGCATGAAATCCCATGAGCAAGTCTGTGCTTTATAATGATTTCCAGATGGCATCCTAGCCCAAAAGTGTTGTGGTTGTCTGGATACGCATTCACACATTGCGAAGCTTCTACAGAAAATCAGAGGGTCTCCTTTAAAGTCATACCTTGGCCTGAACCAAGAGCCTTGGATGTAAAGATGCATATGGTAGGTTTGGCTTCCACTTTACCAAGGGACATTCATGCTCAGCCTATGGAAAATACACTTTAGATGATTGCATAAAATTTGTATTTCTGGTGGTTTTCCACCACAAGTTTGATCCATACTGCAGAGTGTACTTGGATTTCCAAAAAGCTTTTGTCGAGTTTTCTCATCAAAGGTTCTTATGCTACATTATGGTAAGAGAAAAAGGCATGTCCTTCTGTATCTGGCTGAAGGATACAAATAAACAGTTGGTTTTCCCGGTGGAGAAAGGTTACTTTATGGAGTTCCCCATGGCCAAAGTGTATGTTGAAGCAACAGATTTTGCAGGTGATGTAAGTTATTTAGGATAGTCAAAACTTCAGTTGCAGCTGGAAATTATAAGGAAGAATGGGGTCTGCCTCCACGGAACTTTATAAATATTAAAGTTTGAGGCCCAACTCTGTGCTGTTTGCACAAGGCTAACCAAACAGCAGGTGGGGCAGGCCATGTTCAATGATGACTTGAACAGTTGAGTTTGCATATCAGTCTGTCTCTCCACTCTCACATCAGTTTAACTCATCTCCCTGTAGTAGTACAGTGTGTTGGTAGTGTGCTCCTTGCCAGCATTTTCCTAGTGGAAATCTTCCAGAAAGGAAGACAGAAAACAACAGCGTAGTATCATCAAGGGAGGAGAGATGAGTGGCCTCCTTTGTGCCATGTTAAACCAGCCTTTCAGGCAGGTAGAACTTTTAATCTGGGGAGAAAACATGACATGCGTGCAGTGCTGTTAAATGCTACCCATTTGCCATCCCTGCAGCTGCCATGCCATGAGATATAAACTGTAAAAGGCCAGATGCAAATCTCTGAGTCCTAATGTGTCAATTATCTTTCTGACAATTACATATGGATTTCATTAGCTCACTAAATGGTACCTATTACAGCATCTCACCAGCTGGAGGGATTTCCAGTAGGAAATGTGAGATAGGAAATGCTGACAAATCTCAAATTCCCAGAGGCTTTCTGGAATTTGTGCAGATGAAGTGTGATAAGGGCAGCCTCAAGCACCCCTTCTTGGCTCTGTGCAATCACATCTCCTTGGAGCGAGGAGGGGCACCTGGGTGGATTGATGGTGGGATGTGCCTGTGGATGCATGTCTGGTACCTTGCAGTTACTGCATAGAGGGGAGGAAAAAGCAGAGCGGGAGGTAATCCTAGGGCAGCGCAGTGATGCTTGCATTCTGTGAAGAGCTTTGGCATTCTATTTCCTGTAGTTTCAGCATTATAAATTGTAGCTTGAGCTTGAAGGTGGTGGGTTAATCCTTGCAAGGAGTGTATTTGAGCAAATGCTGCTCCAGATGGTGAAAATGCTCAGGATGGATTTGGTCTTAGTGGTCTTTCTGCCATGCAGCCTTGCTGCAGTGTCTCCCTGAAAGTATTTACTACTTTCTTCCTCTTTGACCTTGCTCTTTCAAGGCACTCATTGAGTTAGAGTGCTGGCTAATGAATTGGAGAGGGTTTTCATGATGATTCCTGTGGTGCATCTTTGCCAGCTAACCTAGTCCTGCCAAGCTCAACTGGAAGCTTAGTGTCTTCAAGGAGTGACCCCAAAACCTCAGAAACTGAATCCATAGCTCGTGTGCCCTCATGTCAGGATGCACACCATCTCCCCTGGTACAGCCCCCATATATCTAGTAGTTTAGGGACTTAACAGGAAGATATAGTCAGCTGCCAGGATGGTTGGGTCTTGCAGAAACATGCTGGGGACTATTTCCAGACTTGGGTGTGCAGTCCCCACATAGCTCTCCTGGTGCTCCACGCTGCTGATTTTTCAGCTGCCTTTTGGAAACAAGGCTCTCCCAGATGGCTGGTTAGCTCAAGAAGCCGTATGCTCCTGGCAGCATGTTCTGGATACCAGCCCTTCTAGCAGAAGATAAACTAAGATTGGAGCATGAGTTTGCAGATGATAAGAAGGGGCAGAGAGGATTTCTGCATGAGTGGCTGGTAAGCTGAGTGCCTGGTGGCATGCAGCTTTCCTCAGCCTACCATACTGCCTCCCACCTCTCAAACTGCAGCGCTGGGCAAGCAGGGAGTGTGTGAGTGTGTTTTCAAGATGATCAGTGTGACTCAAGGGCAAAGACTTGCCCCCACGCAGTGTGCTTTTGGTGAAAATCTTGGAGATTAATGATGTACTTTTGGTTGACACATGTCTCTTGAGAATGTCATGGGTCTTGTTATCTGGTCTTGTAAGGCTTGGAGGAGAATGGACAGCTGTCCTTGGGATGCAACCACAGGAGACTTCAGGCCCCCTTTTTCACTGCCCTTGACCATGTTCCCCTTCCCTATTAAATGTTCTACTGCCATTTCCATGCTTGCACAATTTATCTTATGCATTGAATTATGCCTGTGAGCCTGGCTTTCCTCTGGCCAATGCAGCATAGGAGCAAGTTAAAAATGTATTTAAAGAGAAAGACTAGGAAGATAGATGTTCCTTTATCTGTGACACTTTCTATACCCCAGAGGTGTAAGCAATAAGGATAGTGACTCTGAGGAAGCTCTCTTAATTTTGTCATAAAAAAGACCAACTTTCAGGACTTTGAGAGGGAAGCACAAATGAAATGCTGCTTCTGTTAATGCTTTTACTGCAGTGCTGTTCAGCTGGTTTGCCTCTGGGATTGAGAGAGGGAAAAAAAATGCTGTTGCAGTGATGGAAAAGGATGCCTTGAAGGCACCTTCATTCATTTCATAGTGCTGCTGATGCCAACTGGGACTTGCTTCCCACAGCAGTCCTGGTACACGGGGGAGATGCTGCCTCCTCCTCTGGGGTTTGTTACATTTTCTGTTGGAAGTTTTTCTGCTCTCCATATGTAGATATTAACTGTAGTTAAGCTCAGAGTGCTCTTCAGTCATGATGTGGAAAGCATGCTGTAAATCACCTCTCCAGCTTCCCCTGTCCTGGATGTATCAGAGATTGGAGCACAAGCCAGAGATGTCCCTGGAGCCCCCAGGGAGCTCCTGTTGGCAGGACTGTGCTCCAGACTTTCCCCTTTCCTCCCAAAGTGTCCAAGCCAGGAAGGGCTGGGGTAGTCTGCTGAAACTTTTAGTGTCATAAAAGCCTGAAGGATTTGCTGAATTAGAGCTTCAGGGGCAAGTAAACGTAATTCTGTCTCAGAGAGGTATGTGTGGATGGCTGCGGAGACTGCTGGTTTGTACCTGGATACTAAGGAAAATCACCATATAGACACAATAAGACAGTGTGCTGAACTGAACCGCAGTTAACATGTAAGTTAAATTAAAAAGTAAGTTAAGGGAAACATGTAACTGTGCACCCGAGTTGCCATCCCTTTAAATAAGCCAGCCCTGAGTAGACCCTGTTGGGTGGTGGTAAATGCAAACAGGTTTAAAGATCTGATTCCACTTTGATATGAGGCTGTGAATTCCTGTATGTTAGACCCCATCATGTATCCATGGGGTATCTCTACCATCTGAGGGTTAGGTGTCTCAGTGTTAATTGTCTGGAAAATCAAACTAAAAGCTGCCTTTGCTTACAAGGCGTGAGTGCTTGAGTGGCAGCTAGCTGGGGTTGGGGCGAAAGATTGAGCTGTTTCTTCCCCAGGTGTCCTGCTCAGAAGGGCATGATAAACAAAAGCCTAGGAAAATTCCAAATTACATTAAAGTCTTTTATGCATTAAAAAAGGAAAGTTCTTGCTGCAGTTGATCTCTCCTGCAGTAGGGCTTTTCCTTGAAATTAGCCAGCATTACCAAACACAGATGAGATGTGTCTTTAGCAGGTGAATATGGACTTAAGTGACCAGAGCTAAAATAACTGGTCCTCAGAGCATTATGGTTTTTACATATTTTTACACATGCACAGACCAGTCTTAGAAGGAGCTCTGAGATGAAGAGCTGCAGCGAGGGGGGCTGAGTGTGTAAGACTCCCAAGTGTGCAGGTGCTATGGGTATGTTCACCTGAACTGGGACATGACTAGTGTTTGGTTGTGTCACCCCTCCCATATTTAAGAGCTAAGATACTGAGTCTCAGCAGAATGAAAAAAAAAGGAAAAACTTGACTAAATTGCCTTTGGACTTTAGGATGTAGATGATCCTTGCATCTGTCTAGGACTAAATACATGGTTACCTGTCATGTTACATGGCATAAATGTAACCAATGTAACGTTGCAGTGTTGGTATCATATATAGATATTAATATTACAGATCACATCTCAGTGCCTGATCTTAAAACTGTGACATTAGTGCAAGGAAAGCCTAGTAGGTAATTGTCAGCAATCTGGTTTTTGTATTTCTCTGTATGCTACCTTTCTTGAGGGAAAGAAGAGTTAGCAGTGGACAGACACACAAAACAGGAGGGAAGAGGGGATTGTAGCACTCGCATGGCATGGCCGTGTTTCTTGTGAGTCATGCAGATCCAACCTGTTTTCACATGCTCTGTCTCTGTATGCCAACCCACATCACATGTGCAGCAGCGGTAACCCTATAGCCCACCATGGACAAATACAATAATCTGATTTATCATAGCCCTTTGATTACCTCAACAGCCCTCTGCATGCCAAGACCTTTTTTACAGGCACAGCTTATGCTGATCCAAACCTGTACCACAGCTTCAAACAGTTGCCATTTTGAGAGCAAAACCTTCCATGGAATTCTGCTTCCACTGGGGCTCCAAAGAAAAATGTCTTCTCTGCATTACATTGATTTAAAGAGCACATGCAGCATTTGGCTTTGGTTCAATGCCAGACTAAAGGTCCTCTACATATAAACCATTGGGGCTAGAAAGATTTGCTCTATAAATGCATCTGTATGCATACGCACTGTATATATATATTATGGATCTGCTTATGTCATGGAGCACTTCAAATATCCCTTAATAAAATAATAGACCCCGAGGTAGCTATATATACTGGCAGAAAGTTGTTCGGCCCTTTGGAGCCATGGAAAAAGCTCTCCTAAACATTGCTTCTTTTTCCTCCGGCTGGTTTCCACTGTGGGTAATTAAAACTGCAGAACATCCTGGATCCTATTGCATGAACGGATACAGTTGTGGTCCTCTGAACCTGACAGGAGCAGAAATGGAAGCTGCTTAAAGAGAATGTGAAATGTGCTGCTTGTCTCCTGGCCGGCCTTGGAGATCGATGAGCTGCACTGGAAAGATCTCAGATGAGCAGAGAGAAATTGTTTCTTAGCTTTGTTTACAAGGGCTAGGACACGAGATGTTACTGGCAGGTTCACAGCTTTTTAGCGTGAAGCTGTTGTTGCTGGTTGGAGAGGTCTTTCCAGCTGTGTGAATGACCCCCTGGCTGATACTTTGCTTTGCGAAGTGTAACCTCTGACACCCAGCGAGGGTAAGGGATGCAGCCAAGCAGAAAAGCTCTGTTTTTCTACGGGGTTTGTTGGCTATAACCTGAGCACCAGGCTATGAGGTGGGACTGTTGTCTTAATCTGAAAAGGGGAGTCAAGGCTCCAGGCTGTTGCTTGTCTCTGCAGGAATTTCCTAGGGGGGAGGAGTGCTCTGTGAGCACACTTGTCCTGCTCCTGGTTGCAGCCTGTGAAATGAGAAAGGAGGGGAATAGCAGGGGAGAAAATGCATATAAACACTAGTTAGTGGATTGAGTGATGAGGAGAAACCCCTGGAACAGGGGAGAGTTTTGCCTCCCAATCATGGGGCAATAGTGGTACTGCTCAGTGGATGTGGGCTCCCCGGAGACCCGGCTTGCAGCCCTTACCCTGCACCTTGTGGGCTGTGGGGGTGCCCAGCTCTGCTGTCCAGCTGCATCTGGTACAGAGGGTCACAGGGATGGGGAGATGCTACACTGTGGGTGTCCTAATGGGACCCTGCTCAGAGGAGACCTCTGTTCATGTCCTGCCCCAGCAGTAGGCCAGACCTCCCCTCCACACTCCCGCCCAGAGACACGTGGCTCCCTGTGGCACTGGGCACAGGGCATGACACTGCAGTACAGACCCCAGCTACCCTTGGAGAGCCTGTGGTGTTAAAAGCTGCATACTGTATCTTGGTGGAAAATACTTTTAGTTCGTCCCGTATAAAGGAGCTTGTGCAAGTAAAGGTTTGCCTTCTGGTTCTTTAACACCATCTTATCCCCAAATGGTTTTTGGGTTGGGGTCCTTACAGATCTTTCCCATTAGGCTGGACAACAGGGAAGTGTCTTGGAAGCCACTTGCCCAAGATATCCAACCTTTTGTCTCTCCTGGCTAAAACCAGACAATAAATATGTGGCTGGTTTTGCCACAACAACTGAAAACAAAGATTGACTGCCAAGCTGTGAGCACCTCTCCGCTGTGAATTTAGCTTTCAATTCTCCCTTAATTTATTATTTGCAGTTAATTTAATCCATATTGAGCTGCCTCAAAGAGAAAAAAGCTCTAGATTTGGTGAAAAATAATCTATTTTTAATTATTTCTGATGTAGAACACTAGCCCATAAATAAATTCCACTGCTACCCAGTGGTTTTTTTGCCATCAGAACTGTCTTGCTGGAATCAATAAACAGTTGATTAAAAACCTTGTTATTTAATATATTCAGTAACCCTAATCTATTCATTAGAAACTTAATCACTTTCATGTCACCAGCTGCTGTGATGGAGAAAAGAGCTGTAGCTAATTATTAGCAATTTTACAAAGCTAATATTGAATTTCTAATGGGTCCTCTGTGGCCTCTATTTCAAGGAGTTTGTATATCCCACAAACATGTGTTCTGGCTCTGGGCAGGGCCAGGCATCTTAGACTTACAGCCTTGTGGATAAACTTGAGACCTAGCAACCAAATCTCTGGTTAGTTTGTGAGAGGAACACATGCGTGCAGCGCTGGCCCCCAGCCAGGTCCACCTCTTATGCTTCTCTGCACAATGGCTGGCCATGGAACAAGTTGCTGCTGCTCCCTGGCTGCTCTCTTGCAGCTTGGGGAAAGGGTGCGTTCCCGTGCACTCCGCTGCATCCTGCATCCTTCGTGTGGGATGGAATCAAGGGGAAACAACTGGGCTGGGGTGAGGGAGAGCCGCAGAGGGTGTTGGCAGTGTTTGGTGTGACCTGTGCGCTGCCTATCTGCCAAGAGCTTTGTTTTTTGCCCATTCAGTTGGTTTTGCTCTTTGATATTGGAGCTACTGGTTTGGCTATGTGACCACGTGAAGCAGAGCAGAAGCTCTCTGGATGTGACAAAGTTGTAATGATTTCTTTAGGGCTGCGTTAATTTTAAAGCCACTCATCTGTCTGGATTGTTTGTACCTGCTATTGCCGGACTTAGATCCTTCTTATTTGTCTTGTGATAGCACCTGAGGTGCCTTTTGTTGTACCAGGCACAGGGAAAAGACGTCTCCCCTCAGGACGTTGTGCGGGACATGGGGTGCAGGGGCACTGCACTGCACACATGCCCAAGTGCAAACCTAAAGCCCCTGCAAGCAGCAGGGGTTTGTGCCACTCGGAGGTGGTTGAATGGTAAAATATTTTCATCAATTGTTTGTGGAACCAGCTAAAACTTCCTATAGGTGAGAGAAGAAAAAATACTGGATTGGAGTTGTGCGTGTAACAAGCATCACTGTACTCAGTGCTGGGGTGGGAGTGCTGAAGGGGGTGGATAATGTCAGAGCAAGTGACAGGCTTAGGCACTGGGGGGCTAAGGACCTTTTTCCTTGAAAGGATGATTATTTCACATCTCTCTGCAGTGGGCTTCTTGCTGTCTGTGCTGACAGTTGTCATTACTGGAGCTGATACGTGGGCTAGACTGTGCCCTGGCCATCAGCCCATCTGGCTGCTCCTGGTGTAGCTGTTCTTGGGTGCCTCCTATGATTTTCCAGGTTTCTGGTCTTTGCAACACTTTCTGCATCAGGACGTAATTAAACATGCTCTAGGGCTGTAGTTCAAGAGATTTAATAATTTGGTGTCCTTTGCCTTCCTGTTCCTGCCCTGTTTTGCTGTGGGATAACTGACTGTGCAAGCTCTTACGTTCTGTTCTACATAAAAAGCAACAGCACAGGGCTGAAGGTGTCCTGAGCCTCAAAGCAAATGCAGACAGAAGAGCATATCCAGTGATGCCTTTCTGACATCCTCAGCCTCAAGCTCTGCCCATGTGATGGCTCTACCCCGTAAGACATCTTACTGAGGTGCTCAGGTCTGGAAGGGTGCTTGTGTGCAGGTGTATTTGTGGGTCTGGAGCCTGTGGTGTTACCCATCCTCTGTGGAGCCCTGTCAAACAGCATTAAGGGGAGAGAAAGGCTTGAAGTGTGCTGTGGCTGGATGTTGGGGTTTTAGCACCATGAAAACCTGCAGAGCTGCCTCCACAGTATGTTGGAACCACTAATGAGGTTTGCACCCCAGCAGAGGGTCCTGTTTTCCCTTGTGTGCTGTCAAAAGCAACAGCATCTTCTCTTATCTTCCATGCCGTCAGAAGTGGCGTGTCCTCTAGATAAGGGGGACTCATAGCACTGCTTTTTCAGGAAGGTGTTACTGAGAGGTGATTAAATGCAAAAACTTCCTCCCTTGGGCTTTAGCTCTCTGTCTTGGGAGGGAATTTGCCAGATGGAAGGAAACAAATACACAAACATATACGTAAACTCTTCTGAAATAGCTTCATGTTCTTGTTTTTGAAAATATGTGATTGAGCTTGTTTTATGGGCTTGGCGAACTTCTGGCGGCATCTGGCTGAGCTAAATATTATACTTAATAGCCCAAGACAGCAATGATTGCAGAGAGCTGTCTGCATTTCATGTGTGTTTACAAATGTGCTGTAGTAATTCCATGGAAATTAGCATAGAGCCTTAACAACAAAACAGGGGATGGAGAACAAAGAGAAATGTCTCTTGGTCTCTCTCCCATTTGTATGCATATTGGTCCATGCGTCTTTCTATGCGTCCTCATGCATAGCACTATCTCTCTGCTAGTCTGTCTATTATTATCGGTACTTTTTGCACCCCAAACCCTCCAACCTCCCCAAATGGCTTTTTTCTTATATATCAGATATTAGCCAGAGAAGCATTGGCAGGAGGTGGTACATGGATTCTTTTAAGTTAGTCTGAAACATGAGGTTTTTACCTCATGTATGACATTATGATCTATGATGTCGCATAATAGTAACACTGAAAAAATACTTAGGGGGTAGAATTTGCTAGTTTGCCAAATAGTCTGTTTAGTGAGGATGTTTTTGATTTCAGAGATTTGAAGGAACCTTTGTTGCTCCTTGGTCCAGCATCTCTGATGAGGAGCCCAGGGCTCCATGAGACCATGGCTCCAACCCCCAGCAGCTCTCCCTTGGCCATGTCTCTGTTCTCTTACGTAGGGAGTTTCAAACACCTTAAAGTTTGGCTTGAATCTGAATGAAACAAAAAAGCTGTATTGAAACAAAGAAGAAGTATTGAAATTCTCCACAAAAAGAAGTTGCTTTCCTCCAGACAGCTCTGGTAAGTGTAGTGTGATGCAAGATTTGCCATTGGTGTGAAATGCTGCACTTGTGTCAGCTGCAGCAGAGCTGAGACTGGTCTGGCTTGTATGGTGTCCATAGCACCTACAAGGTGTGTGGGAGGCAAACATGTTCCTCTGTTTGCGGGGTTGCTGTAGTGGTGTCGTGGTTTCAGCCCAGCCAGTAACAAAGGACCACGCAGCCACTCGCTCACTCCGCCCACCCCCCTCCAGTGGGATGGGGAGGAGAAACAGAAAGGGAAAAAAAGAAAGAAACCCAAAACCTCGAGGGTTGAGATAAGGACAATTTACTGGGGCAACACAAAAAGAGGAGTTAGAACAATAACGATACAAATAAGAGAATACACAAAACGAGTGATGCACAGTGCAACCGGTCACCACCCGGAAC
>JANZLQ010000002.1:28101403-28120157 GCA_026212715.1 Elanus axillaris | reverse complement strand
GTGGGAGGGACCCCACGCAGGAGCAGGGGAAGAGTGTGATGAGTCCTGCCCCTGAGGAGGATGAAGTGGCAGAGATAATGTGTGATGAACTGAACGTAAACCCCATTCCCTGTCCCCCTGTGCTACTGGGGGGGTAGGTAGAGAAGCCAGGAGTGAAGTTGTGCCTGGGAAAAAGGGAGGAGCGGAGGGAAGGTGTTGTGAGGTTTGGTTTTATTTCTCATTACCCTACTCCATTTGATTTGTAACAAATTGAGTTAATTTTCCCCAAGCTGAGTCTGTTTTGCCCATGATGGTGATTGGTGAGTGGTCTCTGCTGACCTTATCTCGATCCATGAGCCCTTTGTTATATTTTCTCTCCCCTGTCTAGTGGAGCAGGGGGGAGTGATAGAACAGCTTTGGTGGGCACCTGGCGTCCAGCTAGGGTCAACCCATCAGAGTGTGCAAACTGCTGTGTTTCTCTCTGGAGGCAGTGGTCTCCCTCGGTAGATACTTCTGAGACTTTGCGGGGTGCTGGTGGGGTCTGGGTCCCTGTCCCCCCTTCCCATCACCAAATGAGCACTAACCCCTGCACACTGCTGGGAGAGGGAGAGCTTCAAAACAAGCCACAGTTATTTTGCCTTACCCCTGCTAATGCCTGGAAAGAGTTTACATGCCTGTCCTCATGTGATGGCTGGGGTGATGCTGGGTGTGAGTGGCTGAAGGTGCAGGGAATCTGTGGGTATTTGGCATGATAAATTTGAATGTAGGCTTTCAGGAGTCACAGAAAGTGATTTGTTGAGGGAGTGTCCATTCCTCTGCCTTTGCTCTCCACGAGTCATGAGGATGCAGGGGCAGATTTCCTGGCAGAGTGGATCAGGTTTTTGGGCTAGTGCTGCCTGCGGCGTGTGTGCCCCTGTTTGCAGAGCAGGGGCTGCTCCGTGCCCTTCCACCCAGCTCCTGCCCAGCACACATACAAGGTGTAACGCAACATATCCACCCTCTATATTCCAGCATCTTCATGAAACTTCCATCTATTTTTTTTCTTAAAAAGGGAAGATTTTATTTCAGATGTGTGTTGAGCTAAGACTTGGGCTCTTGGTTTTATTCCCCGTGATGGATTCCTGAGCTGTGGTGGTACAAAAAGCCCAGTGTGGTATTGCACTGCAGCTCCAGGCTCTTTGCAGTGTCTCCAGAAGGACACCGGGAAATCACCAGTCATTTTTTAAACCCTGTAACAGGCATTTGCAGAGAATATCCATCTAACTAAAGGTAGTCATTGCCATGGAAAGGAAATTGATCCCCTTTATTCATGGGATATGACTGCAGGATAAATAAGAAGTAAGAGCAAGTTTTAAGTGCTTACACTGAGAGGGTTAGAGGGGTTGGTTACATTTGTGAAATGTCCAGTGCCTCTTATCCCCTGCGCAGCTGACAGATGGAAATCATTTCAGCTGGGGGTGTGTGAGCTGGGGTCAGTGAGGGAGAAAGGCAGAGCCTGTAAGGAACAACTCATTAATACCCTGGGGCCAAAGAACCACCTTTCTGAGCGGTTTTTTTTGTGTTGGTATAAAACACAAAGGCGAGCAGGCAGACCCATGGGCTGTAGGAGTTTAAATCAATATGACAAATCCATAATTACACAGTGACTTGTGCAGTGAGAACATCATGGGCTTATAAGGAAAAATTAATACCAGTGTGAAGATGCAATGTTATATATAAAATCCAGGTGTGTGTGTGTATATATATTCAATATATATAAATCCATATTTGTCTTATTTTGGATATTGTGTACACAAGTGTTTTTCTAATGTCTGATCTTTCTGCCTAATTCATAAATCATAACAGCAGATACAATAAAATGAATTAGGTGATCATTAAAGTAGTATGCACTGGATATATTTTTCCTTTCCTGTTTCGGTCTGAGAGCTCATTAAAAGCTCACTTGCCTCTTGAAGTATCTTGACACTGAAGATGATGATGAATAGAGCTGCAACGAGTGTTAATAATTTGAAATACATTGTCAGAGTCACATGATGATGCTATAGGAGATTGTTACAGTGGAGTTGTGTTTGTTTTATTCAGTTATCCTCTAATCGACCAGGATTGGAAACAGAGCATTAAGCTGAGCAAGTATTTGTTTTCTTTCTTGAAGGACATTTTAATTAAAAATGAGCTATTAAAAAAAGAAGTCTAGGCAGGTGAAAATTACTGGAATGACAGCATCATGGCCAAGTTCACCAAACCGTGTTTAATTCCAGTCCCTTGCCAGAGTCTTCTTTGCTTCCCAGGCATAAGTGCTTTGCTGGATAGGGGACAGTTCCTAACATGCTGAAACTTAAGTGTATGCTTAAGTGCTTTGCTAAACCTGTCGCTCCACAGTTGGAGCCATCTGTTTGCCCTTAGCATGGGGAGACAGTGGGCTGGACGCCCTCACTCCACACTGCTCTGCTGACAAGTCCTGTATCACAGTTGGCTGGACTCTTATCGTGGGGATCAGCTTGTTTGCTCTCCATGCAAAAATCTCTGCTAATGCTGATGGAAGGAGCACCTTTTGCTGCTAGGAGGGGATTTCTCCTCCATCCCAATGAGTGGAGTTCAGCCCATCGCAGAGGCATTTTCAAAGGAGTCTATACAACCAAAGGGTACCTGTGAATGGGCTTGGTTTGAACCACCTGAGATTCATCCTGACAGAATCATTTAATGTATTTAGCGGAATTGTCCAAGGGAGAGGCTGTTTTCTTCAGGGAGCATGGAGGCACATGGGCAATTGCATCCCTACATAGAGGTGGCTGTGGTTCAGCCTCATATACCCCAAAAGAAGTTTGGGACTTTGTCCCTTGATGTTAGGCTGTGTGTGTGGTCCAAGCCATTTAAATTCCATGGGGTGCAGGTTTCTAAATGTTCAAATTGCTTTTGATAATGGGAAGCGTGTGCCTAAATCCCAACTGCTTTCATCTGCAAAGGAAATTGGGTACTTCAAGAGGCATTTCCAAAGTGCAGGGGGCGGCTGCCCACCTTCAAGCTGTGCTGCCCTCTAAGTGCTTTTATTTCTTTCCCACCCAGCTTTGCATCCTGCAGCAAGGGAGGCCGCGGCTGCCTCCCAGAAGCACATTACTCATGCCAGGCCAGCTCTTCATTTTCCTCCATCCACTCGATGCTCTTGGAGCGTCCTGTAAATCATATTTAAAAATACATTAGCGTAATGTTTCTGGAGTTGATATTAAGCGAGCTTTGGGGACCCTGCTGGCTCCAAATTCCCCTCCGTCAGACTGATTTACAGTATATTTCACCAGGACAGGCATTTCCATACCCAAGGACCCGCCCAGACCCTTTTCCCTCTCTCTTTCTCTTTTTTGTTCTATTATTCAGCTGTTTTTAGAGGATGATTGATGGCTTCTGATGTCGATGCGAGATTGCTCTTCTGTTTTCCCACCTACCACTGTAAAAGGAGAGGAAAAGAATAAAAGGGAAATACATTACACAGGGCAGGCGGAAGCACCAGCTGATCCCTGCCCTGCAGTAGCTCCTCCGGCCTTTACCGGGGAAGCAGCACACACACCAGGGGGACAAAGCATTTTGGCAGGTGGAGCATTTGGCGTGGGGGCTCGGCGCTTTTGTTTTCAGCCATGGGACAAAACGCTGTGTTAGCACGAACTGCTCGCCTGCTCTGCTCCCTGGCATCAGGAGGGGGCTCAGGGGCAGCCAGGGGTCTTCAGGCTGCCTGTAGCAGCAGGGATATTGTTGGGCAGTTCCTACAACTACATGAAAGCTGATGAGTGTTTGAACAAACAAGAAAGTTAAAGCAATTTAGTAAGGGAAAAAAGATTTCTCCCTCCGACATGTGCATGTGAGAAATGCAGAGCTCCACAGTCTGTGTGAAAGCTTAGGAAAAGTAATACAATAATAATACTTTGCATTTATATGAAACTTTCATAGAATGGTTTCAAAGCACTTTGCAAATAGTATGGACCTAGGCCTTGCAACTCCCCTGTGAGACAGGCTAGAAATTTGTTGGGACTTAGTGCTGCTAAGAGAAGTCTGCAGCAGGAAGGGAATGGGGCTTCTTCCAAATGCATCCTTTGCTCTCTGGTGAGGGAGTGAGCAGTTAATTTTTTGAATGTAAAGGCTGATCATCATTTTTAGAATATTGAATGGCCCATCAGTTGCTAGGACTGTGAATCTGGGCAGTGCAATCATGATCATTCTTCAGCAGAAATCCCTTTAAAGCAAGTGAGATCTTGGTGGATACTCCTAAGAGGGAAACCTTGTGTTTGCAAAATGTACTTGCAAGTTGAAGTCTCAGTAATTGCCTCACTGAGTGCACAGGTTTAAGGCATAGCAGTGGTTCATGTCTTTTATCCTTTTATCCTTCCTGATTATTAGACTTTTTTTTTTTTTTTTAGGGAAAATACTGTTTTTTTTAATATAGATGAAAACCATAGAGAATTTGGACCCTTGGTTTTCCCAGTTGTTCTTCTGTAAGACAATGTTATTTACCCACTGAGCTTTTGGGATGAAGGGTAAACTGAGTAGACTTTGTTCCTTGCTTATTTTTAAATAAGATGACAGCCCACCACAGAGAAAACCCTTGAACTGCTGTTCTGGTGCCCTACAGCACCTTTGGGCGGAGATGCGTCTCAAGGTGAAATAACAGCTTGTTTTCTGTTTAGGCAGTCAGACCTTCACAGGGCCCTATCACACCTCTCTTCCTGACCTTACCTTACTTCTCCTGCTCTGTTGAATTTGAAGTCATTCCAAAATATATCACGAAATTTTAACAGTCGTGTTTTGGATCTGGTTCACAGGGCTGGCAGTAGAAGCCCTGACATCTAAGGAGGCTCCCTGGAGACAGCTGATAAAACAGCCAAGCTGACTCCTGGAAACTGGGCGGACCCAAAGGCCTCTGCTTTTCACTTGGTGTCCACTGAAGGTGATTGACTTAGAGTGAGCAATTGCTGCAGACTCTGCAACTTGATCCTGGAGTTTATGTACTGTGTAAGTAACCTTGAGATAGGGATAATTCATAACCTTTACCTGACCCTGGCTGTGCATCTCAAGTGAACAGGAGCTCTTTGTTTGAGGTTTTTGGAGCCATGGGAGGTATATTTAGCTTGTAGTCATGAATTGACGCTAAACATATGTGCCCAGAAAGCTGCTCCTTCATTCAGTTTGTGAGTAAGTATTGATTAATGGAAGTAGGAATTTGTACATGTATTGAATTGCTGTGTGGAATTGGTGCCAAACCATCAATAGGTTGGCTTGGTCTTTTTTTAACAAAATGAAACACTTGTTCTGAGGGAAGAGGGACTTCGGATATTGATAGGTGAGTGATATAGTGAAGAAAATCAAGAGCAGTCCATGGTCTACATGTTGTGAAATTGCCAACAAATGGACAATTGATTTAGCATGTTGCAGACTTCTGAAACACCATGCTGATGAGGAGTGCTTTGGTGATGATGGGATGTGTCGTGCACATTGTACACAGTCAGGTTGTAGCAGGAAAGCATGTGCTTTTGTGGAAAGGGGTAGTATCAAACCAGTTGGGACCAACAGCCATGTTAGGAGGTTAATGAAGGACTGTACAAGTTGTCTCCTTGATGATTACCCAGCTCCTGTGGTAAGAGTGTTTATGGAGTTCCTTAAACATTTGGTTTCAATCCAAATTTGATCTATTCTGGACATACGGACAAAGCATTTATGGCTGAAAATTAATCTTGGATCTTGGAGGTTCTCGGGGAGAGTGACCTTCTTGATATAGTAGTAGTAGTGTCTGTGACAAATTCAGTTTCAGTGACTCTTTGTCTGGCAGTCTGAGGTCTTGAGTTGCTCTTAAAGAGGCACAGCTGAAGGGCTGCCTGCTTCATGGGCAGCCTTGAAAACCCCAGAGCATGTCTCGTGGTATCCTAGGCTTTGACAAGTCTTTAGCCTATTGCTTTTGTGGGTCTGACTTGGAGCTAAGGACATGGTATACTGCTGGATGGTAAGGACATTCAGCCCATGGTATGCTGCTGCATAGCTTTGCTCCAAACCTAGAGCTTCTGGAAGAATGTGGGAATCGTGTCTAGATTGTGGCAAACCTTTAGTTAAACTCAGGCTGGTTCAGATCAAGTGTTCAGCTTAAACATTTTGTTCTCAACAAAATATCATTTTTCTAATCTTCTGTGTCTGTGATTCAGCACTCACACTTCTTCACTGGGCAGAAAATGGATTGTGTCAAAAAACCTATGACCTCACATTTTTTTATGCCCTAGGAGAAGCCAGAGCCTTTACACCCCTGGCTTTTAAGCCTTTTTTTTTTTTTTTTTTTTTTTTTTTTTTTTTTAGAAGAGGTTTGCTAGATGGTGGCAAAACCAGCAGTGCTGCTGCTCTAACAGCAAAACACCTAGCAGTGAGGTGGTGGTGCTGAGGCCAGCCTTGTCCTCTCTTGCCTATTGGGTATGGAATAGAAATTGTCTGCTGCACGTCTGCTGGGATCCCACAGGCAGTAGGGTGGAAGGATGCAGCTCTGCAAGGCTGTGGCAGTTGAAGTTGAAAATGCAGCTCAACTGTGTACACCAGGGGTTTTCCTTTTCCAGTAAGATGTTTGCACAGAAAATTAACTCCCGTTCAGCCTCCTGTGGCAGATACATGTTACGTGCAGCCGTGCAAGATGTGCCTAAGTGATAGCATGAGTTGTGTCCCTGCTCATTTGAGCAAAAACGCACTCAGAGCTGCATGTGCGTATCCACAGCCTGGATCTGTGTGTGAGGATGTTCAGGAGAACACAGGCTGACTTTGCGTGGTTGCATACACATGTCCACATTGGACTGTCAGCACATACCAGACCGCAACCTCTGCCCCAAACCAGCTGGCTAGGAAAGAACCTGATATCGATAATCCAAATATCAATCCCAATATCAGTCAGAGAATAAAGTGTAGCAGCTGGCTCCCATTGGTTTTGGTCTCTGAGCTCTCAGACTAAAGGCCTGATGATATGCAGGTTGGATAAAAATGGATTATTGAGGGTTTGTCTGCATGATTTCCACATGCTGATACTTTTAATTCTTTGCATCAGCCAACAGAATAAAAAAAGGGCGAAGAAAAACAATTTACATGAGCAAATACTAGAACTATATCCTATCCTATTATTTTAAAATGTCTCTGGGGAATACGATGTTTTCTGTAAAAGGCAGGGTGCCTGGCTTCATAAACCCTGCTAAATTACCACCTCACAACAGCCTCCAGCAGCTGTCCTAGTTCCCCAATTCATTTTTAGCATTTGAGAATTAAAAAGAATACAAAACACACGCTTTGAAGACAAAGCTCCCAGTGGATTGCACACCATGGGGAGGGGGCAGCTTCTTCTGACTCGTGAAAGCTGACGTTAGCCAGCCCCACCAAGGAACAATAGGATCAGAGAACGGGGATTTGTTAAATCAGCTTTAACTTGTGGAACTTGCATTTATGTGCATGTGTTTCTAGTGGAAAACTGGTGATACTATTGGAAGTAAAACTAGCTTTAAAAACGAGTTAGTTCTATCCACATAGGAGCTCTACAGGGAGGGGGTATTAATGTGAAAAAAGGAAATGGTCATACAAAATACCTCCCTTCTGCCAGCAATATTCTGCATTTTCTTCAGCAGATACTGAGTTTTGTTTGGGGAAACAAGCTTAGCTTCTTCTGCAAGTGGAATCATAATGATGGGCAAGCATCAGGAGACTTTCAAGTGTGGTTGTTTTTCAGGTTAATACATAATAGGCCTGGCTCATGTCTTCATTCTGGATGAAAGACAGAAGAGATGTGAGTGTCTTCCTCTCTTTTTGAGCAACCTCAAAAAATTTAGCCTTCTAAAAAAATATATCTCGTCTGCATGGCAATATGAAGTAATTTGGAAAGTTTAGGATCATTAATAAGATTTAGCCATAGCATTTGTCTCTAACGCTGCTCCTCTGCTGCTGCTCATAGGAGTTTGCCTTTATTTTTTGGAAGTTGCCATTTTGTTACTTCTTGTAATTATGCTTTTACCTGTGTATTTATTTGTAGATGTCACTCACCTGCTCATCTGCTGTCTCAGGGAGTCTTCAGCTGTTGTTAATGTTGCTGGTTGCCTTTAGTCCAATGTAAAAGTTCATCAGATTGAACATGAAGATAAACTTGTAATGAAAGACATGACCAATTATCCAAAAAGTGGATAAGCTTGATCTCTTTTGAATTTTGTATTAAGTATATTTTCAACCTTCAAATAAGAGCAAGTCTTGTGTGCAGTCTGTATTTGAGTTTCTGTGCTTTTTTCTGGTTTGCTTATTATTAGCAGTATAATTAGTTTGTTGAGAAGCTTAAATATTTCCTGTATGATCACTTGTCTGTAGTCCTTATAT
This sequence comes from Elanus axillaris, assembly GCA_026212715.1. Classification (NCBI taxonomy): domain Eukaryota; kingdom Metazoa; phylum Chordata; class Aves; order Accipitriformes; family Accipitridae; genus Elanus; species Elanus axillaris. The sequence goes on along the minus strand of JANZLQ010000002.1, from coordinate 28,111,820 downwards.
ATGCTCTATCATATTTAGTGCCAACAGCATAGTTTTTCACCAAATCACTGATGTTGGAAGAACACATCCTTTCCTAACATGAAAGCTCCAGTTACTGGCTGTGAGCAGTAATTGACTGCAGTAGGTCTTTGATGCTCGTAAGTATTTAGTCACTCACGCTGTGCTCCTTGAATCAATAACCCCTTTTGGTCTGTAACCTGATGAAATTGCTTAATGGATAAAATTTTGCTTGTGTTTCATCCACTTAGCTATTTCACTCTTTTGATAGGTTTGCTCCATCAAAATAACTACTGAAAATGATCACGTACTTGGATGCCTGTGACAATGAACATGATCGTTATTTTCCCACACATATTCCAGCACACAGGTAACTTGCATCCTTTGAAAAGAACTGCGATAAATATGTCCTATGCATAAAAGCAGAGTTGCATGAAAATCAGCAGATGCTGCTGGGGAAACGGAAGCAGGGCAGAGAAGATCTGACACAGGAAAGCTGCTGGATAAACGGCTGCTCATATTATCTGCACAAGCATGTAACTTGAGCTGCTGTCAGTCACAGGGCTTGAAGGGACAGGACAACCTGTCGTCTCTGTGCGTGAAACCAGGTTATTCTTAGTAAGCAGGTACGTTGTAGGAGAGCTCTGTGTGGGATTGAAAACATCCAACTTGTGGAACAGAGGCAATGGTCATGTGCTAGATACTAAAGGGGTAGGCAGAGGTGAAGATGTAGAAAGCTGAATTTGGAGGAAATGAGAAAAAGAATAGGGTTTTGGCCTTAGCTGCTTGATGAAAAGGAGCCAAAGGATTAAATTCTGCTGATGTGGATGTTGGATACCTTGCTGCAAGTGGGGATATTTGGGCATGAAGAGGTTAAGCTGTCTATGCTCTTTTGTTTTGCCCTGCCTCTCTCTTCAGAAGATTTGCCTATAAAGTTATTTTTAGATGCCTTGTGAGCAAGTTTTGTGGGAAGACAAGCAGCCAGCAGCCCCCGGCAAGCTGCTAAGCCCACCCCTCTCAGCTTACAGCATGTAATTAGCAGATAATCATGCCAAATCGCAGACTCCAGCAGGCTAATTTTATCGCATGTGCTGACATCGGTAAGCTTGTTGAAAGTAAGTTGTGGGTTGTTGGTTAAATGTGTTTCCTCAGTTGTTTATGAGCTTGTGTTCCCACGTTTGCTTTATAAAGGCAAGATCAAATGCAGGTCTTGTCATTTAGCAGCCACTGGTGTTTTGATTAGCTTAGATAACACAGGACATTTCCTAGCATTAAAACTGCATTTTATTAAGACGTGGTTGCTGCTAATAGTATTTCCAATAATACTGTTGTGTTTTGCTGCAGGGTTGGTATGGAGGGTGTTTGAGCTTTGATTCAGCAATATATTCAAGCACGTGCTTTGAGGTGTACTTATTCAGCTAACATGTAATTATCTGTTTATAAATGTATATATAAAAAACTGTAGGTGCCTGCTGGAATTGAGCTGTAATTTCCCATGATCTAAATGGGAATTAAGCATGTATTTTTAAGCTACATTTATACTTAGGAGTTTTGCTAATTTGGGGCCTTAGTGACTGCTGCAGTTTTCTTTAGCAAAGAAAAATATTATGTCTGATGGTTGGGCTGAACAGCCTTCAGGACCTGCATACCTCTCTTACTGGTGTGATAAAATAAAGATACTTCTTAATAGAAAACACAGCCCAGAGTCATCCATCTGGGTACAATAAATCTGAGGCAGGTAGATACAATAAAAACTATCATTGTTTCCTCCTGATAATAGGAAGATTAAGTTGGCCAAGGTTATGGGGTCAAAAATAGACTCAGTAACAGGAATCTTTGGGAAAGATGACCTGAAGAATGTGAGAAATGAGCCCAACCTCCTGCTGTCTGATTTCTTGCCCACGGGCTTGGAAAATCTAACTATGGAAGAGGTACCAGCGTGCAGCAGGCAAAGGTGGTCTGGGCTGTCCCAGAGGTCAGCCAGGGAAGGGGAGCATTCGGGTTCCCTTGGTTCACAGAACTGCCTTTTGTAGGGTGATTTTCTCTGCTTGAGGGCATTTTAAGCTATTGTGGACAGCTGAAGGTTTGGGAACAATTCTGTGGTGGCCAGAGGAAAGGTGGGGATGGGGAACGGGACATGGGACACACAGACACACACACCCATAAGGTCTTTTCCATTTACAGGTGTCTCTGGTTTTGCATCAGGATGTTTAATGAATAGTATTATCCACCAAAATGGTTCTCAGTTCCTGCCCAAGCCTCTTCCTTGCAACATTTTGGATCTGGCTTTATAGAAACAGATGTCAAGTGTGGGAATCAGCCTCCCTCAGGTGAGCATTTAGTGTTTTACAGGAGAGAATAGACCTTTGTAACCTGTGTTCATTTTCTGAACACTTACTGTGACAAAAAAGTGTCTGTAGCTGAACTGGACAGACCTTGAGGATTTGCTGCAATATTTATCCAAGTCCACATGGCTCTTGGCTGTAAGGTCTTGCATATAGTCTCACCTGTGAGTTTGGATCTTTGTGGTAGTATCTTGTGCTTTTGGGCTGAATAAGAAAAGCAATGGGGGAAGTAATAGTTCAAGCTGACGGAATAAAAACCCAAAGTGACCCTTTTCTGGTAGGCCAGCAAATAAATATTTGTCTAGGAGATAAACTTGGTTCCTTTTTTCTGTAATCATAACGGAGGCTGCATGTATAGAGGAAATATCCCTTGTGAATGCAAGCCAAAATCATTGGGCTCCAGGCATGTTTGAGTACTCTGCCTGTCATATGGCAAATTAATTCAATGGCAGAATGTGGCACCATTGCCTCAAGCAGGCAAGTGCCATTCTGCAGGAAGCATAGTTCATCCTAATAGCTGGCTCATGAGCAGTGTATCAGAGTAGCAATGAAGTAATGTCTTGCATGCAAGAGTCGTGGCAGTAGCTCCAGAGATGGGATTGCAAGTCTGGTTCCATCGCAGGTCCCTATTTTCCCTTCCATCCATGTAAAGTTCACTTTGAAGCAGTCATTGACTGCTCCATCCATTCAGATTCAGGCAGTCTGAATTCGTGAGTCTTGTCCAGGTCTCCACTGACACTGTTTTCTGTTGTCTAAAGCTATTTGTGGCTCTTTAGAGAGAGAAAAAGACCTGTTAGTGGAAGCATCACCGTATCTTTATTTGGGCAGATGCTGACAAGGAATGGGACAGTTACCAATGAGGGTGCCTGTCCCATAACTTTGGGGTGTGATGTCACTCGATACTCATTTGAACATATAGACTGTTTTTGCCAGTTGCTTGTCAATAACTTGATTTGCTCTGTAGCAGAAGGAGGTGGGAGGAGGAAAATCCTCCAGCACGCTCATGGGATGTGTTTGGGTTAATTTCCAGAGCTGTCTGGGGGGACAGCACTGCTGTCACAGTAGGGATGGTTGTTTCAGTTGCAATTCCAGCTCCCAATGGAACTGCAGTTTCATTTTGCCATGACCCTGTGCTGTTGCAGCCACATCATGTGGCTGGCTCACTGTTAGATGCTGAGTGCAAATGATGTGATGGTCCAGGCTCTGAGCACACTTAGGGGCAGAACATGGTCAGCCTTCACTGCCGTCCTTTGAAGCTGAACTCTTCCAATGAAACATTTCACTGTGGAAAAAGTGGTGAATTCTGTTAAAAACAAGATCCATTAGAGTTTTTCCAGTCAGATCTGTTTATTGCACAGCTCTCTCAAGAATCACAAATTATTAAAAACTAATTACATTAACCCTTTTGACTTGGCTTCCAAGTCAGATCTGAAGACAGATAGAAAAGTTACTGTTGGTAGTTCAGATCCTGCCAAAAACCTTGTGAGAACCAGCTACTGAGATTTCTGTGTTTAAGCACTGACAGATGGAAATAGTATCTGATGCTTTGGCATTCTTTAATTGAGCACTCAAAGGCATGACAAGGTCCAATGGCTGGAAACTGAAGCCAGAAAAATTCAAATTGGAAATAAGGTACAAATTTTTAAAACTGAGAGTAATTAGCCTCTGGAACAGTTTACTGGGGTATGTGATGGATTCTCCATGGTTTGATCTTCAAGAATGCGTGTCTTCCTCAGAAATACTCTATAGCTCAAATAGAAGTTAAAGGGCTTGATACAGATTTTTTTTTTAAATTGCAATTGTGTGACCTGGATGATGCAGGAGGTCAGCCTATCATATCTGAAGAGATAAGAATCTGTGAATCTGAACCCAAACATGATTCCTTGATTCCAAGCCCTGCATTTAAACTTAATCCGGACCTAAATTTCCCCCCGTTCATTCAGTCTGCTCAGAGAAATAGCAGGGATTTTCCAAGTCAGTAACTTGGAGAGTTTAATGCAGTCTTTTCTTCTCAGCCCAGGAAGGTCTATGGGGGTTTTGGCTGAAGCTGAAGAGCTTGAACCTTCACTTTGGGCTGTACAGAATGGCTCTTTCTCAGCGCAGATCTCAGGTGGTTGTTAAAGTCCCAGTTTTATGTGGTTATCTAGAGCTGGCCTCATGGTCAGAGGTGTTGCTGAGCATTTGCACCTTTGGGAGTCAGGTATTCACTCCCCATTTCCTCGTGGTTCCAGGAACACCTTTCTCCCCTGCTTGTAATTATGGGGATTTTGCTCATCTTTAAAGTTAAATTTATCTCTGTGCCATGCAGCTCTTATGCTCTCTGGAGTTAATTAGTGGCGCCACAAAAGCTGAATCATGAAGTGCATCATTAAGAATGGCGCACAGGTTAGAAAAAAGAAAGGCCAGCAGTGTTTCAGGCACCTCCTTTTTGCTGAGTTTACACACACTTATTTCCCCGGTTTCACTTTTTAATGGCATGTTATAACGACTGGTGTCTCAGCCACAGGGACTGGATGCTCTTGCCAAGAAAAACTGGCAAGACAGAAGGTGGAGGAGGTCCATTAGTTGGGTCCAAGTACCAATTTCTCTAGAGGGGCTTTTCTTAACAGAGAGAAACTGTTTGGCACTACAGGGGCAAAGCATACCTGCAGAGCAAATGGCTTTTCTGCGTCTGAAGACATCTACAGACCATGGTAACAATGCAGCAGAAATATCAGAGCTTGATTTTAAGGGACACCTGAGAATGCAAAGGAATTGCTCTTTATTAAAAAGCCCAGACCAGAGTCTCTCTTGGTGCATATCGAATACAGATTCTTTCACAAGGATCCATTGCTAGAGTGGGGAGGAGGGAGGCGGGTGGAGAAAAGGAGACAGGGAGGGAATTTAACCCTTAAGGGCCTTCCCTTGAAAACCTTCCTTTGCAAAGAAGCTGTTGCCACAGGAGCATCTCCTCACCCATGAGCGAGTTACTTGCTGTGTCTGTAGAGAGCAGCTGGCATGCTTTTGTGGGAGAGCTGTTCGTCTCTCCTGTTTCACTGTGTTAAAGCAGATAATCCTGTGTATTCTGGGTTGGAGGGAGAATGTGAGGAAAGTCTTTGCATGACCTCTCTAGGCTCAGTCATACAAACCTGAGCACCCTGATGTTTGGTTGTGTAACATCTGCTTATTGCAGTGCTCAGAAGTACCCTTAGGTTTGGGGGAGCATCTGACAGAAGATTAACATAGCATTTGGGGTGCTTCACTAGGACCACAGGTCCTTATGTTTTTGTTTATAGTACCCTTGTTGAACTAGCCTTTTGGGGTTTGGTTAAACCACTGTCTTCTCTGCTGTGAGCAAGGCAGAAGAGACCCTAGAGCAGACAACCTGCCCCCAAAACTTTCCTCCTGACCTCACTAGCTGGGAGCTAGCTCAGACTCCCCATGTGATACTGGGAGACACTGAATGCAGATAAGCACTTCAGTGTTTTGTGTTGGACTTTGGTCATTATGGGTCTCTCCAGGACTGTTTGCTGACTCCTGGCATTCACAACGACCTTTGTTCTCAAAGAGGTCTTTGCTGCTTCCCTGCCATCCAACATGCTCAATACTGAGATCTCATCGTCATCGTGTACTTTGGTATTTGTGTAGGAGAAACCTGGCAGACGTGGTGGTTGGGGAGGCTTTGGAACATTCATGTGCTGCCTGCAGTGAAGTGTTTGCTGCCTAGAGTGATTATTTTGGGAATGGCTCTGCCAGCTCTATATGCTGTTCTTCTGAAGCCTTGGACTAGCTCCATGGAAATCCTTCATGGTCCTTTGTTTTTCTGGAGGTGGGTAGGATGGACAAACATAACACAGCACAAAGCTTGTGTTTTACTATCCATAACTTGTGTAGACATAGGTCAAAGGTTAGCTGGAAAGAGCTGAAGGCAGTGATGGTCTTTTTTAACTCTAGAAGATGCCTAGCAGTTTTTGGTTGGGCAAAACCCTACCTCATTGTCCTGCTGCTAACAATACAGAGGCACCCAATGTGCGCCACAGCCACCAGTGGCCTGTCTCGAAGAGCATCATCCTGTGATGGCTTGTTCCTCCTTCAGTTCTGCCTCTGCTTATGGTCCTGTTCCTGCCAGCCTGTTGCCTTCTCTGTGCCACTACAGCCCAGGAGAGTGGCCAGCTGAGGAAATGCATGGTCTTCAACCCCATTTGGGGCAACTTGCCACTTCTTTTGCTTTTTGAGGTAATGTTTGTGTCACCGGTAGGGATGACTCCAGCATGGGAGGGCAGTGCTGGGACTTCCTGATCCAGCAACACCAGAACTGAGCATGCCAGCAGAAGGATTCACTTGTGTTGCCCATGGCAGCATGTTTGCTGCTTACTGATCTGAGTCTTTGACCTGCACACAGAAGACAAAACCTTAATTTTTCTCTTGTTCCCAGTATCTTTATTTTCCTTCAATCCATACATGAAATCCCTTATCAGTGTTGTGGAATTCCTTGCTGTTGACCTATATTCATTGCTATTAATGTTTCTTGTCTTCCATGGGCAAGAATAATTATTTATTACTTTATGATTTGGCTTTCCCTTGGCCTCCAAGCCAGAGCAGCTTTTAGCCAGCACAGCCTTCTTTCTTTTCCGCAGGACTGTGGTTCCTCTGTGTAGGCAGTAAAAAGGTCTTGAACAGTTCCCAATTATCATTCACAGATTCCTGCTCAAATTCTTTCTCCCAGTTGTTTTGCTTTGTAATTATTTTCAGCTTTGTTAAGCTGGCATTTTAAATCATCAAGTAGATACATTACTCGTTTGGACTTTATTCTATTTGCACATAACAAACGTAATCAAATCAGTCTCTTGTACCTAAGCTGCTACTATATTTTCACATTCTGTCATCAGTTCTCCTTGATCTGTAAAAATGAGGCCTAATATAGAATTTCTTCTATGTTAGATGCAATTGTTTTTGTGTCTGGACATTTTCAAGTATAATTTTAGGAATTCTGAGCACATTTCTAGTATTTGCAGCACAAGGCTCCAACATATGGCTTTCAAAATGAAATCCCCATAGAAATGCAGCTCTTTTTCTTGAGTGATATAATTATATTTACAATAGATCAGTGCTACATTAAAATGATAGCGTTGTTAGTAATATTGTACAGAATTTTGAAGAGTTCAGTAAATATTTCTGTTTCTTACAGGGAAAAAGGAGGTTGTGTGATCATGTCCTTTAACAATAAAACACCTTTTATATTGAAAGAATATTGTATAGCAGCTCTTAGTTAGAGATAATAAATACCAGCAAGTTACAGCTATGTGGAAGAAATTTAGCTTTGTACCATTATTTTTTAAGGGATAAACAAGGTGGCTCACATAACTACGGATTTTTCTGCCTGACATTAATCCTAGACAAAATAATGGAATTGCTGATAGGGCATGTAATTAGTAAAGAATTAAAGGGATTAATGTAAATAGTGTCAATCAACATGGGCTTATAGAATATGGTTCTTGTCTAATTAGTTTTTTTTTTTCCATGAAGATTACAAGTAGTGTAGATAAATGTAATAGTACTGATGTGATAAATTTCTGGAAAGGCCTGAGGATCCTGGTCCAACCTCATGGCTGACCCTGCTTTGAGGAGCAGGTTGGACTAGGTGACTGCCCGAGGCCCCTTCCAATCTGAAGCACCCTGTGGTCCTATGAAAGTATTGCCTTTGCCTATGAATAAGTTTTTATACAAGGCTGGAATGATAGAAGACCAATTAGGCATCTCTGAAATGGATAACAAACTGCTGTGGTCTCCAGTTTTAAATGGGAATTTTTCAGTGAGTAGCGGTGTTTCTAATGGAGTCTATCTTTGAGGTGAGGTCAAAATCTGAAGAAGAGATAACTGAAATAAGACATTACCAGTGCAGAATGATTTAGATCCCATTAGTAACCTGGATGAAAATGAGCAATGTATTTTAATAGCACCCGTGTAGAGCTGGGCCATATCCTGGCAACTGATGACTCTGAAAAAGATGTGTGAAGCTGTGGGGACCATCAGCCAAGTGGCAATGTCATCTTTGGGTGTATAAAAAGAGGACTATATGAGACAAGGAGGAAGGTGCTCCTTCTGCAGTTTCCAGTTGTGGCTTTAGTAGTTCAAGGAAGATCTTGATAAATTGGAGAGAACTGAGAAAAAAGGTTTTAAGAGTTGTTAAATGATTGGAAAGCACATCTACCCACCAGAGACTGAAGGAGACAGTTTGCATCACCTAATGAAGAAGATGATGGGGAGACTTGAACACCCTGGTGGAGAGAAACATAAATACAATAAAAAGGCTAACTTCAGCAAACAAACATGCAATAAAAACCAGTGAGAGATACTGAAGGTAGGTAAACTCTGACTAGACATAAACCACGTTTTCAGCAGTGAGAGCAGTTAACCACTCACAAAAGTGCACCAAGAAACACGAAGCTTTCTGTTTCATTGGAAATTTTTACATGTTTTTCTTTTCCTAAAATACCTACTCTAGTTTTAGAAGGATCAGTTCTGGGAAGTTGTATGGCTTGGGTTATCCAGGGGGTCAGAAGTGAAAAACTTCTGACAGTGGTCTCATCTGGTTTTGCCATTGATTAATCAAACAACCCCTGACAATATGTATGCTACTAGCTCAGCTGCCTGTGTGTCGCAGTGTAACACAAGAGGCAGTTTCACAAAAATAGGCTGATCTAGAAGTGAATTAGGAGTTCTATTTGTTTCTTACCAGCTTAGATGAGGATTTCTGGAAGAACCAATGAACTAGGGACTGAATTTTCTGAAAACCTTGTTATTTATTAAAGCACTCCAGATACAGATTAATTCACTTAGCTTCGTATTGATTCCTTCACCTACTTTGAGACGAGAAGTGCATCCATGCAGACAAGTGGCTCGACAGGCTCCTCGCATCGCTGCATCTCCTGGGAGCCTGTTTTAGGGGACATCTCCAAACCATTTGTGCAGCCTCTTAACTCAATTTAGAAACATATGGAGGTAAATCAACACAAATCCCACCAGTGTGGACATTTTAAAATCAAGTTACATGTCTCGAATCACTTCAGGCTTTATCATTTCATAATCTAGCCTGTTGCTGCAGCGTGCTGGGAGCAGCAGGGACTCCCACAGCACACCCACCCAGGCAGTTAATGTCAGTCTCTGCAGCACAGATTTGTCCCCTGTCAACCCACACTGCCACTGGGAGGTACTGATGCTTTCCACTGACTAAGGAGACACCTGAGACTAGATGCAATGTTCAGAGGGTAAAGTCAGGAGAGATGAACCCCTCCCAGAACATGTGCCTGCAGGCTGCTGAGCCAGCATGTCCCCACTGGTAAGCTGATGTCCTAATGGACCGCCACTCCATTTCCCTTTCCACCCAATGTGGCTGTTAATTTCCGTCGTGATTTGGCTCTGAAAGTCCCAAAATGTTTTTAGCTCCTGAATATTTTCAAGAGTTCACCTAGACACTTGGAAATAGTAGGGAAAAAGAACAGGAGTGTGTAAGTGAATGTGATTAACGGGTCATGGTTATTCCCAGATCCTTCTCTTAAATATAATTAGTTCATTACAATACATCCACATTACAGAACTTCTATAAACAAGCATTAATGCCTGTCTACTCAGACGCTTTAAAATCCTGATCTTGGAGAGGAAAAAAGATTTGGAATAGAGAAAAATAGCAATTAGAGTTAAATGGCAAAATGGATAGTTAATGTGTAGCAAGGAAAACTCCTTTTAGTGGAAAATGTTTTTTATGTTAACTTTTGTAAGAAAACAGTTTTCCATACTTGTCAGGCTTGACAGTTAAAGTTAATGGTGTTAAAAAACAGAGTACTGAAAAATGTTCCCTTCAGTGTAAAAGATTTATTCAATGAGAGTTTGCCTGAAAAGTTATTTTGGCTACTGGTCCTGGCTTTTGCCTAATGCTTGGAACAAAGATCCTTGCTGTGTTACCAGGATGGGGACAGCCCCAAATTCATGACTTCCCAATTAAGATGACATGACCTATTTTCTTGTATTGCTGACCTATTGTTGACCCCTTTTTAAAAAGAATGCCACCCTTCAAATGTCTTACACCACCACCACCC
>JANZLQ010000002.1:28071609-28083592 GCA_026212715.1 Elanus axillaris | reverse complement strand
CCAGCAGCTTCTCACAGAAGCCACCCCTGTAACCCCCCCCACTACCAAAACCTTGCCACAGAAACCCAATACAATTATGGACCAGATTCACTTGTGGGTCTGGCATTTCTAGTTAAACCTCTCTCACTTGTTCTGCATTTGGTGGACTAAGAGCCACCACTGTGTAGATAGGCAGAGGGAGTCAGCCTTCAGCATTTGAAATGTTGAAAGCATCCTGGCCTATATAATAAGTGGGTTGTCTTGTTAGAGGAATTTGTGGTTCTTCAAGAACTGTTAAGGAAGTTAATTAAAAATTATAATCTCTAATAGGGTACATGACTGGAAAGCCAATGTCCTGAGTACCTGAGGTGTAGAGTAGTACAAACTCAGATTGCAATCACTGCTTTCTAATTCCCATCCTGACTTGCCCCTCAAAGACTTCAAATTTTGACTGACTACAAGCTCGAATGAGCTCATCAGCTCTCCCCAAGGCCCATCATCATTCTGCTGCTTGTAAAATAGGTTTCTTTTGCCCTCTTGCCCCGGGGAAGAAGTTCACACACTGCACCCACTGCTCTCACTGTTGCCTTTTGCCCTGTGGCACAGTCAGCGTGCCTCTTTGTGTGCCATTTCTCCCTGGAAGAGGCACTTGCCGTGCAGTGTATTTCTGTGTTGACCCCCCTATGATCCTTGAATATTTTGCCAAAAACCAGCAGCCAAAGGAGGGAATCATCTCTCTGGTAACAGCTATGTTCATGGGTCAGAACGGTAGAGTCTGGAGAAAATCCAACCTGTCTCCACCAGCTCTTCCAGCTGCCACCCCCCATCATCATTTTCCTCCTTTGATTAAAGAGCAACGTGGATTCAGAAACCCCCAACAAAAGCCAGCCTTCAGAGGAAAAGTAATTAATCCTCACTTGACTCCATATTTGTTTTAAATTAAAGTTCTGGAGGAGTCCATGTGCTTTTCATATTTACTCTTCCTCCATGAGAGGGACTGGCCCAAGATGGACATTTCTGAGCTGCTCAGATGGCTACATATTAGAGTGATTACAATTATCAGCAGTGAGATTAAGGGATTTGGGTTAAGAAAAGAGGGACTTGGGGAATGAAAAAGCAGAAGGAAGGCAGAGGAAGAAAGGAAAAATGCTTCAGTACCTTCACTTACAACCTAGAAATAGCTTGTGTTTGCAGTCCATTAGCTCCTGTTGCCTGGTTTATTTTTAGTGACCATAGTCTCAGGTACCACGATAAGTCCTTTAAAGTGTGTGCACAGTTGGAGGAAACAAGCCAGATTAAAGCAGAAAAGAGGCCCCACAATCTTGCCAGCTTCTAGAAGCCAGCCTGAATTGACTGCTTGCTCAAGGTTGCCGAAGGTTCAGAGAATATAAAGGCTCTTGCAGTGCTGTTTGCAGAAGATTTAATGGGTCAGTCTGTTCTTTTTGGCTATGCTGAACTGTATGTTTCTGAGCCAGGTGCTCTGACTTCTTTAGTGCCAAACTCCCGATACAGTCAGTGGGGCTGACTTTTGGGAAGTGCCTGGCCTTGACTGGCTTGAAGCTATTGATCCTGCCTCCAAATGATTCAGGTGGGTCACTCAAAATGGGGACATCACAAATCAATTTTTTAAACCCATGCCTGGGCATGCTGCACCTGGGTGCTTCTGTCTGCTGAGCCTGGAAGCTCCACGCTGTGGATCCTCGTTCCACTTCAATGGAGATCATGTCCTGGGCTTTCTTATTAGCATCAGCAAGGAGGATTAGTTTGATACGGGTTTATTTGTAAGGACTAAACACCTCTTCTACACATGTCCGAATGGGGATGTGCAGCATTGACTTTGCTCTTACCTGATCTTGGTGCCATTCAGAGTAGGACCTCTTCAAAAAAACCTCTGTAACACTTCGCGCTCAGCAGTCCTGTGGTAGCAGGATACAAAGTTTGGTGTTTTTTTTTTTTAATGCTCTGTTGAGGGACAGTGAGTTAAGATGGAATGATTTGTATCAGGAGACCCCATCCACCCTCCTCCAGCCCCCTGACCTGTTCTGGTCTGCAGCAGTCACCGGAGAGAGGCCAAGTCTTCCTGTGCTCTGGGCTGGAATGTGCCTTGGACATTGAGGCTTCTGCAGATGTAGGTTTTTCTGAGCTTGTGCAAACTCTGACTTCACAAAAGCTTGTAAATTGCCCACGTTTTCTCAAGGACAACCACAGGGACATCCCCAATAAAATGCCTGCTCCAAAGTGGGAAAGGCAGTGAGGAATTTTTAAAGAAAATGTTGCTTGAACTATTTAACTTAGCTGAAGAATGTTATTTTTGCTTCTATCCCCATCCCAGAAAGGGGCAGGTCATTTTAGATATAAATTAAAGAGAAAATATTGCTGGAGGCAGATTGTTCACCTGTAAAATCTCATCTCAAATCATTAGTTTGGCAAAGTTGTATAAACAAGTGAGGGTGAGAAGCATTCAGCAGCTTTAAAACTTGATAGTGTATTGCAAATATTCATAGGCAATTACATCAAAATAACAAGTTTTAAAGAATATTAAGAAAATTTATTATTGGAATAGGCCAGAATTTAAATTGCTGCCTTGTGTAAATGTAGATACGATTGCCTTTCATTTCACGGTCACCTACTATTTTTTTCAGATACCCTATCAGAATATTGTCAGGCATTCAGTGGTAAGAGGTGAATAGCCTCGGTAAAGGATGTGCTATCGGATGTTTATGCTGCTCCTGAGAAACACTCCATAGTTCACTGACAGTAGTATCTTGGGACTCTTTATCAGGAATGTAATAAGCCAGATATATGGCAAAATTCAAAACATACTTGGTTTGGACCTCTGAGATCTGGAGCTCTGCAATTCACTGCCAAAGCAAAGCTGTCCCAAAATTGACCTGAAGAAACTTCTTGCATTTTGGTGAAGTCCTGGAAGTTCAGAATAGCAGAGGTGAGAGGCAGCTTTCATCTGCTAAACACTCTGTGCTTTTTTAAAAAAAGCAAACCATGAAATTAATATCGGACCTGATGAATTCCGAAATACTTCATTGTTTCTAACTCTTTTTTTTTTTTTTTTTTTTTTTTTGCAGTCATTGCAATCCTTTCTGCCCCATGAAAACTGGGTATGTTCCACTGGTCAAAACAAAGCAGTTCTGTATTATTCTGACACTAAAAACATAGTAATGAAGTGGACTGAAATCAGATTTACTTCAGTGGATTAATGAGAGGCAAGTTTAAAATGGTATTATAAATAATACCTTATAATTACAATGGGAATGATGAGCACCCTTAATCATGCCTTGCAGCTATGTTTGTTAATAAGAAAACAAAGCAGAGTAGTATTGTGACATATTTTATACTATTTTTAATGGAGTCTACAGTTTTCAGGCCAGATTTTAAGACAGAGCAAGTAGTCTTTCTTGCCTCCAATATAAATAGGCTGCTTTACACTGGCCAAGCCTCTGACCTTGTTTTGCTTTAAAAAAGCTCTTTCCCCCCAAAGTCTTGCAGCAGGGAAGGAGAGCGGATCTGTGGGACTCTGGTTCTTTTCATTTGAAACTCTGTGCATTAATCATGGGTTTGACGCACTAAATGTTTCTAATTAACATCCAGCTTAAAACCACATGTGCTTCAGCCCACGTTCAAATGCTCGAGCTGCACAGGTAACCTCAGGAAAAGCATGAACAGATGGCAAGACATGGCTGAACTGAAAATCAGGCAAGGTATTTGTCCACTTTAAGCAAAGCGGAAGCCAGAGCAGCACTTGTGATTTAAAGCTGCTGCACAGGCCATGTTCCAGTACCTTGGGAACTCCAAGTACTCTGTCCCAGAAGTGTGTCCCACTGTGTGTGCCATCACAGGCCTCTCACCACGCTTGGCTCCTTGGCTGGTGGAGGAAGGTACTCATGGCCCATGTGGCTTCTGACTGCTGGAGTGGTTGGCACTGATTTTTCTGGGAGCGGGGAAAGGCATTACAGTGCTCAGTACATGGGATAGCCCAGAGACGTGGTGGATACCCCATCCCTGGAAACATTCAAGGTCACGTTGGATGGGGCTTTGAGCAACCTGATCTAGCTGAAGATGTCCCTGCTCATTGCAGGGGGGTTGGACTAGATGGTCTTTAAAGGACCCTTCCAACCCAAACCATTCTATGATTCTATGATAGCAGCATCAGCAAGGTTGGATTTGTTGATATCTTTTGAATGCTGCCAAATCTTTTGATCTCTCAACTCACAAAAATAAGGTTTGCTGCAGTCAGGCTGGTAGCTTCACTGGTCATATGCCTGCTCCATTGGTGAACTCTGCCTTGTATCATTTTAGTGCTTTTAGTGCCATTCCTGGAACTGCAGTGTCTAGGGAAAAGCATTTGAAAATTGCACATCATTAGCATGCCGAAGAGGAGGTAATGTATGTAAAGCATTTGACCTCCTTTTGGCTTCTGCGGCTGGGACAAATTCTGATCTCATTTGCAGCAATGCAAATCCAGAGTATCTGCATTAAGCACATTAAGTTTAGTGGAGTTACTCTGAGTTTATACTGCTGCACCTGGTAGATGGAGGATGTCACTAGCAGCCTTTTCGTGACCCAAGGGAAGGAAGTAATGAAGGCAACCTGCAAATGAAAGGATGAAGACAGTTCCTGACAACAGGTCTTTTGCAGGGGTGTGAAATTTATTGGGAGTTGCTGCATGCTCAGCATTATTTAAAACCAGCTCACACTTTTGGTGCTGGAAGAATGGAATGAGGAACCTTACTATAGGCATTGAGTTTTTAAAACATGTCAAAGGCTACCTGGGACCTACCTGGAGAAAAGGTTGATTATAGATCGACAGAACAGTTTGAAAAAAGTTGAAGTATGGGGAAGGGTGAGTTTTTTCATTCCTCATTTACCTCCTTTTTCCAAGAAGGAAGGGAAGATGGGGAAGACTTTAAAAAAACCAAAACTAAACAGAAAAGAAGTGGGGAATGAAAACTAAAGCCAGTTTCCTGCACAATTAGTTATTTTGTGGGATATTTAATTCTTCCCACAATTGCCCATTTTTTTTGTTCTCTCTCTGCATATGTAAAAACACCAGTGAAAGATTCACCACTCACTTTAGTTTGGCTAGTCCCCACCACACATGCTCCAAATGCAATATCACTAACTATTCTCAGTATTAAAGAGTCATTTTATTTTTTTCAAATATACAGAAAATTCAAAACATCTGGAAACTAAGGACTTCTTTGTGTGCAGCATTTCCAGTCTGAGTCCCAACAAGCCCAGAGAACCTGTGCTTTCCTGGCAGTGGATGCAGCAGAGAGACCTGATTAACACAATGGAGAAGCCTGACTCCAGTATTGGATGCACCTTGGAGATGCTTGCATTTCTTCATCACTTTTTCATGGGAGACAGCCAGATATAGTGTCAGCTTTCTCAGAAAAAACATAGTTGGTCTGTCACCCACACGCGTCGGATGTTAATATATAGATGATTGATTGTGAAAATATTTAATGTTCCAGTGAGAGCCTTTATTCATCCATGCAGAGAGGCAAGAAGGGACCTTTGGCTTTGTGGCACAGTTTATCCATCTTGCTGGATGCCTGTGTGGCTAGGAGGAGGGAAGAACTGCTGTGTGGAGAGAGGCAGCTCCTCTCCCTTTATCTGAATCCCTCTGGTTTGGGTCCCAGTGGCTGGACACATACGGACCCTTCACCTCATCACTGGGCAGCCCCATCTCTGCCAGGCATGTGTGGATTGGCAAAAGAAACTGCCTTTTAATTTGGGATGGGGGAATCTTGCTGTGAAATGAAATATGGAGAGCAGAATAAGAGTTACCTATGAGGGCTGAAAGGATCTTTTCTCATTCACCAGGGCCAGACTCTTCTGCCTAACTGTAGTTGCCACCAGGTGAACGAATGGGCCCCAGCTCCCTGCAGACAGATACCAGCCCGCCATGTGCTTCCTCGCCTCTTAAGATACCTGCCTAAAGCAAGCAGATATTAGCCATGAAAGTGCATATTTTTCTCTGTTTCATATCTCCTTTTTACTTCCAGGCTGTGTCTGTGGTCAGTTACCTTGTGTGTCTCCTCCATGTTTCATGCCACAAGGTTCGATTTTGAAAGGGCAGGCTGTGTCCTTGGCTGCTCTCTGCATGCTGCTCAGGTCTCATTCCAGAGGTGTGTAAAGCCTCTCATTTGGCATTATTAGACTTAATTTGGACAAAAATGCCCCTGATTAGATCTTTCTTACAGGACCTGGTTGTCAAATAGTTTTAAATCACAAACCAGTTTGTCACTTTACTTTAGATTCTTAGAAAATCCATGCTGTGCTTTACAACTTGGTAAGTGGAGAACATGCACTGGGATTTTCATGCATGCTATTGCTTTCTATGCAGGAGAAAACCCATAGCTGGTGAAAATCTGAGGCTATGTTTATTAGGAGGTTCTGGAGCATTTTCTACATTTCTTTGCTGATCCCAGGTAAGAAGTATCCAGCTGGAACTGATGCAGGTGTTTGGAGAGAAAAGGAATGTGATTGAAAATATTTCCCAAGCGCAAAGGTAGAAGTGGTTCATGCTAAGCAGCATGATTCCTGTATCCCATGGGATGCCTTGCTGTGTACTGGTGGAGCACTCCTCAGTGAGCAGTGATGGGAGGAGGGAAACAACGTTAACTTGCAGTAATCAAGTATATGAAAATTAGTAGGCGGTTGCCGTACAAGCGTTGTTTGACTGAATTTCCTCTTAAAGTGAATTTGACAAGCCTGGAAGACAGCATTACGCACAAGTGCTTCTGTTTGCTCCCTGTGCAGCTATTTGCAGTAGCTGCCAAAGACCTGACAAGCTCTGGGCATGGGTAAATTTCTTCCATGTGCTGATTTGTCAGGTCTTGTACTGTAGAACACGTCAGACACTGGCAACTGCCCATCTGTGAAAGGGTTTGGTGGCTCCTGTGCTGTCAGTGGGCTTTTAATGTAATGCTTGCAGAAATGAGGTGTGTCTGGGCTGGCCCCTCATTTGACCAGTCCTTTTTATTTTTTTATCAGGTTGACATAATACACCTCCCTCTCCCTATGAATGAATGAATGAATATTGATACAGTCATGTTTCTTTATGAAAAAAAAAAAAAAAAGAAAATAGCACAGAATAAATGACCATTTGCCAACAGCCTTCCAATGTTGAGCTCTTACATTCTAGGGATCTGGAGCAGCCCTCCGAAACTGAGCCAATGTGCTCTTAACAGAGGAAAGAGGATTCTTCAACTCTTCAAAGTAGAGTTGGTTTCTGCCTTTGCAGCAGGATTAATTAACTGACTTCATTAACAGCTACCTGATTGTGATGAACAGGAAACAGCTCTACCGGTCAGAGTCAGATTCGGTCCAGGCTGTATCACAGACCCTGTAATTAATGCTAAGAACTGAATTTATCACAAGATGTTTTAATGCAGAGTGTATTAGGAATAACCAAGCCTGAGATCTTGCTGCACTGCTGCCAGGAGGTCCCATATAACTCTTGAGTTTGTGAAAGCCACAGCTGCCAGGACTTAGTTTAAGCAGTTATCTCCAGGAAGCGGTTGCCTCTTTCCTGCCTGTGTCTGGCTCAAATCCAAAAGCACAGACGAGACTGAAGGAGAAGTGGGTGACTGTGACCACTTTTATTATCTTTCCTTTTGTGTCCTCTGTGTGGATTAGCTTGGGTTGGACAAAGCAGCATGAGGGCCTGAGCCTCTCAGTGTGTGTTGAAGGCATTGTTAGAAGGGGCTTTAATGCTGACTAGCAGCAGACTGAAGAGGCTGAGCTTCTGCTGATACCCAATTAGCTGATTATCCCAAAGGGAATTGAAAATGAAGGTTATCTTTCAACTTGTGATGAGCTTCCAAATAAATATTCAACATGCATTTAATAAGACAGTTTTATGCATTATTTAA
Organism: Elanus axillaris; assembly: GCA_026212715.1. Lineage (NCBI taxonomy): Eukaryota > Metazoa > Chordata > Aves > Accipitriformes > Accipitridae > Elanus > Elanus axillaris. Next base: position 28,075,715 of record JANZLQ010000002.1, on the reverse strand, counting down.
GTATCAATTGATGGATAGAAGACGAAACAGTACACTACTGATGCTGAGGTGTGAAAGGCAAGGGCAGAAATCTGGTGAATGAGTCATTAAAGGAGATTTGTATCACTCATTTTACTGGATTATTATTTACACAGTAATCATGAAAAGGATTTTAGGAAGAATTCATTTCTGCATTTTGGTTGTTTGGAGATTTTTTGTTTTTAAAGCACGAGATGAGCAAGGGTACAAAATGAATGAGAAAATTCAGGAAAAGGGGATGTTAAGGCAAAGGTGATGCAGCCTCCAGCTCAGGGCAAGATCAGCTTTTCTGGGGCCAGGGTGTAACTTTGTCCCTTGGAGTTTTGTGCCTGGTCAGAGAGAGTAACTGTTTCATGTCAGGGGCTAAATCTTTTTCCTTGAACTTGGAGAGTTTGTTTCTCCTCTTGCTTCTGGCATATTTCAGGGTGGACTTTGCTGGGGGCAAAAGCCCTCTCTGAGGAGTGAATCTGCTGCTGAAGGGCAGTCCAGCTCCACATATTTAGTGGGAATTTTTAATGTTGTGGACACTCAGGGGAAGTTTTAACTGTTGCTTCATTCAGACTTGCTGGATTGATTTTGCAGGGAACAGAGCAATAATGTGGCCTATTCATATGGAGAAACTGTGTGGCTGCAGGCTCCAGCATGTTCTCCCCCGGGGACTGATCCCTGTGTTAGAGATATCTAACACACCTGACAGCGATGCCCATTTTTGACCTGTACTTTCCCCTCCCTAATATTTTTGCTCCTCCGGTCCAGGTTACCTGAAACATTGATGATGTACTTTTAACTTGGTCCCATCCTTGCCAGAAACCTGGGACTTGGACCAATGCACTATGGTTTCAACACCATGGAAATGTCATTGAAACTCTTCTGTGGGATAACCGAGAGCAGGATCAGCCTTGCAGTCCTGGCAGATACCACTAAATAAACTGCTGACCTCTGAGACAGAGTGAAAACAAGAATGAAAGGAGGAGAGTGGGTTTTCTCCCCACCACGTCCCTGCCTCTCCAGTGCTTTGTTCTTCAGCTGCCCAGTGGGGCTGAGCTCTTCCTGGCAGCTTAGGGTAGGCTCTGTTTTCCCTAACACCCAGTGGTATTCCAAATATTATTTTATGCACTTCTTTAAAAAAAGAAAAAAGAAAAGGTGCTAAAGGAAAAGGTGCTAAAATAAAAACAGGGGGTCTGTCCTGATTTTTGGTGCTTCCTTTTTCATCTCTCTGTTAACAAATTTATTTATTAATCTAGTTGGGTTTATTTGTCTTTCCTCTTACAAAATGTTTTTCCCTCCAAAGGAAAAACCGCCAATGTGTTATTTAAAGGGAGGTCAGATCCTAGTGCCCTTTTCCTTGTTGATTCGGTGTTTGGATAGAAAACTTAAAGAGTGGGGTTTTTAACAGGATGCTGTTGCAAAATAAGAACCTGAGTTTAATTTGCCTTTTGCCTTTAATTTTCCACTTTTCCCTTCCTCTTTCATTCAGTGCAACATGACCTATTTTCTGTATATATGCGATTTCCCAGCCTAATTTATCTAGTACCAAGTATTTGCATTTTCATTACTTTTAAGAAAGATTGTATCTCCATTTTAATTGAAAAATCACCTGTTTTATTGGAAATATAAATGCTTGTCAAATGTTTTCACTGATTTTTATAGAGATTTGTTTTAAAGCCTTTATTTTGCATCTCATATTTTGATGGTCTCTTTAATTTGGTGCACATAGCTATATTTCTATTATCTTTAAATGATCTCAAGCATATCAAAAAGGTAGATTTTTCAGAAGAGCTCAGAACTAGAACTCTGAATAATTGATTTTTTTTTTACTTTTGGTTGTTAAACTAAAAAATGTTTCCTGATTTCTTTCTGATCACAGTAAGAGGAAGATTATTTGGCAAAATAAATAGAATACCCTAAATGTTTAGTTTGATTCATTTTGTTTCAGCTGCATGCTTTGAAACCATTTAAATCCCTCTTTAAAAATTAAATACTGATGATTTTTTGAAACACATGTACTTAGGAAGGAAAACTTTAAATCTTTCAAAACATCTTCAAAATGCTAAGTAGAAACATGTTTTCTCTTCCCAAATATACCCATTTTCTTCTCCCTTAAAGAAGTTATGGCCTCTTTCTTACTGTGTAGTAGTTACCATGGGATGATTCCCATCCCTAGTTACTGTAGGCTCACTGAAAAATCAGCAAAGAAAAAGGTATGTCTCTGGAAGGTGATTCAACCCTTCTGCCTTTCTCTAATAACTGTAGGGATAACTCTCCTAAATTATGTTCTTTCATATATTTAAGGTCAGAGGGGGCAACCCTGGGCCTGTGGATGTACTATGTTAAGGGCAGCATATATTGTGAAGTGCTTAGTCTCATTCGCACGTTTAGGGTGTAAATGTATTGTGTTATACAGCAGAGGCATTGGGAAACAGTGGGGTTAGTAAGTGAAAGGCATTAACATCACGAACAATATGTAGATTAGTTGATATTAACAACCACTTTCATTTAGATGAAGTTGATGAGCCATCAGAGGAGGTTCCTCCATGGAGCGAGTATTGTACCAGTGACCTTGGGTGGGGGCAGGAGAGGTCATACTGTGAAATATGGTAATACTGTTAAGGGCTCCTGATGCTTTTAAGGTGATGCAGGTATGTATTAATACCAATGCTTCATTAGAGTCTAAGTAGGGTGTTTCCATCCTTTTAACAAGATCTGTTTTGCTGTTTCTGCTGGATATCCTAAAATACCACGTAGTGTTTTGTCTGGTGCAGGCAGTTCAGGAGTGGGTGAACTGATTCCTGTAGGAAATATTTAGAGATCCAGACAGTCGAAGGCATGATGGAAAATATTTAAACACAAGGTGTCGTATTTTTATTGCAGGAGCTTTCTGTAACTGTAAAATGCGAGTTTGCTGCTTATTTTGGAAGAAGGGCTAACAGTGTTTTTATTATCTCTGAGCATGCTAAACTGACTCAGTGTAATGTAATTAATGAGGCCATCTTCCATTAGAGGACAGTGGTAAGAGCTATTGCTAATTACTTCACGGGCACTGGAGAAATGTTGCTGAAACAGGAGCTCTCAGCACCCAGACGATGGTGTAGGAAGATGTTGATTCTTTGCAAGTCACCAGCTGCAGCATCGTGCGCTTTTGGTTATTGCTGCAGAAAACTGTACTGCTGCTGGCGATCGAGTGAGCGCAAAGAGAGCAGATGAAGCTGCTGCTGCCTGCCCAGAGTGTGGCCCCCAGAGGACTTTGTTGGCTCAAGGAGCAGATATTTGCTCACACCAACATAACCCCTCTCCACTGCCAGTATTTCCTTTGGTCATGCTGGGACACCTCTAAGGATAGCCCGGGCCATCTGATAAGAGCCTGGACTTCAAGCTGTTTCTCCTGAGTAAAGATGTGCTTGACGGACAGTTTTGTTCTTTGCAGTGGCATGAATGAGACTGGAAGGTCAGTGCTGGTAACCTGATCCAGGAAGTGCTGAAATGTGATACAGAGTGTCAAATATAGAGATCAGTGCTGCCTTCCCTCCATGTGAAACACAGGAGAAAATGCTACTGTTTTATAAACTTTCCCCAACTTCCCCATAATTGAACTTACGAGTAGAGTGGCCTGGAAGAGACTATTATTCCCTCATCCATTTGTTCAGATATACAGACATATGAGTGCTGGAAACATCTAAAGCCTTATCTAGCCTGACCTGCTGAATAGCAGACTGTAAAGTTTTGTCCATTAACCTCACCACCGAGCCCACTAACTCATTTCTGGCTAAAACATCTCTTCCAATCTTGGTCTAAAGAGACCATTTAGTGGAAAATCCACCATTTCCTTTAACAGTTTCTTTTAATGGCTTGACTGTCTCTCCATTTAAAGTGGTAATTATCCCTGCTGCTCTTGCCATGTATCTGATCTGTGGTTCACTGTAGTTTGCAGTCTGCACATGTGAAGGTCAGGACTAGGCTGGAAGGTTGCTGTAGGTTAGGAGGGAGATGATTTGGGTAGAGGGGATGATATATAGGTGTTGGGGATTGGATTGCAGACAAAGGGCATGGGTCTAGTGATCCCTTGTATCAGGAAGGGATGTTTCAGTTAG
>JANZLQ010000002.1:28018728-28071509 GCA_026212715.1 Elanus axillaris | reverse complement strand
TTATCACTCATATTGGGTCGGCTGCATTTCTTCCTCCGCCTTCTCAGGCCCGAACCTATGTCGGGGATCCTCCCCGCGTATAGGAAGCCTGAGGTGTAAGGTTCAGGTCTCAGGAGTATGACCATATTTTGAGCTGTAGCCCTTAGCACTGGGGTTTATTGGTGGCTCAGTGAGGGCTCAGGCCAGAATCAGTGCTGCTGTCTGGCGGGATTGCAGGGGTGTCGGCAGAGCTGGATGGGGTCCTGGGGGAATTGCTGGAGCTCTGCAGAGGATGGCTGCTCGCTGATTCAGCAGGTTCCTGCTGGGTTGCCTTGGTCAAACTGAATGAGAAACTACAGTGTTCCTCCATGCCTTGCCTGGCTGGAGTGCTTTTCTGTCTTTGTTATCACAAGCCCTAAATTCACTCACAAAATCATTCAACTCCTTGTTTATCTGCTTCCTTGGGCTCCATAATTACAGCTGCTGCTGAGACAGCAAAGCATGGTTCAGGAGACCACCAGCACAGCCCTTGGGGAAACAACGAGCCCCCTCTACATCGGGATGTGCTTTCTGCAGAGTGTGTGAGTTAATGGATAGATTTGCCTTTTTCTGGACTGAACAAATACGGCAAGGCGCAGCCTGCTCCATGCTTCCGTAGCGCTGCCTGACGAAATGAGCAGCAGCCTGCTGGCTCCCGCAAGGTGAGCAATATTTCACTGGGGAAAAACTGTGGGTGAATATTGTGACAGGCAGCCTGGCAGCTGGAGGTTGCCTCCCAAACAGCTTTGGATTGACCATCTCTGTTTGCAGAGTGTGTTTTTTTGGAGCTTGTCATTTTAAAGGGCATTTATTTTAATGTGTTTTCTTTGGATGGCTATTTGACAGCAGAGGAATCAGCTCCAAGAAGGAATGGCATTCCTTAGACTTTTACCTCAGCATGCCTTGACTGGTAGCTCTGGCTGTCAATGGTGCCCAGAGAGAGTTTTGTTGATGAAAACCTTTCCTTGGACCTCTCCCATGCAAGTCCTGAAAGAATGAGCCATTTGTTTGGAGAATTGTCATCTTCCTCATGGACAGGTGCCATTTTGAGTGAAACCATCTCGAACAGCACACACAACTCTCATGGATGTTGCACAGCACTGTGGCAAAGAACAGACTTTGAAATTCACTGAGTGGAGATTGCCAGATATTCGCGAGCTGATGGATAATTGACGTCAGGAAATGTTTGCAGCTGGCTGCTCATGAAAGCCTTTGGGGAGCTGCAGAGCCTATGATTTTCTTCCTTCCGACACACCCAATTTCTAGCAGGTCAGTGTTTGCATCTGGGGCAATTTCAGTGGGTAATGGTTGTTGGCAAAGCATAAAGTTTATGACCCTACAAATGGCCTGATGGCTTTTGTTCTCTTCTTGGATACATGGTGGAGAATACCTCAGCTGTAATGGGGTGAGCCAAGGTCTGGAAAGAGAGGCAGGCTTGAAGAGCTCAGTCAGTTTGGCTTGCTGAAAAGAAAGTTTGGAGGCAATGTGGTCATGGTAGGTAGTTCCCGGCACCAGGAGAAGATTTCTGATGTATAACAGATATAAGAAGATCCAGTGGATGGATATTGAAGTTAGGTTGGAAATAAGACAACTGTGGAGCAACATGGTAATTACCCAGTGGAGAAGCTGACCAAGGCAAGGGGGAAATTCATTCTAGCTTAGATTCTTCACTTTGAACCTGGATACCTTCCTGGAAGGGATGCTTTAGTTCAGCCGTGTGTGAGCTGGATAACATTACACACTGATGGGAAAAACAAACTGAAAAATGGTGTCCTGGATCTTTTCACACACTGGGCAGCTTTCCCTTGTGTTACTGAGCTCACTGCAAAAGCAGTCATTTCACCATTGAAAGGCAGTAGCTGCTCTGGACTCTGCACCTTTTTAAAGTTACTTTAATGGTAATACAGAGGGCTGGGTCTACACTCCTTGAATGGGGAGAGCTGGTTACCTGTCACAAGGACAATTCAGAGTACTTCAGTTTGATGCTATAAGTAGACACATTCGGCCTCTCTCCAACATGTTAGGGGATAGGTGTGAGAAATACAGATATGTGCTGTGGCTGGCCAGCTCAGAAATCATGAACTAAAGAAAGAATGACCACACTAAACAGAAAAGTTGCTTCTTTTTTCTTTGTCCTGGAAAACAAAATAATATTGGGACAACCAAGTTGTTTTGTTTTACCCCAATATTTTGCTTCATTTTGCGGTTATTTCTGACTTGTATGTTGAACCATTTTTCTTTTAAAACATAATTGGCTTTTAGACAAATAAACAAAAATGTCACTTTGAAACAAAACAGTGAAAAGTCTGGTTCTGAAAACTGGCAAAATGATCTGGTTGTCAGGTCTGTGCTAGGTATTGCCTTCTCTCTCTCCCAGATATCTGTGCATTGAAGTCTGCTTATGACTGCTGATGAAGATCTCAGCACAGCCAAGGCAGCAATGGTCTCAAGGGAATCAGTGCCATGGTTTATACTGCACACTTTTCAAGGCTGTAGCAAAACTTCAGTAGTGTGGGCAGTGCTGTGTGGCTATGCAGGTGCCATCAATGCATCCAACAGTTGCATACACACTTTCTTGGTGGGAGCGAGTATTGGGTTTGTGTGGCAGGACTGTCAACAGCCCCCGTTGCAGTCATATGAGGCAGCAGAGCTGTACACCCAGGACCAAAAGCCATTTCTATACAGTGTGCGTAGTGTTTGTCTCCTGAAAGGCTTAGCTATGATAAGGCAAGGTGGAATGGGATATAAATCACAATCAAATAGCTATGGTATGATGCTGCATTTTTCCTTTTTCTCTTTGTGATATTCCTTTCAGTTCATCAGTTTTATAGCTAGGGCTTGGAATGGCTCTGTGCCTGATTCTTGTTAAAAGTTGCAGATATCTGTTAACATTGGGCAGCTGCTGTGGCTGTTGTAGTGTTTCTGGGCTGCAGGTCAGTGTAAAGGGATTTGGATAGCATAGTTCCATCTGAGGGGCTGTCTTGTTAATTCTGGTATGTTGAATGACTCCTGGAAGTGGTTTTCCTGGGCTATCACAAGGGTTTGTAATAAATCTTAATGAGGCATCCCTGCTATGGTAAATCATTTGTTTCTCTAGTAGGATCATGGCTTACGGTCTCCAGGGAAAAGGAGAGGAACCTCAAACCCCATGTTGAGATGGTGTCAGTGGTTACCTGGCTGTTTACTATCAAGCTAGAAAACATTGCAGCAGTCACCCAAAATCCCCAGGACGTTGTCTGCTCTGTGTAAAAGTCAGCATTTCCCTCTGGAGGCAAACAACTGCTCTTGAATGAGATGCTTTGTTTTAACCCAAGGGACTCTTCTGTCTCCCTGCCTCTTGTGTTAAAAAGGATCCAGGAGGGATTTACAACCAGGTCAAGAGAAAAGGTGACAGAGCCAGAAGTAAAGCCCACCTGAGCAAATGCTCCCATTGCTGCTTTCACTTTGTTAGTATCTAGCAGCTCTAGCTGAGCACTGATGCAGTTGGGGTGAGACTTGGAAAACACCTAGAAGGCAGCAGCTGTCCTCTTGTGGATCTCAAAACCTGAACTAGAACTGAATACCAGAGTTGGCCAGTTTCACAAAGGTATATGACACATTAGACTAGTCCTGCACCTTTGCCACTGCCCCGTTCCCCTTCCTTTCCATGTTACATGTTGTTCTGGGTATTTTCTTACACCATTTTTGCTGTCAGCAGTAAGCATACACATCCCAATGGGAGGAGATTTCCAGGGGAGGAGGCAGAGGAAGCATGAGGCAAATGGGCTTGGAGAGATCTCTGGGAGCTGAGACGTGTAAATTAACATCGTTGCTAATTTGCCTTTCTCTCAATAGAGATGGCAAAATTCATGGGTGTCAGTCACTGGTGTGTATGATGGAAGACAGATCCTGTCAGAAACATGTCCATGTGGTCTGGGTGGCCAAGACGCTTACAGAGTAATTTTTAATTCATTAGTGCGTGACCTCTTAATTAAAACATTTACATGCTTTGTAACTAAAAAAGGTCCTAAAGGATCAGATCTAAAACCTGTTGAAGTGTACCTAAGTCTTTAATTGACTGTAGTAGGCTCTGAATAAAGCCTTGAAGTAACTGTTAATTTGGAGCCCTCTGAAGGGGTAGTGTAAGTGCTGTGCTGGTAAAATACAGGTTGGACAAAGGTGATGGGGAGATAAATCCCCAAGGAGAAGAGGTTAGGTTACAGTGATCTGCATTGCTTAGTTAAATGGATTCAAGACAGCAAAATTATCTTAATCCAGGCAACTGTTTTTGTGTGTGTAATCCTGTAAGTGGGTTAAACTTGTAGGATGGCAAAGATTCATCCCATTAAACTTGGGGGCTTAGCTGTGGCATCTAAGGTAGAGTGTCATTGCCCTCTATATTGGAGAGAGAGAGGAATTGATCTGGATTTTAGTGGTCTCACTGCTTTGGTAGCTGCCTTTTCTGTCTTTTTAGATGGGGAGAGAGCTGAGGAAAGTGCCTGCTATTTGGTGGGGACAGTCTGGATCTATAGCTTGGAGGGATGGAAATTGGAAAGAACCTGAGAAATATTGTGGACATCCCTGGCAGTAGGAATTCTAGTGACTTGCTGGGATTAAAAGGGCTGAGGTGCCCTCGGATTAGTTTGGGGGATTGTTTTAAGATGAAATCTGTTAAATTTATGGAAGGGATTGTATGACAAAGCAGTAGAATTCCTAGGTCTTGAAAAGCATACCTAATCTGTTGGTATCTCCAGTGGGTTTGAAAAAGATCAGATCACTCTTTATTTGTACCGTATTTATATAAATTCAGTGTTCCCTGGCTGCTTATGTTCACCTTTGAGACCAGGAAGGAAGGATTTTCTCCCTTGATGCATGGTTTCTGGTGGGTGCACTGGGGAGGCTCTTCCAGGTCTCTCTAGCCCTGGAGCCTGCAGCATGGCAAGGAGTAAGCAGCTCACCTCAGACCTTCTGGTGTCATCATGTTCTCTTTGCTGCCTGACTGTTGCACTCAGTCTCCAAACCTGGGGTCGAGAGAGAATTTTTCATTCAGGTTCATTTGGAAAGGTCTGCAGGGGATTGCTTGGTAGTTACAGCATTTCTTTTTTCTTACTTTTTTTGGTCATGTTTGTTTTACCCACCTAAATAACAAGATCTGCTTCTCATGTTCCCCTAAGAGCCATATTTAACAAATTCCCTGGTAATGCCCTCTGTGTGTTTCCTCAGCCTGAGGAGGAGCCTTCAGCAGAGAGAGCCTCTGCCACACCATTTCTGCCAGACTTCACGTGAAAGGTAGGAAAAGAGATGTAAGGGGGTGATGGTAAATAAGGCCTGTTTTGAAGGGGAAATGGAGTGCAGGCCTGGGGAGAGACAGACACAACTGGAATGCAATTGCTGATGGACTGGTTAAATTTAAAAGGCAATGACCTAGGCCCTGATGTGTAAGAACTTCAGCATGGCTTGAAACTGGCATAGCAATAAAAGGACTCTTGTTTGAAAACAAGTTTCTTTGAAGGTTAAAGAGCCCTTTAAAGTGAGCTGCACCATCTGGCATTAAAAATCCATGGATCCTGGGCATGGAGATCCAGTGATACAGCTGTGGAGTGCCAGCATCCTTCATGAGTGACAGATCTCCATCACCTTGCCACTGTTCCCATCCAGCACTAAGAGGGGTGCAAATCCTTCATGACTGGTTGAGCGTAGCCATGCTGCTATGGCTGTAGCACAGCACCTCAGATGGGATGGTGCAGAAGGTGATGAAGGGGTAGCAATGGTCCCCATAGGTAGGAGAAGGGATGTAGATGTAGTTAATGGAGAGGAGTGGTAGCCACTGTGTTTGTCAAAAGGTCTGGCACCCCCTAACTCCAGGCCACCATGTGATAGACATTAAGTATAGGAGAGCCTGTAGCCATCACATTTATGTCTCTTGTCCCTTGCTAGGTCCAAACCAGACCCCAAAACACCTAACAAACTGAAATTGTTAATATGGAAGACTGAAAGCATGAAAAATTGCAGTGAGCTGCCAGCTGAGAGTTGGGGCTTCTTTTTGGCACTTTTAGATGAAAATGTCTTAACAGTCCTGGAACTTGGTAACACCTTCTGCTGCTGTTTCATATCCATTTTATTTTTTGAGGTGAGCAAGCTGAACCAGTTGTGGTAACACACTTGAAAGCAAAGTACAAAGGAACAGACAAATATTGCTATTTCCTATGGAGTAATTCTCCATAAATGGTCCCTTAGATGCTGGGGGAGGAGTTTCATTGGTGATACTGCAGTAGAATTGTAAGGTCAGGCTCAGGAATTTGGTTGCAGATAAATGAGACCACGACCAAAGAGGCAGAGCACGTCAGACCCACCTACTACTGTTTGCCACAGATCTACTGCCTTAGCATGGCAGAGCTGCTTCTGCAGCCAGCAAGCTCCATTTTGAATCGCAGCTTTGCCGATGCGAGTGGCAATATTCCCATCGTCTTTCAGGGACAGCACTTTGCCCCCACGCTTTCTAATGTGCAGCTGGATCTTTCCCAGTGATCCCATTAAGGCTATTCAGGGAGCTGTGGGGAAATTATGTTAAGAAGATAATTATAGGGTAGCCCAGATAAAAAGACAGGTCAAGAACAATTTAAAGAGTTGGGGAATGAGTTCAGTCAGCTGAAGAGGTGTCATAAGGTCTCTATTCTCTCCAAGATGTTTTCTCACTGCCTCGGATGAAACTTTAACTGCAGCTTTGCACATGCTCTTCTGGTTTTCAGTATTTCCCTGGCGCAAAAACTCTCCTTGCTCTATGTATACCAGGTACTGGCAGAGCTGGAGTTAGCTGAGAACAGTTGGATTATAGGATTTAGAGACAGATGGGACCTTTTTCATTATATTTTTTTTATGATTAGCTCACAACATAACACGTGAGGCAGTCACGTATTTCATATTCACACAACAAATTATGCATCTAGTATGAAATAGCTCTCGTTTCCTTCTCTGAAATAGAGTATGAATTTCCATCTGGAATATATAATGTGGTTTCCATATGTACAAACAGAGACTTGTTACAAGTATCAAAGCAGAAAGAACGTTTTGGATGATAATGTGCTGTGGAAGTGTCTGTCCAGTGAATGCATGCGAGCTGTCAGTTGATGCACAAATCCTAAGACAGAGACCTAGCTCCAGGGTGGGCTTTAAGCCCTGGCCCTTCTGGTTAAGGATATTGAATTTAAGATAGCCAGTGCTGGAGTGGGCTGTAATGCCGGAAGTCCAGTCTACCCAGACTTTATGAACAAGAGGTCAAACCCACTTTTAGATCTGGAAGATACTTGGTTTCTTAATTTTCAGAGCTCACCTTAGGTGGGTGCTGAGTGCCTGCTTGTGTGCAGATGGTAAGTGTGTCCTGGGGAGCGGGCTCAGGTTCGTGCTCTCACTGTTAACCTCCTGTGTGATGCATCATTCCCATTCTGGAGTCAGCCCACCACAAGTGGCTGGAACAAGCTGCTGCGAACTGTTGCCATAGGCCTGTTTTGGGCACGTCTTCTGATGGTAGGTTGACAGCCCTGGTGTTTGGTGTCTTTCAGTGTGACTGGAGTTAGTGCTAAGCTGAGGCTGTGGAGAATTTCTATTTTGGTTACCTCCAAGTCAGACAGACAGTCTGGTCCACTACAAGCCAAAGGTGCCCCACCACCAGTTTAACATCTTAGTTTCTGGTTAGTTTCCATTACACATAGAACATGTCACAGTTTTCACTTTTTTTTTTTTTTTTAACTTATCATATCCTCAAAGCCTGTTTCTGAAGGGCAAATGGATTATTTATTGCACAGCGCAGTTTTGTGAGTATCTATGGAAATAGCATCTGGTCTCCAAATGGAGACCTTCTCCCCCCTCCAGCTCCTTAAGAGAACATGACAGTAATTGAGCAATAATGAAATGTTTCAGGAGGAGTGTCAGAAAGTTCAGAGTGGTATGGGGGAGTTATAAATCTGGGCTGAATTTGGCTTGAGGAAGAAACTCCGTTATAAACTTATTAGCTGCTGACACCGTGGTTCTCTCACCTTGCACAAGATGTAAAGCTCACCTCAACACCGTCACACTGCCTTTCACTTGCACCTGACTCAAGGTGCTGCCGTCTCAGGCACCACTCCTTGCATCCCAGGAGATCAGTAGCAGAAAGATCAAGCACACACTCCGATGCATGCGATACGCTCTGGCCAGACCTCTATGTATTGCTCCTACCAGAACAAACCTCCTTCCCACTGAGCTGGAGTTTGGGTTGCTAATTCCTGCAATAAGAACCTGGGCCAAACCTTTATGGGGGCAATCAGTACCTCTGCCATTTGAAGTAATTTGTCCCAACAAAATATTGAATCCTTGGCTTCAGTTTTGTTCAGACTAGCTTTTGGGTACCTAAATGGAGACTTTATCCAGCAGCTTCATAGCCCTCTGTTAATTATTAATGTTGTTTCTAATTTGTGTCTTGGAAAAGATTGCTCTTTTCCTTTCCTTGTCAGAACGATGGTTTTAGAAATAAATCTGGATTTTCAAATTCCAAGCTGGGAATCTTTTAGCACTGGAAAGCTATATCTGACATGTCAAATTCTACTCTTAGATTGAAATAAGTTGCATCTAGCTTTCAACCTAAAATTTGGTGACTTACCTCAGGAGATTGTATAGGCTGTTTCTACAAACAGTGGTGGGAAATTGGCACTTCCAAGTGATGATTCATCTCACCTATTTTACATACCTCTCTTAGGGTTGGATGAAGGTGCATGTTTCCACGGTTGGCAGAGGTGTCTGGGTGGTGGTTTGTGTTAGACACCCCACTCTGAGACTGTCAGGACATACTTCATCTCAACAGATACAATGATTTGCAGTGTAGACATCTATAGCTGAGAAGATATCAAGGTCTTTCACCCATGCAGAGAAATAGGTACTTGTAAGTTGTGATTTAACTGGGCTGTCTAGCTCAGATGGAGAGGGGCATGCAAATATTGAATACTGTTGCTTAAAAATTATTTCTGACATTGTCTAGGAATGTCATCAGCCAAGGTTTATGTCTTGATTAATTTTTGACATCTATTGTGCAGTCATTTCTTGATTCATGTGACTTGCAGTGTGCAGCTAGTGGCAGACCCTAATCAGAGCATTTTTGTAAGTATGTAAAATGGCTGATAAAAGCCTACCCACTTGACAGCTTTGCAATCGATCAAACCCATGGTCCTATCAAGGAATGAAATCAGGTCTTCTTGACAATAGAAAGAAAATAATATGGTGCATCGCTTCCAAACTGGTACTTAGGTATCCTGCATTCAGACGAAGTAACGCAGAAACATATAAGGAGTCTAAAAATACTGGTCTGACTGAAAAATATTCTCTTCATCTGGCTTTGTGAATCTTGTGAACTCTTGTTTCTACAGTCAATGGTTACAAAATACTGCTAAGTGTCTTTTGGAGAGAGTTGTGAAGGGATCGCACATTTAATTAACAGTGGTTGCATATGTCTAAATAAATTCCCACAAAAAATGACATTTTTAAGGAGATCTCATGACAAAATTGCTCTGGAGGCAAAGTTAGGGTTTCCCAGTTTCACATTTAATTAACTTAGTCTGACTTTTATAGGGCTTTGTGTTATGCATTTTGTTCTTCAGTAAACAAACGGCAGAAAATTAAAGCAGAGCAACTGCCAATGAACAGTAAATTTAATTGAAAAATAATGAGTTGCCATGGGGTGCTGTAGGGTTCTGCAAAGATAACGTTATTTATCTTGGAAAAGTTCCACTTGCATTTCTCAAAATGTGATATATAAAAGGAACAGAAAGAAAAAAATATGACATTAGATAGGAAAGGGCTAAGGCCTTATTCCTCATGCTGAATTTGGGACTGGAGTTTGGTGGAGTGAAAAACTGATTTCCTGCGCTCTGTGGCAGCTCAGTACAATTTCCATCTGATGCATCGCTAAGTGAAATGTTGTGTCAGGAAGATAAGTGACTGGAATTTGTAAGGTCCAGATGAACAGGAAGGAAGATGAGCATCAGTATCACAGGAGGGGAGAAACTCGGTTCTTTCATGGTGAAACAAAAGACTAGGTCTGAATGCTCTCTCTGGTTTTCACATCTATTTCAAGGGAAATTAAGTGTCTGGAAAACAGAAGAGTGAGCCCTTGAATAAAGGTGCTGAATTAAGACAGCAACAAGATGTCTTAATCTTGGGTTAAAATGATACATTTGTATCACCAGCTTTGGACCTTTGTGAAATACTTGAAATTCAATCTGATTGAATAATTCTCTGGGCAGTGAGCAGCAAGAGCAAATTAAAGTCATTGCCTGACAGTGAACTGTTCGTCCAGTTGACAGAGTAAGCAAAGTTGCTCTGGATTTTCAGCCACGTAATAGATCCAAAGCTCAGGGTCCCTGCCCATGGGTGAAGACAATGTCCTGGGCATCCCAACCCTTCCTGCTAAGCTGTGGTCTCCGGATGAGACCTCTTTCAGCCTGCACATGTTTCTTTGATTGCAAACGTATGAAATGCAATGTGTAGCAGCTCCCTTTTGCAACATCTGTTTTCCAAGCCCATCATTTCCCAGCAGCTCCCACTATGCAGCAAAACCCACCTTATTTACAGCGTTCACATTTGGAGGGCTCAACAGACCCCAAATTTGGCTGACATTTGCAAGGTTCCTGCTTTTCATTTTGACCCATTCATCCTTTATTTTTAGCTGTTTTAAAATGACACATGTTTCCGTCTTTTAGGTAATGAGATGCTTTCCACTTAATTCAATCACTAGTTAATTTGATCCTCTATTTAATTTGTTCCAAACGTCTGGAAGCAAAGTACTGTATCTTAAGTATATGTATATATTACATATATAGCTTCCACCCTTTGCTTTGATCATTCTGTTTGCTCTAAACAAGCCTTATAATTCAATTTTAGGCTATTGAAACTTGCCATTTAATTAATAAGAAAAGCCCAAATCGAAGCAAGACAGAAGGAAAAGAAAAGGTTTAAGGAATAAGCCGTGGTCATAAAAGATGACTATGACTGAAAGTTGCATCATGGAGTACCTGCTATTGGCTAATAACTCTGTTATGGGCTATCAAATCTGTGAGGGTGGGGTGAATTGATGGGTAGCAAAATCTTTTAGGAAAATGCTAAGAATAAATGTGAACAGCCCCTTGCATGAAAAAAGATTCAAGTCTCATTGTGATATAGTGGAACATAAAACCAAAAATGTTGTGTAGCAAAGTTTCATCACTCACCCCAAGGCCTTTGGAGCTTGGAAATCAGATGGCAAGGGAAGAACACTGCTGCAGCCCTTGCCAAATCTGTGTCATCTCCAGCGCTGTCAGGAGCACCTGCCAGTGCTCCATAAAGATTTCACTTCCATCCCCAACAGATCCCTGAAGAACCCTCACCCACTTGGTTTAATCAAACACTCACCTCAGTGCTCAACCTCTGTACTGACCTTTCTGGCTTTAGTATCAACAGATTGGCCCATCTGAGTGTCACATCCAGCTGGTATTTAGGGAGTGGATCCGATTTTGGCTTGCAGAGCTCTGTGTGTGTGTGTGTGTGTGTGTGTGTGTGCAGGAGGAGCATGCACAGCCCAGCTCTTTGGCTGCGGTGGCTACAAGACAAGCAGCTTTATGTAATGCTTCCCAGTACATTGCTCTTGTGATCATCTAATGGGGTTTGCAAAGGCAAGGGAAAACAGATGTGATGGGAACCTGGGGCTTTTCAGCCTTTTGGCCACATGGATTGTTGGCATGGGGTGGATTTTCACACGTCCTGGTCGGAGCAGCGTAGCTGTGGGGCAGCAAAAGTCCGTCTCAATGAATCTCCATGCTACACTGCTGGAAAGTTGGCAAAAATCTTGCCATGCAACTCACTTATTTTCACGGTGCTTTGCTTGCTGGAAACACTGAGTGTGTGCCTGGGTGTGAGGTCAGCTTCTGTTTCCCATGTCTGAGCAGTCCAAGTGTTGGGATGTCCCTGCAAGGTGCCAGTCTGCAGAGTGCCAGGGGACAGAGGAGGTGATGCCCATGTAGACACGTTACGCCTTGGCTGGGAACCCAACTTTCACTTATTTTCCATTGAGAGGTAAAGGCAAATGAAAGCCAAGTCAGCCAGCGGCTCCCTGAATACCAGGAGCCATGCTGCTTCCCCTGCATGCATGCCCTTTCCTTCTTTCTGCTGTAAAAGCACTAAGCGTGCTCTTCGCTGAAGAGGCACAAAGGTTGCATGAGGTCTGTTAGGGGTTTTTAAGGCTGGAAGAGGCCTGTGGGTATGGCTGTAGCAGGGCTCCTCATGCAGATGCTGCTATTGCTGGCAAAAGAGGTTTCCCATGTGCAGCTTGGGGTGCCTTCCCCCTGCCTGTGGTCTTGCCCTGCCGTGGGTGACCGTCCAGCAGAGAAGGAACACCTGCTGCAGCAGTGGAGCATGAAGGTGTGAGATGACTGCAGGGAAGATTGCGCTGCCGGCGGGGGGGAGGGAATGGGACATCACAAGCATCTGAGAGGCAAGCCACCCAAAAGCCAAGGGAAGAAGTGGGGAGACAGCAAAACTGCAGATCTGTTTAGTGAGCAGTGACACGGTGTTGGCTGGCTTTCACTTCCCCCACGAGATGGAGACAGCGCTGCTGGTTTCAGTTACTTTCCAACTGTGGTGCAGGAACAATTTGTCTTAATAAATTGTGAGGAATAATGCAATAGGACAGAGCTCTCGAGAGGGCATGAGGGTTTTTATGGGAACTATGGGATGAATATTAACAAAGAGATCGTGTCATTATTGCTTACTCTTGGTTCTTGACCTGGGCTCCATGGCCCTTTGTGGCCTAGGTGCCCCAAACTCTAAGCTGATGCTCTCTGATCTGCATGGACCCGTTTCTTTTACAGTGTCTGTGGTTTATGTGACGGAGATCCATTGCTGCGTTGCAGCGTCGAGGTGAGCTGATCCCTCCATCTCACCAAGCAGTTGCCTGGGGAAGCATGCTGTTAGCGTGAGCATTAGCATAATGAAAATCCAAACAGAGGGAAGAGTCTTTTTTCCTCCTTCACAGAAACAAAAGCATCACTTATGCTGCTTTCAGCTCAGTTGCCTCTTTCCTGAAGCAAAATGCTTTAGCCTTCCTCCTGTGCCACTGTCCCTATGGACTGGGATTATAGCATCAGGACAACTCGGCACATCCTGGGGAGTGCAACCTCAAGAGCCCAGACATCCTTCCTGCCTCTGCCACTGCTCTCCTCTGTGGTCTTGGTCATGTCACTTCATGAGTGTGATGTGGGGCTGTCTTTTGGTGTGCCAAGCACAGACAAGCCCAGGAAGGTTGTTTCTGGCAATTGTAAGGCAGCTGGCAGGAGACTGGGCTTTGCTGGATGCTTTGCACGCACTTTAATGTAACTAGTAACTGGAGAAGCAATAAGAGGCATAGGATCAATGTCAAAGATTGCCAACAGCAAAAGGAAATGTGCTGAGAAATGCAAGTGAATGCCAGCACTTCGGGGCCTTTATTTACAACAGTGGCCAGTCACAGTAACAGGCCAGCTTGCTCTCATTCTAGCCTGTTTTTATCTCAATTTCAGTAATTTTTTTTTTCTTTTCTTTTCAAAACAGATGCTGTGTTCCCAAGTAGCACAAAGGAGCTGCCACTCTTCTGAGCTGCTCTTGCTTCTGCTGTTGCTGTAGTGTAGTGTACCTTGGGAGACTGGACACTCCACTGTGGTCTGGGGACTCATCCTGCATCCACAGTCACATGTGATGAATTACTCCATTGTAAATGCAATAGGTACAAGAAGAAACCCTTCATAAACATAAAGAGCCGCCCTCTGTTTGTCTCTCCTGTCTTTCAGACCTGTCTCATCTTCCTTCACCTGCATCTCAATCTCCCTCCTCTTCCCACCCTGATGGAAAGCAAACCTAATAGAAAAAGTAGTGCTAATGATCGTGACCCCACTACTATTTTATTTCCAATTGGCAGCTCATGCAAGCAGCCCTATTTTCTGTTCTAATAGGAAACTTTATGATGTACCAAATTACCCTGTAATAGCCTGCACAGAGTTGCCTCCTGAAAGGTAAACGATTTTGATTTTTTATGATCAGCTATTATTACTTTTTTGCCTATTCCATAAAAAAAAGGGGGGGGGGAACTGCATTAAACGAGACCCTAAGATTGCAAACTGGAGCTGCTGGGAGCCAGGTGGTGCCTTAGGACTGCTGCAGGTGTAGGGCAGCATTGCTGCACAGCTGCCTGGCAGCGGCTGGTGGCTGTGTCCCCTTTTTCGCTGCTGGATGTCACCTCCCTGGGGTGCCTGGCACAGACATGCTACAGCTGATGACTCACATAGATGCTGATGGGTGGAAGAAACTGCTTGGCAGGCACAAAAAGGGGGGTTTTGGGGCGTGCAAAGCCCATGTGTTATTCTGCATGTTGTGGAGTGCCATCTCCTGGCTTGATACGAATTAACTGGGAATCCTGCAGCTCCGTACTGTCCATAGGGAGCCCGGAGCAGCTGCTCCTGCTCCCTTCAGGCTGATGTCCCGGTCAGGAAATTATCCAGAGAGGTTGGCAGCAGCAGGAGATGGAAGCACTTAAACCAGAGCTGCTCGCCCGTGCTAGTTGGGGAGAGCTCATTTCCTGGTAATGGCTTTGTTTTAGTTAGAGTAGCTGAGCCTTCACGCAACCTGATTTGGAAGTGATACGACTCTGGGAAGTCCACTTTGCATTTTCCACAGCATTTTGCAGTGGAGAGGCAGCAGGGAGGTGTGGGATGTGATCCAGGGAGGGATTAGGCAGGAAACTTTCCATGGGCATCAGGACATGCACTTTTATTTTAGCTGAAATTAGGTGCCTAAATATCTTTGTGGCTCTGTGTGAATTGACTGAAAAGGCCACGCTTAAGTCATCTCAATGTCTGCTTGTATTTGTAAAAATATGTGATTTGGTTTTTTTTGTAGCTGGATCTGGCTGGTGAACTGGAGATTTAGAAGAAGGGGAGCAGGAAAGGTGAAGTCCTACCTGGTAGCAATTTGTCCTGTCCCCTGGTACAGTAAAGGCTGATGTTCCTCTCTGAGGAATTGCTGTCCTCTGTTGCTCTGTATCAGGTGCTTTTAATCACTGCCTGTAGCCATCACATCTCCTTCAGTTGATGTCAATTCTGATAAATCTGACTGCAAAATAGGGAACCATTTATGTGAAAAAGATTTAAACTTGGTCCAGTGAGTGCACTTTTCATTTTTTTCGTTATGCATATTTTTCCAGTAACTAAAAATCATTCGAAAAAACTTCTGGATCTATCACTAGTTAGTTCAATAGGAAAAGGAGATCTGTAATGGTGAAAAACCAGATGATTTTGTGAAAAAATTATCATATACTTTGCACTGAAGTGCTTGGTGAAACCTGTGATTAAAAATACTATATAGAATTTTGCAATAACATTTTATCTTTGGTTGAAAAAAATACATTAAATATGTCTATCTTTGATATCAAAAGCCATACTCAGAAGGTTGACCATCATTGCTGATTACTGTAGCTGTGTGGATAATAATGTGATTTTGATGATGATATTTGTTTTGCCCGGTATCAGCTCTAGAGCAGAGCGGCCCCATTGGTGCCTGCTGCTCCACTCACTCCCCCTCTTGCATATGCATCCAAGCAAGCTCAAAGACAGCTCTCCAATCATTTGAATAAAGGGGGATTTAATGGAGCTATATATGTATTTATAGTAACTTCTGTTGCTTGCCTGTGTCAATAGACTGTCACTACTGTCTAACAGCAAATCAGACTCCAGGTGCACCTTTTGGTACAGATGCCGAATGGGTTGGGTGCCCATTTGTTTACTGAGCACAGACTCCGGTAGCCCTGTGTGCTGGGACAGTCCCTGGGTGGGCTATATTGGGGGTGGTGGTGGCTGGTGTGTGGGTGCAGGATGGGTTGGAAATTGGACCTTGTGTGTTATCTAGAGGGTCTCTGAGAGGTGACTAAGAACAGCCAGTGTTGGTTCCCCAGGGGTCCCCACTCTGCTCAGAAAGCTTTTGGCGTGGCCAGTTGGAAGGTGACAAGCTCCTTTTGCCCATCCAGCTCTCTGACTAGTCCCAAATAGCCCGTGGAAGCCAGTTCTCCCTGGAGAAGCTGAAGATCCATTTCGGCATGTCTGGTTTGAAAATCCCTGCCCTGGCTAGAGCCATCAGCCCCCATCTGCCTAACTCACCTCAGTGGTTTAGGGAGCCTGTTTCCCACATGGGTGTCCTCCTTCAGAGACAGCTTTTTGTGGAGCCGAGGCAAGATGTTCTTCTCTGGGGAGACCAGAGGAACCGCATGGCAGAAAGAAATAGAAAGCAGATCCTTGGCCTTTTAAAATTCAGTGCTGAGGATGATGAAAGAAAGGGCAATAATTCTCTTGGATTCACTTACTGTCCAACTTTAGGTGACAAGATTACTCACTCTTTCCCTGTGGAGAGGGCAGAAATGAACATCAGGTACTCTGACACAGTTTAGGTAATTACCCATCTCTGGCCTGGCTGTGTAACACTAGTGAGCATCTTTTTGCAGCTGTAGTTATGTAGTTCCTAAGACAGATCTCCTCCTGGTAGGGAGGATGGAGTGGCAGAAAACAGAGTGGGCTGGGAGCTGAGCCCTCCGTGTTCAGCAGTGACTTTGCCCACTTTTAACTCATCTCTTTCCTTAGTTCCTTACACCTACCAACACCCTGCTTTGGTTTCTTTAAAAGCTGTCTGTTTATTATATGTGGGCGAAATCTGGTCATGCTGTACTGTTTATTAGTCCAAAACTGAGGTCAGGCAGGTTGGATTTCTTTCCCTAGTGCTTTTATAATATTTGTGTTAGCTGGGCAGCTAAGTGCTGTCAGATGTAGCGGCAATGGAGCTTGCTGCTGTTGAAATTTTTATGGTTTCATGCATTTTACAGCATCACCTGTCAGACTCCAGCAATCATGATGTCACCTGTAGTGGAATATATAAATTTGAACAGAGGAGACTGGAGCTAGGGGAGTTCTTCAGTAATCTGGGCTCCGTTCTCCCCTCCTCCTCTGGTGGGGAGGCCAAGAGGTCTTAAGGCACGGCGAAAGAAAAGGAGCAGACCTTTCTTCTCCCCCAGGCTTTGCCCCAGCCGTTCTGCATGATCTGGGCAAAATCGCTGCCTTCACTCCAGCTGTAGTTTCCATACTGCCTCTTTGTTTTGCTGGCTGTGTCTCTGGGGATATGGTCTCCTGTATTCATCCTGAGACATGAGAAAGACTCGCTTGGTGCTGGAGAGTCTCCAGTGGCTATGCTGTAGTCTGGTTCCCCATGTGTGTGGGATGGAGACGTCAGATCTGGCCGCAGAAGCAGGTGCCGTGGGGGCTGGCAGGGAAGGACGGGAAGAAGGGTAGCTTTACCAGGCAAGTATTTAAGCAGTTACGAAGGGGACTTGTTCTCTGTGAATAAACAAGGGCTGCACATTGGGGGTACCCTCTGCCTGGTGCACTCATGGTCTGTGGCCAACGCTGGTCTCACCATGCTCAGCTCTTTCCTCCCCAGCAGTATTTGGTCACTGTCCAATTGTAGTGTCATTGCAGTTGTGATTACAGTCGATTTACAGCAACAGCGCTGACAGAGAGAGACTCGGCGAAGGCCCTCAGGGAGCACGAGGGCTTGTTGAGTGCAAGTTGCTCAAAGCTTAGCAGAGGTTTGAGCTGCATGGCTGAGGGCAGGAGGACACGCTCTGCTGTGGTGTCAGGCACCAGGATGGACATGAGTCTGCGTGTGGCATGGTCATATCCTCAGATCACCCATGGTCCACACGCTCCACCGAAAGAGGATTTCAGAGATTAATGGAAAGATTCAACAACAGGTCAAATAGCGGCTCTGATCTGTGTTTTTGGAAGCAGGAAAATGATTGTGTTTTTTTCTGGTCCTTGTTGGTTGGTGTAGTCTTTTCCCTGCAACCACTACCTTAATTAAATATCAAATGAGCATTAAGATGATATTCCATGTGGCTTAACAACCCTAAATGAAGACATGTAGCCCTACTGCTGAGCTATAAACCCTCAGTAAAAATGGCTTAAGAACATACTGATCAGGTTTTAAGAGCTCTGTAACTGATATGCATCTTATGGTATTGTTAGGCCTCAATAAATCTGTTTCTAATAATCGCTATTTACTGAGGTTTCGCAACTATGCCAGAGGTACATATCTGTTACCTTGTGGTCCAGCCTCAATAAATGTGTTTTTAATAATCAATTGGTACTTCAATAATAAACAATAATTGCTTTATTAAATATGAATTTGAACATGTTCTGCATTTCAGTTGTACTGAAATCACTGTCTTTTTTACTTCTTTTTTTACTCTGAAGGAGCTTTTACTGACCAGCTGTTGGTACAAGTGTGCACCAAACGTTACTGTTCCTTATAGAGACCATCGCTGACTTTGCCTGATTTATAACTCATGATAATATTTCAGTGCTTTGTTTCCACCCTAGCCTAAGTAGTCTATCAGTTGCTTCCAAGCAATCTTCCTAGGAGAAATGCTGCAGTCCTTCTTATGGATCATTAACTGGAAATGAACTTGGGACATTTGGATGTAAACACACCACTTGCTGCCATATGACCTAGCAGACCAACACTTCTGGTTGACAGTACAAGTAATAGTGGTATGGGACTCTAATCTTTTACGGAAAAAACCAATAATTTAAGAGCAAAATTGATTTCTTGCAGTGCTAATTGAGAAGCCTTTGTTGGTTTTTAGGGCCTGTGTCTCAACCCAGGTCTTAGGAGCCAGGTGCTCCCATGGCACAGACATCCCAACTCATCTGCCACAGAATGCCTTCCTGTGCTGCTTGCAGCGCTGCGGTGGGTGCTGCGGTGTGAGTGCTCAGCTGGTTTGGGGAGAGGGCTGCAAGTATGGCTCTGCACCTCACTGGCCATACTACGCTGCTTCCTACACTGTGGTGCTCTGCGGAGAAGGGAGCTTTTGGCTTTGAAGCATGAAGAGGGTTTGTCTGCTTCCCATCAGTGTCTAAAGCAAGTTTTCTTCCCAGGGCTGGTTCAGGGTTCTGCCAAACATGGTCGAGTGTGGTGACATATCCCCGGACTTTAAGAGGCCAGTCCTGGACAGGAGGTGAGGAACACAAGAAATATCCATGATTCACATCACTCTATCCAAATACCCAGTTGGTTCATCTCGCATCTTAAATCTTCTCTAATTTGAGATCTTTGCAGTCTTGTGTACCATCATGCTTGGAAATAATTCTGTGCTTTGAAGACACAGCAACTGGTTGTTCCTGTACCTGCATGGGAGAGAAACGGGCACTGCTCATTCAGCACTTTCCACTTTAATTTCACTTGAGGAAAGCTTTGAATCCCAGTCCCATACCCACCTTCTCAAACGACCTTTCAGTGTTGGGTCAGACCACACTCCTGTCCCCTAAATGGGACCTTCTGCAGAGCGTCTAGCCACCCAGGGCTGTTAGTGGCTCTGAGGTGGGATGAGTAATTATCCCCCACTTTGCCACCCCACACAGCTCACCCCAGCGGGGAGAGTGGAGGAAGCATGCTGCAGCTGGTACACCCCCGCGGATGCCAAACCCCTTTAAGCAATGAGAACCGTATGTGTACGTCTGCGTTCCTTGCGTATGTCGAATGTCACATCGGATTAAGGCACATCAAGCCATAACGGGTGCAGAGTTCGATGCCTTTAATTAGTCCAGTCAAAGGCAGGAATTCCCTTCTGCTGGGTGAGTCTGCTCCCATGACAAGAAGATTAGTGGCCTAGGCTTGTGATCGTCGAACTCTGGGTTTTCCATCCCACTTTAAGTCATTTGCAATTTTCTGTTCCTCATGTTGGTAGTTTTGAGAGGCTGGTTTCATTCCAGGAGGGCAGGGGTCAAAGCATTTTGGTGAATGGTAGGTAGCTGTGTCCCTGGTGTGAGTTTGGATGAGAATGTTCCCTCCTGGACTACCTCTGGGCTAGACATTTGTGTGTCTGTCTGGACCTAACAGGGAACCTAGGAGTGCACCAGGACCTCTTTGGGGAATGCTAGCACCCACAATGGTGTCTGGTGGACCTCAACTGGCCCCATAGCATCGAGAGGTGCAGTAATGAGAACACTGAGGAATAGAAATACTCCTGTCTGTGGCAGCACATGCCAACCATGAGCTGCTTGGGAGGAGACATGTCACCATCCTTCAGCTGTCTGCAGGAGGGTTACTTGCTAGTAAAGCAGCTTATAGGTCATTGTGTTAGAGCAGTCCTATGTTGCCATTTGTCCCTGCTCCTGATTGATCCTGTTCAACCACCTCTCTGTCCTCATGGTTATAAATACCTGTGGGCAGTGCTAAACTCTGGCCCTGTGGGGCCAGAGACACACCAAGAGCTACTCTGGGCTCCTGATGTCTGCTGCTGTTGCCTGACAGCTAGTACTGGCTGTGGTGAATGTGGATGAAATCTTGAATACCTGGGATGTGTTCTAAATGGTCTAAAATGTCCATTTCTAGGATGTTATTGAAAATCCCCAACCTCTTTGTCTTTCTAGTTTATTTTTTTCTTATGAACGGTAAGATTTCTTATGCCATTTTATGTCACCTCATTGCTGTAGTTAATATCAATAGAGGGGAAATATCTTAATTCCATATTTTGTCTCATTTTTCTATCCTTTTGATTTAAGCTAAGCTCTACAGGAGCTTGAGTTTATTGTTTCTTTGTCAGAGCTGTAGAAAGGCTTTTGTGTCTGACTGCTTGTCCATTTTCTCAGCTGAGTACAATATTACTCCCTTGACTCTTTGATATCCTGAGATTTTTTCTTGCCACAGCAAAACTATTAAACTCTTGATTTAAATGCATCTTTACTTTGGTAACTTAATGCTGCCTTCTCTGAAAAATGAGTCCTATGCTTGCAAGCAACTCTACAGTATCTCACGGGTCTACATGGAGGTGGGTCAAAGGTCTGGTTAGCAAAGCATATTCCTGACATCTGTAAATAAGAATAAGTTGTTTGGGAGTATACTAAATACTGTGGAAACATGCGAGAACTGGAGGTGCTCAGGCTATTGTTGGATTAATTGCAGCAAACTGAGATGTCTGGGTAGAATTCTGTATCAGACAAAATGGTTGCTTGACAGACCAGAAGTCTTAATATTTAAGAAATTCTTGGAGTTTTGGGACCAGGATCTCAGCTGATAGAATCACTGAGACCAATAAGATCTTTCTCAAAACCATGCAGGTGAGGTAAACACAGGCTGTAGCTTTTAGTGAAGTCGCAGAAAGCAAAAAGCAAGGATTGGTTCTGTGCACAGTGCTAAATGACACTTCAGGTTGGTGTTTTTGGAGACCCTTGTTCTGGTTATTTTGGGGTAGTTCATAACCCAAACTCCATGTTCTCAAGCTGGGGGTTCTCACATTCCCCCGGAGCCCTGTAGCCATAGACAGGGAGGGGATGTGAACATGGCCATGACTGATGCTTCCTGCCTGTGAAGGCAGCTCCATCTGCAATAGTCAGGATCCAAGATTTGAGGTCAGGCAGGATGAATCATTTTTGGAGGCTGGCAGGTTTCCAGGTCACCCCTATCCTGGATATTACCCCTCATAAAGACCACTGTGGTATGCTGGGTCCTTCGGTTGGAACAGTATTTTCCTAGCAAATTACTCTGTGGTGCACCTGGGATGCAGTGATTTATGAGACAGATTTGCATGAAGGATATATGCTGCATATATAAGGGGAAATCGTACACGGGCTGTTTCTCTGTGAGCTGGAAGGGGCTGCGCTGGCTGCAGAGGAGGGGAGAGCAAGGCGGTGAAATCCTGCTTGAGCCATCCGGCCATTGCTGATGGGCCCAGTGTTTAGTCAGGTGCAGCCCTGCTCATGTGCATAACCCTCATGTTATCTTACCTTAAATAAAACTTTATTGGGACGTGTCAGAAAGAAAGGCCTTGGCTCAGACACCATGAAAGGGAAGTTTATTTAAGTAATTACCAATGAGACAGTGGGTGCTTCCTGAGTATTAATGACTGGTGGGCTTGATGGCCTTTGCACGATACTCAGGAAACGTCCTGAGCTGATGGCCTGATGGCGCATAGGAAAGTGCAAATGCACGTAGGGGTGTGATAGGTGGGTGACACTTGTTTTGGTGACTCTTAGGAGAGCAACTCAGCAGAACAGAGTGGAGATTCTTGCACAGCCTCGGGGGAATTCCTTGGCTCATTTAATTGCAGTGACTTTGAGCTGATTTCCCGAAAGGTCTTTGGAAAGCTCAGATTTAATATCCTCTGCCCTGGTCAGAGGGAGGTAGCCTTGGTTCTCACCCAGACCCTGAACTCTAGGGGACCTGCACTGGTTTACTGAAGCAGAGGATTTGGCTTGGTTGCTCTGAGACTGATCTTGTTTGCTTTCCACAGCTCGTTACTGCTTCTCTTGTATTCTCATAGAGGTTGCTTGGTTTTGTTCCTCGTCCTTTCTCAGTCCTGTATGAAAATCCACTGAGCTTTCTAGTACCATAACTGCCATATTTAATAATAATAATACCTTTAAAGTATTCTATTGAGCCTTTCTAAAATGTTTTCCTGACTATCTTCTTTGCTAATTGCCTTCCTTCAGTGTCCTGAGGAAACTTGCATTTTCTAGAAATTATGCCAAGGAAGGACAGGGGAGTTGGCTCTGATATTTATACGTTTTTCCTAAGCAGCCTTTACCAGCTGGTGGAGAAGAGACACAATTTTGATGGGCCTTCTTGTGCCCAGAATGGGGAGATAAAGGCCCCAGAACACTAGTAACTGACCAAGTCAGGAAATATCTAGCCTGAGATGGGAGATTGGAGCCAGCTCCTGTAAAGGGGGTGTAGGCCAGCCCCTGCCTCACATTTGCTTATAGAGAAAGGGGCCAAATGGAGTAGAAAGTAATGGAGAATTCCCCCCATAACCGCACTTTGCTGTGCTTCCATCGTGCAGAAGGATCTTGGAGCCCAAACTGGCAAGGCTGGGGTATTTCACAGCCACGTGAGAAGGAAGAGGCTTGTTTTGGGCTTGGGATGGGTGACCCTGCAGGTGTGGGTGGAGGAACACTGGAGGATGCAGGGCAGGGGAGTGGGAGCATGGGAACAGTGAGGGAGGGGTGTTGTGGGCTTCATTCTTAGCTGAGACGGAGCAGGAGAATTTGGAGAAGTCCTTTCCTGTAGCCCCCAGAGCTGTATCAATCCCCATTCATCTCTCCACACATTCAATGGCTGTTCCAGCTGCTCATCCAGTGGCTTTCTAACCCCAGACATAAACTGGCCTTAGGAACCCCTTGCTCCTGTGTCCCTCTAATCTGTCCCAATCACAAGAAAAAGCTAATTATTCTGGGCTTTTCAGACTATCAAAAAAGCATCTTCTGTTCCTCCCCTCTCCCATGCTGCATGAGGCTAAGTGGCCTGCCACCAGCTGGGTTAATGATGGTGGTGTCAAGAAGTGGCTGAGATGGGGTGTCAATAGCCATGAACTTGGGTGGAGGGAGGGTTGCAGACTTTAAACGTCTGTCTCAGCCTCATGTCCTTAGCAGCATTGCTCAAGGACACCATCACTATTCATAAGTCAACTCCGGAGCAGTTTTTCAAAAGCCCTGGTTTTTATGAAGTCCAGGGTGCCAGACATGGACACCTGAGGTGAGATGGCATGCAGAGAGGCAAGTGGGACACATTCCAGGCAGGCAGATCTGGGAACAGTTTGCTGGTGGAGCCCAGCTTATGTTTCACTAGCAGGTGATTGAAACCAAGGCATTTCTGTGATACTTTAAGTGAAAAATGATCATTTTTCTGATGAATTGTAATGAAAATTTCCAGCTAACTCTAAACCTAGGTTTTTCTTTCACCTAGACCCTTTATTCTCAGTCTGTCACTCCCCTTGGTTTTGCTCAGCCAGCAGCCTGCAGGATGCTGAGCGTTAGAGCTGAGGAATTGTTAGTGATCAGGGTGCCCTAAATGCCAACAGCAGATGCAATAAAGGACTATTCCTTTCCACTTGAAATGCCTGTTGCGTTTGCCAGGCAGCCAACACTGTAAATTCATTCTGACTATTTAAAAAGACCTTTTAAAGCTTTTGAATGGTTTCTGGCTCATTCTGTAGCAATAAAACCATAGTGCCTGAGAGCCAGACGTTCAGGACCTTACCAAGTAACTAAATACAAGATACTTGGAAGCATTGTCGAGCGCTTAGGAACAAGATAATTATACTGGCCCTTACACCGTTGTGTGCATGCTCATAATCACTGTCCTGGGCTCTGCCTAGTGACATGTAGGTTACTATGAAACAAAGAAATAGGTAGGGATTTGAAAAATGGGAATCCCACCTGCTGTGGGGTGGTGGAACAATTGTGTGAGAAAAACAGGCAAAGGCAGCAAGTGAGGTGGTGAGTTTTCCTTCTCACCCTGCTGCATAGAGCTAGGAGATCAAACATTGCTTGTCTTGCCTGTTTTTGTAAGGATGGATTTCATCCTGTCCCTTCAGATGACTGTTCTACTGCACTACTACCTATTTTCTCCCCTGCCATGGTTAGGGTGGGACCAGGGCTTGCTTCCTGCTCTTCCTGCAAGTTATTCAGGTCTGAAGGTGTCAAGCTCCTCTGTTAGGGGAATCCAGCTCTTTGGAAGGGGAAGTACCATATATGTACTATGCTGATATTGTTTTCTCTAGGCACCTGCCCTTCTTTGGGTTGGAGACAGGATAATGAGCTAGGTGGACCTTTGGTGCAAAAGCTTGGTTGCCCTTCTGATCTTAGGTTAAGTGGAAATGGTGGATGTTGTCTCTCATCCTGGAATGGAATGAGATACTGAGCACTCATGTTATTTTGACTGGAAGCTATGGCTACCCAGCATGGTTGGGCTATGAGGGTTAGTTGCTGCAGGTCCCATGAGATCCACAGGATTGGTCTGGTGCTGCTTGAACCAGTGCCCTGTGCATGGGAGGGGCTATCAGCCCAGGCCACCACAATACTTCTTGATGCTTGTTTTCCTACCTTGGTGATAACACCTGGCCTCCATATCTCCCTTGCACACAGGAACATGTGACAGGTTGGGCTGCCTTCATCTTGGTTCTCTTGACCTGGAAATGGTGCTTACTCCCTGAGGAGTCCAACCATGAGACTCTGAAGAAAGTAGAGCTCAGCAGCTTTAGTTAGAAACTGCAAGACTCAATTTAGGCTCCCAGTCCACAGCATGGTTCTGCCTTTCTCTGAACACCTGTCATCATGGGAGCCCTGGAGGCAGGCTGGTGGCCACAGAGGTCATCAAAGTGACTTGCTGGAAGGTGATTTTCTTCCAAGTGACTGAGTGCACAGTATGCATGCATGCTATGGTACCCAGTTTGCCAGATGGCTCCCTGGCACCTGATCAGGGCTTTCCCATGTAGTAAGGAAGAATGAAGTTGAGAAGGATGATAAATGGTCTGTGAAGATTTGTCTGGTACTGTTTTGGTCTTCTGGGAACGAGGACCTCATTGCAGATCAAATGTCTGATCTTTAGCTGGCATCAATCAGCATAACTCTACCAAAGTTAACGGAGTTGTGCTGATTTACACCAGCTGAATTTATACCATCAGAAATCATTAATTTACTCTGTCTCTTCTCCATCTTTCCCCTCTCCTTGGATTAGAAATGAAGTCTATAAAGCTAATACGGTCCCTGCAGCAGCATAACTTCCACAGAGTGTTTGCTTGAAGAGGTTAAAAGCCCTATAAACTGCTTTACGTTCTCTAATAATAGAATGCAGATGCAAAGGCGAAGGATTTGATGGTCAATTAATGCAGGAACTATCCAGTGCTTTGCATAGATCCTACTCCCTGGCTTTGAAATTCAATGCCCAATTAAAACCTTACCCAGAACTATGCTGAGATTAAAAAAGTAGTAATAATCTGTTAACACTCTAGGTAGCATGCTGCAGTTTTCAGGGTGCCTCTGAGCTGTTCCTCATAAACTCTTGGATAAGATTTGTCCGGGTGTTTCCAATTGCAGCTGCTCCTGGAGAAAAGCTGTGAAGTAGCCTTCAGCTGGCGAAGCTGGAGAGAGGGTTAGTTTACGGAAGAAAAGAGGGGGGGGTTAAGGAAAGTGTTGACAATCCCTTGTGCATTCTTCTGAAAGGAAAAGAAAATGATAGTTCCTGTAAATGTTCTGCCCTTCGGAAAAGAAAATTATAGTTCCTGTAAATGTTCTGCCCTTCGGAAAAGAAAATGATAGTTCCTGTAAATGTTCTGCCCTTCAGCTGGGTTATTCTGAGGCCTTGCTGCCGTGCTAGGCCAAGCAGTGCCTGCAGAGTGGCTCTGGGGATGGGATGGGCTGATACAGCTTCAGCATATTCCAGTAACTTATTTTGCAGTTGGGTTGCCTATCACTTGCTCTAGCTCTTAGGGGCAGATGGTATTGATGACCTGTCAGGATATCTCCGCATGGGATGGTGGCTCCAAAGTAACAGTGCAGTTTGGCAGAGCAAGAGAGGTTGGGGCTGCAGGAGTGTGGATGGGATCTGGATTTAATAGTCCAGAAGGTGAAATGAAAGCTCTTCTCTTTCAGTAGTCCACACCACAAGTAGGAGCTGAAAGGGGAGAAGGCAGTTTGGGCAGCAAGGAGCACTGGCAGTAATTAATCAGGGTAACAGCCAACCCCTTCTTGACTCTAGAGCTTACTCACTCGGAAAAGACACCAATGTGGAAGTATATCACCTTCTTTTAAGGGCTCTAGTGATTTACTTTGTACAGAGTGACAGAAAGGTGGAAAAGCTGGGCTCTGCATCCCTGAGGTCCCTGGAGACACTTTACTCAGGACTGAGCATAAGGGCATGAGCTACCTTAGCTGGAGAGACCTTCCCCTGGGCTGCCAGGCTGTCGGGACTGAGCCTGTTCCTTGATCAGCTCTTGCTGGCTAATGGATCTCCTCCACATTAATCAGAGAGAAGGGAGGGGGACCACATCACCGACCTTAACCACCAAAAACTTGGGTAGCTCATACAGCCATTTGTTTGTCTGCATGTGTGGTCAGTGCTCAGAAGCTATCTCTTCAAGGAAAATTAATGATTTAATAGTAGAGATCCAAGGAAGGCCAGTTCCTTTCTTGTCAGGATCACCTTCGATGTGCACAGAGCAAACTGGTAACTGAGCAAAGCCAGTGCCTTGGGCAGAGATACATGGTGGGGGTGGCTTCCTTTGGGCCTGAGCAGGAGGCATGGCAAGTCCATCTGTGAGGCATCAAAACCCTGATGGCAGTCCAGCATGTCTTGTTATTCTCTCTCTGCCTCTCTTATTCTCCCTTTCATGGTTTTGTAAGGAGGACTGGAATATACAAAGTTTTTTTAAAAAGTCTTCAAAACAGCTAATAGAAAGAATAAATCTATCACAGATGGCCTAGAGCCTGTTGGGGATGGGGAGTCTTCCAGGTGGGTCTTCAAGTCCAGTTTGGATTGAAGGTTTTGAGGTGTTTCTGTCTGAGCTCATGCACCCTCTTTGTCCCCTGGTTTTAGTCCCAGCTGTGTAAAATCTCAGCACAGATTGCCAAGGTCAAGGGGAATTGCCCAAGTTTGGGAAACTAAAACTAAATGAATGGAGCATGATATGAAAGCATAATGGGGCTGATTTTTTTTATTGCAGGAAGGCCTCTCGACACCGTTCTGACAGCATAAAGGGTCATTTACATCTGTTTTAAGCAATGTAAAAGCTTGATCCTCATTTACACATGTTGAAAAGAAAATATAATATGTACCAAGACTAAGCCCCTTCCTACTGCCAAAGTGATGGAAAGAGACTTTAGTGTAAATAAGGTTCAGGCCTGTTTTCAGTTTCAGTGCCATGAACGTGCCGGTGCAGACGCAGGAAAGATGCCAAATGTATTTATTTTGGCCCAGCAGGGTGTTTCTTCAGTTTTCTGTCTGCAGAAGAAAGTGAATGCACACATTTTGGCTCTGCCTTCCACAAGAGCCACTGGAAGTGTCACTTCCCCCCTCTCAGGCAGGGACTGAGGACCCCGTCCCGAAGGCCACTGCACAGAGGATACTCTTGTTGGGCAGGTCCTGGGGGACTGGCAGCTGCTGAATGGGCACCTTTGTGGTGAGAGTTGCGAGTTCTCTGTTTCCAGCTGCTAGGCTGCTCCCAAGGGCTCTGCAGCAACTTTAAACCAAGCAGAAACCAAGGATGCACAAGCTGACAAACTCTGTTTGTGTCAACTAAAGAAAAGCAGCTCTCTGCCGACTGCCGGAAATGGGCTCCAGACCTTCTCCTGGGGTGGAGGAGACACAGAGTAGCTGCTCAGAGATGTGAGTAGTTCCCTAAACAGGATGATGATGACAATTACAGGCTGATAGGGCCTCAGTATTTACATCTCCTTAACTAGTCAAGCTTTCAACCCAATCAGGGTCCGGGAGAGCATTGCTCTTCCCCAAGAACATTGAAGGAGACTGTGATTTATCATGGGGCACAGGGGCAAGTGGCTGATACTCCACAGAGGTTCAATAATATGGACCATCTGCACACAGATTTTGATGCAGCCTCTCCCCATCTTTTTTTCTCTCCACGTAGGACAAGGGGCAGCCTAGATCAGAAGGGAGGTGCAATTTTAAGCAGGGCTGACGTGCCTCTGTGCCAGCGTGGGATGGATTAGAATTAGTTTCTGCTAATTTGCTCCACATGGAGCTTTCAGTTTGAATTCTGTCTTCCAAATTAACAGGCAGACCACCCTCTCAGTATCCTGACTGCTGTATTGCCCGTTGTGAGGGAAGAATTTGTCATCTGTCCTGCTTTTCCTGTGGTTCAGGCAGTGTTGTACTTGCTGCTCCCAGGGAAAGGCTATCTATAACTGTGTGTATTCAGCCCCCTGGGACCTCTGAGCTGATCCAAACCTGGGCAGTCATTTCTGCCCAGGTTTGGGAGCAGGAAGGATGCACAGACCAGTGATTATTACCTCCTGATTTTTTTTGTTCCTGTCTGAATCCCAGTTGTTCTTGTTCAGGAGGCTGTTCTTAGTAGTCTCATTGTTCTTCTTAGCAGATAAGCCAAGATAAGTCTTGCCAGAAAAGATCCAGGGCCTCTGATATCTTGCAGGACTTATGAAACCAAATGTTATTTGCAGAGTGGCATAAAAAAGAGGGCAGAAGGTCCCGTGGCAGTCCTTCTGCTAATGAAGACCACAGCTTCTCAGCTGGGCCATGCTGACAAGGCTGAAAAAGCTAAAGGCTTAGCTAATTTGGCTGAGGGTGATGCACTTGCACTGCAGAAACCCCAAAGCTTCATAGTGAGATGCGGAAAATACCTGCTCTGCCCATGAATTGATGGGGCCCATCTGCTACCCCTTGCAAAGGATTGTACAGGGTGTGTTTTGTGGGGTTTCACTCAGTCCAAGGAAAATGCCCTAAGTCAGATGGTTCCTTCAGGAGTCTCTTCAACCAGGCTTGCATGGGAGAGGTTCCCCCTAAAGTTCCACCTTCATGTTTCACTTCTCAGGCCCATCCAGCCAAATTATTCATCCCTGTGTCACCTGCTGAAATTTTTTGTTGACTCTCACAAGGAAGAGCAAGCCACTGGGTTGGCCTTGGCCAAATTTGTTTTTATTCTCTCCTTCTCAGGATGTATTGATGTCCTGTGTGCCTTTGCATGGGTTGTTTCAGTCTCTCTATGGTTAAGTTCCCACCTGAAAAAATATATTACTGTAGTAACAATCTCTCTTGTGGCCACAACAGCTTGGGTAATTCTTAGCTATGTAATTTCTCAGCGAAGGTCTGTACATTTCCAGTAGCTTCTGAGTCATTAAGAAGCTGTTTACTTGGAGCCATAACTATTCTTGATAAATACTGAGCTCACAGAGTACTTCTAGGAGCTGTGTAGATGTTCAGGAGCCCCATACAAACCTCAGGTAGCACAGCTCTTGAACCAAAGACTTGCTGCCCATAATACGAGGCAGAATGAGGGTGAATGTTGGGCAGTGCTGGCTACTTTGAGCCTAGGCAGTTGGGTACACAGTGGTGGTGTGAACCCAAAGTATCACCACTAAAGGCTGAGTTTTGCCCTGAGCTACCCTACCATGTGTAAATCTGGAGCACCTTCACTGGATGTGAATGAATAAATTCAAATGAATAAACCTAAAGATACTTTTATAATATTTTCACATTTGCCTGAGAAACAGTAACATTTCTTTCTGTTTGAACTTTCAGAGGGTCCAATATTTCATCCTTGCTTTTTAAGATTTTTGTTACATTTTGATCCCAGCCTCAGTGTAAGAGCTGACTTTGTTCTCCTGGATTCTGACCATAATGAATCGTGTTTTGTGTGTTAACTGTAGGGATGTGTTTGCAGGCAAAGGCTGGGGAACGGCAGAGGAACAGAGTTTCTCTGTCTGGGCTGTTCCAAGCTGGTGTGTTGCAGAGTCCTTCCTGGTTATGGTCTACATGAAATCCTACTGGTGCATCTGCAGGGGTTTTATAAAAACTGTCCACAAATTTATTACATCTTTTCAGCCAAGAAAGACTATCTCTAATGGTTCTAACTCAAAAGGTTTCATTTTGTCATTTCCAAGCTGGCATACTTCTCTTGGTTATTTCAAAACAGGTGTCTTAGAAATTTACCTACATTTAATTTCTCAAAAGCCTTTTTCATGGCTCCCAAATGAAACTAGACAAAATTGGTGAAATATTTTATTTGATGTCTAAGCATCTTTAAAACATGTTTTTATTTCAAGCGGAGTGAATTGATCTCTGTGCCTTTTTCTTCAGGGCAACCTGAAATTATTTACCAGAGAAGCAAAGAAATCATTTATTCACCTAATTCTGGGGTTTACCTCTTTCCCAGGGCCCAACAGTGAGTCAGTCTAGCCTTCAGTGCTTTTACCTCTGCTTGCCCTTCCTGCTAATTTTTATAACATACTCTTGAAGTCAGCAAAATAGACTTTCTCAATGAGGGAGTATCTGAGCCTGGGCGTTTATTGCTCTTCCATGATGACTGGCAGCAGGCATTCCCATACAATGGGTCCAGCATGGAGGTGTCTTGGCAGATGACTGTTTCCCCTGTGGTTTTCTCTTTTTCCTGCCTGCTGGAAATAAGATGAAAATATACCTCTTGTGTACTTTGTCCTATATCATATGCAGGAGATGGGAATGCTCCTTGGGAAGAGAAAGAAAGAGAGCAGGTCATCTGTAGAGCACCCATCCATAGTACATGGGTGTATGCTCAAGGGCTCTGTGAGCACAGCCATGTTGGACAAAGGCACAGAGAGAGCTGAGTCCTCGCAGACTGGTGCTGGGGAGGGCTCTCACTGGAGATGCAGAAAGCTCAGCAAAACTGTGCTTCACCTGGGTGTCCTGTTCTTCTCAGACTTCTTGTAAGGAGCAGCTTTGGAGATGCTGCTGGAGGTGTTCCCAGTAGGAGTGCTTGGCTGATATGGTCCATTCCCTGTCTCTCATCTGGACCTGGCCTTGTGACTCTTAAGTTTACTTGCTGAGCCTGGTGTCACCTAGCTGAGGGTGCTGCCAGGAAAATGCAGGCTGCTCTGGGGCTGTGGGCTGCTCTGGAGCGTAGAAGAGTGTCCGGGCAATGGTAGTATTTAAGTGACTCAAGTCCCGTTCCTAGTGCTGCCACAGGCTGTCTGCTTAAACTCTTTCTACCTCTCTTCTCCATTGTTAACTGAACAGCATATTATTTCTTTTGTTTGTATTTTAGAGCACAAACAACTCATGCAAGCTGGAAAGACTTTACCAGTAATTCCCAAACACAGAAATATGTGCCTGCAATGTGGCACTTTTTAGAACAGCATCTACTCAGATGGTGGAGGATCCATCATGGCCCAGGGTGAGTAATTCCAATGGCTCATTACTCTTTCAATTACAAACTGGCACCTTCCTTGCAGTTTGAATTTGTCTAATTTTGGCTTCCAGCCATTGGATGTTGATATGGCTTTGTCTGTTAGATTAAAGAAAGTTCTGCTATAAGAGATCTCCTCTTTAGTAAGTGCTCTTTATTGTTAATAAGGTACTTCTTCCTCTTCTTTTTGATAATCTAAATTATTAAGCAGCTTAAGTATCTCAGTGTGAGCAGCTCCCCTCCCCCCAACCCTCAAACTGTAATTGCAGTTATCTCCTGAATTCCTGCTTGGGTACCATTCAGTTTCCCGATAAGCCCATCATGCCATTTGAGACATCTGTGTAGAACTGGTAGATCTGCCACATCTGCAGTGGCACTAGATGCAGCTATCTGCATTTAGGCACCTGAATCAAGCCCTCAAATTCCAGAAGGGTGTAAGATCCATCTCCCCTGACTTGAACCATGTACAGGTTTAGTAGTAGACCAAACCTACCACCTAGTCTCCTGAGTACATCTTGCTTAGTCAAAGCATGTATGTGGTTTTCTGGTAACTAAGTCAACACTCACTAAGCTGCAGTTGCCCAGAAGGTGACTCTGGCATGACGTGCCTGTTCTGCTGCCCACTGCAGCAGCTGTGGAGCCCCTGGTGTGGCTGTGAGGTCCTACAGGAGGGCAGCTTGGCAAGCTCACGTTCCCAAAGGAGACTATCTAGGCTACTGTCAATTTTACTTCTGTGGGTTTTGGGAACGATGCCATGCTCATGATACAGACGTGTGCCCTGCTTTGACAGTAAAATCTAGCAGGATTAGGTGGCTGATGCTGATTATTGTGGCCTCAGGGACAGAGTGTTGTGTCATCTTCTGTTGTTTGGTCCTTGGTATCTGAGGAATTACCCCAGTCTTTGTGTTGGCAGGGAACTTTCAAAGAGAGCCATCGGCCACCTTCTCCACCCTCATGTCTATCTAAGGGTAACCTGAAGAAGGCTGTCAGTTTCCTCATGGCTCTTCAGAATGTGTTGACTGGGGATGGCCTCTGTTTTAATGATGTTTTAGAGCTGTTTGATGGTATCCTGGCTTTTCTTCGTGTAATTTGGGTTTATATACAATGACTGATTGTGTGCCAGGAGTTTTATTATGGACAATAAATCCATTCAATCGACAGCAGAGACCAAACAGCCATTGTTTAACCTCACTACTTAGAACAAAGTTGGATGACTTCAGGCATAGCAGATGGGACCTACTACCCTCACTCTGCTCTAGATGAGTAATCAGCAAGCGGACGGGCTGCAGATTTCCTTGTGAACTGTGCTGTGTAGGAGCTTGTTTCAAGCCCGGCTAGAAAGCTCTGCTGTCTAATATGGGATGGGAGCATGGGAGGTCTTTGACGCAGTCTCTGGTGAGTCGGACAAGGTGGGACTTCATATCAAGTCTTTGCCACCATGCAGCCATTAGAGTGCAGTAGCTGAGCAGAGTATCTTCTTATTTCATGAGACCATATTTTTCTCTGTACCAAAGGTGTTTTCAGTTGATTCAACTGTAGACAGGTAGTTAGTCCTCTGGGGCCTGTGAATCAAAGGCTCCAGGAGATCTCTCTCTTGTGCACTGCTGATAAACTAGTCTGTCTTCACCACCTTCGCCCAAGGCTTGGAAAGATGTTTTGGAGATACTCTGCTTGCAGACTCTCATTTCATGAGGAGCCAAGCTCTGTGGAGCATATTTAGTGAACGCACAACTAAATGAAGCATGAACAGCCTGATCATGGCAGGGTAAAACACACAGATTCATTGCTCAGGTGAGAAGGAAGTGCGGCAGAGCGCTGAGTGAGCCTGAACGAACAAGCATGAGTGTGTATAATCCGTGGTGTGAAACCAATGCTATAAATAATGGGCTGATGGAAACCAGATCTGTTCTGTGTATGCTTCCTATTTCTACTCCAGAGCAAGAAACTTGTTTGCAGTGAAACGCTCATACATGGCCATGCTTCGGCCTCTGTTCCTTCCCCCAAGGCATGTGCTGGTCCTCCTGAGACCTTTAAAAGGAGGTTCTGGGCATGACCTGGGAAAGGAATGTGCAGATCTCGTGAAAGATTTCCTATCGGCCACTACATGTAAGGGTAGGCCAGCATCATTCATTTTATAATAGAAATTATCTTTCTCACTTGTTCCTCCCTGCCCCAGTTTTACAAAAGAAAAATGTTGGGAACCAAACTAACTTGTCTGAGGGCAGAAGCTGGCTGTAAAAATAACCACTGCTGATATCAACATCCAGAGCTCCACTATTAATGTTTGATATTTTGGTCTCTTCAAGCTGCCAGTCAAGTAAAGTAGAGAAGGCAGGAATTGCCATATATAAATGTCCTCAGTGCTAAATCCGACTGTGAGCCATCAGAGTAAATAAGTTTGTTTCTGTCTTACCTCGTGTTCATGTAAATTACCACAGCCAGTGGTAGGAAGTAAACCTGCATAAGGCCAGCGTGAGTGGGAAGCGGTGGTACCGCTGGCTTCGGGAGCATAAGGAGAGCTGAACTTTGGCTACCAGTTTTCAGGGAGTTAAAGAGAAGGAAGCATACTCCCCAAGGCAAACAGCGGAGACCCATTTGGAATAAATCTACTTACTGGCTGCACTCCTCATTCTGGCAGTCAGCTCATTTACAATTCAGGCCAAGTTTTGCACTATGGTCAGCTTTAACTAATAAAGATCTAGCATGGTACCTTGCTAATCTCATTAGATGTAGAGGTATGTTTTGGTAGCGGTTTCTGGGGGAGGACAAAGAGAGGAATATGTTTAGCAATTCCAGCTCAAGCCATTTCTGTCAGATGTTTTAAAAGTGTATATATATGTATACATAGCATACATATGCATATATATATATGTATGTTTCTGCTAACTGTTTCTACTTAAATCTTCCACTAAAAATAGTGGTACCAGAGGCCCCAATTACCAGTCCCCAGGGATAACTGCATTCCAGGCTGTGGGGACTTAGAAACTCCAGTAGTGTCATTGCTCATAGCTGGGTACTAATCCACAGAGGTCTTGGGGTCCTTTGTGTACCTTGCTTGGAGTTAGACATACTGACCCCCCCCGCCATCAAAGTCCAGGAGGAGCTGTGATGTTAAAGCCTGCTGATTTCAATGCCTTGCCTGGTGCCTCATTGTCAGGTTTATTTTCAGTGACGCCTATGGATATTTTTTCCCCCTCTGAACTAGGCTTTAAAAATACCAGGAATTGGGCCAGTGTTAATAAATGGCAGTTCTTTCACTTGGAGTACGAGGCATTGCCCCACCCTGCTGAGCCAGGCTCCTTGCAGAAGGGGAGAAAGGGGAAAACCTGGTTCTCTCTCCTTTTCATTTTTTGTTCCCAGACCGCTGTGGCTCTGTGCTGGTTTGTGATAGCTTTGAAGTGCTGTATAGATCAATTGGCTTTTGACACTGCTCCTTGGGACATATCAGCAGGCTTTGCTCTACCCTCTCTCCTGATGGTAGTATTTGTCAGGGGACCCTCAGCCATGGTTTCAAAACGGGTCCTGAACTGGACATGTCATCATTGTCTTCCATATTTGGATGCTGTAACTAATGCAAAGAGGGAAACATATTGATGTTGTGGGATACACTTGATTAATCAATTGGTCAAGGTGGTAGCACAGAGGCTTTGTTGCCCCTTATAAGGCTGTTCCTTCCCCTTCCTTGTGTCACAACAAGGACGTTGTTGTGTTTTGCTGAATCCTTCCTTGCTTGGGGCCAGTCATTTATCAAAAGAGATTTCCATCTTGGACTAATAATTCATCTCTTATTGCAGCCCTCACTGCTCTGAGGCCCCATTTGTTTCCTCTTATC
This sequence comes from Elanus axillaris, assembly GCA_026212715.1. Lineage (NCBI taxonomy): Eukaryota > Metazoa > Chordata > Aves > Accipitriformes > Accipitridae > Elanus > Elanus axillaris. Next base: position 28,035,918 of record JANZLQ010000002.1, on the reverse strand, counting down.
ACAGTCTAATTATTTGGTGAAGGAAAATTTCTGACTATCTTGGGGCCAGTGGCTGAGACTTCAGGAGAACCTGGCTCCTAGGTAGGGACATGCTTGTGAGCGTGGGAGAGGGGTTTCCAGGGGGCCAGACCCCATCCATGGGACTGCTCCTGCGGAAGGGAGGACGGTGTGGAAGTCCAGTGGATTTGACATGAAACACAAAGTGTCTTTCTTTGGCTTAACTTTCCCTTTGTACATCTTTCACAGACGAATGCTCCCACGTGCATCACACCCACTCATATCCCACCACCCCCTTGCCTGCTTTCTCACACACAGACACACTCACACATACTAATGAGAAATCCTGTAAATTGTGGTTTTTGGTCTCCCCCTCCCCCACTCCTGTGGAAAACTGGGAATAAAAAGAGAGTAAGAATTATGTTCATATATACTTGGCCAGTGCTGGGATTATAGAAGGGAGGATGGGTGGATGGATGAACAGATAGTAATCACAGCAGCATAATTAATAATAATGACAGAAAGGCATCCTGCTCCTATTAATAGTGCATGTACAGCTTTAATCAGCTCTATCCACCATCCGACAGGAGACTTTTAATGAAATCAATTGCTAGTTTCTATCAGAAAGTTTGTTCTGACCAGACTGACAGAGGGATCCCCTTGGTTCTTTATTTCAAAAAAGGAGAAATTATTAATTTATTATTAATTTCTACATCTTTATCTGACCCAGGATAATTTCTTTCTTTTATTCAATGACCCCAGTGCAGCTTGGAGGCCACGGAGGATGCATCAGGGAGTTCTCCAGTTCCCTCTCCCCTGGCTGAGCATTCTCTGAACATTCTCAGCTCAATCCGCTGCCTCTTGAGCTCAGTGCAAAGCTCTGAGATGGCCCTGGACAGCCAAGCTGGGGAGAGAACTATTAATAAGGGCAACAGGGCTGTCTGCAGTCACTGTGCCACTGCTGTCTTCCTACCACACTCATTGCTTTATAAAGCATTTTGGAATCACCTGGAGCATGAGAGGTGCTCTATAAAATCAAACTCCATCTCAGTCTGTCTTGCACCCTACTCCGAAAGCAGCAATAAATTCAGCTGGGTTAGTAATGGCCAGTTGTACCACTTCAGAAATTTCCTTTAAAGAGAAGTTCTAAAATTTCATTGGTTTATTAAGCATATCATATGTATGAATTGTCAATTGATGTATTGCATGCAAAAGATACAGTGAATATAATAATAACCTTTCCCCATGTTTCATTTTGAAGCCCCATTTACCTGAACCAAGCTGCTTCCAATAAATATTTCACAACATGTTTCCCCTCCACAAGTGCACTTACAACTTATGAAGCAAACACAAATGTTTTAATTCTGACAAAATGAGCATCTTTCATGCACCAGCCTCTATTCAGCACACAGTTTTGTGGCTAAATGGCTTTCTGATTATCATGTCCCAGGATATTACTTCAACTGAAGTGATATGAAATGTCATTAAAAAGTAATGTTCCTCCGCTTTGACAATCATATTAGTAAACATTGGAGGGTCTGCAGGTTATATGTCAGGCGGGCCGGCACTAATGGGTTTATTAACATATACAGTAGCACTTTGTCAAACCTTCTTGTTAATCTAAATTTTCAGATGACAAAAAGAAGGGGAGGGGGGGAGCAAGAAGATGATATTTAAATACTGTATAGGTTGGACCACAAGTTAAAGGAGCCAGGAAAGCCCAAGCAAGGTCGGCCACTCCCTGGGCTGCTTCCCTGGGCTTGCCCAGCCCTCACTCCCAGGCACGGTCTTCTCTGAGCTGGTGGGGAACATAGACACCTATCCTGGAGAAGAACAAGTGCAATGCATAGAAAAGGGCACAAGTGGATTTGATTCAGGGTTGGGGGTGAATTGCTACATCCTCATCTGAGCCAGCAGATTTACGGTACAGGAGCAGCCAGGGCTGGGGTCTGCTGGGCACTGTGGGAAAGTCAGGGTATCTGAGTAGCAAACATAAGAGGGCAGATGGAGTTACAGGGATGTCAGGGCCCCAGGGACATCTACTCTGAAGTGCATAAAGATATTTGTGCCACCTATAAACTAATTCTTGGGGAGGATCCAGGCAGTGTTGCTGCATAGTCTAGGCATGGCACCAAGTAATTGGGGCTGTGTGGCTTTTTAGAAGTGATGGAGGGCTGAGACCAGATTTCCCCCAGGATTCAGGCAGAGGAAGGATGGACATCTGAGCTTGAGGCGGGGATATGCTCTCTTGATGTCCCCAAAGGGTGGGACAGGAATGGGGGGTGGAATTTCAATTGCTGCTGCTGGATTAACTGACACTGAGCCCAGCCCAGCCAGTACCTGGGCAGCAGCCCCAGCTGGCCTGCTGAGGGCAAAGCGGGCTGCCTGCTGCCGGGGGGCTCTGGGCACCTCTGCAGAAGCCCCTGCGGTGGTGGTGATGCCAGCCAGTGGGTTTGGCTCCCAGGTGAGCAGCAGTGAGACACAGGCTGTGCCCTCGCTGCTCCCCACAGCAGTGTGGAGTTACTTACCCAACAGCTTCAAATGCTTCCTCTTGGGATGCTAGCTAAATACCTATTTCCAGTTTTATTCAAACAGCACCATCTCCTTGATGGGCCAGAAACTCTTCCAGCATGTACTAGACAGAGGTGGCTGGAGGTGCAGAGCAAGCTAAACGGGGCCAGGGAACTGCCCTGAGGGGATCTTTGGGGAAAACCTGTTTCCATGTGGGAAATGAATTGCACCCCTGCCCCCACTGCCTCCTCCTCCTCCTCCTGACTAGCAAGACTTTGAAAGGGGCGAGTAACAGCAGCAAAACGTTGTGTAGTGAAGCAGATTTCAGGGCTGCACAGATGCCTGGTTTGCTCCAGCACTGGGGAGAGGTGGCATTCCACCATGTCCGGGGCCCTGGTGGGGTGCTGGAGGTGGTCCAGGCTTACCACACGTGTAGGGAATAGCACTTCGCCCTTGGGCAAGCCTACAACAACAAAGTGGTGTGTGCAGGGCTGGCTGCATCGTGGGGCCCTGCCCAAGCCCTTGCAGCAAGGTGGGAGCCTTAAGGACACCACTGAGTTTGGGAAACAGGAGGCATCTGAGGTTTCAAATTGTAAAAGACAAACCCACCTCTCTCTCCTCAAATATCCTGGCTTAGAGAAACACAAGCTATTTAAAATCATCTCCTGAGCTAGTTGAGAAAAAGGGAAGTCAGATGCTGAAATTTGGGCGCATGGCCAGACTTCAGTCCCCAGGGACACATAAAGCCTGGAGGGATCTGCTAGCACCTCTGGGTGCCCCAACACACACTGAGTCTTGGCTGTTGGGATCCGTCATGTATTTTTTTTCCCTGCAGAGTGGGATGATATGGGTATATATGTGGCCGAGTTGTCAGGCATGTTTGTAAGGATGGTCTGAAGCAGCAGTTCCCCTTCTCCTTCTGAAAAAATAACCGGACTTGATAAGGCTGCTTGAAGAGACCATGGACTGTGGGGATCCCAGCACTGTGTTCATTCTTTCGGTTCTGCATTAGGAGGAGATAACAGCTGAGTTGGGTGTTTCCTCACGCCAACTCTGTACTCACTATGGGGTAAGTGAAGTCAATGACTTGCCGTGGTTTTTATTTTGGAAGCTGGGAAGTGTAAGTACAGAGGGACCTATTCTTGTCCAAATGACTAAGCTTCCACCAGCCTGGAGCTCTTCATCTTGGCAAACAGATGGTGCGTGGAGGAAAAGCAATGCTATTCATTGCGCTGAAAGGCCTTTGCTTTCTGGAGCGGCGCCTTAAAGGTACAACAGTTTGGTTTATCGGGCTGAGCAGTACTGGATGTTCAGGTGCCATAAAATAGGGTAGAGTTGCAACTGCAGCCTCAGATGGGTCCCACCTCGAGGGGCCAGGAGGGATCTGTCCTCTGCTGGTATAAGTTGGCCTCATGTGGATGCAGAGGGCTCAGCAATGGGACAGAGCAGTGGGGCTTGAGGATCCTTTGGGACACGTTAAGGAGGAGACATCATTTCTCAGTCCAAGAGGGAGCCTCCATTTCTGGAGCCACTCAAAGCCCCGTGTGCCCCAGAGCTTGGCAAGATGCATGTTCCTGGTGTGCAGGTGCACCAGCCGTGGTTGCTGTCTCTTGCCAGCTCTCATCATTTTGGGAACTGAAAGCCTGAGGTTGAATTGCCAAGCTGAGACTGCAGCTGGGCCCATGGCATGAGCACCCTTTGCAGACAGGCATAGGGCTGCTAATGCCCCCACAACCATGCATTGCAATTTCCAGCCAGGCTGGGAAACCCACCTATTCCTTTTCCTGCCTGGCAGCACAACTTCTGGATCTTCAGCCACTGTCTTCACCCTTTGAGCTGCTTCAGCAGCAGGCAAAGCAGAGGCTCTGGGCAAGCCAGTGCCTCTGCTGCTAGGAGTAGCACAGAGAAATTCAGGAGCGGAGTGGGGAACTTCATCCCAGAGAGCAACTCCTCCCCTGCCCCTCGCCCTCCAGCCTGCAACCTCCCCCTGCACTCATCTTTCCTCTGCACCTCCTCTTATGACTCTAAAAATATGCTGGTTGTGCTGCCGTGACACGTGTACCTGTGACAGAGGAATGGGCATTATAAGCCCTGGTAGTGGATCCTGTAAATCTGGTGGTTTCTACTTTGTTGGCAGATAATTACAGCCCAGAAAGAAAAAGTATTTACTAAAAGTAGGAACTTAATGAGGTTTATAAAGGATGCTTTGTCCAGGCAGCTACTGGAGTTAATAAAACTCATCCTGGGTTCTGTAAAGGTCTGTAGTGCTTAAAGTCTGAGTTTTGCTGTTGCCAGGCTGTCAATTTGGGGTTGGCATTCGTGAATACTGTCCAATACTCCACAGAGAGCTGTGGGGCTGCAAATGGTAATGAGGACTTGAGGTTGTGCAGAAACAGCTCCTGAGCATCCTGGTTCACATGAAAGTTGGAGATGAACAGGCACAGCTGTTCTCGCATGCTAGCCAGGGAGTTTGGTTGCTGATGAGCAGCACAATTTCAGACTGATCAGGTCCATGTTTTGAGACAGCACTGCAAACTCCCAAAGTTTTTCTGTTTTGGGGGCTCTTTATTATTAAGTGCTTGGTGTGTTTGTCTTCATTTGATCTCTTCTAGCTTAAAAGGTCAGCAAGACTTGGTAGCAAAGCACTCTGAAGATGAAAAGTGGGCATGGATTTTTAATGCCACACTGTCATCCCTGCTTGTGTGATCCCATTCCCGGTGCTGAGGTGGGACATGAGCACAGTGTGTGGGTGCTGACCTGCACCCACCCATGCCAAAATAGTCATGGCCCCAAAGGTGCTCACTTGATGCACCAGGAACTGCTGTCTGCACTCACAGCTGGTGGTTGTATCTGATGCTTACTAGCTTTGAATTCCTCAGTATAACATACAGGCAGCGGGAACTGAAGAGCTGCTGAATTGGTAGTTTATTTGGGGGAGGGAGTTTCTTCTCTTTTTTTTTTTTTTCTTTTTGTCTTTCCTCCAGTAGCTGCAGTAGAAAAAAAAAAAAAAGGTTTAAAAAAAGGGAGGAAGAGCCTGGAGGCAATAGGTTAGAAAACAAATACCAGAAGAATGAGAACTGTAGTTATTTGGAGAGCAGAGTTACTTGCTTTGAGATCCAACGTCTTTTTTTCCTCTGTTTTTTTTTTTTAAGAAAATGAAAATAAAAAAATTTCTCAAAATAACCCCTTTTTTCTTTAAAAACTTTACACAAACTTTTGGTGTTGCCTCTGCTCAGGATAGAGTTTGCAATTTAATAAACTTGTTATGTTACAAATCCAGAGACTTTGTGACTCCTGCAGTAGTCCATCTGCCAAGCAGAGAACATTTCTTGACCTTTTAAAGAAAGCCAGAGATAATGAACCATTTGGACTGTAGGATGCCCTAGCTGCTTGGAATAAAATCAGCGTGGCTGTGAATTTTGGAGAGGAACAAACGTGCAGCTCTGAGCCAGCGGTGCGGGCTGAGAGTTCGCAGTGATCTCCGACTGCAGTAACAGCCATAAACTCCTTTAAAACAGTTAATAAATCAGAGGACATGAGCAGAGTGAGATCTAGGCTTCACAAGGGCTTTAGAAAGTATCTTGAAAGGTCCAGAGAGGGAGGATTTGACTGGCTGCCATTGAGTTTGAGCTTGTAACTAGCAATTTTTTCTCCTTCAAAAATCTCATCGGCTCTTGAGAAATCCACATGCTGAAGAGGCTGATGCTTGTTGTGGGGAGCTGGGTGTCAGAAGCTGCTTTCCCTGTTATTGACAGTGTTGGACATGTGCCGTGTGTGCCACATGTTTTGCACTGCGGATGTTGGATGTGCAATGTTAAAAGATCTTGCTTTCATCGGTGTTTTCTGTGGTGAGTTTTAGTTCTCTGAAAATGGAAACCCAAAATATTGCAGCTTCACAGGTGTTGTCCCTGGTCAGGTGTCCTGTCTTAGGTTAGAAACATTCCCTAGTAAGCGCTGCTGGCCCATTAGTGAAAGGGCCCTTGTGCATCTCAGACAATGAGGCTGGGGAGTGGAGACTGAGCACCCAAACCGTCCTTCCCATGGCCCACCACAGCAGCACTTCAGATGGGCATCTCCTGACCTAACCCTGAAACTGCTGGCTCCAGCTCCCATGGGCTCAGCACCGAGCAGCAGTTGGGCCTCTGCCAGTCTCTGAGGGCTCCCACGGAGAACAAGAGGAACGCAGTTCTTTGGTCCTTTCTGGAGACCAGCAGATGTTCAGGGATGATCTTTTCTGCATTTATTTGAGGATGATCCTTTCTGCATTTGGCTCATCAGGTCTCTCCCACTGCCTGCGAGTTTGCACCAGGGCTGTAATTTTCTTGCCTCCTGTGTGTGGTCGCTCATGCCAGTGCCCTCTGCTTAGCCCAAGTGGTTATGCTCTTTTCAGCCACTGGCTGAGTTAGTCCATCCCTTTTTCTTGCATTTTCCATGGTATTTCCATCTTTGCAGCATGCTTAGCACAGGAGCACCAAGCTCCTGCCTAGCTCTTCTCTTGCTCTGCCTGCTGCGGCTGGGTGATGTTCCCAGGTCCATGGTGCGGACCCGATTTGGCACGCATGTACGTGAACAGGGACACACGGACACACACACACGTGCAAACCTGGCACAGGATGGGGCTGGCAGGCTGGCACAGACTTTGCTTTCACGACCTCCTTTTCATTGCATCCAGCTCACTCTGCGGTTCCAGCAGAAAGGATGTAGAAAGCTTTTTGGGTGGAGCAGGAGAAGGGATGGCTAATGCTCTCCAGCCCTTGCCTCACTGGTGCCATGGAGAAATGCATGATTAATTTGTTTAAAACATCACTGAGGATATGTATGTTCTTCCCATGCTGTGAAACCAGAGCCAGAGCGTTGGTCTGTAATTCTTTTAGGGAAAGATGACATAGTTGGGCCTGATAAACCATTAGTTTAATGTTGATTAAACCATGGCTAAATTATTTATGTGTCTAGCTATTCATATGGTACATAAGGAATTTATTGTAATGGGATGGGTTGCCGTGCCTGGTATTAAAAACTTGCTGTTGTGCTCACTAGTAACTAGCCGGCAAAAATAAACAAGTACGATGGTAGGGGAAGGACTTTCTACATTGCCACTGTAGTATAAATGGAGCTGTCATTTATACTGAAATAGCATTAGTTTTATGGTGATTTTTAGACACAGATCTCATGTCATAGCCTGCTTTCCTGCCAAGGAAACGCAGGCAGGCTTGCTCTTCTCTAATGGGGGTTTCCAAAGCATTGCAGAATGTGGCCACCACTGTGGTGGTGGCGAAGAGCCAGGTAGGACAATCGCTTAGTGCCATAATAAGCAATCATTTAGCTAAGGGAAACCTCCAAAGTCAACACTTATAAGGAAAATCCCAGGACTGTTTTGGTGTCTGGCAGAGCAGATGAAACACCAGGCTGAAGAGATTTCTCCAAGGTCTTCCACTCTCCATACAGTATTTGCTTTTTTCCTTCAAAGCTGAAAAGCTTGGCATACGTATGATGCACCCCACACCACTGGAGGGCTGTTTATGCTGGTCACTGGAGGGTCTTCTTGTTGCCATCATCTCCAGGAATAAAACATGGACATTAGAAATGGATGTTCGTGAGTCTGCCTTGAAGACCAGGCTGGTTTCAGACCCAGGGTCAAGGGTGGTTGGTTAGAACAACACCCTCTGCGCCAGCGACCTGTGGAGGAGCACGTCAATGGAGCTCTGCCTTTGCATTCACCTGTGTTTCCCTCCTTTGCCATGCAAAAGCTGAGGATAGGGAAGGAAGGAACAAATATCCTCTGGGGATGGCCTCAGCTCTGCCCCACACTGAGGTTGCATGCAAAGCTGCTGTGGGGCTGGGGAGGTGGGTGCTGGGGCCCTGTGGAGGACAGGGAGGAGCTGGCACAGAGAAGGAGCAGGCGGGTGGAGAGGGACCACTTTCATCTGCGCTGCTAACAAGCAGCTGAGGCAAAAGCTGGTCACAATGGGAAGGGTCCAGGCACATTTTAGAGAAAAATAAAATCACTTTTTTGTGGTACGATGAGTTAAGAGAAGGGATGATATGGTGTGGCAGAGGAAACAGTGAACCCCTGAGATTGTCCTGCCTGTCATGCGTTGCTCTGGTAGCCTCCAGAGAAAGCTTCAGAATTTTGACAAAGCCCCAGATTTGGAAATTTTGAAATGTTGTTGCAGAGCCCTGTGCACTACCCTCCTCACTCAGAGGGGCTCCCACTGGTGTTATGTTCCTGGGCTGTACTGGGGTGGTGCTGCTGGTGGAGGGGAGGTAATGAGCCCTGAGGGGTTGGGGCATGTTGGGGGGTGGGCCCTGACCCTGGTGTGGCTCTGCTTCCATGGATTCCCAGGTCTGTAGTTTCTAACACTCTTCTTCAGGACACTAAGGCAGGTTGGGCACTGTTATGTTGTCCTTATTATTGATGGATTCTGCTGGCCAGGTGAAGATCAACATATTGGGTTATATATGGGCAATGGCTTGATTTTGCCCAGCCTGGTTGGACTTGCTGGGTATCAGAAGGTGTTTCCTAAAGTCTGTGCTACTAAAAGAGTTTGGAGGGCCTGCTGGGGCCCCAGGAAGTGAGTGACATCTTTTCATGCCCAGTGCTCATCTGGCAAGCTCAATATGCTCCTCAAGGTCATTTTTTAGGCCAGCCTTTCTTGGTGGTCACAGTTGGGACTCAAAGCCATGGCTTGCTCCAGTTGAGAGTCCCTACAGCTCCCTTAAGACTTGGGGGAGTCTCATCCCTGGGAGCTAGAGGTGCTGGGAGGAGGATTGAACTGGCTGGGGAGCCTGTGCCTCTTACAGCTCCCACCTGCCAGCTCCAAAGCCTCAGGTTTAACTAAACTCCCACCAGTCTTGCTTTCCCACATGGTGATCCAAGGCAAGAGGCTGAACACCTGTTGGGGTCTCTCCCATCACCTTATTTCAAATAGCATTTCTTCCCCTCTGACAGTGCTGAGTTTCTTTGCTTGCATCCCACTGGGATACAACTCCTGACCCCAGATCTTGCACCCAAGTGCAGACAGCAAGAGCCGTAATCCCCCAGGGGCTGATATCAGGGGGATTATATAAAGCCCCGTGTCTTCCTTTGGCCATCGCTGGCGGGTGGGAGGATGTTAACTCAGCTCCTGTGTGGATGCCTCTAATAGGAATGGTGCCTGGGGAGGCATTTGGTCCTCGTTAGCAGATGCTCAGTAGCTGTTTTGTCATTTTTCTTGTTTGTCATAAAAAATAAATACAGTTTAATAGATGATCTTACAGAGCAGGTTTTGGCAACAAAATAGACCATGTCCCATTGATGCGTATAATTTAAAGCAAGATGGAATATAAAACCATTTCCAGCTCAGATGAGGGAGAGAGACACAGATTTAGGTCTTGATTGTGCTGAAATGAAAAACAGCACATTCTCGGATAGTGTATTAAATCAGGCATTCTGTTTTATGGAGTCCAAACTATAAACAGCCTTTTTCAGAATAATTAATCACATCATTTATTTTTTGGTTTGAAAAGTTTGGGGATGGGATTTCTTTCATTTCTTTGTGTGTTTTTAGAGATACCGTATGCAAAAGAGCAGCCCTAAACACCACAGATTATTTGGAGACCAGGGAGGACTTCAGCGGGATGTTCCTGTCAAAAATCCCATCCATTAGCAGAGATTTAAGAAATGCCCTCAGGAGCCCTTGGGAATGCCATGTCTGATGGGGAAAGCTGGGCTCTGGAGCCAAGGCCAGGGACATGGCATGGCAGAGGGAAGGTGAGTGGCAGAGGCAGAAATGCAGCTGGTGATGTGCTATCCATCTCTGCTTTCCCAGACCAGTGTTAAGAGCGGATTAGTGGGGACTGGGGGTGTCTGTTAGCAGAGGATCCTCCTTGTCTGACCCACTGGCCTGTGGTGTGCTCACCTTCCATCCAACATGGAAAACCTGCCCATTCCTCTTGCTTAAACTGGGCAGTTAATTCCTACTGGGATTAGAAAGGGGACAGGTCTCCACTATCAGCACTGTCTCCATCATCCTGCAAAGCTCTGAGCAAAGGACCCAGTGCCCCACCACTGTAAATCAGCACAGCTTTACTCAAGCTGGAAGACGGATGCAGATTTCTGCCAAGGAAAAAGAGAGATCCAAAGTGCATTTCCTCCATCCTCCTGTTATGTAAAGCAACACGGCTCCTCTGGTTTTGGAGCGGTTAGGCTGGCTTGCCTCAGTCTGTTCTGGCTGTTCAATTCTGACTTCAGTAGAGCCAGTGTAAATCCAAAACAGTTCTAGGGAAGTCGGTCAAGTTCCTGACTCAAGGCTAGAGGAGATAGGAAACTATTCACAGCTTGTATTTAGCTGTTGACGTTATATATAAAAAGCTGGCTGAATGGAGCAACAGTGTGCTATAGGCAGGGCACTAATCTCTGTTGTTATTAAGTTTCCTGACATTTCCCATTATTAGAGCTTCTTTACAGTTGCTTATAGGACTGCAAAACTTCAATCTTTTAGGTTGAAAAGCATCACCCATGTACTATCCATGACACAGGTAGGGCTACCAGGTGAAATTGTGCTTTTTCTTGATTTTGTCACAATCTAGGAAGCTGCACAAACCCCAGCTGTGTTAAAAATAGCAATCGATAAAGCTGCAAAGTCTCGCACCCTGGAAGAATTGAAGCCAGCATTCCTCCTGCCTGAGCAACCCTCACTTGTGCCATGCTGTACATGTGGGTACAGGTTTTAATATACGATTACATGCTGCTTTCCCTATGGGACCTCACTGCCCCTCTCAGTCAATAGGAGCTGTGCTGAGGTACGCTGGGGTGAAGGCAGGTCTAAGAGATGCAGTGGCAGAGACAGGACCTTATCGTGTAGGGCCAGCAGCATCTCATCTTAACCATGCTGTGTGGAATTATCTACTCATCCCTGGCAATAAATAACCCATCAAGTCCTATAGGAAACCTGCCCTCCTTCTGTAGCAAGAGGCTATACACTAAGGTCCATGTACAAGAAGTTAAACCAACCTTTTTTTGAGCTGGAAAGTGGCATGTTTTACTGGAAAACCAAACCAGTTTGCTTTGGCTGTGCTGCCGCCCATCCTCATGGCAGCTGTGCTCCTGCTGCCATTCCCTGGTTGGGATACTTAATGCTGGAGGTGTTGTGGCAATGTGTTGGAACTGAAACATATCGGCTTCATGCCAAAATAATTCACTTAGGGTTGTTTGGCTTTTTTTTTTCCGATGAAAAATCAAAATTTCCTCTGCAAGATGAGACATGATTTCAGTGGGATGGTGGAGGATTGAGTGGCAGTGGTGCGGGAAGAGGAAATAACTTTCTTTAAAAAAAGCACCCTAAAAATGATTTTTCCTTTGCAAAATAGATTTTATAACACATTTTTCTACCAGTCCTAATTTTGAACAGTATTAGCAGTTTGGTGCCAGCTCGATGAGTGCTGGAGCAGCTCACATTCCTGTAGAAAAGAGGTATAAATCCTAGCACCAAATCTGAGGCTGGCAATGGGCCTTTCTTGCTGGGACCCTGTGGACCAAGGTACCCTGTGTGCGGAGGCAGGAGAGGAGACCATCTCAGTGGGAACAGTGCACAAAGCCTTGGTCTTGTCTTCTCACAGCTCTATCAGAAATACAAATTCTGCAATTAACCATTCAAGCGTAGAAATACATTTTGGCTATCAGATGGCTGATACAATAGTTGTGTGAATAGACAGCTGGGTTAGTGGTGGCACTGGATAACAATCTCATTTGGAGAGAATTTGTTCCTAAAGGGTCTAATTTGGCCTTCCACATGATGTTGTGTTGCATCTGCTCAGGACTGGCCACCTCCTGTCACGTTGCAGGACAGTGACTTACGGGGAAAGGCAACCTTGTATTTCGGATGCAAGGCTTGAATTCAGTTCCTGGCTCTACACTACAGTTTCTTTTGCCCACATGTTGGCCTCCTTGTGCCACCAGCAAGGCATGGAGCCACCGTGGTGTTCAGGGGTGGGACCTCCCTGGACTCAGTTGTATTTTATTAATAAGCCAAAAGAGAGCTGCAGGCTTCGGATGCTGTTGCAGCTGATGGATGGGGTCAGGGTGCCTGCGCATGCTCTGAGCCTCCGTGAGCTCTGGCTGTTTGTCATCCCCAAACCCAAAGAGGAAAAATGCAATTCTCAGGACATAAAGAGCAGAGAAGGTTTCACCACTTACTGGTTTGCTTGAAGCAAATGGATCAATAACATTTGATACATAACTAAATAAAACTAAGCCAGACCCCAGCTCACTGGATCTCCAGGGATACATTTTGTGGCTGAAAAGGTGGCTTTTCTCCTTGGAAATGGCACTAACTGTTTTCCATGTTCTGTGGGTATTAAGGGAAAGAAATGGGAACTTTTCTTTTCTGTTCTTCTTTCTGGTTTGATCTGGCTTTTGCTGAATGACACCCTGAATGCTGGTTATAAGCAGTCAAGCTCCTGCCCCTGTTTGCAAGGCTGGTGCAGTTTCACCATAGTTGCTTGTCAGTGAGCAGATTTGATCCCGAGGAATGATGGTGGATGGAGGAATTGCTGTTTGCTTCAGAGAAAGAACAGCTGGTGGTTCACTGCATTCCCAAGTGAAATTTGTGGGGAGAAAGGAGGTATTGAGCAGGTGTCTTCTGTCTAAAGCATTTTGTGAAACTAATTTTTCAGTTTGATATTTTTTGGTAGAGTTTTTCTATTTCTAGAAATATTTCATGGAGTTTTGGGCCACTGACTGGCTTTTCTCCACCATTGTAGGACTATTTTTCTCGATCAAAACCCCCTAATTTTCCTTTGGGTTGCTCCTTCTCAAATGCTGCCCAGATGGCCTCTCCTCCAACTGTGCAATGGCTTCCTGATGGAAAACGATGTCCTTGAGCTTCTATAGTGAGAAGGTCCTACACCTTTCTTGTACAACTGCTCCCATGGAGCCATGAGAGGAGGATGGTTTACTACCAGGTGAAATCTCTTTAACATTGGCAAACGTGACTGTCTTTTGGTGGATATAGAGACCTTTCTGGTGTGATGGAGCGTCCAACCTCTACCTCTCTGGCTAGCAGGACAGTCGCAGCTCAGCTGTATCCCTGGGCACTGGCTCTGTGTCTTCCCTACCTCACTAGTGCCATGCTAAGAGAGGTCAGCAGGTAGCTGAGCACTCCACGGTGATGGAGACCTCGTGTTTGTTTTCCCTTCTCACTGGCGAGCTGTGCATCTCCTGAGGAGCCAACAGCTGGTGGGAACTGAATGGTGGTGGTGAAGTAATGACAATCTCTGGTGTAGGAGCTCTGAGGAGCTCCTCTGTTATGTGCTCTGCCCCCAGAATGAGTAAATAAAAGCCTACTCATTTATTTATGATGCAAATAGCAACTGTGCATTCAGCTCTAGGATTTGTTGATTATTTATTTAGAGCCTCTTGTCTCAGAGGCACTGGCTGTTTGCATGCAGGAGGCATCTGTCTGGGTTGTTTACCCACAAATAGTCATTTTGCTGCTTAGGCTGTGGCTGCTAATGTTTTTGAAAGCCTGTTTTGGAAATGGAAATCATTCTGGGGAGACACAGATCCCCTGGTCCTTCCTCTTCAGAGTCAGTAGCAGCAGCTCACAATCCCACCAGCCCCCCTGAAAATCCCAGCTGCACCATGTCCTGCTCCTGTGGAGCAGTTGAACGCTGAGCAACTCTGGGCACTAAGGCTTCTACTGTGATAGCACTAATGAGTGATGGCTAAAATCTAGTTGCTGTAGGTCCTTAGCCTTAAAAAACTAAAGGAAAAATGGGTAGGAGATGGATATAGGCAGGCATGAAAACAATGAGACAGTATTTGGACTAATATATATAATATATATATTTGGCTTGGGACCCTGTTCCTCTCCCCCCATGATGGGAGACGGAGTGTTAGTCTGTGCCAGAAGTGTTGGATTTGTCTTATTCCACAACCAGACAAGAAAAGAAGCTTTGCTGAGTTCCTGGAGACCTGAGGAGTGAATTGGTGCTGCCTTGTGACTGTTATCCCAAGGTGCCTTTAAATACTCCTGGTTCTTCTCAGATTGGTGGCTGATAAAGTTTTGGCACTTGGCTTTTGGAAGCTAATGATGCTCATTTGATACATCCTTCTCAGGTCACCCCCTTGGCTTTGACAGTTGATGGAGCACAAGTGTTCCTGCAGAGAGCACCCTGTTAGTGATCCGTGGCACGGACCAGACCTCAACTCCAAAGCTTTGGTGAGTACAATCCTGGACAGCAATTTCAAAGGCAAGGAGGGAGAGCCTTGTCCTAGCAGATGGATTAGCCCAGAAGTCTTAGGCTACAGTGAAGGAATTCTGTCCATCCGCTCTGGTCACAGTTGTGGCACCATCATGGGACTCAGGGAAGAAAGGCACTGGTGGCTGGCCCTGGCCTACTGCTGCTGTCTCATTACCCACCAAGTTATCCTTGCTGAAATGTCTGTCTTTAAATACCCCATGCAGAAATCCTTTCTTTTTAAAATGATGCCACAGTCAGAGTTTTAGAGATGAGAGTTGCTTTTTGAGATTTCTTTTAAAAAAGCTGTATTTACCCTTTTCTTTGACTGCCTGTCTTGCATTGTAGTCTTAGGGCCTGTGGGTAGGAATTATTTTCCTGGTACCCCCATGGTGTGTTTTTGCAGGGTAAAATCATTTGTATCCATTAAGTCTCAGAACTGTGAGGTACAAATAGAAGAATTAATTCATACTCCATAGCACAGCTGGCCAACCTGCAACAGAGGACGATTAAATCCAGACTTAGATGATCAAACTTAGGCACCTAAATGAGTGACCGAAGGCTCTGGTCCAAGCTCAGATCATTGTAGGTCTTGGATCTCCTCTCTTACAGACTAAAAAAAGGTTGCTCTTAAGCCAGGTAGATTTTACTTGGCTCCTTCACTCATGGCAGGATTTCCAGGGCTTTCCAGGACTTCAGTCATTCCCATGGGTCTTCTCTGAATCCTCTTCCAGCTTTTCAGCTTCCATCTCAAGGTGTGGAGCTGCCTAGGACCTTACAGACAGGATCCAACCTAAATTCTGGATACCTTGTGCAGGAAGCCACCCCAGTGGTTAGTGGTGAAAACCTCTGCTAGCTAGTGATGAAAAGTCTGTTAGAGCTGACAAAGTTGAGAAAAGGGGGATGTCTAGGAGCCTCTGAGCTTGGAGAAGGTTTGAAGTGGTATGGCACTCCTGTGTGAAATAGTAATCAGTGTGTGTCCTGGAGGGACAAAAGGGGCTGAATACAGATAAAGAGCAGAGTAATAAATGTTGTGCCTGCTCTGTGTGTCCCCCCAGATGTGCACACATCTGGAGTGATTTTGGAAAGTACTCAAATACTGAAGAAACCTACAGACATGCACAAATGGGGCCTTGGTGACTAACAGTCTCACCTAAAACACAGTATCAACTGAATGAAAGGAGGGCTGGGGATGGACCTCGGCTCTGCAGCGGGGCAGGACACAGCCTGTGGCTCTTTTCCATGGGTGGCTGTGATGCCCAACTGGAAAACCCCTGCTCTGGTACAGCACTGGCCACTGAGGCTGGGTGGGTTCTCCAGCCACTTTGGTCTCTGGGCTTAGACTCGGTGAGTGATGAGAGTGAATCTCATTGAGGGGCTGGGATGAGGAGGGGGTAATGAACTGTTTAGAGGGCCATGAATAGCAGCTTTCATCAGCTGTCATTTCCCATTACAACTGACTCAACATGGAAATGCAGTGCAAGGCCCTGGCAGGAGAGGTTCCCCTGCCTTCCACGTCCCAGCCAGCTCAACCCAAAGTCTCCTCTGCCTCTTTGCAGACTGAACGTTTCAGCTTGAACCTGCTACAGTGACTGCTAAAGGGCTGGCTGGACCCATCAGCTGCAGAACACTAGCTCAGCTCTTGCTTGACGGCATGGAGAGGGTGTCAGAAGTGACCAGGACTTTGCTGTGAGTTGATGTGGACGATGCACAAATACAAAACCTTGCAGACTTGAAGTAGTTCTGCAGCACCTAATCTGAGCACAAGGGTGCCAAGTGCATGAATCTTCAAACAAGACCTTATGTACAGAGAGCCTTCTGCCAAAAGGTAGCAGAGAATTTGATGTAAAAACAGAAATATGCTTCAGTTGCCTTGGAATACAATATCCTCCTGAGCTGGCTAGCGTATCACTTCACAGAGATCAGCTGTCCACCAAACTACCAGTACCTCCCAAACTTGGCTGCATTTCAGTGCTTGTGGGATGTAGTATAAAAAGAAAAGGAGGATGATTGAGTGTCTCTGTTTCCAATTGACCATGATGCAAAGTGCCTAAATCTAAGCCTGAAGATGGAGCTACACCCTGTGTGTATGGATGGTTGCAGGAGTTCTTGATGTCATTTCTGGTTGGAGATGGGTGTGGTAGTGCTGGGAAGGAAGGACAGCTTGGAAAAGGAGTTTCTAACAGGGAGTAGCCAAAGGAAGCTGATAGTTTTTATGCCGATAAATTGGAATTGGGATTACAGAGGCAGAGAGTAGTTCTTATGCTCTGAAGTGCGTTCATCTGCTTAATTCTGGGTTTGGGTGGTTGGTACAAGAAAGGATGGTGGCCAAGGGCTGAGCACGGAAATCCCCGAAACCCATATCTGACAGAATTATTCACCTTCCTTTATTGAATTGTGTGTGCAGGCAGCTCTGAACAAGCAATATGCCGAGTGTGATGGCTAGTGCTTGCCAGCGCCCAG
>JANZLQ010000002.1:27990406-28012511 GCA_026212715.1 Elanus axillaris | reverse complement strand
CCCCCAGCTGCCGTGGAGTGTGTTAGCTTTAGGAGACTAAAATCAGACACAAGTGGGTAATTCTGTGTCTTCCCCTTATTTCATAAACCTGCCCACTCTTTCCAGGTTGCTGCCGCCAGCAAAAAGAGAGCACAGTCTCTCAGTACCCGTAAACTTTATTAAATGTGTGCTTTTTCGTTCTTAAATTAAATTAAAATCAGTCTGTTTCATACTGAAATAGCACCAAAGGGAGAAGGATGACAGTATCACCAAGCAAAAGGGAGGGAGGAGAGAAAACCCAGAAACTTATATACGAACAAGAAATTTTTTAATGGTTAAGAAAATGGGCAATTTTAATTTTTTTTCCCACTAATCTGGAGACCTAGCATTGTGTATGCTAGTGTGTATGTGGGAGAACCGAGGAGGCTAGGAATCAGTGTTAGTCAAAATCGCTCGGTGCAGGGTAGGCATGGCCAAATCATTACTGGAAATTTAACTTCTTAATGGTGCACCCCAAAGACCACCCTGAATACCACATAGAGGAGTCTCATACATGACACATTGGTGTTTATATTACTTTTAACTGTGTAAATTATTGGGTGGCAGCATTTCCTTAGGAGTTGATTGAATTCCCTACAGCATGAAATCAGTGCCAACTACAACGTGGACACAGCAGCCCGGTCCTTGCCCTTCCAGAAATCTCAGCAATGCAAATCGCAGCAGCAGAGCAGCCATTTTTTTGTCTTGCCAAACTGTACTGGTAAAGAAAAACCTATTTCTCTGAAATTTTCCAGGTGTGGCCAGTTGAAACACAGTAAAGTGCCTTCCCACAGTTCAGGTTTGGCTGAAAGCTGCCGCTGCAGCAGGCTAAAGGGCAGTCTCACGTTCAGCTGTCTTTCTGAATTGGGCTCTACGAGCCTGTGCTAAAGCATGTCACCATCAGTGGAAAAAAACCCTTGATTTTTGAAGACTTTGGGGGCAATACTTGCATTCAGCAGCCCTGCGCCAAAGGTCTTGGTTGTTTCTGTGCACTGGGGCTGTGGTGTCCTGTTTGTGGGGCTGGGTTGGGCAAGGTGCTGTGCAAACCCACAGTGACCCATGGCCTGTGGACCAAGGGCACCCATGCAGTGCTGCAGATGATGGGGTGAAGGAGATGGGTCTGTCTGCTCAAAGGTCATAGAATCACAGAATGGTTTGGGTTAGAAGGGACAGTTAAAGGTCATCTAGTCCAACAGCCCTGCAATGAGCAGGGACATCTTCAACTAGATCAGGTTGCTCAGAGCCCCGTCCAACCTGACCTTGAGTGTTTGTTTCCAGGGATGGGGCATCTACTACCTCTATGGGCAACCTGTGCCAGTGCCTCACCACCTTCATCATGAAAAATTTGTTCTTTATGATGAATTTGGCACCTGATGTTGATAGGATGCTTTATAAAGGTGGGTTTTTTTCCTCTTAAAACCAATGTTCTAAAATGTAAATGTTGCACAGCATATAAGCCTAAGCTTCATCAGTGCCTAATGGCACATTTGATTATTGAAACCAGAAGGATTTTAATACACCTAATTAGTTTCTCATCATTAATGTATTGATTTTTCTGCTTTAAAAAAGAATCAGACTACTTTTTTATTTATAGCTACTTTTGCTTTCCCCTCCTAATACACATGCTCAATACCGTAGGCCTAGGAGGGGCGCAGGGTGCAGTTTTCAATAGTTTACTTCCAATTCTTCTTAAGTTAAAATAATCTAAACTTCATGGCTGGATTTTAAAATAAGCCTAAAGGGTTTAGAGCCTTAAATGTTATTAGAGTTCAAAGAAATTTGATTGCATGACCTCTTTTTAAAAGCCATTGTTCATACGTGGAGGGAGTTTCAAAAATACTTATGGCCCAGATCAAAAAATCTATTACAGTCTCAGATCCCTAAATAGTTTTACTAGGTGTGCAGCAAGGGATTCAAACCCTCAGAAATTAGTGGAAGTAAAACATTCAAGCACTTTTGGGAAAGTATCCTATATAGCTGAGTTCAGTGTGCTGGGAAGAGTTTTTTTAAAGGCACATATGATAGGCTTGTGTACACACCAAAGCTGTACTGATGTAATGACAGTGATTTGGTGGCAGTTGTAGAAACTCATTTGTATGAAGGTGCTTGGTATTGCTATAGTTTAATACGGGAAGAACAATCTGTAGCACTATAAAGCTGCTTTATACTAGTCTAAATGTGACTGTATGAGAGACAATAGCAATATAATTATATTGATTTTTTTAAATCATACTCTTAAGTGATATTTATACTTGTCAAAGGCATGTACACGTTATCCCAACCTTAAGTCTCCTCGAAATACCAAAGAAATGGCATGCTTAAATCTTCTTTTCAGCTTGGAAAACCTCAGATTTTGTGCATCGATAGTGCTGGCACTGTTTGGTTGTGCCCATGAGCAAGTGATGCTTTGTCCTCACTGCCAGCTTGACTTTTGCACTTGAATGGAAGAGCATAGCGTGAGAGGGATGGTGGCCATCTCCCATTCCTGCCCCAACAAGCCTTGCTGTTAGAAAGGTTTTCCCAACAATTAACCCCCATCCTTTTGGCTACACCTTAATCCTATTCCCTCTTGATCTGGCTGGCATGGGCAGAGAGTAGGTTGCTCCCTTTGTGTCCCGTGACACTTTGGGGAGACCATTGCCAAGAGCACAACACTCTTCCAACTTCTTCTGATTCAGGAGCTTTGAGCTTCAGCAGTGAGCTGCAGAGATGCTGGGAGGGACCATGACCCCGTGAAGCCAAAGCTGCGTGACTATCCCTGATTTTCTGTTGTCATCTCCTGCATGAACATTGAGGGGCTGAAGGGAGGCAGGTAAGAGAAAAGGCTGTTGAGGGTCTGTGTGATCCCTTATCTGCCTTTCTGCTGTGTTTGCAGAAGGCAGTTATGTAAAATGTTTACCCAGATGTGGCACAGGACATTGCCATAAAGGGTCTTAAAATGGGACACAGTGGAACAAGAATGGTGGGAAGGGGGTGGAGGTAAAAATGGAGGTAGCGAGGGTGGCACTGAGCTGTGCCATGCCAGGAGAGTCTGCTGAGCACAGCCCAGCTTCGGTGCCACCAGCCCATCACCACTGCTCCACCAGCCAGGGCATGGAATGCTGAGCTCAGGTAGGGCTTTGGGATGACAACAGTGAGAGAAGGTCCTGGGGCCTCACAACACTAGCTAAGTTATTTTAACTACCTTGGGAAGTGGGCCTTGCATGCAAAACCATGTGGGTTTATGTATTCAGGGGACAGGAATGTCCCAGGACTCTGCATCCTCGGGAATGGAGGGAGGTGTGTAGGGATGGGTAGGAAGGAGGAGGCTCAGGGCAGCCAGGAGGGAATGTGGCTAAACACCTGCAGTGGAACTTGGTGCTATGAAGTTGAGCAGGCACCAAGCTGTTTTCCTAACCTGTCAAGCAAGACAGCCCAAGGTGGAAATGACTCCCTCTTGCCTTAAATTGTAATTTCAGGTACAATTTTCTTTGAACTCCTTGAAATCTCTGCTCTGCTGTGATTTTATTAAGATCTTGGCTGGTGTGCAGGCAGCCAGTGAGCTTGGTCCCCAGGCTTCTTCCTAACCAGATTACCAGGTGATCCTCCACTTTGTTTTACCCCATCGGGGGCTTTTCAAAGTTAGACTCGGGAGAGGGAGCATCATCGTGTTGTGTTTAGACAGCACCAGGTGATAATTAGGTGCTCCTATGGTCCAGAAAATGCTGAAGATAAAGAGCTAGCCGATAAATGAGCCCACAGTAATACAAAATCCTGCTTCACTAATAGATTTCTGTTGCTGAGACATTTCTACCAGCCAAAAAAGGTGATAAGGATCACAGCAAAGAATTCAAAGCTCCTGGTTATTGCAAACAGGAGATTTGTTTTGCCTGATGATTTTTAAACCCCTGCAGAACCAATGCTTTTCTTCCTGCTTCCCCCTCGGTTCTCCTTTAGAAAAGGACAAGAAGACTTCCATTGTCTTCTCCTCATTTTCTCCCCTTTCTGGACATGGTTTTTGTTCATTTTTTCCCACACTACCCTTTCTCCACTGTTTTTTCTTTTAAGACTGGCCCAACTTAAAACATTCTTCATTATGGCTTAAATAGCATCTGCCAGACACTATGAACTTGTTTCCTGCATACCGGTGGTGGGATGGTGAGTGCCCTGTCACCTTCAACAAAGGTGTACCATGAGCATCATCTCAGTGTAGACCTTCCTTGCCCATCACCCAGATCCTCTCAGATGGACCCCCCTGGAAAAGCACTGTGCTGTCAGCGTAGCAAAGGGGGTGCACGCTGCTGGCAATGGGGAACACTAGTTTAGAGCCAACTCCTGTGAATGAGGCCTTTTGACTACCTGGCAATTTTCATCATAGAGTCAAGAGAGTAATTTGTTTTCTTTCATTTTTGGCTACCAAAATTGTTTTGTCTCAAAACAAAACAAAGGATTATTGGGTTTGGCTTCTATAAGATGAAAAATAAGCCTGGTTGATGAAAAGAGCTTGATTTAGGGGGGGGGCAAAATTCAAACAAAAAATTGGATAAATGAAAAAAATTTCACCAAAGTTTTCATGCAGTAAAAAAATCCCCTAAGGTAAGGTTTTGAAAGCTAAATTAGATATTAAGCCTCCTTTGTTTCATTGTCAAAAGTGACGAGGTCTGATCTAAAATGGCATTTGCAAGCCAAAATCTGTCTCACCTTCCAGTAAGGCTCTGAGTTCCCCCAAGCACCCTTGTCCCTTCTTGAGGTGGACCTGAGGACATCTAAAAACTTTGCACCTGCATTTTTTTTTACAGAGACAGTGCTAAACCTTGGGCCTATCGAAGGAAGCAGGCAAAGTCAATAAGACCAGGTTGCTGTTCACAGCCTCCTTTTCTGGATGGGATGCATCACCTCATCTCTGAGAGAAGAAAGGAAACAAAGCAATGTCAAAATTAAAAAAAATCAGAACAAATCATGTTTCAGCACAACTATTATTTTTTTCTGTATTTTTCTCCCTCTCTACTGATATGTAAAAAAAATATATATTATATTATATTTTCCTTTTCTTAAATTATTTTTTTCAGCCTCAGTCCCAGCCGAAGTCCTGCCCCGTCATCTGGTAGAACTTCATGTTGAAGGGCCGGTAGAAGTCCCTCAGTCTCCGCACCACCTCCTGGTCTATGTCGGGGTGGGTCCTGCCTTTCGTCTTCCCCAGGCAGTGGGGTTTGCTGCTGCCTTCTGCCTTCTTCAGGCAGGGGAACCCCTTGGTTTTGTTGAAGTAGAAGTGTTTGTCGGTGATGATCCTCTTGAGGCCCAGAAAGTCCTGGACCCTGCCCAGCTCCCCCGCGGGGTCGCTGATCAGCCTCTCCCCGCTGACAAAGAGGATCTGCCCAATGGGGAAGTAGAGGAGCCAGTTCTCCAGGTGCTTGGCATAGATGCCAATCTGGATGGCGCTCCACGAGGTGTCGATCAGGCCTGTAGTCCTGTTTTTGAAGGTCAGGCTCTCAAAGGTGGGGATATCGGGCTTCTTGGAGAGCGTCTGGGTGTAGTCCGAGATGGCTCTGGTCACGGGGTCCCGCACCACCACGATGAGCTTTGTGCCCTTGGACATGGAGGAGATGCGGGCCGGGGCCTCCTTGGTGACAAAGTAGCTGGGGGTCTTCTCCATGGTGATCTGCCCCTCCAGGGTCCTGGGCATGAGGTCCCTGAGAAAGGGGGAGAGAAGGACACATTAGTGCCAAATGGCCCTGGGTGGGGTGAGGGGAGATGAGCACAGGCAATGATCCAGGGATGTCCCGGGTACCAAGGGCAGCATGCTCCTGAGCCTCACACCTCCAGCTCAGCTCTCTTTCCTCCTTGCCTGGATTGTCAGGAGGCCCACAATGCTCTGATTCAGCCAAGCATCTAAACACACTCCTGGTTTCCCAATTCCTTTGGCTGCCTATTTACCTAGAATTAGACCTAAATCCGTTTTGCCTTATTCAAGGCCTCTGAGGAATTTGAGGGGGATCCCACCTCCCTTCTTGCAATGGCAGTGTAAGTACAGAGCACATCTCTACAGTCCTAATGTCCTATCCCTTTAAATTCCTCTCTGCCCACACTGGGGTTTCCTGCACATTGGCTTAAATTCCCTGGAATAACAGTGAATTTCTCAAGTAACAACACTCCCTTCCTGCAGGGCACATGGGATTTTTAAGGGCCTCTTGAAAGGCCCTATCTTTTGGTATTTTCAAGGTGGCAGCAAGCTGATGTCACATAAAAATGTGCAATGTCAGCCCCCTGACCTCAGCGATTTCCTTCTTCCACCCAAAGAAGTCCTACATGCCAGCTGCTTTGGGAAGCTCTCCCAGGTGGGAGTGGGAAGGGGCTTGGAGCTCCTGGGCCAGACATTGGCTGGAATTTGCTAAAGGTCCGCAGGATTTGGCTGCAGGATAACCTGAGGTCCTCTGTGTTAAACAAGGCAACCCAGAAAGGTGTAGGAGCCATATGAGCAGCTGTTTGCTCCTGGGTGCTCCCGGCTCCTGCCATCCCATCCCCTCACATTCACATCGCCCCATGTATCACCTCGGGCAGGAGCCAGCATCTGCAAAACCCCAGTGATTTACATGGTCATCATCTGGTTACACAAACCCATGCCACCTTTTAAGGCTCTCAGCAGTTTTCCTCTCTGCAGCTTGATCTCCTTCCAATGGTCCAGTCATTCCCGGGGGGAATGGGAGATGGATGGGAGGTGGCTGCAGCACCAGCGAGGTTCACCGCTGTGCCACCAGCAGTTCTCATGGCAACTGCAGCCCCAGGTCCCGAGGAGCAGGGACCCGCATCCCCCTCACGCCCTGACCCCTTGTCTTTGACCTCACCGCAGTTGCGACAACTGTGTGCTGTGATGAACTGCTCCCCGCCTGCGTTATTGTTACCGTCTTGCAGCAGCAACATCTGGTTTGCAAACCTGTGCAATATGGCAGGAAAATTAAACTCATCTATCAAAAAAGCAACAATGAAAAGCCAACAACAGCTAAAAACACCAATAACAACCAAACCTCAGGCTGAGTCGTTACGTTACAAATGAGGCAGTGAGGACTGACCCTTCCTAAAGCAATTTTTTCTATTTGCAACCAGATTACATAGAGGCTGAGAAAAGACATGGTCCTAAAGAATCTTTGCTGGTCTCTGCTGAGGGTTTCTGTTTGGGGGAAACTCCATGAATTTGGGACATTCAGGCTACAGAAGAAACAAGCTGAAGACTATGAGAGAGCTCTCGCACATCCTGAAGGATGTGAAGACATCAAGGCAATTGCTGCTGACACTAAGGTTGGAGACAGCTTCAAAACCAGCATGATGATGGCCTTTGCTGAGCAGACACATAATTCTACGTCGGGATTTGCCATACCTGATGCTGCAAAGGCCAAAAGTGTGAACGGTTCGGGAACAGACTGGTCAAATTCATGGTGCATGAAATGACTTGGTGGCAAGAAAATGTGAGAGTTCCAGAGCTGCTTCAGCCATAGGGAGCCTGCAACCCTGATTGCCCTCAGCTGGGAGGAGATAACAGGAGGAGCCCTACAAACCACCAGCTTTCATATGCTCTTCTGTAGATACCTGATACCAGCCACCATCTGGAAGAAGGTACTGGGCTGGACGGCTCTTTGCTCTGGCCCGCTGCAGCTGTTGGTATGTTATTTTGCTCAGGGCAATCTCATGAATCACCTTTTTTCCCCCATGTGCACCAAGCCCTCATTTCTCAGAAGTTGTGCTGTTGCCCTCTACTTTGGAAACCCTGCAACAACTAAGTCACCTGGAAGCACCTCAGAAAGGGTTAAGGAACTGAGTTGTTGTCCCCTTTGTTGCCTGCCAGCTCAGTACCCAGCTGATCCCTACCCCTGTAGCACACCCTCCTGCAACTGCAGTTTGCTGTAGAGCCAGAGCAGGAGCTGCTGAACTGGCAGCAGGGCGAGGGCAGCGGGAAGGTGCGCTGACTTCTGTTTGTATTTTGATAAGTGTTGAAATCTCCACTGTGTCTTCCCAAGGAGGAGCTTAACCCTTCTCATAGGGAGGCTGCAACACAAAAGCTTTCTTCAGCGCCCAGGAATGAGCACGCACCTCCGCTGCCAGGGCCGGCGGGCAGGGACATGCCAGGAGCCACAGGGAATGTGCTACCACAGCTTTTGGGAGATTAATTAATTACAAAGGGCATCTTTCATGGACGTAAACAGTTGCCTGGAGGCCTCCCTGGTCTAATGGCATCTGGGTTTTATTGCAAAAGAGCCACTTGAAAAGACAAGAACCACAAAAATGTTTTTGGCAAGAGCAGCCACCAGTGGGCCCTGCCAGAATAAATGGATTCTGTTATTTTAATTTTAGTAGAGCTTGGGGCTTTATTTAATTACTTAATAGGGGAGGAAGACTTTCCTCAAAGGGAGCATTTCGGCTATGCATGCATATTCATATCTGGCCTTTTCCAGGTCCATACTTTCTTTCCAGCAGTGGCATCCAAGACAGCCGTTCCTGTGTCCGGCCAAAGGCCCCGGAGGGAGCTCTTGGGGCCGCTGCTCGTGGGGGCTGTGGCCCCCTCCCCACCTCAGTGGACTTCTTAGGACTTCACTTTAATAATGCAACAGTTTGGATTTGTCTTCCCTCGGAGCCACTGCACAAACCCTCCAGCACCCAGCCAGGGTGGGAGAGGTGCAGTTGCAGGGTCGGCTGCCTTGGAGCCAGGCTGGGGGGGTGATGCTGTGCAAGGGCTAAGCACCACATGGTTACAGGTCCCAGCAACACACACGGTGCTGCTCTGGGATTTTGTGATGCACCCTGGGGTGCCAGTCCTTGACACTGGCACTTTAGTGCTGGGGGTCACATTAGGATGTCCCAGTAACAGGGTCGCAACCCTGGTGTGGGACCTGATCTTTGGTGTCATGTTTATTATGGCTTTTTATATCTCTTTATGGACTGTACAACAATGGTATTAAAAGGCTTGAAGTCTCCCAGGTCAAGCAGGGTGTTGCTCGACCCCCACCCCGGAGATCGGAGTCCACAGAAACACCACCTGATCTTGACCCCCTGTTCTTAGCAAGAGCACAGCTCTGGGGAAGAAAACATTGCTTTATGTCAAGAAACCAGAATAACGTATCAGGCTCCTTCCTTACAAGACTGAACACTCAAGGGTTGTGTTTCTGGAAATTCAGCTTGGACGAACAGATGCAATGGTACGTAGTGCTGGTGTTTGCAACCAGCCTATGCTGGGTACCTGCCTTGGCTCCACCAGGGGCTAGGAAATGGGTTAAAACAGCCAGTTTGCCTCAGCTGACCTGTGCTTCTGTCCCACCAACTCAAAGCCGCAAGAGAAGCTGGTGATTAGTGAGAAAACAAGCATCGGTTGTTCCAGAAATGAGATTTTTGGATGGGGACAGCCTGTTTCATGTAGGAGTAGCCCTGTGCTGCTGTTTCCCACAGAGGTGGGAGCAGCTCTTGGTCAATGGATCCAGGGAACTCAAGGTGAGTTTGCTGTTTGCAGTCCACCTGCTACTTTGCTTCCAACTGGACGAAGCCATGTCCTGCTCAGGACATCCTGGGCTCCTTGGCAGCATGCAAGGCATTAAAAATGGCTGTGGATGGACTTGCTGCAAACCTTTCCCACATAATTCTAGCCCAGATCTCTCTTGAAGGGAGACTGACATTGGCAGATAAGGGCAGCTCTTCACCAGGCCTCATGCCATCGCAACCCAGAGTGGTAAATAAAGCCGCTGTGATTACACCAATCAGCCCCATGTGCTCTTTGGCCTGTAGTAAAACCTGCCCCAATCATGTCTTTATATCTTCTTAACCCCAGAAGGTTTGTTCCTTGTCCCTGGCAGTCCTAGTATGACTTTTAAAAATAATCTACCTGTCAGAACCCGGGTATCCAGGCTGGCTGGATTGAAATGATCATCCAGAACAAGGTGTGCCAAGCCTGATGCCATAGAGAGGATCGATGGTGTCATCCCCCCACCCTGTGCTGCCAGGGCCAGCACTGCCCGGCACCGAAGCAGTGCCTCAGCTGCAAGGTCTTGCACACCCTTCTGCTTCTGAGCACATGGCCAGGTGTACCTCAAGCTCACCTGCAGCAGAAAAGTGAGTTTGTGCACTGCCTGAAATGGCAATTGCAATATAACTGAGGAGGATGAAGATGCAGAGAATGGGTTTGGACCAGCATGGGGGTTTGCAGCTTGCAGCAATGCAGCTCCTTGGTGCCACAGCTGGGAACAACCCAGGGTAAATAAGCAGCAAAGGAGAAAGATCAGTCCCTGCTCACCAAATGCTGTTGTCCTGGTTCCAGCACCAGCAAACTGGGGGTGGCTGAGATGTGGGCACACGCTCACCCCAACAGCCTCTGCTGTCCCCAGGGCAGTCACAGCTTTGATCAGTGCAGGAGAGGCAAGAGCAGAGCGGGTCTGCAAGCGCCCCAGCAAACACGGCAGAGGTATAGCCTGAAAATGCAAAACCACCATCAACCAAGTCCTGAGATGTAGAAAAACCCACAGCTGGGGCATCAGCATGGCAGGGGCAGCTCAGGGACATCGTTTGTGTCCCTGGACACCTCTAGCATGCTGCTGGGCCAACTTAGTGCTCTCCCCTCCCCACCCATTTGCAGCAGCACAGAGGCAGCGAAGGAGCTGCCGCTGCAGATCCCCCCGTTGCCGGCACGCCGATGTTTACCCTTATCCTTGGCAGCGGTCCCACTGACCTGGCCACAGCCCTGAAAGGGCATGCAGGCCAGGAACTTTCTGCATAAAGGATGGGAAAGAAGCAGAAACATGAAGCCAGAGTTTTGCACAGCCTGTTTACACAGAGCTGGGCTTTCCCAAAGGTGCTGGTGACTTTAGCTATCAGGATCTTCCGTTACACAGCCTGCAGCAGGGTTATGAGACACAGCAGAAACAGAAGGGCATTGCTTACCCCTATGCTGCACCCCAAGATACCTTCCCCAGACAGCCTGGGCTGGGGGGCATCTTGCTCCAGGCTCCAGGCGCTTTTGCCATCTTCTCCACTAGCCTGAGGTACTAGTCCAAGTAGTGGGATACATGGAAAGAAATGGTGCAGAGGGAAAACCCACAGGCAGATAGTAAAGCATCTAAGGAGCCTCCCTGTTTCCATGGCTCAAGATGAGTTGTCAATGAATGTGATCATATACACCTCAGAGCAGTCTTCAAAGAAAAAAAATCTGCCCTCTGTTACTTTTTGCCCCACTCAGCTTAAACCAGTTGCAGTTTGATTTTGCTCCAGATTCAATGGCCAGGGTTTGGCCGGGGTTTGGAGCACCCCAGCCCACAGCAGCGATGGGAAAGGAAGTCTCTTGTGGTGGCAAGTGCTGTTTTTAAGGAAGTGCCACCGAAGAGGTCATCGCAGGAAAAACTGTATCAAAGAAATGTTGCTCTTTCTGAAAGACCCCAACAGCTTTGCAATCGGCTGTGAGGCCCTGAATCCCACGGAAGAGCCTTTCTGGCAAGGAAGGGCCAAATCTGCTCCCAGAAATGTAACATGGGGTCATGGGGAGGATCAGACACTCTCTCACCACCAAACACCCATCCCAAGTCCTGCCTTTGCACCATGAAGCAGCAGTGTGGTTCAAAATGAAACTGGCTTCTTTGTGCAAAATTGTCTGGTCTTTGTATATGGGAAGAAGAGGAGAAGGAGAAAAAAAAATGCATTCCTGTCATCTCTGGGAGCCAGCAGTGTTCAAGGCTTAAGGGAAACCTCCCTCCATTAACCACCCACAAAACCAAGCAACAACTGAGATGGGTGCCGGGACTCTTGTGCCCTTTAGTCCCACCTGATGGCATTTTCTGTGTCTCTCACTTGTGTGCTGCCTTCTGTATGTCAAGTATGAAGTGACTGGCAAGATGGCGGATGCTATGGCAGGGCTAGGAGAGCAGAGCAGAGAGGGAAAATTAACTGTCTGAGAGGGCTTATTTCACCTCTCGCTTCTCTGTAGAAATGCTGCCAGAATTTCTGTCTCCAGGAAGGAGCCAGGCACCACGGTGACAGGCATGTAACGCAGCTGGCAGTCCTGGGGGAAACATGGAGCTTTCTCGAACATGAAGCTATCGAACAGGAGGATGGGGAAACTGAGGTGCAGCAAGCACTGTGACTTGGTGCAGCCTCACGCCCCTGAAGCGGTGTGCATTGCTCCCAGTGCTACTGCAGCCACCAGAAAGTTGTCTTCTCCTCCCCCTGACTCCCATTTCTCTTTTTCTTCCAAATAATTTTAAGCAGTGACTCTGCAACAGGATTTTAAAAAAATAATCAAAACCTCCTATCACAAGCGCTTGCTTTTCCCCTACCCTTGAGGCTGCACTCCCAGAAGTACCACTATAGTGTGTACAGATGGCTGAAAAGAAAGATGATCTGGCAAGAGTGATAACCTGATGTAACGAGTAGTGTGTATGTATATATAAATTAAAAAAATGCTGCCTAAAGAGATGTATGTGTCCCTCCTATGAGGCTGGTGTCTCAGCCCAGAGGCTGTGCTGCCCTGGAAGCTCTAGCAAGGCTCTAAATTTGCTTTGATGAGCTGTGAGGGCATGCCGGAGTTAGCTGAACCTCCTGCTTTGCCTTCCTTTAGATGTCAGGTGAAATCAATAAATGGAAGATGCATTTCAGGAAACTGATAAAAATTTAAAAAAAAAACATCCAAGAAAAGCTGTGGGACTGAGGAAGCTGAGAGGAGCGTGGCAAAAGATCAGAGAGGTCTGGGAGGAAAAAAGAAAATCACTCATTGCATTGCTGGATGTAAAATCAAGTCCAGCTGAGAGGTAATATCAAAAGGACACCCTTGCCATTGGTTTTAATGGAGGATGGCTTGGGCTGAGGTTGGAGCAAAATAAGAGGCAGGAATAGTCCTAGGAGAGGACAATGAAGACCGTGGGTCTCTCCCATCCCTACCCATCCTGCTGCTGAGGCATTTTTTCTGGGTAAAGCTAATACTCAGGGAAATGTAGGTGTTATTGGGGGGACACACAACACAACCATCATCTCCCAGAGGGTACCTGCACCCTCACAAAGCAACCACATAGAGTCAGGGGCTTTGGGTTTTCTTCTGGCTCTGCTCTTCTTTCCCCTAAACCATTGCAAACCATGCAGGTGAGTGCATCACCTGCTGGGATAATCATGGTTCTGTTCCCTTGGCTGTGGATGGAAAGACATCTGGCAGGACTGCTTCATTTCTACGAGCAGTAAATGGTCCCTGGGTTATTTGCTTCCCTGAGATGTACTGAGGAGCCTCCTGCCACTTTGGCATGCTCCTTGTGTGCAGCTCAGCAAGGTTCTTCCCAGGACACAGGTTTTTTTTACTATCCCCAGTACTCCAGAGGGGTTTAAAAAATCAAAGCATACATGAAAAAAGGGCCTCATTGTATTGAGCTGGGTTGGGATGAAAGGGCAGTTCTTAAAGAACTCAAGGGCCTACTGCCACTTTTAGGCACTTATAAAATATCCCCAAAACCAGACCTGGTGGGAGGCAGCTGGCCCTGAGCATGGGCACCTTCACCTGCACAGGAGCCTGGGCTGCAGGGACAGTCACTGCTGGGTGATGCAGGGACAGCCCGGGCCACAGGCATCATTGCAGGGGATAATTGTGGCACACTGTTAATATGCCACCTTCCTGAATAAAATGCTTTTGCAGAGGCAGGGCCTCTCTTTTCCCCACCTTCCCAAATCTGACTGCTCTGTGCTTGCTGCTGGTGCAGAGTTAGCAGCGCTGGGAGCTCCTGAGCTCATCCTTATGGTGGATGCCAGCGTTTATTTGAGCAAGTCTTGGTATTTATGTATCTCATTACATCTGCAGCCGGTAGCATCTGTTTCCACGCTGTATCTGTCAAGCAGCATCTTATCAGTGGAGCTGCCTTCCTGTCCCTCCCTCCTCTCCTTTCAGTTAAGCTCCCTCTGAAGTTTAG
The DNA here is from genome assembly GCA_026212715.1 of Elanus axillaris. Classification (NCBI taxonomy): domain Eukaryota; kingdom Metazoa; phylum Chordata; class Aves; order Accipitriformes; family Accipitridae; genus Elanus; species Elanus axillaris. Next base: position 27,998,604 of record JANZLQ010000002.1, on the reverse strand, counting down.
GAGATGGCTGACAGCCCGACACAGGAGGTGCAAACCTCTGCCTAAACTGCAGCCTGCAGGGCCACAGGGACCCCCAGATGTCTGCCTATCTCCATCCAAAGCCCCAGCAGCAACTAAAACCAGTCGGTCACAGCCCCAAACCCAGCCCAGACAGGGCAGGGTGAGACAGAGGGACCAGGCGAGCGGCCATGCTTATCTGGGCATCCTGGCAAAGGCATCTGCTAGTCCATCCATGGGCTGTGCCAGGCGCTTGGGGGTCCTCAGCAGAACACCACCACCACCACCCCTGAACTGCACCCCCGCTGCATGCCAAGTGCTGCAGGCAGCTCTGCTCCCTGCCACCAGCAGGTTTAACAACATCAGCATTTAAGAAAAAAACACTCCATAAATCTCAGCGCCTCCAAAACAGGGACTTGGACACTAAGCTCCCAGTGCAGCATTCACGGGGTAAGTGCCGGTGTCACCCTGGCCCGAAGTCTTCTCCTTCCTGAGGAGCTGGGAAATCCATCAAAGGAATGCCGCAGAGAAGGCGGCTTGTTTGCACAGACCATTGCTGATAAGTTCGCAGGTGGATACTCTCTTTCCAGATCTCGGGGCTGTGACCTTGCTCAGGAAGAACAAGGAACAATCCCTGGCCAAGGGCAGTCTGGCTGAACCCGCAGACCCGGGGCCGAGGTGACCTGGCAGGAAGCGGCAGTGTCCCCAAGATAAGGGGTTCATTCTGCCCCCGGGGAGCCCCCCGTATGAGCAGGCACATGGGTAACTTTTTGTCGGCATCCCTAGCCCTGGAGCGATGGGGCTGCAGGTGCCGTGGGGTGTTTTGAAGCGGCAGGGAAGCATTTGCACGCGAAGAGGGGCTGCACGGGGGTCTTTGCTCAACAGCACCGTCCCCCTGCTGTGTTTTGGTATTCGGCTGCTGCCCTACTGTGCCCTCCCCCCTCCAGAAAGGGAGACTGCACTGATCAGAACTAATTACAACATGCAAGCCCTCTGCCTAATTGCTCTGATCAATTATTGATGGGCAGAGCTGCTGCTTTGAGGGCAGCAGGTAAGCGGTGAGCCCCGCACTCAAGCAGGTGCCCGGTGGCCTCCTGGCTCCTAGTGAAGGTGATGCCACTGGCGAGAGGTGATGCCGCTGGCCCAGCATCCTGTGACCCGTCTGGGAGAAGGAACCATGCTGAGAGGCTCCTGAAAATCTGCTGTGTGTGGAAGCACCTCTGGGCATCTCCCAGAGATTGCCAGTGCCTAAGTGCTATCAACAAGCAGAAACTCTCTGCTGCCATTAGCTGTGCAAGCCATTGATTTTCTTTGCTGGAACAAGAAATTCATTGGAGCTGAGGCAATCATGGGTGGCACTGCCGCTTTCTCCAGGCTGACCAGCAGCTGGGGTTTGGAAAAGGGGTGTTCGTTTTATAGTTGTTTTCTTGCCAATGGCTCAAAAGCCAAGTCATCATGACACATTTCTGCATCCATCTGGGAGGATGCTGGGTCCTGCACAGTGGCATTGCTGGTAGAGCCCAGCCATCTGCCTGCCAGAAGCAGATGAAGAGCACTGGAGCCCTTGGCCGTAGCCTCCTTTACCAAGTCTCCATCCTTTGTACAGGAATGGAGACACCCCCAGGCACCAACAAAAGGAGGTCTCTCTACTGGGGTTGGAGATAGGTTCATCAGCCATCTCTGCTGCTGAGGAGTCCTGCTCGGCCTGGCCACAAGCCTGCTCTTTAATCCTGTCTTAGAGCTCCTCTCAAGGCGCTCCCAGCAGCTTTAGTGAGTGCGCAGTTTTGGGGTATGCCATGCACTGGGGAGCACAAACCTTGCCCTTCCTCGTCAGACCTGGACCCAGCACTCCTCACATCCTGCAGTGGCCACATGCATTTTTTGATCCCCTGTGTTTGTACATCTCAGTGGCCTCTCCAATATCACTTACCTTCTCCAGCAAGAGTTTAACCCCAGCAGTGGTTGGGGCTCCAAGCATAAGGCATAAGCCCTTTGCCAAATCCCTGCAGGACCAGCCAAGTCTTACCAGGGAGAAAATCAGGCCCATAGTGATTTTGTCATAGTTCCAATGTAAATGAAAAGTTGCCAGCTGAATTTGCTTGGGTATGTTCAGGCTTCTGGTGGCTGGTGCTGTTGGCTTTTTGGTGCTGGTTTTTATTGTAACTGTGGTGCCTCTTAATCAAAATAGAGGCTACTTCTGCTCTCTTCTACAGATGCCTTTATTATTCTGCAACCTGCTGATTGCCCTCTGTACCATATTATGCCAAAGGAGGATTCTCCAGCTGAGATGATGGGCATAATCGTTTGCACCCTGCCTTTCTCCCTTGCAAGTGCACAAACTACAAATCAAGAGCCCCCAGTGCACACTCCACTGTGCATGGGAGTAAGTCACTGCTGGAGGTGGATGGCAGAGGACAGTCAGGGCATGGCTGCAAATGAATCCTATGGCCCCTGAACTCACCCAAAGCAGAGGTTTGCCGAGAAGTGCACGCCTGTTTGCCCAGTGCATGGCTGCGCCATGGTGAGGGAGCTCACAGCCTCTTTCCATCACACAGAAGGATGCGGAAGAGTCACAGCCTTCATAGGGACTGTCACGGCTTTCAGCCTGGACCTCACCCTCCTCAATTATGATGTTAAAATACCCAGTTTGGGGACCTGCATCGCAGTTCTGAATGTGCACTGCATGTTTTGTTTGTATTAAAGACGTGCCTATATGGGCTTATCTTTATCCCCCGCTAGTATGTGAACAGAGCAGGAGATGGCACGTGCTCTGAAAAGCTTACAGAGTAAAGAGAAAAGACTGAGGGAAGGGAGAAAAAAAGGGCATAAGTGACCCCAACATCTGATATAATTAAACCTCAAGCCTATTTTTCTTCCCTAAGGGCACCCCTGAAGTCCTGTTACATGTTTATGTCCCCCCCAGCATCCTCCCAGGTGCTGGTGGTGACCTTGGAGGGGACAGAGCTGCACTTTCCCTTTACTTGGACCTGGGTGAACCCTCTTGATGGGGTCAGCTTTGGGGTCCCAGGGCAGAGGGGTTTATACTGGGGAGAACATGATAAAAAACTTCCACCCCCAAAACCAATAACCATCTCATGTCTCTCTCACTCAAGGACCTTCAAGACTGCACATTTCAGCCCTGACTAAGCAAATCACCTTAAAGAGAAAGGTTAAAGAACTGTTTATTATTGGAAATGTCTCCCTCTCTAGGATTCATTTTTTGATAAATTAGCTTCAGCTTCATTACTTCATGATATATTTCCCTTGACATTTAATTATACTTACCCCAAACACATTAAGCCAATCAGTCTGAACAGCTTCTTATTAATATGCAAATTTATCCTTTGAAAAGCCATGAATCTGTGAAAAATCTCTTTAGGCTTCAATTAGGCCCATTTGGGAAGTTGGGAACCCCCTGAAACACTCCCCTGGTCCAAGCCCGGAGGGGACCAGGGGGACCTAGACACACAGACACACCCCAGTGCCTGGTTTTGAGAAGGGAGAAAGGGATGCTGCCATCCACTAAAGCACCTTGACAGGCCTGGAGCCATGAAGATGGGAGATTGAATCCTGCAAACCAACATTGTGTTGGCAGCTTGTCCCCATCCCAGTCCTTCTCTGTGGGAGCTGATGTTTCTCCTCTCCACCAGCCCTGGAGATACAGTGATCCTCTGCTGTGGACCACAAAGCCTTCTCGCTGCAGGGGAGCTTCATATGAGAGTTGCAGAAGATGCAGGGAAATCTCAGCCCGGTTTTTAGCAAAACAAACAGGAACCTGGTTCCCCCGGTGCCATGGGCAAACGGGACATGATTTGCATTAGGCAAATAAATTGAACCGCACAATTAACCATCTGCCCTGGAACAGATTTAGGTTTTGCTTTAAAGCATCACTTCCAGCCTCCTTCTGCTCTTGTATCCGTCTGAACGCCACAGGATTTTCTACTTGGAAACCAACGGGGAATAAATTCACTGAATCACTCCTATAAGTAACTGGAGAGAAACATCAGCATAGGTACTACAGCCCCAGTGGCCTTTGGCCTCCCAGACATGTTTCCTGTGGATTACGCCAATGGGCAAACTGCAAAACTGCTTCAAAACCTTCTAGAGTCTCCAGTTCCCACTGAAAGCCTTTACTTGCTAAAACAAGATGATTTCCTGGGAGCTGTTGAGTGCCACAACATCTTCTCAAGAAAAAGTTACCCATTTCATCTTATTTCAAAAGAGGTTGCAGTTTTTAAAAAAATACGATTCTGTATATATTTTTTTTATTCCCTACAGTTAGACATTAAGATCGGAAATACACTGCAATCAGTGTACTATATAAATAGTCCAATTTTGGAAAACAGCTCTCATGAGCAATAAAGAAACCCAATTTACTATGCACTATGATAAAAATATCTCTTTTAGCATATAAATCAAACCAAAGTGAACAGATAAAAAAAAATAAACTCACACCCCCCCTCCATTTTTTGCCTGAGAGCTCAGGCCCTGGGGAAGGGCTCGTCCGCCCTATATAAATATATGCAAGAGCAAATCTGTTAAAAATTGTAGCCACCGCTTTGTTTTCTAAAGGTCCCAGTTTATCCTTCGGCAGAAGAAGGAGGGCTGGGGAGAGGTCGGCGAGAAACACAATCCTTTCCTGTATAAACAGTATAGCCTGTGCTGATTTTAAGTGCATCATATGGCATATATTTTATGTATGTATATATAGAGAGAGAAAGAGAGATTTCTCAAGCCAGCCAGAGACATAAAGTGATCTTATATCATCTAAAACCAACAATCGTACTTGGACTTCTGGCAGTTTTCCTTGCAGTCGTCCCTGCCACCCCCTGCCCCTTCCCCCAACGGGCTGTCGGTGCACGCTGCTGTCTGCCCCCATTATTTTTCACAAAGGCATATAAATCACTGTGGAAACTCTTATTATCTTATTTTCCCCCTGCTTCCCTCTTGTCTGTTTTGAGAAAAATTAATGCATTTGTCTCCAGAAAAATGTGCAGTCTCTATAATTCAGTTTTAAAACAAGCACAACTAGCAAATGGATAGACCTCGGTTAGGAGACTCATTTTTCATGCAAGTAATTGAACCCTTCCCTTCGATTTTTCCTTTGGGTGTTAAAGACAACTGATGCCTTCCTGGAATTTGCTGAGGTCTAAGAAAGGTGGAAAGACAGACAGACAGAAAAAGCAGAAGAGAAAGAAAGACAGAGAGAAAGGAAAAGAAAGAAGAAAAAGGTGAAAAGAAAAAAGAAAGGAGAAAGAAGTAGGAGAAGAAGGAAAATGAAAAAAAAGGAGAAAGGGAGGAAAGAAGGCAAGAAGAAGGAAAGTCTAAAGCACATCTCAAAGCCTCTGTACAAGGAACTTTGGGGACCCCCAGCAGAGCATCCCAGCTGGGATTTTTCCGAAAGCCAGCAGTGCTTTGGTTTGGAAAGCTCCTCGCTGCCTGGGCTGGTGAGGAAAGCCATTCCCATCACATACCCTGACAGCCTCTGCCTGAACCTGGCCCTGTGCCCTCCACTAAGCCACCTGCAAACCTGGGGACTAACAGCCCCGTCCTGTCCTGCAAGCACCTCAAGCCCCAGCTGCAGCATGGGGGGAAGCACCCTGCATGGTTAATGCCAGTGGTTTCACCCTGATGCCTCCTTCTGCATCCAAAACTCAGGGAATTGCTGCTGCTTCCCCTGCCCCTGCCACTGCTAACGGCACGCCTGCCCTGTGCCGCAGCACCCACCCCTAAATGGGAATGCAGATCAATACAGTTCTCTGGACAAAGTTGCTCAGGCAGTGGCGTGTTTTTCCAAACCACAAAAGTCACAGCCAGCTTTAAAATAATCTCCATCCCTTGTGCTACGGGGCTCCTGTGCAGAGCGAGAGTCTCCCCCCCTAAGAGCAACATATACGACAAGGGCTCCCATACGAAATGATGTGCATCCCCGCCACAGCCCTCAGACCACATCCTGATCTCTTATCAGCTCCGAGGCCAGATTTGCCACTCTTGCAGAGGAAGTCAAGAATAATTTCAGAAAAGCCACAATCAAGTGAGCGCTCAGGCCAGCAAAGTCTATTGTTCCTTTGTCTCTCACTATATTATCTCTGTCCCCTGGGAGCTACATTATTGCCTGCAATATATAATGTGATTTGCTTGTTTTCCACGTCTGCCTCATTTTTCTTAGGCACAAACACAGGCGCACCTTCAGCCATGCAGACTCACCGCAATGCATGTGTTCTTCCTGTGGAAGAAGAGGAGAAGGATGGGAGAGGAGCTGGAAAGAGGCACAGTGGTTGAGAAGCTGCAGGCAAACTGAAGGGGAGCAAAACATTGCCTGGAAGTACACAGAACACCGTTGAATGGACATGATTCAGGAAAAAAAGGTGTTCCTCCATCCTCCTTGCTTCTGGAGGAGAAGAAATCCCATGAGATCTGAGAGACCAAAAATCAGGACCTAGTGAGTGCAGAACTAAAGTAGCTAAATTAAAGCAGCTGAAGCCGGAGGTTGGGAAATAATACTGGACATGGGCAGTGAGAGCAGGAGGCTGAGACTCACTTGGGCCACTTGGCTGCTCTCGGGGAGTTTTGGACAATCCTGTGTCCCTGCAGATATTAATAGACTGACTGCCAGGGTTTGTCAGGAGCAAGGAGATGGGCTTCCTCCCTTCTCTGCAGAGATAAAAGGATCCATCCTCCAAGATATTGTTGTGGAGCCCTAAATGATTCAACAGAGATTATTAAGTTTTGGAAAATACTGTGACAGGCCCTATACTGCTGGAGATGCTCTCTGTGTGTGCGCATGCGTGCATGTGCACATCAATGGAGAGCTTTATGAAACAGCCAGACACCTCAAAGGACCCCCCCTGCCACTTTTTGAGAACAGAGGTTGTTTCTTAAATTATGCTGAGAAGTGACTTCTTTATATATCACTACGCATTTCCTCCTGCTGCAAGGCCAAAAAGTCCTCTCTCTGTATTATAAAAAAAGAGAGCCTGACCTCAGGCTATGATCTAAAATATATGGAGTCACACAAGTTTACCCTTGCAGTCATTCTTCATCCTTCCCGTGCCAATTCTTTGTCCTTTTGCTAAATGAAACTTTAATGGCTGGGAAAGGGCTCCCTACTTTCATTCCTGGAGCAAAGCAGTCAAGTGCAAAGAGGGCAAAAGTCTCCAGAAAATAGAAAGCTTAAAAAGGTTCCTCCTAGCCTAATTTGCAAGTTCTGGGCAACGCAGGGGCTAGTGCTGAAGAAACTGTGCCGAGCAATCGCACCCTGGCCTCCTCCAGCCCCGCAGTATATTACGGGATTTTAGCCACAGCTCACAAGGTCGCGCATTAAGAGCTCTTTTTCTGTGCTCAGCTATTCCACCTCCTCCCAGGGAATGCATCACTGTCTAACCCGGTATCAGGCTCATCTGACATATTTCAGGAAGTTTTGTTGATAGCAGATCTAAATTTCATGAGTAAATTGTACAGCATCTAGCTCAGATCTGGCTGGTCCGTAGGTTTATACCATGCTCACCTTCACATCGCTGCACAGGGGACGCAGGCGGGGATGCTGAGGCTGTTGCTTGGGCATTAGCATGACACCAAGGTTTCTAAGAGTGAATCCAGCTCATTAATGAAAAAAAAAAACAAACCAAAAAAAACCCAAAACAGAATGAAAGAAAGAAAAGTGCTCTCCAGAATATGAATGGATGAAAAAACCAACCAATTAGTGACCTCAGCTTCATGAGTCAACTTGAGTCATTTGGATCCAGGCCAATAAACCCTCATCTTCCTCACCCAGCACTGAACTGGCATGGGCTGGGAGTTTCAGATCAGCTCCTGAAGATGACACTCAGCCTCTCACTTTCCAGGGCAGCCCTGCTTAGCAAGGCCGACCCTCCTTCTCCCTTCATTTCTCAATATCCATAAAGAGGAGGAAACCCAGCCTGAGTGTGCCCCCTCTTTCATTGCCCTCCCCAAGGAAAATGGAAGAAAATGCAGGAAAAAAACTGGCTAAGCCCACGCTGATACTCTTAACAGCAGCAGGGATTTCAAATCCATGCTGACACCGTGGGCCACCACAACGGTTGGACATCACCCCGTGGCCAAGGCATGGGGCCTCACCTTGCAGGGCAGTGGCACCCCTGGGACCCTCGGCATGGTGTGATCTTTCCATCCCAGTATAGAAAGGCATGGCGGGGGGTCAGGGGGGTGGGGAGGAAGTTCAC
>JANZLQ010000002.1:27949123-27986475 GCA_026212715.1 Elanus axillaris | reverse complement strand
CCCCCACCCCCTTGAAATCACACAGAAAGTTCAAGGACTTTTTGCCTTTGGATTGTAGGGACATGCATTGTCCTCGAGAGCCAGCCGGACCAGCAGCTAGTGAGGTGTGGCATGGCGTGGGCTGGTGGGAAGTGGGACCAAGGTGCCAGGGATGAGCTGCTGCTGTCGCCTGGGCAGCCCTGAGATGTCCCCAGCCCCAGGCTGGCAGGGGTGGCAGGAGGACTGTGGCTGCTGGCCTCATCCCAGCACTCCCAGCTCCCAGGTGGGTTCCGGCTCCACCGAGCTTTTTGGGGCAGAGTATGTATGGATGTACAGAGCCTGGTGCAGCAAGGTCCCAGCCGAATGTTCCTGTATTACTAAAACAGGAACTGTGGTCTTTCTCTTATGGGATCTGCAGAGCCCTCGTTAGGTGCAGCATGTGCCGAGGGTATACAGGGCAGCGGCAGAGCTATGCGAGCACTGGGAATGGGAACTGCATCCCCACGGAGCATCACCGTGGGGGCTGAGCAGGAGGGGCAGGTGCTAGAGATGTGTTGGAGAGCTGAGCAGTATCTCCAGTGACTGGGGTTTTGTTGAAAAGGTATCCTGAAATATTGAGCCACAGACACTAAAAATGTAGGGTCAGGACTGTAATTTAATTTTATTTTTGTTTTAATATTACTCTTTTTTTTCTGGAAGGACAAGAGTATCCACAGGAAATATCATATAGACCAGGGGAAAAAAAAAACCAAAGAAGAAAAGAAGTTTTGAGGGAGTATTTTTAGCCTTCACTCACTTACCCTGACAAAATGACTTGGCCTGTTGCAGAATATGTGATGCCTGTACCCAAAAAGCAAACACACCTGTGAGCAGAAAGTGGATGAAATCTTAGTCCTGCTTCGGCTGAGGCAGAAGGCAATGTATGTCTGTACCTGACGTCTGCCCATGGCACTCTGTCCACCTTGTATCTGATACCTCCTGCCCAGCGGGGATGGAGAACAGGCCAACTTGATTAGAGAGCTGGCACAAGATGTGAGGACATCTGGGAGGCCTCAGATCGGGAGCATGAATTAATAAGAACCGGTAAGAGGAGGAGACTGAATGGGATTCAAAGTCCCGATGGGAGATCAGGACTGCCAGACGAGGCTGCCTGGCTGCTGCAGGCAGGGTCCTGATTTCTGGACCTGCCCTTCCCAATGTGGCCATCACGCTCAGGGTGATACCTCCACCATAAAGGAGGGGAGAGCATGGGCTGGAGTGGGGCACTTTGTCATGCACAATATAATCTAGGGGGCAAAAGGGCTGACATTTAAATCATCTCTGTTTGTCCATCCCTGAGATATACAGGCTGATGATTTATCTGGAGGGCCTCTGCAGCTTGTTAACAGCTCAGCCTCCCATGAAAACAGCTGCATCAGTGTTTCCCAAAGACTGGAGCAGGTTACAGACCCTCCAGGGCTAGCGGGACAGATCACGCCTCTCCCTGGTTTACTGAAGCCACAGCTCCCAGTTGTGGTATTGGTGGCCTACCACTGCTTCAGGCTGCTGTGGTAGCGGAACAGGCTGGGAGGCAGCGGAGCCAGGTGGGGCGAATTTGACAGCCTTGGTGCTTTGCTGAGATGCTCAGCTGGGTGCCTGCTCACCCCAGCTCCTTCTGCAGCACATGAAGTGGCCAGGGTCCTCACCAGTGCACTGAGCCCACCTCTGGTGCTCAGCCAGGAGCAGGTCCAGATGAGAAGCAGCCCCATGGACCTCAGCTAGTGGCACTTACTGCAACCAGCAACCTCAGGGGACTGGCACTGCCTCTGTCAGACTCCTCAGCCATCTAAAACACACAAGGTGCATGGGGTACATTGCCAGTCACGGGCAACATACCCCACAGGCACACAACCACCCACCCTGTCTGCATAAGGGAGGCTGTTTGCACCATGATAATGGCTGCAGCCCCCCAGGTGAACCCCAAGAACCATCAAGGTCCCCTTTACACCAGGCAGGCCAGTACCATGGGGACATGGTGGGAGTCACTTGGCTGCAAAGGGCTGTGAGCTTGAAGAGCAAGTGCATGGAGAGGTCTGAGAGCTACACTGAGATGACTGGATGGTACATTGAGGAGTCTGGGTGCTGAGCCGAACTCTCATCTTGGCTTTTGTCAGATGGGGAAAGGCATTATGTCATTCTGGCTTGGCTCAAACGACATCCACCCCTCCCCAGGTGGCACGGGGCTGTGAGAAGCGATGGATTTCTGCCTGGAGAGCCAGGGCAGGTGGCAGAGATGGGGATGTGCCGTGCTCAGCACAAATCCGCACACAGGAGAGTTGCACACCTGAAGTGAGCTGTTACACCCAAGAGTGCTTATGCATCAGCAGCTTTCATCCATGGAAAAATCACTCTTGGAGTAACCCAGCATCGGGCACATCCTGAGACTAACAGCGTGATGCCTGTCTACACGTCCATGCCTACAGCCAACGATGCAGGGTGCACTATACAGACACCCCGAACAGCGGGTTTGTTAGCTGGGCTGGCAAACCAAAATGATGAACACATCCCCAGTGTTCCCAATGGTCCTCAGCCACTGCAGGCAAATATCTACAAGAGCTCTCCAAGGGAAACCCATAAACTGCTCCCTGGTATAGCTTTCTGAGGATCACTCCAGACAGCTATATTAGCTGGAACATGAAGTAGTTACACTCCTGCTGCTCTTCCAGTGCTTTTGAAACAGATACTTGTCTCTTTTATTACCTTTGTTTGTGTCTCGTTTTATTTGTGCGCTGCGTACTTCATTGTGCTGGGTTTGCTACAGTTGTGACTGGCTGCGGATTGGAACAACAACAAATACCTTCCAGGCCTTTTGTGCTTTTTAATATTATTCTCCATTTAAAAAAAAAAAAAGCCAAGCCAGACAATGAAAACAATACAGGGAAAATTAAACCCTAAATCTGCATTTATGGTTTGATATTAAACACACAGGGAAGGCTGGTTTCAAACTGTTGATAAAACTTTTTTTTTCTGTTAAAAATGTGCTTTTGGGGAAAGTGGAGTGTTTTGTGGAAAAGGGTTAGCTTTGATGGAGATACCCTTGGTAAGGTTTTCCCAGTCCAGGATGGACATGCCAGCTGGAGAAAATGACCCCAAGGACCTGCCTCCCAGACTGGAGACAAGGTGCACCCTATGTGGAGATGGGAGCTGCCCGTGCGCACGTCATGGTTCGGTTTGCTCCTCATGAGCAAGCGTACAAAGCCTTCGCTCTCTGTAAAGGCTTAACCAAGCAGCTCTGAAGTTAAGGGCAGTCTTTTAATTGACTTTATTGGAAATCAGGCAATGCTTGGAGAACACTGAGAGCTGAATCAGGCTCCCAAAGGGCTGGGACAGGGCAGCTGCACTGGACAGAAGAGCCAGAGACCCACTGACAAAGGGCTGGGTGTAAAGCCCATGAGCTTCTCCCTTCACTGAAGGTTTTAAGAGATAACCTGTCCTTTGTACAGCAATGGTATGTGTGGGCATTGAAAACGGAGGCACCGATTTGAGCCTCATGGCTTGCTCTTTCTATGCAATCCCTTTGAAATATCCCACGCCCCTCTGGAGGGCTCAAACCACAGCTGGAAACAACTGGTCCAGCAACAGGACCTGAGCCCAGAGCCTCACCATGCTCCCAGGTCATTTGTAACACCCAGAAAACACTGAGTCCTACGGTGTAACCAGCAGGCAGAGAGGGGCTATGATGCACTCTCAGCAAACCAGCCTCAGAGCTGGCAAATCCCCAGGGGCTGCAGAGGGAAGGGCACCGGCTTTGCCCCCTGCCTGGGAAACCCTGCGCTGCTGCTCCCGCTCCCTCCTGGCTGAGTGGAGCTGGTGACAGCTCCGCTTATTGGCTTTGCTGGGCTGAAGAGAGCACTTTAAAAGGAAGCAAAGCAGTAACATAGCATTAGTTCCTGCTGGAAGGGGGAATGAGAGACGCACATTCCTGCCTTGTATGGGAAATTTGGCCTGCTTGCATCACCCCAGGAGTTTGGGATGAATACTGTATTCTTAGCATCCCATCCGCAGACAGCCCGTGCTCCTGCTAGGCAATGCTAAAAACCACTGCCAGCTCTGAGATGGCTGTGCTTCAGCGGTGGTGAAGTCACGCCTGGATAACTTGCTGAGGCTTTGAGATAGGGCTGGGTGATGGCTGAGTAACAGTGACTGCTGCACCAAACCCACCTGAAAAATCCCCGGGTTGGGGGGGAGCCTGCCTTGTTGTGCATTTGGCAGCATGTCCACACCCACCTGCCGGTGTGCGCTGGCGTGTTTACAGGGATTCACACCCGCGTGCCAGCTTGCAGATAAGCCCATCACCCTGCTGGGACGAGGTCTGGATACGACTGGAGCAGGATGCGACTCATGACCCCAAGAACCAGCATCCCCCTGGGGAGCGCCCGGCTGGCGAGTGTGTCTCAGGCACTGGAGGGTTTTGGAGGTAATCCCAGGACTGAGCTTTTGACAACTTGGGAGCACAACATCCCGGTGTCATTTTAGGCCTAATTTGCATGTTCAGCACGGCGCCAAGTGTGTAATTACTGAGCTGCACAGGCAGTCATCATCTTGACTGTTTCAAAACATTATCTTTAGTGCTTCACAAAACATAAGCAGACACCTTTCCCTCGACACAGCTGCATGTGAGGCATAAGAGAAACAGTGGAGTTGGGTGGAGGTTAGACAGGTCCACCCGACCAGCCTCAGTTGGACATGTCGAGGCAGATGTGGTCACGTCCTCTGCACAGGGAAGAGGGCTGAGATGAGGTCAGGTTACTTTGAACTTGTTGACAGCCAGCAACAGCTCTTCTTGGCCTCCACATCTGCCACGCACTAACCAGATCTGGCATTTCTCAGCCCCCCCAGTCCTCAGGCTCCCCCTTCCCACCCTCTCTACTCTCTTCCTGGCCTCCATGTTCACCCATGAGCCCCTCCCTCCCTCCTGGGAACTGTCAGAGGCACCTGCAGCAATATGCTGGGAGGGCTGTCACTACTGAAGGCAGGAAAAACTCAGCTTTGAGGTTCCCCTTAATTTTGTGAGCTTGTGTCCCAGCTCAGAGGTATCCAGATAGATAAAGAAGGGAAAAGTCAAGCTCAGGATCCAGTGTGTGTGCATGCAAAGGGATGCTCTTGTCTGTGTATAAGCATTTGCGTTGCAGACATTCACAGGAGAGCAGATGGAGGTGTGGGCATGCATAAGGTTGGGGGGAGCATCTGCATGTTTGCAATGTGCAAGGTCTATGCATCTGCATGTCATGCATATTTTTCACTGAGGGTTGTGTGTCTTCATAGGTTTCTCTGCATGGATGTTCACAGAAAAAGGGTCTCATACACACTTTTGAAGACACATCTGTGTCTGGATGGGCGTCCCATGACAACAGACAGCAGTAACTCTGTAGTTACTGAGCCATGATGAAAAATGGCAGAGAAGATGGAGCATCATTATACATCTGTGTCACTACTAGATTTCTTCTCCCACCAGCCCCATTTCCCCATGCCATGCACTGAACAAGGGCATGGGGAGGGATGGGACAGATGCCCCATGCTCCTTCCAGTCAGGGTCAGCCAGAGCATGGGTTGCATTTTCGGCTTCCCTGTTTCTTTGCACCGGTGGATTTGTTTCTTTCCGTCTGCTAATATCAACAAAACCTGCCAGGGCACCTCATCACTGGAGCTCCCTGAGAGCAAATGCGACATACTTGGAGCATGCAGTCAGCTTTTCCAGCCAGTCAACACAGCCGGCATAAACTGTCTAAGTACCGTCAGAAACCACTTTATAAACTCAGGATGGGAAGGAGATGATTGATGGCTCCACACTGGACACGACACAGCTTCTACACTCCCCTGTATTTATAATATTTGTGCATTGCCCCTACCTCAAAGCTTGACAGGGCTAGTCCCATTCACTTACAGATATGAATTTGGCACAGCCTGACGTAAACTCCATTGCTTCGGGCCACCAAGGGAGAACCATTGTTTTAAACTTTCTCCCCCCCCCCCGCACCCTGCTTGGCCCCTTTTTTCCCCCCTTCCAGTCGCATTATTTCTTTACAAGCCAACAAGAACAGAACCAAATGTTTCACATCTGTTCTCACCGTCCAGCCATTTGCATGAGAATCACAGTCAGTGTTTCAATGAGCACAGCTCGCTGGCTGGCAATGGGGATGGAGCTGGCCACCACCAGCCCCTCGTGCTTCTGCCAGATGTCTGGGCTCCACACAAAAGAGACGGACCCGCGGTGTTAACAAATCACCTTCTTGCGGGATCTAATCGCTCTAGAGATATGCCGGGTGATTTTTCTTTCTGGATGGTGTTGTGGAGCTGATCCTCACCCTTGGGCCAACCCTTTTGAACCTCCCAGTTAAGGGGTTTAGTGGTGGTGTTCTAGTTTTCCAACAGCACCATCACCAGGGGAAGGTGGTGCATTGGCTGGGCTTAAGGCAGGGGCGTTTTTTCTTTAATTAATCAGTAACCATAATTTTAGTGGTAGACCATCTCCAGTGATATGCCACCACTGGGAAAAGTCCTTGAAGAATATGTTCATGTTTCACAGGGAGTTCCCATTTAAAAAAAGCAAACCCAAAATCTCCACTAATCTGCTCTTTTCTCTGCTTGCCAAAAGCATCTTGTCCCCACCTGGTCTTCACCTGTATCCCCTGCCCTGCCCCTTCTCCAGCTCTTCTGCTTCTTCTGCCCCTTCTTCGGCTCCTGCCCCTGCCCTGGGCACTAGGGCTGTCAGTGAGACTCGGGGCTGTGATTTTTGGAAGCTGCTTGTTCTCTTTCCACCCAGGCTGGGCATTGTGTGCTGCTGGTGGTTTACTGATGCAGCAGCAGATGAAAGCCTTAAGCTGTTGACGTAAGCTGGCAAAAACGCCTTGGAAATTGCAGCAGGGAAGCGTAGCATTGAAGCTCCTCCGCGCCATCCGTCTCCCTCCCCATTTAGCTGATGCTCTTATTAACTCTCTAAGCCATGGGGTTCTCTCAGGAAAATTAACTTGTAAAGAGAAATTTTTAAGGCATTGCGGTCTGCAGGGCCTCTCGGGTTAAGGGCTGTGGTTCTGACCTCCAAGCAGCTCTGTGCAGCCCCAGCAAGGGCAGCTCAGCCTTGGCATGGGGGATGTTGGATGCCTTGGTGCTTTCAGCTCTACTGGGTCACTTGCGCATCTGAAAGGCTTCAAGGTTGGAATCATGCCCCAAAATGAAGATTATTCCAGGTAGTAGTTATTGGGTACAGCCCGCTGGGTCTATGCACGAGGCTGTCCTGCCTCAGGATGGTAAGCTGATATCCATGTGCTGGCATCTGAGCCCTGCCTGTGTGGTTCATAGTCATTCCCATGAGCTGGGAATCACCCCATGGGGATATTTGGAAAAGGCAGGGTGGCCCCACAGGAGCAGGCATCTGCTGGGGTCATGATCCGCATCTGTAACATCCTCTTTTGGGCCTGTCCAAGCATTTAACTGCGTTTTGGAAGATTCCCAACCACAAAGGCAATACAGATTGTGTATTGATCCAGCTCCTTTCAGTCAATAGCTACAAACCACCCACAACCGCAGCAAGGTCCTTGCAAGAAGAAAGGGCTGATCAGCATTATAGAGAGAGGGCTGGGTTGGGGTGCAGCTGCATTAGAGGGGCAGCAAAGCCCCATGAACTACAATGTGCCATGAGCCCCTGGCTCAACCTCAGCCCTGTTAGGGTGGGCTGGACGCAATTGGCCCATATGAGCAACTTACACTGACTTTGTGCCCACCTCAACCTCCAATCTGTGGTACAGGCTTTGAGAAAGGACATTTTAGCAGCATAAAGGGCTGCATTTATCCACTCTGCACATGAGTGGTAGAATAAATGGCTGAAGGACTGGCACTGTGCTGCTCTCCCTAGCTCTGCAAGCACCGCTGTGTCCATACCCTCCCCTTGCCTGCAGCAAAGCCCCAGCAGCTGTGGGTGTGCTGCCCTGGGGCAATGGCAGTGCATAAGAAAACAGGCAGCCCCAGTACCTGCCAGTCCAGGGGCAGCTGGCAGCAGAGATGGATGCCCTCAGCACCCCCAGGAGCATCTCCACCAGCATGACAGTGGTGGTCTGGGCAGGGGAGATGGAACACAGATCCAGCTTCTCTGCCACCATGCAGAACTGCCCGTTCCAGTGCCGCCATGGCTGTACAGACCCACCAGAGCCAGGGCTTGTGCCGTAGGATGCGGAGGGTGGTGCAGATTTCCCTACTTGGATATTGTCTCCACAGGGCACAGTTAGGTTGGTGGGTCAGAGCAAATCCCTGGGGCGATATGTGCTAACATACGTCCCCGTGAACACTCCCACACTTAATATCACCATGTATGAAGGACAGTGTTGGGAAAGCCAAGCAACCTGCCTATGTGTTCAACTGTAAGATGTGGAACAGGCAAGAGGGCAATTGGCATTAACGCCACAAGCTTTGTAGCAGGGAAGGAGAAAATTTTGGAGGAGAGCATAGGCTGCTGGCTGTGTAAGTCAGAGGGGACAGTGTAAGGATGCAGGTCACCTCCTCGTCACAGCTGGGGCTCTTTGAGGGCAGAAGGCACAGGCTGCCCCTCTCTGCCATGGTCCACACTGCAGTGTTCAGGTGAACAAGTCCACGACACTCAGACACCAACCACGAAGGTGGTGGCATCTCTCCCAAGGTTTCCCCGTCCATCACAGGGAGCAAGGTCCCACTGCCATCAGCACTCCCACACTTAGAGCCCGTTCTGCTCCGCAGGCTGGGTGTCTCTGGCAGATGCGGGTGCACGGCACAGTCAGGGACAGGGCATTCTGTCCCAGCTCAAATGCAAAGGGGAATGAAAACAGAATGCACCAAGGCAGCAGAGGCATTTTGGCAGGGGATTGTTGGCGTGTGGCACCTGTGGCCAGTGGCAGAACCTTCCCAGCACATCCGTCCCTCAGCTGTGCCCTTCACTCCCAGGCTGGGCCACCTCTGCGATGCATGCTGACCTTTAGGGACCAAGTATTTTTTCAGGCTGCTGCCTGATGGGCCAAAGGTCTGGAATGCACCAGGGGAATCCCTTTGAAGCTGACATTTCTCAGCGAGCCACATTTTCTGTCTTTCATTGGAGAGATGTGTTCAGAAAGGCTCATCTGCACTGCCGGTGCCTTGGACAGTCCTTGGCTCAAGTGCAAAATGTTGCCGGCTCCAAAGGTTTGTGCACATGCTCGCTTGGGCATAAATGATAGTATCAAGCTCAGGGCATGGGAGAGTCAGTGACTGGTCAGTTTTGCATCTTTGTGCTTGCAGTGATGCCATGGAACTGAACCTTCTCAGTGTAGCTGCCCTGGGGTGATGCTCAAAAGGATATGGGCAGGCGTATGGCAGCAAAAAGCAAGTCCCTGAGACATCTAGAAGACCTTGAGGAAGAAGACAGCAGCGTGGGCATTTCCACTTAGTGTCTTAGAGCTTGGGGCTAGTGCTTTTGCAGTTTGGGCCCTGTGGTCTCACCTGGCAAAGCAGAGTCTGTTTTGTCATGTTGCAGCTTGGGCATTTGGAGAGAGGAGGCTGTGGGTGATGAGTCTGACTCTGTCATGGGTCTTTACCTCCCTCTGCATAACTGCTGGAAACACCCTGTGCATCTAACTTGCCAAGAAAACAGCTCCATCCCCCCACCTGCCCCAGTCCTTTCTCTTTCAGATGGTCTGCATTTTGGAAGTCCTCCCTGACTTAAAATAAAAGTAGTAGAAGCAGCTATAAGAGCCATGCATATTGACAGTGATGCTTTAGATGGCCTCCTGGTACCTAAACTCCCTGCTCTTGAGCATATAGTAAGAGTAGATACAGCAGACTGGGAAGTTGCTGAATATCATGATAAGGTCTGTATTTATGTTAAAAAAAATAAATAAGGTAGGTTAATTGTAACTGATGCTGGCTGGAAGCAGGAAAGAGGATGTGCAGTATATACTTGTGAGCACAAGAGGGAGAGCAAGGAAGGAAGAGAGGGGAAGGACAGAACTGAAGGAAATGGACTTGATACCTGTTTGTAAACTAGGTGAAGACTAATAATGATTTGGACAGTCTTGGCTCCGGGCCCAATTTTACAGGTTTTGCAAAGGCATATAAAGAAAAGACAATTCCTGCCTGGAAGAACAAGCTGGCGATGGCTCCACTTTGGCAGTGATTTAGACAGTCTTCACTTTACACATGCCAGGAGCCCAGTTTCCACTCGCATAAACCTAACCACATGAGTGAGGATTTGCAGGCTCTGGGCTCGGCAGGTTAAGTCAAGGCTCTGGTTTAATCCTACTTATGACAGTCAAGGCAAGTCTTACCCAAGGAAAAAAACCCAACCCAAAGCCTGGCTTGTGAACTGACTATTTTTATTTTACTGCTTTATATTTTATCTGCATTGCTCTGCCATTCCCTCTCATTGCTGTATTCAAGCAGACATGAAAATGATTGCTCCAATGGTTTAACTGATTTAACAGAAGTGATACAAATGCGAAGAAAAATTTTGCAAGACCAACTCAGCGTTTGCTTCCTGGACACAAGATAATTTAGAGTAACTGAGCAGAAAGTCCTGTAAAAGTCCTCTAGAAAAGAGGGAGCAATGGTACAAACACAACCAGTGTCTGCCGGTAACAGGGGGCTGGCATTGGGCAGAGCCGGGCAGGACCACCCTGGCAGAAATGCAGTCCCAAGGCAGCATTCGCCAGGCAGCGGAGTGCTGGATAGCCTGATGAGAGGTTTTGAGAGCTATTTAGCAACACTGAATTGGGACTTGAAGCAGAATTAATTGAGCTCAAATTGCATCCTCCTAGCAATCCGCTAATCTGCTCCAGCAGGAGGATAATGACATCTCAAGAAACCAGCTTCAAAAATTGAAACTTGCTGAGTTTTATTAAACAGGCTGCTTGAAAAGAGGATTAATACTTGCATATAAAATATTGCCATAACAAAACTTATATTCATATAGGAGCCTTTTGCCTCCAAACGGAAGGGGGATCTCAGGAGGATTTGTGAACTACGTGCGCTTGTACACACACACATGCACACACACATGATTACGCGCCCAAAACCACACAGAACCAAGCTGCTGTCATGTCCCCAAATTACTTTTCTTAAACCATGTTTATTAGTCCTAGGCAGTTCTTAGCAAGCAGGAACTTTAATAAAAGCTCCTTGCAAACAAAGACCTCAAAATGCTCTGTAAACAGTAACAAATCAAGTGTCATATCATCCCTGGTGACACAGGGACAGCACTGCAGCCTCTGGGAAATAAGTGTTGTGTGGCAAGTGCATAGCAGAACCAGGAACAGAAGCCAAAAGTCTGTTTGAGTCCTGCACCCTCTCCCACTTCATTTCATTTCTCCCATTTTCTGAGATCTCTGTCACTGGGAGACAGTTGAGAAAATGGGATTTTTGCTCTGACTGCAGTAGGAGCCTTTTGGGAAAATAAATGCCCTATTTGCAGCATCCACGTGTGGCATGATGGGGCTTCAGGATTGCTGTTCAATCCAACAGCAAATGGGTTGGATTTCTGGAAAATATTCCTCTACCCTCCTCACTCCATGGCTCCTGTTTGGGTACAGCTGGCTGAAAACACCGAATGCCGTAATACCAAGTGACTCCCCTTGTACTTCTGCCTGCACCTCAGAGCAGCACTCTTCTCTGCAGGCTTCACCTTGTTCCCTAACATCTCGCTCTTTGCTTAGGTTTCTGTGTTAATCTAGTGAGACAGAGAAGAAACTCTCCTCAAAGTCTTATCCATCACCCTCAATTTACATTTTATTAGCATGGGTACCCACAGCAAAGCAAATAAATAAACTGTAGTGGGTTGTTCTCTTTGTTGCTGTCAATAATATTGTCATTGCCACTGACCCAATTAGAAGCATTTGTCAGTGTTCAGTAACAAGATAAGAGCCAGGGCTGAGGTCTCCGTCCTTCACCGGGTGGCTCACAGGCCGCGATGAAATATTTATGAACGATCTTGGATGACATCTGTTTGCTATTTTGCTGGTGATGTTCCCAGCGAGTGGCCAGCCTGGGGAGCACATGCTGGTCCTGGCAGTGCGGGCATCAGGTGAGCCCTCGCTGGTGGATCAGCAGGAAAATAAACTAAACCAGGACTCAGCCACTCCATCCTGGAGCAGGTCCCAGCTGCCATGTCAGAGCACTGCCCTGGGCTGGTCCAGCCACGTGTGGCTGGAGAAGCATCACCTGGGATGATGTGTCTGAGGCTCAGCAGGCAGCACTGGGGACACCAGGGCTCCAGCCCAGCCCAGGGCTGGTTTCTTTCACAGCAATGTGACTGGCTCTGCTTCTTGTTGTGTGTCTGATGTGTATCTTCATTGGACAGTTGTAGGAGGAGGGGAAACTTTATCTAAGAAGCAAATACTTGAAGGATGAGCTGCTTCAGGTTTGGCCAAAGCAGTGAAATATCATGGCCAAGCACCAAAGCATTTGGGCCAGGAATGAAAGTCATACTGCTCTCACAAATTTTTGCCCTGTGTTCCCACATATGGTGGCCTGGGCAAGGGGAGGGGATGGCTGGACCCTGCACCGATAGAAACTGGACCCATCGCTGGGTCTGGTACAGGCACGGGCCAAACAAGGAGCAACTGTGGAGGAGATGTTGCACCTCCACTGAACTCAGCCAAATCATCTTGCTGGCCAAGGAGTAAAAGTCTCTGTAGCAAAGCACAAAATGCCCTGAATCATCCAATACCCCAAAAATGTCATTGTGATTGTCTGAGCACTGTCATTTAGAGAGGGTTCAGCTCACCTTGTTTTAAGCACTTCACTGACGCCCTAAATAGGTATTTATTGATCTGGCCTTCCTCTACTGCCTGCAGTGAGCAATTTGCACCTAAATCTATGCCAAAGATGGGACTTACACTCTAGAAATTCCTGTTTCTCTTTGGGAGCTATGCTCCCCACAATTTCCCCAGGGTACAACAAACCCCTGCAATGCTTAGTAGGATCCACAGCTTGCCATACAGTTTATCAGTGTTGTTAGATATCTGATGTCCATTCAAAGGCTTCCTACCTATTCTTCGGTGGCCTGTCCATCATGACATGACTGGCAGCTGCCCAACGTGGGCCAGAGGTGTGCTGTCAGGATCCTCCTGTGGTCCTGCCTCTCCAAAACCCTTCAACTCCACTGTCCCCCTCCTTCCCACAAAGCCCACAAGTAACCACGTGCTTTAGCCGAGCCACCGGCGCAAGCTCTGACCCTTAGCTGTGTTGTGGGGAGGTGAGGAGGGCAGTGGGGAATGATCGGTTCTCTGGCTGGAGTGGCAGGGTGGATGCACACTGTGCCCTGAGAGCCACGCTCATGGGACTAAAGGACTGCCCAGCAGGGATGCTGGCTGGGCACATGGTTGGGTAAAAGCCTAGCAAATCCCCCAAATTATACCCTTCTTGCTGTAAGGAGAAAACAGAGGCTGGGCTATAATTTGCACAGGAATAGCAGAGTTGTATTTATATCATATCATGAGTCTGAGTGCAGCTCATTCCTCAGAGCTCTTGGTACCAACAGCACTTTCTCCTGAGAACCCATCCACAGCCCCTTGGCCTCCAGTCCACCCTAAAACCTTCCCTGAGGTCACGCTGGAGCTGTCAGCAGCAATACACCTTTGGAGGGGAGTTAATGGTAGAGGTCTGTGTTCCCAATCTGACATGCCGGTGACACTTTGAGGGAGGTGTTAGCTTGTCGTCGGATAACCCTGTCATCACCATGCTTTGGAGAGATGCATTCCTGCAGGACCCTGGCAGACCCTGCGACACTGCAAGTGTACAAGGTAGGGACGGTGCTGAGGCATCAAATGTGGGCACCGAGGCGCTGCAGGGACATGCCAAGGGCCATGGGGTGTCAGAGCCAGGGCTGGGCTCTGCTCTGGGGACCTCAGGTGGGGGAAGCCTTGCACATTATGGGGCATGTAGAGTGATCCAGGGCAATTTCTTCTAGCAATATAAAGCCCAGGGTCTTCTTTTTGTTTATCTCAACCATCATTTGCATATCAAGTGTAGAAGGAGAAAATGGACAATGCTGGAACTAGGATCAAGTGAACTGACCTATGGAGAGGTACCCATCTGGCTATTCCTTGGACAGAGTCTCCCCTGGGAGCCAGAAAAGCTTTTGCTTAAAGACCTCCCTGAAGCACCTCTACATGGTCACTATTCTACCCAGGACCGTGCTGTTAAAAATATTCTTCCCCTCACTCCTGAGCTCTATTTATCCACACAAGAGTTTTAGGCTTTGACAGGCCCAGGGACTTGTGTAAATCCTGTCTGTCTATGTGTGGAGACTTTACCTGGAAAGCCCCCCCTCTGGGGGCTTTTGTGTTTTGAGCACCCACCATGGCAAGCTCTTTGAGTATCAGTCAAAAAGTCAGGAAAAGTGAAATAAAAACTCTGGGTGTTTTCCAGGCTTGGCAGGAAGGACACACCATGTCTTCCTAAGCCCAGCTATTCCATGGAGCTGTTTTAATTAAAGCCCGCACAGACACCTTTTCCTGTCTGCTGTCCAGCCAGACACTTCCTTATGGTGACTGCTTGCAGTGGAGGGTGCTGCTGTTAACACTTTGTTCTACCTGACGTATATGAGGATGAAAGATAAGTGGAAATAATTTTCCACTGAAGGACATCAGTAATATGTATGAAAACTGCCTGTCTCTGGACCATCTGGCTGCTGATAATACAATATTAATAACCACAGTCAATTAAGCTGAGCCTCCCTTGGGGAGCAGGGTTTCAGTTGGGCAATGTCACAAGAAGCGATGTAATCCAAGTTCTGATGCCATCGATAGCAGCTGGCTTGGGAGCCAGGGCACCTGGGGAGGTGTCCAGGCACACTCACAGCTCTCCTGGGAGAGCCGCTGCCACTGGCAGATGCTTTGCAAGGATCCCTAAAAGAAGAAATGTTTAAGATGATCTGCAGGTGCTTTTGGAGCCCAAGCTGGGGCACTAAAACCTCATGTCTTAAGAAAGCCTGGAGTGGGAAACACTACTGAGAGGTGATGGTGGGCAATCTGTGAGATGCTGAAGGGGGACTTGGATAAATACGCAGGTGGATGGGAAGGGTTTTGCACTCACTGGGATTACAGGAGCTGAAGGGGACACCCGTTGTGGAGATCCCTCCTTATGAGTGTGGACATGCCCAATGGTGGGGTCACAGCTGCTTCAGACGAGGCAGAATTCTCCCTCCTGCCATCACTTGTAAAAAACCCTTTCTTTCTTCTGAGCCAAAGCTTGTTTCCTTTAAGGTTTTTAAGGGGCTGAGGCTTGTGACTTGACAGGGCTTTGCAGGAGGGGAGAAGCAGCCCAAGGAAGAGCTCCCTTCATGGTAAGGTTATTTGTCACATTCTGTCACCACCCAGCAGTGTCCCACACCTTGATGCAGCTGAGCTTTGGCTCACAGCCTATCCCCTTGCAGGGCTCCTGCTTTCCATTCAAAGCTCTTCAGGACTCGAGGAGCCTCTCCTGCTGCAAGATGGAGGGGTTTTTTTGCAGCTCTGGAAGACTTTCACCAAAAAACCCAACAGGAAATACCAAGGTGAGAGGCAGATTGTGCTAAGAATCGCTGAACACTAAGATACTTTACTCACTAGGTCACCCATGATAATCACAAATATCCAAGATATACATGTGTGAGCAGGATGATGCCCAGGTTCCCCGGTAAAACAACATGAGTCCAATAGCAGCTCCCCAGCAAAGTGGTTCTTTGGCTTGTGAGGAGTCACAGCTTGAGGTTTCACTTCAGGAAGCACCTCTGTGAGGGAGGACGGTGTTTTCCAGCAGAACATCTCTCCAGGATTTTTCACACAGACTCCAGGAGCAGGTTTGTAGTACCAAAAAAATCTCCTTACCACCTCCCAGGCAAATTCCTCATAACTGAAGATACACGCTACAAATTTGACATGAAAAGCAGAGTAATTTAGCATTTTAAGGGAGATATAGCTAGGTATGGCTAGGATATCTTTTTTTTTTTTATTAACATTTCATGACAAATTGAATTAGGAACTATTTGGCTGGAAAATTCACACTGTGAGAAAATTTGGGGCTTTCAAATAGTACCTTTCCCAGCAGCAAAAGTTTGATTGTGATTGAAAAACAGTTACATGTTAGTTTTGCTAAAGCTTTTGATATCTAAATTTTTACCAGGTTTGACCCAGTTCCAAAATCATTGCAAAAAATGTGAAGTCTGAGGGGCTCAGGAGACCCTCAAAACTGGAAAGGGTGAGGAAAACTCTCTGAGTAATAGAGCAGCAAATATGCTGGTGTTTTAGTGCAATTTAATGTACAATTTTTCTCATTGCTTCTACCCATAGAGTTTCTTTGGCACTGGAGGGGCAGGAACTGACACAACTGGGATTTATGGGATGGGTGACAAGTCCTCTTAATGTGCTTCCCATAGGGCAGCCAAGAGGGACCCTGTTTTGGGAAGAGCCAGAGGTTTCCCACCTGCAGGACAGCCAGACTTATTGTGTCCAGCCTCAACTCAGCGGCTGACCCCGTGCAGGTCAGCCTTCTCCCTCTTGCCTAATTAGGCTGTAATTACACGCTTCAGAATAGAGGTGCCTTCGTGTGAGTGTGTACAGCACCCACTGCAAAGCAGCTCTGGGCATGGCTGGAGCCATGTGAGAAAAAAACATTAATAGTCAACAGGAGGAAACAAAAGAGCAAAACCAGTTCAGGTGAGTCTTCACAAACACCAGTTTCTCAGCAGTACCTTCCAAGGGAGTTGAAATACCTACTGAAGTCAGGCCAAAGAGCTGTTAAAAAGAAAAAAAAATTGCTTACATTGAAAATATATTGTGTGGTTCATTTAACAATGGTTAAAGCAATTTAGAGCCATCAGCGGGATGAGAGCGAGGGATTTGCTCTGTTTGATCAGACAAATAAGCCGTGACGTTGGATGTCTCTGCCTGCAGAAGTTCAAATGCTGGGGCTTCTTCTGAGACCCCCTCTCTGCTCAGCTGAGAGCCTGGACATGTCCCATGCAGGGACAACGAGTTTCCTTTGCGACCACCCCAGGCAATCTGCTGCTGCTATGCTGGTACTCTAAAGCATAAGATTGGATTAGGCTTTTCTTAGCTTGCCTCACTCTGAATGTAGTGTTGCCAATTTGTATGATTTTATGCCAAGCCTTGTGATATTTCTTAGAGCGTCAGTTCCTGGAATAAAGTGATTACAGAAGAACCTCATTGCTGCCTCAGTTATAAAAGTACATTCCTGTCCCATGTTGTTACCAGAAGGGTTGAAACAGGGAAGGAAGAGCATGTGAGGGGGAGCTAAAGACTCCTCATCTACCACACAATTTTGGGGATTTGTATTAAAGCTCCTGCATGTTTTTACATAGTCATCTCTGATCTCAGAGCGCCTGGAACAATCCTGGTCAAATTTACCTTGGAATTGCAGAAAATTTTTCTATCTGTCTGGTGCATTCAAAGGGGAACCTCATTTCTGAAGCATTAATAGAAGATCATCAAAATGACCTTGCTGGTCCTGATCAGGCTGAACCCATACAGTGTCCTGTCCCTAGGACAGTGGCACTTCCCCAGGATGCTCTTGCAGCCTCAGTGATCTCTGGCTCTGAGACAACCTGAGCTTTCATAGACCATCTCCTACAAGGACTAATGGTGCAATGACAGATACAACTGTGCTCAGCACATCTGGGTGACAATCCCACATCTGCTGAAGGCTCTTTGCCGTGGCTGTTCCAGGAGGGTAAGGACTGCCCAGAGGTGACCTTGGTCTTCTGCAATGAGGGTGACCTCCACTTGGTTATGAAGATGCTGAACCACTGGGATAAGCTTTACTTCTGATGAACTCACTTCAGCACTTCCTTTCAGACATCTACTTTTTCCATGTCTCACCATAAAATGAAGCACCTCCTATCCCTTCAAGGTGAGTGTGATTTTCCTCGATTCAGAATCACTTGGATTAGTTTTGGGGGCCACCGAGTTAATGACCTAAAGGATTTTAGCTGACCACTGCAAGCTTGCCTCTCCTGGCCCTGCCACTGGTGTCCCAAGCCACAATGTCATGCAGCAAATGGACAACGGCAATCGTGGAATCCCATTTAAAGATGAGTCTTGTTATTTTTATACCAATTACAAGGTTATGGATCAGGCTAAAAGGTGTTTAATATCTTGTAATATTTAGGCACACTTGGCTCCCACGTTTATTGAGGCTGTTTGTAGCAACATGTAATATGTGCTCACTATGGAAGTATGTGGCATGCACATAAAAATGGCACAGATGTGCTGAGAAGCACCAGGGAAGCCAGGATGGCCCACAGCATGGGGAGAAAGTGCTCCTGCCTGCACCAAGGTCAGCAGGAAAAGGGAAGAGACGGGAGGAAAAGAGATAAACTCATACCTGCTGGGCTTGCTCCACTCAGCTGCATCTTACTTCTACATAGTGTTTTCTTTTGAGGTCTCGAAATCCCATTGCACAATATTGTAAAAATGTCATAAAATATTTTATTGCATTGTACAACTGAAATGCTGCCAAGAGCATTAACCCCTGAGCTGCCTCCTTCCCGCGGATGCCCAGCGTGTCACTGATCAGGAACTAGTTCCCTTTGCTTTGTGGCTGAACTTTGAGGAGAATGGCGGGGGTTTACAGGCTTGGAGGTGAGAGTTGCAGGATCACCACTCCAGGGCAGTTAGTCTCTAAGACTGACGTTAGCTAATTTGGGGTCTTCCCATGCCTCTGTCTGGGGATTTCAGCTTGATCAGAATTAGAGGTGAGATCGGTCCTGATGCATTCACTCCTCACCTTCTCCCTCAGTGCCAGCCCTGTGAATACCAATGGAAATGCGATCACTGCTTTGCATCCCACTGTCTTGTTTCATGCTGAAGCTATTGATCAGCCATAAAAGGACTTTTAGAAGCACCTGGACTCAAATCACAAAGGTAGGGGAGGTGAAGAACCCTTTCAATGAGGCCATGGCCATACGTTGGCCCTTAGGAGGCTGATGGTGCTGCTGGACAGGCAAGCTTGGGAAGTCACTTCTCATCACTGGGCCTCATTTTCTCAAGGTGTGCATGGGGATAAACAGCTTTATTGACTGCTATGTAAAGCTCTTGGAAATTTGTTGGTGAGGAGACCATGGTATCAGTGTTTACAAGACTGATGGTGGATCTTTTGAGGTCAGTGGTGACATGGGAGTAACATCAGACCTTTCCCTTATACTGGTGCCCCAAATCAAGGAGCAAACTGGACAAGGCCAACATGAGATTAGAAGGCTCCTGTTCCTCAGAGCAGCCCCAGAAAGAAAATCTACCCCCCTTGGAGCATGGCTGTGCAGTCCAGCTCTGCACAGGTTGGGTTTTTCTTCAGTCGCTTGCCCTGTGATACCAAGCTATGCATCAAAAAATTACCACCTGGCTACCCCATCCTTGCCTCAACAGATGCTGTTGTTAACTTGGGAAATATTTCACATCAGCTGGAAAATTCCAGTAAGCTGGGGAGGCCAGAGGCCTCTCCTCCTGCAGATGTTGGGTTTGTGCTTGCCAGCAAGCAGAGCTTGGCCTCACTTTGTTATAAAGAAAGAGCAAAAATTAGCCAGCTGTTCTTAGTGGAGATTTTCATTCCTTTTTCTCCCCCTTTAATGGAAGAAATGATAACTCCATGAAAGGCTCAGGCAGAACTTATTCAGGCCCAGGGGAAATTCACCCTGCTCAGAAGTATAGGTACCAATTAATTCTCATTTAAAGCCTATTTTGAGTGGTACTTCATGGGTGTAACTCTTTCTGCTGGTGTTCATACAGAGGTGAATTTTCAACCTATTTGTAGCCCTGAAGGGCAAAATCCAAACGATCTCTTCTTTCATAATTCCCAAGAATACAGTGCAAGCAATAGCACATTTTCTAGCCTTCCTGGGCTGTAAGTAGTCTGTGGTATTGAGTCATGGGCTAGAAGAGTCTTTAGGGAAAGCATTTATCTGCTGTAATGAATCTCAGGATAACTCTTGGTTTGCAGACTGCATTACAAACAGTGTCTCCCACCCTGTCCCAGCTCCTAAGCCAGCCTTTGGTGCCTCATGTCCCATAGACACGCTGCTGGGATTTTAATAAGGGACTCTTAATGCAAATTTCCCTTGAGTTTCTGCTAAATCTCCCATCCGAGAGGCTGAGGAGCTGGCTGAGATGTGCTGGGGAAGAATGTGGGGATGTGCTCATTTGCCTTTCTATCTAAACAAAATGCTTTCCCATAAACACGGAGGAGGAAACCCCACTTGGCTGAGCCCCGTGGAAGAAGTGTCTTCACTGGGAATGTTTATATGTTGCCTCTGAAACCTAAACTAAATCAAACTGAGGCTTCAAGCAGAAACTGCCCCTGACCAGTGCCAGGGCTTTGTGCTGTGCAGCATCAGTGCAGCTGGGCTTAGCCCTGTCCCCTGCACAGGGTGCTGCCAGCCCCACCAGCCTCACTGCAGGCAGCAGAGTGGACCCTGCCTTGGGAGCTAAGCTGGGGTTTCCATAAATGAAATTCACCAGTTGCTCCTGCTGTGGAACAGACCTTCCTCATGCTGGGGACAGCAATAACGGCAGCTGGAGGAGGAAGCTGCTAGCTCCTGCTTGCTTTTGTTTAGTGTTCATGAGGGGTCATCGTGCAGTGTCTTCCTAGTAAACTCAGGGTAGCCAAAAGCCTGTCGTCTTCTCCTTGGGTACCCAGGACCTTTTGGGAGCTTCAGGGTTTGCCCACCATGTCCCTGAGTCCTGCAAAGAAAGCAAAGTGCCTGTGTCCCTGGCTCCTGTCAGCCCTGGGTACACCATGGATGCCTCTCCTTTGAAGAACCACAGTCTAACTGTTTCCTTCATTGTAAATCATCTGGGGGTACTCCAAGCTCCATGGACCGGTCTGTCATGCGGTCTGGGATTGCCATGCAGTGCCTCAGTTTCCCTGATGTAAAGCAGACATGACTGCATGGACCACCTTGAGGGAGCACAGCAGCCAGTCTCACTGGAGAGCACAAAGCAAAGTCCTTTAGGATTATTTGGTGCTGGAACACTGCTGTGTGTCACACTTTGTGTTAATGACCTTTCAGCTGCACTACAGCAGCAAGAGTGCTGTTGGCACTCTTTGCCCTCTCCCAAAATCTATTTCTTCTCCCCAGAGCTCCAGGAAAGAGAAGAGGGAGATGACTGAGGTTTTTCAGCCTCACACCATGAGAACCTACCAGCCTTTTGCTGCTGGAGAGGCCAACATGACCAACAGACAGGACTGTGTCCACCCAAGTCCCAGCACACAGATGGCTATATCAGCAAAGCTGCAGTTCCCATATGGTCCCTTATATTGCAGGGAGTGGCTTGACTGTACAAGCACGAAGCATAGCTGGACCAGAATAGCACATTAGGAGAGCTCTGCTAGTACTCCCACACTGTTTCTGCTAAGCTGAATGCAGACACAATCAATCCACTGAGCTGGGAGGCTGGGTTCCCATTAGCATTAAAGAGGATGGACACCCGGACTTTAATGCCCATCCGCTGCTAAGTCCTTCACAAAAGAGCTGGACGGCTTTTGCAATAACAGTTGCCTGTATCAGAGCTGAATGTGTTGTCCAGAACAGCATAGAAATCACCACGGATTTTGATCACCTCCTTGGTATTGGTTTTTCCTCTTAGCTCAGCCAGAACAGAGCTGAAATACATTTGCCTATCTCCAGCATTTTAAGAAAATCTAACCCCCCCATGTTAACAGTCCCACTCCTGCTCTCCTCAAAATTGCTGAGAAACAACGCTCTGCTATTACAAGGACAAGAAATCACTGCTGGGTGTTGGAGCAGTTAGAGCGGCTCCTACACATGGTGCAAAGAAGTGGCTAAACATTGTAATAAATGGTATAAGCACCAGCTGAGCTTGACATCCCTGCAGCTGGGCAGTGAGCTGAGACCTGCTGTGCCACTCAGACCAGCTCCTGCACACAGGTGATAGACCCCACTGCAGACACAGCCTGCTTGTACAAGTGCAAAGTACAACTGGGTGATACAAAGATGCTCTAATTTCCAGCAGGAACAGGCACAAATCCATATATAACACCATGGGAAGCAAGCACGCAAATCCACCCTGCATGCCTGAAGTACTGCTTGCAGTCTCAGAAGTGTATTACAGGTGTGTCTGTACTCGCAAAGCAACACAAGCTGTCACTGGGCTGGGATGCACAATACACTAACAAATTGCCTGGTGCAGAGTTAATCTGTTTGTAACCACTGCAGGAAGGCACTGTCAGGTATTACTGCAAGCTCTTTGGAGCACATGTTGCCTTTTTTGGATGTATAGGACTTAGGAGGACAAGGTCTATTACAGGTGATATGGATGCACACTTCTATTCATTAGCAGTGTCTAAAAATCATCTCTGCCTGAACAGTGTGAAGTCAATGATGTAATGCAGAAATGAGGGCCACAGCACAGTGAGGGACATCTCATGCTGAGCGGTTTGGTCCCTGTATCGTACAAGGCACGTGTGATCCAACCCCCACAGCAGTAACAACACACAACAAGGCAAAACTAACAGCAACGTGCTATTTTGCATTCGGGCTGTGGTACAGCGTGTCCTGTCACATCCCACACAAATGCACACGCACGTTCTCCCAAGAGCACATCTGCCTGCAAAAGCAAACACCTCTGCAGTCACTGAATCAGCCACAAACACTTCTGCATATGGAAAAACACTCAGGGACAGTGGCTTCAAAAGGTGAGCAAGAAGAAATAAAGCAGCTATAGAAGCTCCTCCACATCAAACACTGATGGAATGAGACGTTGTAGTCAGCATCAGTTCCCATCTCCTTTTTATGCCATTTATTTATGAAATCTGGGGCTGAAAGCCAGGTCCAATACAGGATGCGCAGCACAACCCACACAGGTGAAACCAGATGGTAGCAGTTAACACAGGCAAACAGCAACAAGCAACACAAATATAAATAAACACATGTTTTATATGAATTCATCAGAGATTCATGTAGGTCCAAAAAGGATGGATCTTCAAGGAGGCTAAAGCAAAAAGCAACAGGTTTTTTTGGTCTCTTGCTGTTAACTGCTATGAAATGACACTGTTTTACACCATTCAGTTCTTCATTTCCTCTCTGGAGGTGCTGCCACATGGAAGCAAAGCTGATCAGCAGGCTCTTCTGAGCCTGTGAATTGAAATCTGCTCTCTGATTAAAACGCTGCTGCACTTTGCTCTCCCTCTGTCTCGGTCTCTGGGCATATTGATGCTGTGCCAAGACAAAACATGTGCTCGTCTTTCATAAAGAATTGCATCTCCTTTAAGCCCAGCACCGTGTTACTGGTGAATGGTTCCCATCTTCCATCATACCAAGTGCAATGATTAAAAGAGAATTAACTGGAATTCCCTACATCTCCATCAGAGATCAGGCTTGGTCATTTGGAAAATAAGTAATGAACATCATTTGTTAATGTCACTGTTAAGTGATGAATTTTTTTATGCTTAACACGCCAGGCCTATTTTCTCTTCATTTCCACGTTTGTTTTTGAACCTGCTAATTTAATTAAATCTCTACTGTTGAGGACCCATTAAAGGTGACCAACCATGCAAGATACCTGCTGTGGTACACCAGATAATTAAAGTGAATGGGAGGCAGCCTGGGGGAGACAGGAGCAGGTCCCTGTGCTGTACCAGGGCAACACCTGGGTTTATGGGGTTATGCCTCTGCAAAAGGAGTTACAGGATACTTTAGCACATTGCACAGGATATTCCAATCCCCTCCTGTTCCTAGGGCAATGGTCTGAAAATGCACCCTGGATGGTTTTGGCCTTAAATACATCTCCCTGCAGCTTTTTTGTTTAATATGCAAGATCATTAAGTGTCTCGCTATATGCTAAGGGCTTTTTATCTTCCCATCCAAAGGAAAAACATCTGGAATGAAACAGAAATGTAAATGTATGTCCTTTGCTTTGAGGATCCTCTCCATGCAAAGGTAGGGAAAGGAGCAGGGAGGGAAGGGGAGGCATCAGACATAGCAGCAGAGTGCCATTTTCCTCTTGCTGTGACCAGGTATCTCAGTTGCCTGCAGCTTCAAGACACGCTGTTAGCAAAAATCAGAAAGTACTGGGGTCCTGAAACCGGTCTCAGCAGCCTCATGTATTTTATGTTTTGTAAAGAGCAAAGCATTCACCTTGTAGACAGCATCCATGCCTCCCCGTAATCTACGCCCATGAGCTTTGCTTTTGCCTTTCAGAAGGAATTTAATCCATGACATGACACAACACCACAGGACAGGGCTCAGAGGAACTTCCCTTCAAAGCCCCATGAGAGACAGACAGCCATCAGGCCACATCTGCCCCTTTGCGCTGTGCCTCCCACTCCAACAAGGGCTGTGTCCCTTGAGACATGGCTGGGGGATGCTGCTGCTCTGGGTGTGATGCTCTGAGAGCTTCGGTCCCCACGTTTTGGCAGAGCACAGACTAGCCTGTCCAACAGTGCTTCCTGAGAGAGGGGATGCATCTGCACTGTCTTCCCATCAAGAAGACCCCATGGGCAATTTTAATGCAAGGTCTACCTGATGCTGGGAGGAGTGACATGGCCAGGGGCACCTCACCTGGCAATGTCCCATAGGGGAGAGCAGGGACACACATCCCAGTGGCATGCAGCCTTCCAGAGGCAAGCGTTATCCCAGGAGGACACTTACAACTGCCTGTCTTTTTTCCCCCCTTGGCAAAATTGCTTCTCTGGGCAATATGACCTCATCTGAATGGTTAGTAGGGAATGAGATGGGGTTTGTGCTGTTCGTAGACAACATTAAGCAGGGAAAGACTGAAATTATCACATGCTGTCTGATAAAAATACTGTTCTCCAGAGCCCAACATGGAACAGCCGGACGGCATTTTCTTTCCTCACAGCCTACATTCAGTAGCTGCTTCATTACTTCTCAGAAGAAGCCAGAGAGAGCTCAGCCATGCTCCTACTGAGCAGAAAGCCAGACCGCTTCCTGCGGCTGTTCTGTGCTAGGTCTGTGCTTGTTGCTGAAGCCAACACAATTTATCCAGCTATAAAAGACTCCTATCTTCCTACGAGTAGCCATGCTCCAATTTAAAAGCAGAGGAGCTGTAGTGCTGCCTAGCTGGTTTGCAGGTGAAGCTGGGATGTCCAAGGTGGTTTCCCATGGCTGCCAGCCTTGAGCTGCCCTGACTTACGTGATGTGCTCAGGGCAGTGTGTGCACAGCAGCCTCCCTGCCTGCTTGGCCAAGAGGTGGGGAAGCCCGAGGGGACAGTACGAGCTCAGGTGATGCTGTGGGTGGCCACGAGATACCAGCCTGGCAGGGTCCTCCAGCATGGACTGTGGCCTGGGTGCTCCAGCAAGGCTGCAAGGCAGCAGCGCCTGTTTTCATAACAACAAGCAAAGCAGAAGACCCATGCATGTATCGTGGAAAAAGAAAACAGGTCATAATCCCTCCCGGTGGAAAGGAGTGCGGCTGTGCTGATGTCAGGGCAATGCCCCCTTTTCGCACCAGTGCTGGACTTGGCCAAGTCTGCTCAGGAAGTGAAGAGGGATCCAAAATGCAAATGTAAATAGATGCTTTAAAAAGTACTGGAATATATACAAGCTCCAGCAGGCACGCGGGGAGCAGCTGCTGTTTTTCTCCTTGGTCCTCTGCTGAATGTACACATGCACGTTTTGTTGGTTGTAAATGTTTAGAGAAAACAGTTACAATTAGACTGTTTGAGGACCACTTTGTATCAGCTGGGCACTCTTATGAGAACTGTGGCGGTGATGAGCTGCACATGTACAGCCCAGGCTATCAAAGTCTTTACCCCAAAACCTGCTAGGCACAGCTCCTTTGCTCTTACATGCTGGTATTTCAGCATAGGTTACAAAGAGCAAACACAAAGCAAGCTGTTGAAATGATTGCTCTTACCTCTAGCAAGAATATCCCTAAGCTACTTATGAATTCAGTGACTGTCTCACAGAGCTGCATCAGAGGAAAAGTCTGCTGGCCCCACTGGCAGCAACCTTAGCCCTTACACTCCATGGTTGCTTTTTTCTTGCCAGCTTTCACTTAGTAGTTTGAAGAAAGCAGAGGTGGGCTGAAAGCAAAATCTCTGGGTCCAAGCAGCTTTGGATGCTGCCGCAAAAACCCCTCTTCTTCCTTCCCTTATGTTCTTCTCTCCCATTCAAGAATTACCAGCCAGCCTAGGGTAATGTAGCAATTAAAGCCAGTGAGTTAGGGAGGAGGGAAGGAAAGTCAATGGGCTGATCTCCATAAAGGTAATGGAGAAAGGCAGGCACATCTGTAGCCTTGCCTTAGACTCCTGTCTGCCCCCTCTGTTGTCTTGTGTCCCTCACTTAGACATCTAACACATCTGAAGCTAGATGAGCTCATCCCATCTGAGTTGAAGGTAGTTTGTAGATGTGCGGTTGATGTGAATTTGGGACAATAGGAAAGGAAAGGAAAGGAGAGAAGCAAGAAGGGGCGGGGTGGGGGGGGGGGAAGCCACTAGGAGCTGTTGCAGAGCCTGGCTGAAAACCTGTGCAGCCCTCCCTGTGCCCCCGAGCAGCTCTCTGTCCTCCATCCAGAGGAGCAGAAGGCACTCCAGCCCTTTTGGCCAAGGCTCTGCACAAAGAGCTTTGCTCATGTCTCACTCTGTCCCAGGCTGGAGCTATCCTCCAGCTGGGACAAAGTCAGGCAAGGCAGAAAACAAACATGCCCTAATTGCAAGTGGCATCTCCTGCTGGGGGTGGTCTCCGGCCACAGAAGCGTGACATTGTCTGGGAGCCCTGCTGCATGGTGGGCAGCAGCGCGGAGGGGCAGCGTGTCCCTGCCTGTGGTTTTCGTCCTGCTGCTGGGTAATAAGGGCTTAATGCGGGAAAGGACGCACTGGGCTGTGCAGCAATCAGCCAGGAGCTGGCTGCAATAGTCATCATTAAAGGTGCACAACTGGCTCCCAGAGAACAAAACCTCTGTCTCTCCCACCAGCCCTCCCGGTACAGTTTTGGTGCTGGGCCAGGACACTGCAATTGTTGTTTTGACGGATGCTGACTCAAAACAAGCCCTCAGTCAGTAATGAGACTTGTTCAAATTGCCCGGGACTCCGTTTGTTCTCCTCTCAATTAATGCTTTCAGAGGAAGAATGCAAATTATTTCCCAAATTGGGGGATGAGGAGGGGGTGGGGATGGAGACAGTGTTGAGAGAGGATGACTGGTTCATTGGAGGGAAGGAGGAACCTCCAGCTCTTTGCATCCAACCCAGCTTGGCCTCTTGGGCAGTAAAACAGTTTAATGTCGACAAGTGAGTTCATAATTAATAACTTTTAACTGTGTGTCATTAATGAGGAAGGTTATAGCAGATTCTAACCCCACCATGCTACATTATAGCGGTGTTCATTGGTCATTAACTGTGTGCGCTGAGTGCTGCTCCCTGGGTTGTAGCTATCTCCTAGCCCCTGCATAGTCAAAGGGGGAGGCAGAAAACTGCCTCCATGAGGACAATTAGGTGACATCTTATGGCACTGTGATGCCCTCGATGTGTCAGCAGAGAGGCTGACTAGTCCTGATACAGAAGTGGGTCATGGGAGAAATTCTTCTGTGGTTAGACAGGGTCTGAAATATGCCAAAGTTGGGTTTCCCCTGCTGGTGTTCAGTCTGGAACGAACTGACATAAACCTGTGTGTTCCCACCAAGGACTATGCAAATGGGTGCCCATGGGCCACCTCCTCCCACGCATGTCGCCATTCACTTGGTGTCCCCTATGTACCACATCTGGGCCACAGCATACGGCTGTTTCTTGCTCCTTCCCTTTTCCTGGGGAAATTTTCCTGAAATTTCTACCTGTTGTTTGCCCATAAGTTACACTCATGCCAAGGCAGACCGCATTATGTGCTGCCCAAACTAATTTGTCATATGAGAAGACACCTAGAATTGTTTTTTTACCTCTTTTATTGGTGGTTTTGCTCTGATGAAACATGTCCCCTTGCTCCCAGTGCCTGTTACCCTCCTTTCTGGCTGAGCCAAGAGACCCTGAGACCTCTGTGGGACCTGGGGCAGGAGGCTGGATGCTCTGGCACAGACAGAAGCACTTCTGAGCTTTTCCATTTTTTTAAAAAAGGGCATTTTTGGGCCAGCAGGATCTGAGTAGACAGTCTTAGGATCGCAGTTTGAATTTGACTCCTCAAATTCTATTTGTCCTGGGCTGAGTGTGCAGGACACAAGGCAGGCACGTGTGCTGTCGGGGACGTGGCTGGGATGGCAGGACATGCAATCGGGAGCCAAGCAGCACTCAGTCCAGCAAAAAGGGCCCAGAAAAGAAAGTGGTATCGAAACAAAAAAATAAGGAGCACTGTTTTGTTTTTGGGGCACAAGATAAAGGACTGTAAATGAATCTCAATCTGTTCAGTTCTTAAAACTGATCCTCTTTGAAGGAAAAATAAATACTTCTGGATTTTTTAAGTTTATGCTCAGTTCCTTATGTGCTCAGTTCTTTCCTCCAGAAATGTTCTCTGCACTCTGTACTTGATGGTCATTTTCTAATTGGGTGAATGCTTTTTTTTTTTCCCCAAAAATGAAAGCTCAGTTCTCCTGGATAATTTAACTTCTTATAAAATATTAAGAATTAAGACCTAATGGAAAAAAAAATGAAAATAAATATTTTATGGCTCTCAAAAGCTCCCAAACTCCAGCATGGAAAGCTGTTAGATACTGCTGTGTTTCTAAAAAAAAAAAAAAAAAGTTTACTACTTGGAAAAACTCATAACTCCTTTATTTATGCCCTTGATGGCCAGGGGCAGCAGGCTGTGATGAGAGGAGTGGATGGGCATTGGGCAGTTTTTAAGGAGAAAAGCAGAAAGAATGAACTTTGCCCCCCTTAAAAATATTAAATGCTGATTTGTCTATATTGACACTTCTGCTACACAAGCCACTTTTTAAAATCCAGATCCTGTGAAAGCCCAGCCCTTGTCAATAAGATGCTTGAAGGGGCTCAGACTCCTTATAGGAGAAAGCCGAGCTTTGGCCACAGGCCAGGAGAACTGCTGCTTGCATGAGGCCAGGCATCGCTAGAAAATCACTGAGTTACCTGCTGGTGACATCCATGTGTCCCTGCTGGGGACAAGGACCGAAGGTTATAGCCATTGCCTTGGGTTCCCCAGGGAAGTGCCTGCATCTAGGTGGCATGAATCCATCCATATGCACATGAACCTAAAGATTTAGGGATATTTTCCTGCTTGAACTTGTTAGTGCTGCTGTTGTTTTTTCCACTAGATTTTTAAAACTACAGAAAATGCAGCTTTTGTGAAAAATCCCCTTCCTGCACCACTTTTTGACTAACTCCAGCCCTGCCTTTCCCTGGTCTTCATTACAAGCTGGGCAAGGGAGTGGGTCCAAGAGGTGATGGCATCAGGGAGAGGTCAAGAAAAGTTTAACAAGTGCTGTAATTAGGATTAGCCCATTTTTCTTTCTATCTAATCAATTAGGTTCTCTACATGGATGCATATGAACCCATCTCCTAGGAGGGAGACTGTAACTGTATGGGGAACATGGGTTTTGACGGATCATCCTGCACGAGGGTGGCCTCTTCCTTGGCCCCTAATAACATCCCCACGGTATGGCAGCTGACTGATAGACGGCAGCTAGGAAACCCCAGGAGAGGGAAACTGAAGGATATTCCTATTATCTGCAGGCATGTTCAGTAGACAGGATTCCTTTTTTTTTTTTAATTATTATTTTGAATCTCTATCCAGAGAGGGTTGGTTATAAAGGGGAAAACTGTTCGGCTCATTATCCTTTAATTATTGAAGTGAATGATTTGGGTAAAATGGAGGAAACTGAAAACATGGAGATTATATTCCAGTCCATTAGGCAAACTTTTCTAAAGCAGTATCTTTAAGGCTGGCAGGAATATTTTTTAATTTATTCTGTCATCTGCGGACAGAGAGAACTGTGTCATTACAGAAAGAACTTTTCAAAAGCTAGACATTTTATCCCCCTGTTTGCTCTTCTTGGCAATAATCTCTCTGTGCCTCCCACCCCCGAGCTGCTGGTTTCTGTTCTAGTTGGGCTTTTAAATTAAAAAAAAAGATCAGTCTGGTATTTGAAAGGACTGCCTGACTGCCTGTTCTACTAGTGATCATACTTCACCTCTCTGGAAAAGTGAAATACTAAAAACCAAGCACAATACAAGGAAAGAAGTTTCACTGTGGTTAGAAAATGTTCAATAAGAAATAATATGAGAAAAATATTTTCACTAAAAATAAATTGGTATTATGAAAATGCCCCGGATGAAGAATATGGATGCTCTGCAATCACGAAGAGGGCTGTGACATTAGGCATGCACCTCTTCGCGTAGCCCCATTTTTTTTCTTGCTAAAATGGGCCAGGATAGCTCTGGGATTGCCCTTTCCCTGCTGATTTGGGTGAGTGGGAGCTGGGCAGCTGCAGAGCCACGTCTCTCGCTGCTGCTGGCACTTTACAGCCCTTGCTGGGACCTTGCTGCTGCCAGGGCCAGAGCCAGGACCAGCATCCCCACACCTCCTCACTGCTGCCCACCTGGGAAAAGCACTTGTCCTAAACTTTATAATGATGTTTTGAAGAAGTTTTCCAGAGAAAGGGAAGTGTTTTGCAATTCCTCTGCCAGGCTGCAGAAACCCCAGTAATGCTGCTGGGTTTTATTTCCTGCAGTGCAAAGGCACCAGCCAGTCACTGATCTCCTAGAACATCTCTTCACTGTCACAGAGTCACCTCCCGCTCCTCTCCTCTGGACCAAACACCTCAACCTTCCTTGGCTGATCTCTGGAGGTGGTCCCTCCTGCACTTTGCATTATCCTGCTGACCTGCAGCCTCTAACTTGTCTCTGTCTTTTTTGATAGTACTGGATTCAAAGTGGGACACAGTGTTCTGTACAAGACCTCAGATGTGCTAAGAAAGCAGAAATTATCTTCATACATCCCTGAATGAGATTTGACTGAGAATTGACATTATATTGCAATATTGGTCCATGTTTAGCTCACGATCCACTTTTACACCATACTGTTCTCCGGTCAATTAACTTTGATGTGGTACTTGCACATTTGTATTCTTCTTAAACGTACCATTTTACAGTTTTTACTGACTGTTACACTGCTAGATTCCTAATCAGGTACTTGGCTTGTTAAGATCATTTTTGTTCTGATAAGGTGTTTTCAACCAAGTGTATATCCAAATTACATCTTTCAGGCAGTGATTTCCTCCAGACAACACTGTCCTAAGTTATGAAAGCATCAATCCAAACACTGTCAAAAGCCTCTGTACTCAAAAGCCATCACATGTATCACTTGGCTCTTATTCCAAAGGAAGAAATCAAATAAATTTGACATGTCAACATACATATAGGTAAAACTGAGGAGTCTTTTAGCATGGGAGAGTTGTTGTTGGGTTGTTTTGGAGGTTTTTACCACAGAGCACCACTCTTCCAAGTAGATCTACTCCATGAGACTCCAAAACCTGGGATAACTCAACAGCCTGTTGATACACCAATGAGATTGTCTGATGAAGATAAGATCTAAATATGTCTTAAATAAAGAGATAAGTTCTCAGTTGGCTTCAAAGTCTGTCAGACTCAAACACCAGAAAGTTTTCTACAAACCTCTTCAGCTGCTCTCCCTCTACAGTTTACCTTCATCCTTTCCATTTATCTCCAAAATCCAAACAGCTTGATACTTATCACATGTGAAAACTAACAGAGTTTACTTTTTTTTTCTGAGAGAGACTTAATTTCATCAGTCGTGTTGCTGTTTTTCAGACAACTCACTTTCCTAAGTGGCTTCAATAACAGAGTTGAGTTATGGAGATAATGTTACTGTATTTTTTGTTATCGCAAAGTGTATATTGCTGATTTTTGGCCTTATTTCCCTTTCTTTTCTCTTTATCTGAAATGTCATATCCTTCTTATTTCTGTTCATTACATCTTACATCATTATTCTCAACTTGCACATGCATTTGTGAGGGTAGTTTTTTTCATGTGTAGCCTGAATCAAATTCAGTTTGAAGCAAGTTGTTTTATGTCTTTGGAAACCCATGAAAGATTTCTGAAAGCCAGACTTGTTCCTTTTTGGCTGTATAACTGGGGAATCAAACATAATGATACTAAAAATAAAAACCTGTTCTTAACAACTCTGATGGGTGGTTGAAGATTGAAAACTTAAAAGCCTTGTCTCTCAGTAATTACTTTCAATTAATGCATTTGCCTTTCGCTGAAAACAACTGAGGTACAAATGGCTCCTGGAGCTGACTCTACCATTGTGCCTGAGAAATTTCACTCTAAGAATAAACCTTGTTTATTTGCAAAAAACCACGATGCAGTGTCCGTGGGATTTTGTTTCTATCAACAGTAAATCATGTGTTTCGATCTTAACAAGTATTTTTACAAAGTAAATTCTTAAAAAGTATGATGGACCAGCTCCAAAAGTTGTGAAAGGACCCTTAGTTTCTCTTGTGCTAGCAAACCACCGTAAAAATATATACAGAGTTGAGACAAAGTTGACAATTTTTCCTAACAAGTAAAGAAAACACACTGCAGTCAAATCCAGCAATAAGAAATGCAGAAGTTTCATAAGGGTTTTGGATCTGATCCACAGCTGGTAAATTAAAATAAAATATTTTAAACCCACTTCTGCCCATAAGAAGGTACAAACTTTTAAGATCTATTTTTACATAGCTAAATTAGGATGATAATAGTTTCACAACTGTTTCCCATGAGGAAGAACTGACAGCGAGTCCCCCAAAATACCTGTTAAAATGCTGCAACTCCAAATTTGGGTGTAAAGACTGATGGAAGCATTTGACCTTCTTTTCAAAAGAAGTGGGGGAGGCTTCTTGTGAATCTTTCAAACAATGTCAGCCTGTCAATTTTCAGACTCTTTAATTTTTTCCAGCTGTAAATCAATCATCTTATTAACTCTTCTCTAATGTCTCCCACCAAGTTATCTGGGACTGGCAGCTTGACAAGCCATTTTTGTGGAGCCATGAGAATAAAGTTTCTCTTGTGCATTGCTGTGATGTCATGGGCACTCACTCCTGGCTTTCACTGATCCTCTTTCACAAAAGCCTCCTTCTTTGCTTGTAGCAATTATTCAGCTATTAAAGCACATTACGTTAGGTTTCTTATTTTAAGAGTGATATCACTCCTTGCTTTAATGTCCAGCCGATGGAGCAATTTGCACTAACTTCCCTTGACACCGTGTTGGTGCTCGAGTCCCCAGGTTGTGTTCCTGCCTGCATAAAGCTGCTATTGATGGGATCTACATGTGGAGAAGCCAGAGGGTCTGTGACTGATTTAAACATGTAAGTATGCAATATTATGTACTCACTCCTATGAAACAACATTACCAGAGCCACCACTGAGCCCTGCTTGACAAGTTTTTAAACCTTTCCTCTGTGCCTCTTCATCCTGGCTTCTTAACAGGATGAAGGTCATGAGCTTTTATGTGTGTGGGCACATGCCTGTGTGTGAATGTCTCCTCCCCACTTCTGTCCCATCACTTACACCAGACTGGACCAAGATATTGCTGCTCCAGGTATGCAGTTCCTACCAGTCCTGCAAAACCAGGTGGCCAGGTTGGAGAGGAAAACATGCAAAGACAAGCTTGGCCCTCCTAGCAGAGAGCTGCTATGGAAGAGATGCTCCAGAGAAAGTTTCACTTGGAGCCTGTACCTCCTTATGGCCCAAAGCATGCATACATAATGCTTTGGTAATCCGTCCCTTGCCTCTCCCCAGCCCATCACCATCCAAACCACATTCAGGGATCTTCCTTCCAGAGGGAACCAGAAGAAAGTGAACCCTGGGCTTGTAGGGACACAGGAGCACACCTGGTGAGGGACCTGGCAAGGGCAGAGCCTGCTGGAGCCCATCCATCTCCACGGAGCCATAAAAAACCACATGGCCTGGGCCCCAGTGCTCTGAAGACCAGCTACTGACATCGCCCACCTTTGTCACACTTGCTTTTCCTCCTTCCCTGCAAACTCAGTTTCCTCCTTCCATTTGACATATTAATCACTGGCTTTTAGTCTTCCATCCAAACCCCTCATCCCTTCTCCCCTTAGCTACAGCGTGAACAGGGGGTGACCACAGCTGCTGGAGCCCGGGCTGGGTACTGAGGGGCTGTGTGCGCGGGGGTCTGCTCAGGCTGGCCAGGCTCACATTTGCAATGCAAGCAGCTTCTGTTCTCCCAGTTCAAAACCAGAATGACTGTAGCCTCTGACTTCCACCCAGGAAATGCTGATTTCAGCTAACCCTTGTTTTCTGTTTCTGTCCCCGTTTGGGAGTACCATAGGGAAAGGGCTGATGCAGGAGAGCTCACTGCCTATCCCAGTCCATGGGTCCACTCCTGCTCCCCTGAGGGCCTTGTAGCAACATGGCAAGTTAGGGCACCCCAAAACTGCTCTAGAGCATCATGGTGGGACTGGCACCGCAGAGGCAGCC
This sequence comes from Elanus axillaris, assembly GCA_026212715.1. Classification (NCBI taxonomy): domain Eukaryota; kingdom Metazoa; phylum Chordata; class Aves; order Accipitriformes; family Accipitridae; genus Elanus; species Elanus axillaris. The sequence continues at coordinate 27,952,101 of JANZLQ010000002.1, read as the reverse complement.
ACAGGGGCTGGCTGTCACCAGGCCAATTCTAAGCCTCTGCACATCCGTGGCAGAGGATCCTCCTGGCCGGAGGATGCTGACAGCAGCTGTATCCCAACAGGCAGCACCCAGTTCCTGCCTGCCCACAGAGCCTGCCTGGCACCTATGGCCCTTTTTGGGGTGGGGGGGGAAAGGGAGGTCTGACTGCTTTGCCTTGTTCACAGTGTGCCTTCAGAGGGGCTGAAGGTGTTCAGTGCTGGCTCTGGTTTCCTCGCAGGTGGCCCAATGCTCAGGAGGCTCAGTGTCTATACAAGGCCTGCTATTTATAGGTCTGCTTAATTTCCCAGTTCCACTGTGTATTAACCACAGACCAAGCAAAATGGGCAGCAATCTGTTATTACTGCTACGTCTTGCATGCAAGGTGTGGAGCTCAGAGGCCACTGAAGGACTTTCCACTGACAAATGCCTATCCGGTGCGGCAAGCAGTGTTTTGGTTTTAAAGAGCCAGCTTAAAATCTGTTTTCATGCCCTGATGCTAATGTCAAATGAATACAGATATACTGATGGTTTGATTCCAAATTTATTGTGGCATAAGCAGGGAACAAGTAGCTACCATGGAATGCAACTTTCCAGTCTCTCTCAAAAGCCTGAGCTTGTGATCTGATCAGCCTAAATTCATATGACCAGCTGACCAGATAAGCTTATGATCAGCCTGAATTCATCATTACTATCTTGTCTAGTCTTAATTAAGAGTTAGCAAGGTGTTATTACTATTAGCATCACTGTTCAAAGTGCAATTCACAATGTACATGAGTATGTCAAATAGAGGTGTTAGTGTTTGAAGACTACACTGAATTTTTAAGTCCCAGCAGGCTGAAAATAGCAGAAGCCAAAGAGAAACAAGCACTTTTTAAAAAGTGATTCATCCAGACCTAAAACATTTGGAGTGAATTACTCTCTGGAGGTCCCTTTCCTCTTCACTACCAACGGAGGGAAATTAAATGACCAACTGACTCCATTAGCCTCTGCTAAGCTGCAGAGGCCAGTCTGGGTCCCAACAGTGCAAAGAGTCAGTTTTATATAATACTTTTTTCTTTTCCCCAGACCATCTTGGCATGGAGCAGGACAGTAGAGAGAGCGAGCCTGAAATTTAAGGGTTTCCCTCAAGTATGCAACTGAGAAGAAAATGCATTAGGTGCTATTAAATACTTGGATAATATACTGATGAACAGTGAGAAAACCAGCTCAGACTTCACAGGAAATAGATCAGAAGCAGAAGAATGGATGATGAAGCCTGGAAAGGATTGAGTTGTGGTTACCTGTAAAAGAAGCTCATAGAGGAAATCACAAAAAGGGAAAAGGTGTCATGGGAGAAAGTGGCAAAGAAAAGCTTGACAAGCTGCAAGAACATGGGTTAGAAGGAGACTTACAGGACAAGATGTTATAAAACAGCTCTGGGATAACATGATTATAAGGCATAACCTGGATGTTGGAGCAATCACATGACAAGGGAAATTCAAGCAGAAGACTTTGGTCTGTATTAGCTCCCAACAAGACAGTTAACACAATGTTCTTAAGTCTGAGGATCCACGTGTTACTCATTCCTCCTGGCGTGGGACATGGGGCAGCCATTTAGCAGCACATGTTAATGGTGCAGAAAGGATCTAAGGAGGCTGTAAAGTGGAATAACACAATCATCTATATCTATCTGGAGAGCACGGGCTCATAGCATATAACTGCTGCCCTGATGGGAACATTAATGACCACACATGGTCAGGAATTTGCAGTTGATCCCCAGAAATTAAGTTAAATGGAAGGAAGTGATGCATCAGTGCTAATGACTTTGTCTCTGGCAAAAAAATTCCAAAGGACTTTGGGTTGTGGAGTCTTCTTGGAGGTTTCCATCTGCATCAGCATTATCTGCTGTAGAATCACTTCTGTGTAACAGCTATGGGACTCTGGCTTCTGTCACCACTGGGATAAACAGACCCTTTGCAACACATACTTTTTTACTAATCGTGTGACTCACTTAATGAAGGGCCTGCAAATTCATATAAATTTTCATTTGAGAAGAGTCCCATCAAGGAAGAGAAGCCTCCTGCCAGACTGGTTCTAAAGCTTCTTGGCTCTGGGCAACAGCCAGCCCTGCCAGCTCCTTTCAGCTCAAAGCAAAAACAGGAGAGGGAGAAAAACTTGCAACTGAAGAGGCTTTAGTGGCAAAAATGTGCTTCAGATGAACTTTTATAGGGTCCTTCTGGACAGCACTTGTTAAAATCTGATAATCACTTACAAAAAAGTCCCATCAAACTGGCAAAAGGGAAAAGCTAAATAAGGAAAAAATTGCATGAGATGGGTTATATATCATCATTATCAAGTTTTAACATAGCTCAGATATGAACGATAGTGAGGGAAGTTGTTTTCTGCTTTCACGTTGGTGCAGGGTGGGCTGGGGTGAAATAACAACACCCCCAGTGAGCCACCCTGGACATAATCTCCATGACTGCCATTGGAGGTGGTTGATGGCTGTACAAGAGAGCAGCCTGGCAGCTCAGTGTGGCTTCATGCTGTCTATTCCTATGTGCAAACCTCTGTAGGGAGATGAAGCTTTTTAGCCCTTGAAAGAAGCTGGTTATTGTACCCAGCACTCACTGGGGCCACCCTGCCTGGCACAAGGACCACAGTCCTGCAAGGTAGTTCAGCCAAAGGCAGCTGAGAGGGCAAGAGTTACGAGGGATGGATGGAGCACTGAGTTACAAAACACTCCTTATGCAACGGCAAAATGACTTGACAACTACATCTGCTAGTCACTGAGCCCTAAAGACCTCATTTAAAACTTCCTGGGTTTGATGGGGTGTTGTGGTTTAACGCCAGCAAGCAACTAAACACCATGCAGCCGCTCACCCCCTCCCCCCCCCCCAGGGAGGGGGGAGAAAATCAGGAAAAGAAGTAAAACTTGTGGGTTGTGATAAGAACAGTTTAATAGAACAGAGAAGAAGAAA
>JANZLQ010000002.1:27930165-27949023 GCA_026212715.1 Elanus axillaris | reverse complement strand
TTCTTCTCATACTGAACTTCAAAACACAGCACTGTACCAGCTACTAGGAAGGCACTTAACTCTATCCCAGCTGAAACTGGGACAGGGGGTTTGTTTGGTATATGGCACATTAAGACCTGAGTGATCTCTCCCTCTCTGGGTACCACTGTTGCCCCAAGGACATTATGGGTCAGTTCTGGACTTGAGAACAGGCAGCCACTTGTAGCCGCTCCATGAATTTTTCTTTTATTAGCAGACACTTTCTGCATTGTGCATCTCTGTTGGCAGCCTCCAGCTCATGAGAAATGGGAACACTCATGTTTTCAACATGATTTGGACTGGAAGCAAACTTAACACTAAGAGTCCCATGAAAAAGAAATCCTGCTTCTTGACCTGCTGCAACAGCAGCAGCAGACCTGATCTCTCAGAGTAGGGCATTGGCAGCTGCTCCCATTTGCAAGTTTATATTCCAAAAGTGATTGCAGTTGGATGGACAATGAAAGACAAACAAAATAAATCTATTGCAAAAGGAATATATGATCCAGACACACTGGTGGGCCCTTCTGCTAAGGCAGCCTGCAAATGAGATGCCCCAGCCTCGGGATGCCCTGGGAACCAAACAGGACTTTTTGCTCCTCATCAGCTGCCCGTCAAAATGCCAAAGGCTAAGCAGAAAGCTGCATACACCCAGACAGACTTCCAACAGAAGGACACATGGCAGGTTATCTACAGTACAGGGAGGTCTCATATACTCTGTTAATGTAAGCACATACGTTTCCTTAGCATTGGCTGAGGCCTCTCTGTTGCACACTTTCTGACCTGGCAGCATCAGCAGGTCTTAAGGCAGAGTTCTTAAATATCACACACATATCAACTTTATAATAGTAAGTCTGACAAAGTGTTTGCACTACACACCTACGGCATATATGCTGCAAAGAGCAGAGTTGCTCCATGTAGGCGTAATGGGAATTTCCCCATGATTTTTGAGGTCCAATAGCCTGGACTGCTGGATATCTAGAAGTCAGGTATACCACAGCCTACATTAGTATGGTAGTAAATCATCACCAAAAGTGGTAGTTCACTGACCAAGTTGTGAAAGTCAGCAAGTCTGTGTATTAAGCATGCTGATAACTAGAGGACATCAGTTTTTTCATTGGGACTTCAACACTTTTTGCCTGCTGTGATGTTCAGCAGTTCAGAAAATCTGGACCACAATCTTCAAAGTTTTTTTAACTTTCTCTAACATATAGGAACACATCAAGCAGAGGGGTTCATGATAATGCAAGTGACTGTCACTAGATGCCATATAAGGTAAGTTTTTCCATCAGGTAAAAAGAAAAAGCCCATGCATTTAAATGAAATAAAACAGTTACTCTTGAAATTCTGAGAAATCCAGGTAGTAATTTACAGGGTGAATGAAGGTTTCTGTACAAACAATGTTTTCAGAGTACTATTTGTCTTGGAGAAGAAGCGCTCATAAATCTACAGCCTATGCCATTGCAAAAATTATCTCAGCTAATTTCAAGCCCAAACTAATTAATCAGCGCTTGTTGCCATGTTAATTAGCCAAAAGTGACCTCAGATATATTTGGCCTTTTCTGGCTACTTAGCCCTAATGGGAGAGTATGCACCTGAGGCAAAACCTAGGAATAAATAGATGTGAAGCCTGTTTCCAGCTGGGTAAATACAGCCCAGACTTCCTGGTTCCTACGCTTGTGAAATAAACTGTGCCCCAACCTTGCCTCTCTTTGCTTTCTGGCCTTGTGGAACATCTATGACTCTCCAGGCTTTAAACTGAGCCTCTGCAATGTGTTATTTATGCAGCAGTGGCCTTGGAAAACTTTACAGCTTGGTCTTGGCCCCTCGTAAGGTTATTGCTGCAGTATTTCCTGCGGGGAAAGCTTGTTCTGTTAGCAATAAACCATGTGCCATGCATGCACGACTGCAGCAAGGCGACCTTAGCAGAGGGAACATGAAGGGTTGCACACTGAGCACCCGCTGCCTGCTCAAAGCTCATGTGCCTGATGCTAGCTACCTTCATGAGTCGGGTCCCTCCTCCACATAACCCTCTTTCTCCTGTCTCACTCCTTGCATTACAACCAATACTAAGGATACACCCCCTAATCACCAGCTTGCTCTTGAGAGTAGAGTTGCTAGGCTAACTTTATCACAAGAAAAATGGGCCAAGTGCCTTTCCAGCTAAGGATTAGTGGTGGTGAAGAGGGGAAAGCCAATGCCACATCACCGTTTGAAAGATCATTTACACCTACATAGATAATTCCTGTTGATTTTCCAAATCAGATGACCTTTTTCAGACTGAAATTAAGGAATCTGATTTTCCCTTTCAGAAAGCTTCTTCTAGATTAGGACATGAAGATGTATTATGAGAGCTAGCTTGAGCTAAATTGCTGGCTAAGCAAAGCACTCTATATAGATCTATTATTCTATATAGATAGATATTCTGTATAGGTCTATTGTTATAGATCTCTTTATTCAGTTTTGTGATTCTTAATGTGCCTAACTTTGCAATTCTCTGACAAGAAAATAAACATGATTATCCTCATTTCACAGATGAAGTGACTTGCCCAAGGTCTTGAGTGAGGAACCAAACCCTCCCCATCAACATGAACTCAGCCTTTCCAGCTGCTGCCGCCATTGGAATCTGGACTTTACTGCAACCCAGTATCATCAGAAGCAGCTGGATCAAGCAGGCTAACAAAATACAAATACAAACCCTCTTTTCTGTCAGAGCCCATGATGAGACTCCCAAAGGCAGTGCAACCATCACTGAATGCCTCACTCTATCATAAGGATAAAGCTGGAGCACCTCCAGCCATGGCTCCCATCTTGCTTATGTGCAAGCAAGTTACTTCGGAAAGTTTCAGGTCTCAAGAAAGTCTCTGTTTTTTAAAGTGTTTTTTAATCTGTTGGAATATTTTTCCTTCTAAAGAAGTTGCAATTCCAACTCTGAACTGTTTTAGCAAAACACCAGTTTCCTATTTTCCCTGAGTCTGACTCCTACCAACTTGCTTTAAGAACCTTTTCAACGGAATCATCCCCAGCTGAAATTGCTTGTTGTTGCTCTTAAACAGCCATTAACATTTCAAAAAACTGTTTGAAAACCCCAAATCTCTCTTGAGTCACTTCCAAAGAACTTTCATGAATCATGGTTTGTATCATATCACACCATTCAGCAAGACATGGGCTGGAACAAAGATATTAATGGGCATGACCAATCTTTAAAATATCCAAGTGAGGAATAACAGTTAAATGTTGTGAAGGTTACAACTGGGAACGTAGGAAGCCATAGGTGAGTGTATGACTGCTATTTAAAGGCTGTTTTATTTTCTTTAGCTCTTTTGAGTCTGCAAAGAATGAAACATTCAGTATAGGAAAGGGAATTATTTTCCAAAATTGAAGTCATGCATCTTAGAGCAGTCTTATCACTGGAACATGTCCTTATTATGCATAACAACTCAAAAGAAGAACAAATGATGTTGGTCCCTCTTGAGATCATGTCAGAGCATGTTATATTTTGAACTGAAGCTAGTTTGAAATCAGTCACTAAGGCATCTGTAGGAATTCTTTAAGGACTTCTTCAAATGTGGTGAATTTAAAAGCAACATTACTTTTAACTACTTCGCCCTTCTAACCCGCTTCAGCTCATTATTTTGGCACCACGAGATGCAAAGGGAAGTTTTCTTGCATTGCACATATTCTTTCTAAATAAATGGAGATGCCCTGCTGCTTTTGGAAAGGATGATTGTTTTGTTTATAAATTAAAAAAATGCTAGCTTAACTGCCTCTGAGACCCTATTCCTCTAACTTTAATGGCAAAACTGGGGAATGAGGAAAATGGCACCTTCCCCAAATCATCTCATCCGTCCCCTGTGCAGCCATAAGCCCATGCGCACTGCACAAAGCTGCAAGTGATATACTCAGGCTCAGACCTAGTGTTTGGGGCAGGGGCTGTGGAAAAGGAGCACCTGAAGAAACCCCACTCCCATGTCTGCAGTCCCCACTATGTGACCAGAGCATCCCTGGGAGACTTCAAGAGTGAGTCAGGTGAGCTAATGTTGGCGGAGGATAACTCCCTCCTCTCTCCCTCTCTTACCTTGCTCGCATGTATTACACTTTGGTGCCTTTCACTGCAGGTTAGTAAAGATGCATTATACATGAGCAGCTACCGGTTGGTGTTGTTAATTTGGGGTAGGGTTACCCAGGAGCAGCAGGTAGAGCCGAAAGCTAAAATTGATCCTAGCCTTTGTTATTTGACCACCTAATACAGAGTACTCAAACTGTCCCATGATGGCTCTGTCTTTTGTTTTGGGTTGCCCTGGTGTATCCCCATAGACTCTGATACCCTTTCATCATCTTCACAGAGGTTTGTTTTTTGTTTTTGTTTTTTTTTACTGAGAAGTGCCACTGAATCTTTCTAAGCAATGGGTTAAGGTTGAAATTTAAATTCTAGGTCAACAGGGACCTGTTTGTTTAATGGCAAGTTGTTGGCTCAGTATTGATATATAGAGAGAAAGCAGAAAAAATAACCTGACAATGATGGTCAAATGAGGTTGCTGGGAGCAAATCTTATCAGGCTCTGCTGCAAACGTAAACATGAGCAATCACTTCAGTCTGAAATAGTGCTAAATACATAAAAGACATTTCAAGGTTATTTCTTTTTAAATCAGTGAGTTGAATTCAGCACTAGAGTAAAAGGGAGGTATGAATATTCCCTTTGGAGGCAAGGATTTGGGGGAGGAGATGGTTCTTTTGCCCTGGAGTTGGAAGTGCCTTCACTAAAAGGTTGTTTCCTCTGCTGAGGGGCACAAAGGTGCTGATAAAATAAAATGAGGAGGATAAACTCCCTCCAAGGGGATTATTGTAAAGGGAGGGGAAAGGTTTATGCACACAGCTTTTCCTAGCCCTGGTCATGATGACAAGATAAAGTTTGAAAACTTGTCCCTCAAAAGCTACAATCCAAAAGGGAAATAAAAAGAAGCCAAAGATATGGATGCATTTTCTACTATCTCAACATTTAGGAGATTGACACATGATTTTTGAACACTCCAAGCTGGCAATATTAATAAAGCTGCTTTCATTGTCAGCTTTTCAATGTCAAGTTCATTGAAGCAAGGACTGGAACCGAGCAATTCTCTTTCCCAAATGCATGCCCTAACCACTAGGCTGGAGAATCTGCCGTATGCTCACTTTCTAGCTGAGTGAATACTGAAATAGCCCATGCAAGAGAACGCCACAGTAGGAGGGACCAAGGGGTCTCTCTTTCTCGTATGGTGATCAAGAAACTGTCCTACAGACTGGAGCTCAAATCCCCTAACATTTTGGCAAGTGAGCATTAATTACTGATTTAATGTTGGGAAAAAGGCTGTAGCAACAATAACTTCAATTACTATGGCATGAAAAGAAAAGGCTGCTTTTCAGGTTGCAGCAAAACACAATTTTCTGGGTTTTCACTTTGGGGAGGGGAAAAAAAGCAAACAGGCGAACAAACAAATTACCGCAGACTAATCACAGGCATAAAGAAAGATCTCTTTCTCTCTCCAGATGGAAAATAGAGTATTTGCACAGCCCGTTTTCAGAGCATTACTTCCCTTTGAAAGGCCATCAGAGAACTAATGAAAAATACAAAGGCAAAAGCTGTATCTGGTAGTATCCTGAAGATCTACTGCAATCTTCAGAGTCTGGGACAGCAAAAATATACTGTTCCTGGAGACTGACAGAATTCCCTACCTGCATCTCCCCCATGATTTCTGCAACATCTTGTGGAAATGGAACAGTAGGAAGAATGGGGCAAAGAGAAGGAGAAAAGCTGCTTTCCAGGTCTAGGTATTCGTATGTACCTGGGTGTATTTTCCAAAGCCCCAAGTCAATGAATTGGGCATATTGCCCATCAATATTAGTGAAAACATCCTGTGTGTTGTATAAAGTTTACATTAGCTCCTGCCCTGAGAATTGGTTTGAAGATAAAGCTGAATTGGGTGTAAAATCCATGAGATCAACAGCAATCTTGACTTCAGTTTCTGGACCTGGTCTTTAAAACAATAGGAACTGAGCAGAAACCCAAACCCCAACTGTAGGACTCCTGTAGCCTCAACTTCTGTGAGAGGGAAGAGGATCACTGGGTGTAGCAGTGGGAAGCCATCTGTTCAGCATTCATTCCCCTGTGCATGCATTCAAGTTTTGAGGGTTTAATGTGAGCTTGACTCAAAGGAGAAGCCCTGCCAACCCCATACAAGGGGTTTGATCTCTTCCCTGTCAGATTCTGTCTGAGATCCTCCCTGTCAATGTCATGAAGAAGAATAACAAAGGTGGACAGCATAGGCAACATCTGAAATTACTCGGTTTAATGTATCTCCCCAACTCTTTCAAGCTCTGGAGAACCAACAACCCAGACACTGAGCTCTAAAATGATTTCACCTCTGTGCAGCAGACATTGTGCTACAATCTCATATTCCCTTCTCTGAAATACATAAACCATATGTTCACCCTCAGCACAAAGGTGACTTTAATCCACAGCGCATATGTACAGGCGCACAAAGCAGCTCACTGTTTTTGTGTGCTATCTGGAGGGAGGCACGCATGTGCCAAACACATCAATCCTCCAAGATGTGAGTGTGCGCGGAAACACTCAGTGACACAGGCAGTTAACTATTTAGTGCACACCACTGCAAATGCCTGTAGGAGTGAGGGGCTTACACGTGCCCTGGTCTCTGTGTTTGCTCCACATTCCTTTGGCACCCCTCATTGCAGGTGCACTGCTCAGGGTTTCATCCCAGTACAGGATGGGTAGCATTCCCCTTATTTAAGTATTAAAACTTGCATCTCCTGTTGCTTCCAGTTTTCAACTCATCACCCAATTGCCCCAACCAGACAGGTGGTACATGTTCCCACTTGCAGTCCCACAGCCCCAAGCTGATGCTTGGCCCTGGGTTGGCTTTCTCAACAAATCTGTGGCCCAGGCAGCAAGCACCAAAAGGGTGCCAGGTCATTCTGCATCTGAGAGCCAGGATACAACTGATCCAGGCATGCATAGCCCAGAGGAACCCTGCCTCATATTAATTGCCATCCTTGGGCTATTTTAAGCCAATGCAACTGCTGCCCATCCCATATTATGCTGCAAAGTGAGTATGAATGATGACAGTTGATTATGTCAAGCTGTGTGGTGCTGTATGCAGACAGCGGCCTCAGCTGTGTCCCTTCCTGCCCCCTCTGCAAGATGAAGTATTCCATTTTCATGCCTCTTAATTAAAGTGGGTAGCACACTTACAAGGGGAGGCAAGAGGTTATGCTCAGCAAACAATGGTCCACTCAATTAAAAGAAAACACTCCTAGGAAACCTGGAGCAGGAGAGTCAACTGTTTTCATTTATCCTCTGCTGCCTTTTATCCAGACTTGATTCTGCTTCCACAAGACAAGTCACATCTCTTTCTCTCACTCCTCTTTCTCACTTACACCCACCCGCTGCAGAGACCAAACCTTGCCCAGAGCATACGCCTTGATGTAGTAAACCAGTTGCCTGGCAAATGCTTCCTGAAATTGTCCCAGCAAGGCAGGAGCTTGTAGCAAACAAGTCTGACAGGTAGCTGACCATAGTTTAATGAGGTTTCTGTGCACAAAGAAGGAATTACTGAATATGCAAAGTTTTATGGTAAAAGCATTCCTATTCAAGAGTCACTTTTGAAGAGAGAGCAGTGTACTGCTTTCCCTCTTACCTGCGGGTGCTTAATAATGACTTTGGGTTATTGGATGAGAAAGGATTTTTAACTTCTAAGCTGCTCTTCCCAAGTGTTGCAATTCTCTTGCACAAGCTGGCAGGACTGCTTTTCAACTGCTTCTTCAGCCACATATCAGGATCATCTTTCATTTAAAAAAAATAATAGGTTTCTAGGCAGGTTGAACAAAAAAGCCAAGCTGAACAGGCTCAAAAGACAAGAGGCAAATGGAAATCTTGTGTTATCAGTTTCCCCAAAATAACATGATTTTTAAGATGGTTCTTTTCCCCTGGCTCACAGTTCTCAGTCACTTGAATTGGCAACACTGCTCTGTTACTGAGTCCATTTATTTACTTTCTGCACTCACTGAAAGTAGAAAAACCCAAGCTGGCTGGTTTCACCTGTCATTTATAGGGAGATGTAAGTGGAGCGGAAGTGATGTTTGGGTCTGTCACTAACTCTTTCCAGAAGGATGAACTTCACTGGCCTCCAAACAGCTCCTGCAGAAACCAGTGGCTAAGCCCTGGTGGGACCAGCTCATCCTCACACCACTGAGGTTTCTCCATAGCCTTTGGGTCCTGTGTCCACCACCCACACCACAGCTGCTGTGGACCTGGTGGCTTTTCCCTGGGAGCTGCTGGGGCAGTGAGGCTGGAGCTCATGAGCAAAGTGGCTGCCCACACTGAACGTCTGCTTCCATCCCATGCAGCCCTATGGAAGAGGGGGACATGCAAAGCACCAAAACCTGGAGGGGATCTGCCATGAACTGAGGGTCTGGCCAAAACCCAGCTCCCCCAGGGTCTTTGGGAGTGATTCCCATGGCTTGTGTAATTTATTATGACTATTATCACAATCAGGATAACTTAATTGTCCTTCAAAGCACATTTTCTACATGTCAGGTGCTGGGCACAAAGAGCACAAACCAGAAAATAATATAAACCTCAAGTTTAAAGTCTGAGAGGAGGCTCTCGGGATGTCCTTTTCCAACTGCATTGGAAGGAGCCACACCCCCAACTCCCCAGCCTGGGCACAGAAGGTGCTGTGAGGCTTTGGAGAAGCCATTTGTCATTCTGGGAGGCAGCAGGGACAACACAGTTTGGCAGCGTCCAGCAGTCTTGCCAAAACTCCCCATCCCAGACTTTGTGGCAACAGCACCTTTCCTTGGACACAAGGTCAACTATGCACTGTAGCAACTGGAGCAAAGATGCAAAAAAGACATTAAAAAATGGGAAGAATACAGCAAGTGAGCTTAGACCATCACAAAGTAGAAAGCAGATACAAGATTCATTGAATTTTGTACCATTTCACACAACAGACTGTTCAATGGCAGATGTCAAGTGTATTTATGTTGTGGGAACATTTCCAGATACTTCCTGGGGTCTCGGTAAGAACTCTGTGATTTGCCTGAGAGAAACTGTTGCTGCCAGGTTAGAAATGAGAGTTTTCATATTTACAGCTCTAGTTTCTATCTTCCATAAACCATCCTGTGCTGCCAGAGAAGACACTCAAAATCCTGCTCTGCCACAAACATCTTTCATTGCTTTTCACCCTCTGCCTCTGCTCCCCACTGTACCAAAGGAAAAGCAATCTTTGCTTTTACCCGTTGGCTATGGGCTCTTTGCAGCAATGCAAATTTGCTCCTGTGCCCATACACCACCTGCAATAGGTTGGTGGCTGTGTTACCAAACAGCCCTCTACTCTTAGACAACCGGGTTGGTATCTTCAGGGGAAAACATTTCTTCTTTAAAAAAAATGGTATTACAATTGACTGAAACTAATAGCAAACTCATATTAAATTAATTGGGTCATTTGGCAACAAAATCAGGAAAAAAATGAAACATCAAAACACTTTTTCCTTGATATTTTCAAGTAAAAAAATTTTAACATTTTATTTGGAAACAAAGCTGTGTTTCAAAAGATAACCATATTTAATAATTAAAAAGGGGGAAACAAAAACAATCAAGCACTGCATTCTGAGACAAATGAAATGTTTTCCTGAGCCAAAAAAAACCCTTAAAAATAATGTATATATTTACAGTTTTATTGTGAGAAGCAAATTAATTTAAGATAAACTCAGAATGAATCTTATCTTGGGAAGAGAGTTGTCCTGTGAAATGAAAAGTCATCTGTTTGCACAGTTGCTGTCTCCAACATGTAAGTGGCGTTGTTTCTGCTAGTGAAGTTTTGATAAGCTACAAATTGATAGAAAGCAAATAAACAAGGTAGAGATGGACTCAGCTGACACAAACTCATGTGAGAAGCCAAACAGAACCTCATCAAGCGCCAGATGGAGGAAGGAGAGATGGTGTTGGGACAGTGGCACAGGGGCTCAAATCAAATTGTTCATGGGAAGAAGCAGCCGGCAAGACAAGACCTTCAGTGCCAACGTTCATCAGATCAAAACTGCCTTTTTTTTGGCTGGCTGCTGCTTCTGAGGCTGGAGCAGGAGCTAAATCCAGTGGGAAACCTTCTCCTGACACCTCCCCCAGTACTGCCAGCAGAGCCCTTGCCTTTTTGGCAAATTAGGGATGGGGTCAAGGAGTTTGGGAGTGATTGATGCTGCTTCCTGGAAGACCAGATTTCCAGGTCATCTTTCCTACCTTGGGGCTGGCAGTTCATTATTATGCTAACAGCATGAAAGCCCCAAATCTCACTCTTTCAAACTGTAATCCTTTATTACCCCCTGTCAAAAATACCCTGGGCCAGTTTCAGTTCCTCCCACCTGCTCCCTATTTCCAGCTTTGCCTGGAAAACACTGGGGAAAATCCAGCCTGAGGTGCAAGTCCCATTCTTTTGTCTGTGCTGGGACAAACTGGGTGTTCCTGGTGGTGTCAACACCAGGTGGCCTCTTTAGTTATAGGAGGTGCTAGCTGATATCCAAATCTATGATATTTTTATGTGTATACAAAGTGCTCCCCGCCCCACACACCATCTAGGGATTTTATCCCCCCTCAGGCTCAGAAAACTGATGAGGGTGCAGTGAATGGGGGGGATGTCTCCTGGGGCCAATTAGCAGAGATTTGAGTAGCATCCAGACACTGCCAGGGGATCACTAAAAAGGCTCTGCCTTGAATTTACAGCCTCATCACCTCAATGCACTGTTCACTTACAAACAGGCACACACACAGCGGACGCAGGGGGACTTTGATCCAAAATAGATTTTTGTTTATCCAGACAGCAGGGCTCGGGCACCAGTAGTGGCAACTTGCATGTGTGTTTGCATCCAAATATATTTCAAGTGGTAAAAGCGTCCCCAGCTTTGCAGCTGGAATGCAAACGAAGTGCTGAGTCTGCCTTCAGGACAAAGATGGGGTGCTGCTGACGCCTGCTGCAATACCCTTGTCGCCTGGAAAGCCGTCTGCCAGGGATGTCACCAACTGCACTATCGCCTTGCTGGGATGCATTTTGCATTTCTTTGCCTATGCAAACAAAAGCAGGAAGCGATGAACATTAAACAGCTTGCTCCCTGTGATGACGGCTCTGCAGCAGGTAGGAGGGTAAAGGGAGGTGTGCCAGGGGCTTTGCTGGAGCTCCACATCGGTGCAAGGGCACAACGATGGAGAGTAATTGGGTACCTGCCCTCTCCTCTGGAAAGAAGGGGATGCTCTTACATGAAGTCTGGCTGTTTGTAAACAACAAGCTGGAAGCCTGCCTCTGTAAAGATGATGATGATGCCCCATGTGCTGCCCAAAACTTCCCTGGAAAACTAGATAACTTTTTTCCCCTTTGTTTTTCCACTCACAGCGATGCCCAAGTGCTTCTTATAACTCCAGAGCAGAAAATGTTTTGCTACAGAAGCATGATATTTTAAAGGTGATTGTATGTTTTCATGAGGCCAGGAGGGAAACATTTCAGCCACGACTAAGTATTTGCTGTCTAGACATATGTTTGACCAAAAAAGGGACACTTTTTTAGCATGACCCTTACCACAGCTTACAGACTGAGCACAACTATTCAAAGACCCTTTTAAGCATCATGCCCCCAAAGCCTTTCTGCCCTCAGCAAACTTCAGCACACAGTATACAAACTTCAGGGACATCCCCAAATCCTGCCCTCACCCCAGGTGCTCCCCACACACATCCTGCTGGCCCAGCATGAATTAAAGGCTGGATACAAAGACTGAAGTTAACAGAAGCATCCCAACTTCAGAAAGCTTCAAACCCAGTCAGACAGAAGGAATAGCTGAGTTTCCAGGCTGTGACCAGGGAAAACACCGTGCACGTCCGAGGAAAGCACTTCCCAGGGAGCAGGCAAAAAGCAACAGTTTATTTGCAGCAATCATATCAGCCTGAAGTGCAATCTGTTGTGCAAGAAACCTATGGGAAACATCGACTTTGGTTCTTCAAAGGCATCCCTGCTGCTGTACACCTTGTCCTTTTGATTTATGCTTGCATGGGTTTCATATGATGTGTCAGTACTTCATCAGCTGGAGGACCCTGCACAAATAGCTCAACCTTACAGAAGTATACATGTCAGACTGTGACAAGCATTTATTTCATTAAGGATGAAGTGACTGACGTGGTTCCAATTGTCCTGGTCTGGGTGGAGGAGGCACTAATCCCATTATCAGTCCTCTGCAAGAAACTGGATCACCAGTCTGAATGTGGGCCCGGGTAACGCAGGAGCTGTCAGGTGGCAGACAGGCACATTAGGAGCAGAGATTTAAAGCTGCCAGACAGGTCTGAGGTTTCCTTGTTGGACCAATCTAACCTGGTCATGGCCACAGGACACAGCTGCTTATTGCAGAGGTCCTGAAGCACAGTTATGCCTCAGTTGTCTTTACATTGACACTAGGTTTCAACTGCAGAAGACATCCCTCTGATGATGGGATGACTTCTCTGAAAATTAACTGAAATTTGGAATTAAACATCACCTCTAAAGTGTGTCATTCAAGTTTAACAGTAGAACACCACAAGCTTCAATTCCAGGATAGAAAGAAACTGCTGCAACCATGTGCACAAAGTACCCTTGAAGACAGTAAATTGTGATGTGCTGAACTATACTGTGCATTTGCCGATCTTTTTTCATTACGTGCACCACAGGCAGGGCCACGTCACCCCACAGACCACTCTTGGTGACCCCACAATGATGTGAGCATTCACATTTTGGCAGGTGCACTTCCTACTGCTCACACCCGCACATTGAGCAGGTCCTTTGTCCCCTGCTTCACTCCATGGCACAGCCAGGCACTGCTCACCAGCAGCAGGAGGTTGGGGCAGAAACAAGCTGCCCCGGTCATCCTGGTATTGATGACAAGCACTTCATGCAAGCAGAAAAAAAAAAAAAATTCTGTACCCTGACCAGAAATCAACCCCAAATCCTCCATTCCTGGCCAATTCAACACAAAACACATCTTTAATCTAGTCAAGAAGCATTCAGAGATGCATTAACCTGCATTGCCTGATCAGGATTAGAAGTGTCCTTGTCCCCAGACCTTGGCCAGGCTCCCCATGATGAGCCCCTTTCCTCTGCCTGACCCAGCAGCACAGCACAGGGCTCTCGGGGTTCACCACTGGAACGGGGCCAGCTGGGGCCTCAGGCCACCACAGCATCAGGACATGAAGCCGCTCATCCAAGGGAGCAAACAATAGGAAATTGGTCTGGCACAAGATGTTGCTGTGCTTTGGACAAACTAAAATATATTTTCAGTGTTCAGAACAAACTTTGTATTTTAGGCATTATGGAAGATTTTTAGCAAAAAAAAGTTTAGATATTAGAATTTTCCATCTCTTGGAAGCCTACACTTTTCTTCAGCTTTCCCGTAAAAGTGTTATTCAAGTGCAGAGTTACTGAGTCTCTGGGCTTGCTTTCTCCAGCTAGCACTAATTTCCCCCACACAGCCCCTTCTCCCTTCCCTTGCCATCCAGACTGGCTCAGGCTCCCTGGGAACAAGGCATGCCAATCAGAACAGCAGAAAACACAATTTCTGATGATCTAAGGATGGAAACATCAGATCAAGTATGTGCAAGAGAAACAGAACAAAATGTTAAATTTTAGTACAAAATAAAAGTATGTTCCATTTATTCCTCTTTCCAAACTCTGCAGATATTTCCTCTGTTGCTAGACCTTCTTACAGGTAGTCACAGGAGTGTTTTTTTGCTTCCTTCTGAAGGTTACACAGCTCACACTAGATGAACAGAAAGGGTGACTGTGTACTGTGTCTTTGAATTTCTGCTGTTGGTTATGCTTGGTTAGCAATAATTACACTTTGGTAATGGTTATTACTGACAAGTTCCTGACCTGCTCCCCCAACTGCAGCTCCACCTTCCTGGGTTTTCTTGTCTGGGAATTGCTCTGCAGTTGGGTTTATAACCTTGACAGACTATCTTCGCTGCAGAATCGTCCCAGTGCTAGTGTTACTTCTACCAAACTTAACATAAAAGCTATCAGGAAGGCAGAGAATAAAGCGAGTGTTGCTGTGGGGTGTTGAAGGTGCCAAGTCTTTCCTCCTGCCTCAACAGCAGCAGTTTCATGGCCCAAAAATAAGCAGAAGTCCTCTCCAGGATGGGCGTGCTTGGGTGGCTCTTAGAGCAGAGGACATACAGAGCTGGGACAGAGCAACAACCAGGTCTCTGTGCTATTACAGGACCAGGTTAAGAGATGAGGTGATGCCATCACTAGGCTTTCACAAATGTCCTCAAACCAGCAATAACCCAGTGCGGGTTGTTGGGAGATGCACTGAAAGGGGAAGGTAAATCCTGGGCAATGACACAGGAGAGCAGCCCAGCAAGGGAATCAGTCTTAGGCATCAGAAGGACACATGAAAACACTTCCAGGATGGCTGAAAAACCTTGTTTGGCCCAGTTACCACTCCCTGTAACAGAGCTCCTAGCTGGCTCCAGCAACTAGAAGTTGTTCACTCTGGCTCTTTCAGCATCTCTCCAGCCTTTGGGATACAAGAGATTTGAGCTTCTACAGACTGATTAAATAGAAATCATTAAAATTTGTCATTGGTACAGTTCAGATCATGGTATTAGAGACCATACATGGGGCAGAGGCAACAGTCCAAACACTAAGCTAATGGAGAACTAAGGAGAACTATGGGTTACTCCAATAAATAGCACAGAACTGGAAAAAATGTTAGAGAATCGACTTCTATCCAAAAACATAGTAGGACCTAACTCCAGAGGTCTGTAAAAGGTTTCAGCAGCAACATTTTCACTTGAAAAAAAGCCAGAAGGAATTATTTCACTTTTCATCAAAATGTCAAAATTAGTGGTGAGACCAAAATGACTGCTTCTCTTCCCACTCAAGGCAGCAGTAAAAGTGCCACTGCCTGAAGGGTGGCAGCATCCTGAACACCCAGTACAGTCGCCTTATCAGGGAGCAGCTAAGGTCTGTGCTAACACTAACGACCCCCTTGGAAGCTGCCAGCTTGCAAAAGGAGTGACACCATCGCTTTGGGACAAAGCCAAGCAGAGAAACACGTGTCCTGGGCAGGATCATGGAGCAAAGTGGGTGTCCCAGGAGCTCCTGGCAGGCCGCTGGGGCTCCTAGTCCCCCCACTGGGGTCTGGCTTGCCAGAAGGAGCACACAAGTCCCAATGAGGCTCCTGCAGCCCCAGTCCTTGGCACTGGCACTAATGAAGCTGCCTGGCCCTCATTCTCTTTTCCCAGGTTGGAGCACCCCATCCCACCAGAATGCACTTGAAAGAACAAGATACTTCCTTTGTACAGGGAAACAAATGATGATTAATGTGTTAGTTGTAATTAATCTGCGATGACAGATTAGCAGAGCAGTGGCAGTGTCTTTTGCTGCTGCAGGAGCCAGTGCTGATAGGACAGCTGGTGAGAGGGGACACCAAATTCAATTTGCTCCTCATTTGCATACATATGACAACCATCTGTGCTAATAGCACTGCAATGTCTCTATTAGGCTTTCTTCTAGTGTGCCAGCTCACCTAGACTCCAATTAGGCCTTTAAGCGAGAAAGCTTAAAGCATAAATATTTGCAGAGGGGAAGGGGTGGCTCAGCAAGCCACTGCACACTGCCTTTCCCTTCCTGCTGAAGGCTGAATCCTCTCCAATGCCTGAGCTAAGATGCTCTGCTGCCATTTAGCACCTGGTAATGAGATGCTGAGCACAACTGCCAAACTCCACCAGCCCCACATTATCCAAAAATGCCTTGAGCCATGTGAGAAAATCCAAAAGAGCTGCAGAGGCTGATTGAAAACTAGTCTTGCAATGGGGAAAGAAGCCTTAACCAGCAAGGGTGAATGTCTTCCCTATCTTTTCACCCACATTTGGGAGCTTTCAGGCTTGTAAGCACAAGAGTGCTACCCCCAGGGCTGAAAAAAGCAAGGCTGCAGCCATGAAGAGGTACCATATAGGAGGTCACTCCTGCAAAGGTTGTCCCCTGCCTGGGCTTCATCTGACACCACGCTGACCAGCTGCTATTGGAGCAACTGTGCACACACAGCACGAGCACACATCTGGCTCAAGCTACCAATGTGCCATGGGTATTTGTTCCAAGCAGCCATTTATTTTTGTACATGCATTTCAAAAATAGCAGTCCCTGAAAGCTAATTAGGGAACCAGTTAATTAATGAGCTGGCTCACCTACCCAGTTCTTCCTGTTCTTCCCATGAAGGTGATTTCTGAAATCTTGAGTTTGTTTCTTATTTTGCAGCCCTAATACCTCAACCCCTCCGGAGCATTCAATGAACTGAGAGCACAAGGAAGGACTGGGCAGGAGAAACGACGGAGCAGAAGGACAGACACTACAGGAGCTCACTGTAACCATAACCAGGGATACAGTAATGCCTGCAGCCAACCTAGAGGTGGGCTACCACTCCAGGCACTAAGTCAATTCAGTATGACCAACTGGAAACCAGCCATGGAGTATGAAGTAGCAGCCACTTCTGCAGCTATCCAAATTGGTACCTTCATATGGTTCAGTGCTGCCAAGAGAGATTTTTCTACATCCTGACCAGGAATCAAGCCCAAATCCTGCATCCTAGTCCAGTTCACAGCATGGCATTGGGTTAGCCCTGCTGTGACCATACTGCTCCTGGTCCCAGCACACTTTCATGAAGCATCACCTAAAGCATCCATGTGTCAGCTCAGAAACTGTCACCCACAGACCAGACTGCCCCTGTTCTGTTTTCCCTCATTGCTATTTCTCATGTCTGCAGCACCACTTAACAAGACGTTTTTATTGCCAGGTACCAGAAAACCAACAGACTCCCCATACAGATACTGCTGCCCCTCTGCCCGATCAGGGGGATGGATGTTCCATCACAGGGCATTAGGTGAGCAGTTATGGTTCTTTCCCAGAGGCACATTAAGCATCCTACCAGGAATGTCTTTAGCACCAAGTATTTTTCACTTGTAGTTTTTTGGTCAGGTTGGGTTTTTTTTGGGGGGAGTAGAGTTGGTTTGTACTGATAGGACAATACATTTCCATTGTAAGTTTGAATGGGTTTAAGGTTAAAGGGCCACCCTTTAATCTACCCCTACCCATGCTTCCATGGGACACCCAAGGCTGTGCAGATTGTTTGGAGATGGCCTCTGCTCTGTCTTCTGCCCTGGGGTGTCAGACCAAGACAGGGACTTGCATGCAGCCCTTGGCTGGGACAGCGCATCTCTGTCACACACTGCCAAACCACCCTGGCAGCTCATAGCTGACAAGTTAAGCTGCACGCACAGCCCTGGGTGAGCATGTGAAGGGCTTTGTAGCACTAGCTGGGCTTAATTAACCAAATGCAGTGCAATCTAAAGAATCACATTTCACATGTGAATCTGCAGTTTAAAACAGGCTGGACTGTTATTTACTTCTGACATTCAGCAGGGACACAGGGACCATCCCATGCTTGCACATACACATCCATTTCTACAGGAACAGCTGGAAGTTTTAACAAGAGCTTTTTTGCAAAACTCTTCTGCCCATGGAATTGCTTGTTGAAGATAGCTGCAAGCAATGCCAAGCAATTCACCCATGGTGAAGCACCAAGAGCAATGGGCAGCTGAGGTGGAACAGGCTGGCCTTTGCTAGCCAGTGTTGTGCCCTAAGTGCCACCCTTTATCCCTGCACAGGGCCCACCGAGCCCAGGAGAGCTATGCTACCCCAAGCCAGCATGTCAGAGCCCACCAGTTCTGGAGGCAGGACAAGGAGGCATTTGTGCTTATCACTACTGGAACTGAGATGCTCAAGCATATTTAATTCTGATAGCAATTAGGCACTGAAATACCTCCTCCCTGTGCATAAGTGGTTTGTGTCTCAGGGGGCTTTGGCAGTGCAGAGGCTCTGCACAAAGCCTCTCACTCTGGTGAACAGTGGTTTTATCACCAGCAGGGCTTGAACCTGCAAAACTGAGTGTCCAAACAGTTGCCGGCCAAGCTAACAGGGCTGTTCCAGCTCAAATGGCCCCAATCCTCCCACCAGCTCTGAGGCTGCCTGGTAGGGACTCATGCTGGTCAGTTTACCCTGGAGAAAGCAGCTCCCTGCCTTCCCTGAGCCTGGTCCTACCATATCCTGAAACTCTCAAGCCAGGTTTGGGTCCCCATGTCACCTGGGGGTCCTGCAGCCCTGGGCCAGCTCTCCTCTGCACCTGATGGAGCAGAGCAGAGGCGAAGACCATCAGGTACCTTTGCAGCAAAGCCTTGGATTAATTAAGGATTTTAGCAGTGTCTGGCACTACCCAGCACCCCTGGAGAAGTAGGGGCTGCTGGGGGACCTGTCTGCTGCCACCACCAGTGCCCACTGGTGCAGATCCCTGTCTGGAAACAATCTGGGCAACACAGCAGGCAGTGGAGCACTGAGCATCCCCTGCAGCCCCCCAAATCCTGTCAACAGAAGTGGCATTGCCAAAAGGGGTGAAGGACTGTGCTCTGCAGAACCAGTTCCATGATGTCTCCATGGAGAGTCTTCCCTGGGGCTCTGCTGGTGCAGCTGCTTTTAAGAGACATCAGCTCTTCTACCACAAACCACAATTTCTGATACCAAACCCAAACACAAAAAACCAATCAGAAACTCATTGAGGGGCCTCTCTACAGGTGCACACAGAATTCAGGTGTGCCAGGCCATTATGATGATACTTATGTCTGTTTTGGGGGTGTATTGGGTCTGGCTGGGATGGAATTAATTCTCCCCATAGCAGCCCTCATAGTGCTGTGTTCTGCATTGGTAGCTGGAAAGGTGTTGATAACAC
>JANZLQ010000002.1:27918258-27930065 GCA_026212715.1 Elanus axillaris | reverse complement strand
AATATCATTTGTTTTTCTCTCTGCTTTTCGCGCGCGACCTCTGCTTTCACTTATTAAACTGCCCTTATCTTGACCCAGGAGCCTGTTGTTATATTTTCTCCCCCCTGTCCAGCTGAGGAAGGAGAGTGATAGAGTGGCTTTGGGGGGCACCTGGCCTCCAGCCAGGGTCAACCCATCACAGGGGGAAACTCCTACTGTGTTTTATGGAAAACCATTTCCCACCTCTGCTCCATCCAGCGCAGGGTACTGGTTGTGCAAGGCACGCATTAACAGCTGCTCCTCTAAACGCATACAGCATGCACGCACCATGTTATTGTAAGGTATGGGGAACAAAGGAAATAAAACTCAAAGCCTCAAAATGCTTAATTTAAGCCCAGACAAACCAAACCACATAGACACCTACCCTCTTTCCATCAATTAACTATGGGCCAGAACTTTACAGATCAAACATAACAGAAGGATACTGTAATTGTTCCAAAACCAGGTATTAAATAAAGCCAAAACTTCAGACATAAACCAGCACTTTAAAGATAACAAGATGTGAAAATATGTAATTAAAATCTCTAGACCACCTTAACTCTGCCCTCCAATGATACCAAGCATGGTACAATGATGATTGAGGCATATTCCTTCCTATAAAGACCAACAGGTTAAATATTACTTGCCTTTGTGCCCACTTAAGTCATGGAGATTTTATCCTGAAAAAAGAAAACTTTGTCCTCCGCTGGCACATTCACATTTTCATATTTTTAAATTTTTTTTATGAATGTTGAAGCAAAAGTTTTATATTTTGCCTTTGGAAATAAAAAAATATTGATGATTCAAGTTTAAAGGAGAAAACTTCCATTACATGCTTTTTATATTAAAAAAAAAAAAAAGCATTTCCCAAACACACTGCCTTTTAACTATGCTATGTAGACAGACCGATAACGCTTCAGGCTAAAAGCAACTGCAGACTTCCCTGACCTGACAGTATTAGCATTACATGTTTTATATTTTTGGCCACTTCTTTTTTTCTATTATTGATCCAGATCATTAACTAACAATGTCATCATATAACTCAAAAAAGACCAAATAATGCAGCAGTCCTGTGTACCTGGTGTAAATTAGTTAATTAGTTCACATGAATTTTGAACGTTTCTTAAAAAAGAAATATATTCAGGCTCAAGGACCAGGAGGGATGAAGAAGCTGCCACATCCACTGCTATGCTCTATCTATATGTGCAGGGCTACTGGCAGGATTCAGCTGCAGCTCCCTGCTCCTGAACAGTGGATAACTCACTGGGGAAGTACAGCCATAGAAGAGAAAATAAGCAAGTATGTCCTGTCAGGGAAAGCAGCCCAAATACCAGGGGCTGGGGATGTATATGTATGCAGTTCCAGCATGCTCACACCTGCAAAAGAATTGAAGGCACTTGCACTAATTTGGAAATATTTTGGAAATGGCATGTTTGCAAGATTCACAGCTGAAAAAATAGGTTTTGCAGTCAGATCCTTGCAATGTCTTACCTCTTGAGGAAAATACTGCAAAACCCACAACATCATGTATTTTCTAGGCTAAATCCTCAACATACACAATTTGAACTTGGCTGATGGTGGGCTCCTTTGGGACCCCAACCCCACACTCACCTTTCTGCACACCTTCCCTGCAAGGCAGCCCATTGCAGAGCACCCAGCACACACCACCAGCAAAAGCATCTTTTCCCTGGACTGTTTCTCTGAACCATCAGGACCCACCCACCACACACAGAGCCGAGGGGGATGGGACCTGCCTTGGCCCCTCCATCGTACCAGCTCTGGCCCAGCAGCTGCCACACCTACATGGGCCAAACCACAGCTTTTTTTTTTCTCTCCCCAGAAGCAAAAGCAGCTCTGGAGGGCTCAGCTGGTGCAAAAACAAAGGACCATCCTTTCCTCTTTTCCCTTTTTTGGCTGCACAAGTACAAATCATGAATACACAGCTGAGTGCTTGCAGCCACGCAAGATGGGTGCTGGCATAATTAAACACCAGGACAAGCACTGCACTACCACCGCTGGGTTTGCCTGTGCCCATGGAGCACTGGGCCCCCCTGTGAGGGCCAAGTGAGGAGCTCCGCTCCAGAGCCTGTCCAAACCCCTGCCCTCAGCAGACTTAATTTGCCGAGCTAAACACATGATACTGCCAGCGAGCTATTCCCACAATTAATATAAGATGTCATGTTCTTAAGGGGTGAGTTATGTGTATAGGAAGGAAGATTGATACGATAAATAATGCAGTCCTCCTGGTGGCACTTCTGAACAATACAGCACTGCTCTCATTTGTGAAGAACATGCTAATTACCCTTTGCCAGGGAGAATCCCTCATCCCAGAAACCATGGTGCATCTTGATGGTGTTAAGCACATCTGTCTGCTGCTTTAATCATCAGCAGTTCCACGCTGTCACTAACACTCCCAAGCCAAACAGTGAATAAATGTTGACAAAATTCTCCCTGACACTTGCATTCAAAAGCTGCAAAATTCTTTGTTTGTATCTTTGCTTGCAAGGGACAAACTCTGGTGAACCCTGGCAGACCCAGCTTGCGAGGGTGACAGCCAGCAGAACCAGGGCACCCACAGCAGGAGGGATGGGATGTGGGATTTGACAGTGCCCTCTTGTGCAAAATAAAGCAAAGCTTTTTTATTTTCCTCCTCCCCAGGAGGAAGGGAGCATTCAGCACAGATATTTGGGAGCCTGGGGTTCGCATCATCACTGTCACTTTCCTCATGGCCTTGGCCAAGTCATTTTGCCTCTTGCACAAAAAATACACCATGCACAGGATGGACAAGGGGTGGCTTCAGAAGGTAAATCCCTTTTTTGGCCAAGGAATGCTGCCACATCAGGGAGAAGCTAAAATAACCACCAGGCACTGAATGATTCATTGCTCCCAGGACTGTCCCCCATGCCCTGGACAAGGCAGCCTCTGTGGTAGGTCCCATGCAGACATCTCTGCCCCTGTGATTACAGAGCCTAATTGCAGCCCAGAGGCATGCCTGGACTCACATGGCATGCTTCAAGGAGATGGGGGCAAATCTGCTCCTGGGGAAGTGGCAGAGGAATTCAGTGTGGTTTTACTGCTGCGATGAGCAACCAAACGTGCTGAGGAAGGACCGGGCAGGGTCAGCCCACGAGCCTGGGACCTACTGGGGGCTCAGGGTGAGCACGGCTGACATTTCACCAACTCTCCTGCAAGGGGATGCTTGCAGCCCAGTGCCCATACTGAGCCCAGCACTGACATCTCCAGCCCAAACCTCCTTCCCTCCAAATCTGGGGGGCCTTTTGCCAAACAGCTGTTAGCCAGGAGGGGCTATGATATGTCCTCTCCAGGGTGACATGTGTCCCAGACCCTAAGCACTTCTGCAACCAAATCGGAAATTCCCCACTGTGCTGCTCTCACCATGCCCATGAACTTGCAGAAAAATCCCACCCATGCTCATTTTAAGATCCAAAATCCCTCATTTCACCCTTACCATTTAAGTACCTCTATCTCCCTTCAATACTACAGGAAAGCCAAACACCTGTAAAGGCAGAGGACAAAGCCAGAAGCAGCTGCATCAGCTAATCCATCTCCATGCACCTCCAAAAAATCTTCTGGCTCCTTTGCTGCCCTGCTAGCCCGCAGGTGCCTCCATCCCACTCCCCTTTCTGCTTACCAAGATGGATGGTCTGATTTCCCCTTCCCATCACTGCACCCCATAATCTAGTTTCTTGGACATTAATTAGTCAACACCAGAGCTATGTTAATTAGTGACTCATTAATTTTTCAGTTCACTGGTTGAACAAGAAAAAAAATTCTCATTGTTGACAACAAAACTTGGTTTCACCTGAACTTCAGCATTTCATTCTCATGTCTTAAAGCTATTTGGAGATGACATTTCAAACAGAAATGTCAGTTTGAAAAAAATTACCCTGGAAAAAGTTGAAATAAAGCATTCTGACTTCCTTAAATTTGTTTTCTCCCCATGTGAAGGGGAATGGGCTAGGAAATTATTTGATGAATTTGACCTGAATGGAAGAATTAGTTCAGCTGACTAAGAATTCATTTTTTAAGACAACAGTTACAGCCCACAAATTTATCATTTATGCCATTGTTGCAAATGTAGAATTGGTGTTCAAAGCTGTTGGGGAGAAACTGAACATTACTGCAAGGAATCAGCTGCTACTCTGCATGCCAGTGTATACAGATTTGTTGGCATATATGCATGTCCCTGCCTTGCAGGCAGAAGCGGGCTATGCTGCTGTCTGGTGGCCCCATCTTACCTGCTGCCATGGCACAGCACAGCTGGAGCAGCTTTTGCCTCTGAAATAAGGGCCCAAGCTCTTCTGAAGCCCAAAAATTGCTGAGTGTTCCTGATTGCTAGGACTTTGTTGAAATATTTACTCAAGGCTTAATTAGGCAGGTCTTTTTGTGCTGTGACTAGTAGGCAGGTTCAAAACCTGCTTTTTTTTTCCCCCTTAATGAATGCACAGGTCTAAAAGATTTCAGACTGCTGCCACTGCCTCCTTACCCCTCACCACAGGCAGAGGAAAACTGTGTGGCAATTTTAAGGAAAATCCTTGGGTTTGCCCCTGATCCCCACAAGGTGACATTCAGAAAGCATTAATGACCAAACACCTATCAAGCAGGGAAGGAGGAAATTGGAAAATTGGAAAAGGATGTCCCAGCTTTATTCCTATTCTGTCTAAATTTGTGAATTGGAAGTATTTTTGTGAGGTGCAAGCACCCCAGGGTCTGTGTGAACTTCCCATGATTCTCAGCTCAGGGGAATCCACAGCACAAGAAAGGGATTATTACAACTTGCATTACTTTTGGTGGCCTGATTTCTCTTAAAAGCTGTTCCACCAGACTTGTCTTTTCCTGTTGCAGCTTGCCACAAGCTTACACTGTTTCCTTCGAGCAAAAGAAAGCCTCTTTGAATTTAATTCTGCCAGCACAGCACTGATACGGGACTGTAGACGCTGCAATCAGCCTAAAGCAGCCCCCCAAAGACTATCCCTCAGTGCTGCATCCCCCGTAGCAAAAAAACTGTCAGGTGAAAGCTTGGGATATGGTGGTTTAAGGATTACACTGCTTGGAAGTTTGCATTTCTTAAAAGCACAGCGCATTTCCTGACGCTTGCATTTGTTCCAACACACCAACTGACATGTCACTTGATCCACGATAGCCAAGAGCAAGTACACAGGGTTGTATTTTTACGAGATGCCTCACAGGGGAGTCAAGGCTGATGCGTGACACTTCACTTGTGTCACAACCATACTAAACAGTCAGTTTGGGGTATTTGGAGAATATTAAGCCCTGCTTTGGTTTTGCAAGTTGAAAGTGTCTCCTTGGAGAATTTCTCCCTATGACTGCCCTGTCTTTTGTTTCCTGAACAACATACTCTGAAATCAAAATGGTACAACTGGTTCTGGACATTAATTACAACATATTCTATTATTTACTGTTTTTAAAACTCCAGATGCTGCGTTCGCCGAATTGCGCAAGAACATTATCTTATTTAAAATGGAATTACATGTTCCCCTCCCTTGTGGTTTGAAAGAAGAGCACCCACAGGAAACAAGCACATCCTAAACGTTCAGCAACTAAGTAGTAAATGAAAAACCACAAATTTATTGTGTCTAAAAATACATATTTTAATTTTAAAGCTGTCTCAGGAGTTTTCAGGCTGACTCAGGGCTCTCTTGCCTACTGCCTTTTCATGTTCCCAGAGTGGAGAAAATGCAGTACTCACTCGCTTTCCTGGGGGAATTCAGTTTGGGTTTTGCTGTTTCCAGTTACTCAGTCCTGAAGATGGGTGTGACAGAGCTGCCCCTCCTGCACAATGCAGCCACACACTATACACCTGCCTGGATCATTACCCCCATTCCTACAGCAGGTAGATCTACTGCCTGCCTCTGTTTCAGTCTCATTTCTTTTTACTCAGTCCTCCCTATTTCACAGTCTTTGGGTATCTGCTTTTATTCTTGTAATAAATTAATCTCCAGTGCCATTTCTCAGTCTTACATCACTTTGAGGCACCGAGATCCATCCTTTCCCAAGTCTGCTCCTCTGTCTCCCTCGTGATGCTCCTCTGAGCTTTTAGTCACTTGCACTCAAACCTTTAGTCCTAACTTTCATTTTTTAAAGTTGTTTATGACTTCTTCACTTTAGTAAGACATTACCAAATGAGGCTGGAGTTTGTCTTGTCAGCTTTTCCAGCAAGGTTATAAATCTGCTTGTGAAACATGAATCTGATGAGAGGTCTGAGGAGTAACAGGCCTTTAGTCCTAACAGGCTGCAGATGCCTGTGCCTCTGGATCTCAAATGAGATCCATTTTAAATATAATTTATTTTCTCTGGAATGCATAACAGGTGGGGACGCTATGGGAATTCTTCAAGGGCAGCAAGTGAGCTGTGCCCAGAGGCACACTGCAGCCAAGACAGCCTCCTGCAGCATTTGCTGGTTGAGGTGATACTGTTCAACCCATGCAACCTTAAATCCCGTTCTCTCACATACAAAAAGCATGGCCTCTGTCCAATAGACGAACATGGTCCAGAGTCCCATGAAACCATACTATACAACCTGCCACCTGCACCACAGAGGAGACAAGCCAAAGCTTGTCACAGAAGTCACAAAGACCCATCCCACAGCAGGGAAGACACACATGAGGGGAAGACCAATCAAGGTAGCTCTCCAACATATGGTAGTTGTTACCCAGGTTTTGGCCAGAACATGCCAACAAGATTGCATTTAATTCAAAACTTCTTAATAGGCAGTTACATACCCCAGGCAGCAGCAGGACAGGGAGACTCCCACACTGGGGTCTGTCCTTGCCACAGGAAGGATGCACTGGAAATCAGCTGTAAATACTCTATCAGCATCCATTTTTAATGCTGAGAACCAAAGTCCTGCAGTTTACTGCATATCCAGAGCTAAAGGTTAAGGCAGCAGCATGCAACTTGCCCATGAAGCTGGGCTATTTTCTGAATGTGGATTTATACACAAAGCAACAGGTGACCATCTCTTGCAGTCCTACCACTGCTTCCCCAGCTGGATGCAGCCACATTCAGCAGCAGGCATTGCCATCGCTCCAAGGGAACCTGCAGCATCCCTCACTGCCAGCGCCTCATCCAAACCCCAAATGCCCCCCTTCACTGCACCGGGAGCCCAGCCTGCATCACATACACCTCAGGACTTCTCATCAACCATGCCAGAAAGTTGAGGAACTAAACACATTTTTGTTACATTATAGCATTATTCACCATAAAGAAAGAACAGCCAAAGACTGTCTACTGTGCTTTTACTGCACCTGTAAAACCTGGGATCTAAAGAATATATTCTTCAGCCCCACCTACTGGCACCTTATCTATTAGCTCTTTGCATATGCAGCAGTAAAATATCTTCACACATACAGATGCAGCTCTCCCCAAAACAGCACCCCGCACCCCCGACACTGTCCTTGAACATCACAGCTGGCCGAAGGAAACCCAGCAGAGGCTCTGACAATGACTGTTCAGATCTCTTCCCCATTAAAGCACGTCACCATGATCTTTATGGAAAAGGGACATGGACAAAAGCCATAAGTTAGGCAGGCACATAAAGAATAACCTTTGGACAAGCTTTTCCTGAAAATGCA
Organism: Elanus axillaris; assembly: GCA_026212715.1. Lineage (NCBI taxonomy): Eukaryota > Metazoa > Chordata > Aves > Accipitriformes > Accipitridae > Elanus > Elanus axillaris. The sequence continues at coordinate 27,922,431 of JANZLQ010000002.1, read as the reverse complement.
CCATTTCCTTGGAACTGAGTCCAGTGGGGGGAGTTATTATGGGAAGATTTACTTCCACTGGGATGCCAGGCTTTTAATATCACCCTTTTAAATAATGCACATTTTAAAAGGTTATTTTACTGTGAGAAAAGGTTAACGCTATTGTTAGTTCTCTCCTGCCTATCCTGGATCAAGTGCCTTATGACATCCACTAGTAGAAGAAATAAATATGGTATTACCTGGCTCAGGCACAGCTGTGTGTGTTCATGGCAGTGGAGGAAGACCAGAGGTAGGGGAACCATGACATGCTGTCTTGTTGCAGAGTTTCATCTTGGAGAGGTCCTGGTTAAAGGGGTCAGCTTAGCTGTTGATTCAATTTTTGGCTCTTCTGAATTTACCATCTCACATCTTGCAATGTACCCTGCACTTGGGCAAGAGAAGCACAAACTGCACACCAGCTGCTGCTTGTTAGGAAACATCCATCAGTGGCCCCAGCCCACCTCCAATTCAGCCCCCTCCTCTCCCAGCAAAGCAGGTGGGGGTTTACACAGAGATCTGGAGGAGCCAAGCCAGCTAAATGGCCTTGGATGTTCACACAGACCATGGCGCTACTGCTGCAGAATCTAAAATCTTTGATAAACTATACTGTAAAGACACAAGGGTTCATTATTGACACACAGCAAATACAGGGTCATGGGCATGCAATAGGAAAGGTGTATGGCTCAATACTTCACTGCATGCTTGGACACATCCTCAAGAGTCTGCACTGAGCGGGTCACATCAAATCTATCTCCTTCCCTTGCATTTTCCCAGTCATCTCACCCAGTCCAATCACTTTTGTTTTGCCACCTTCTGGTTTCAGTTTATTATCAGCTTGGTCACTGCTTCAGTAGTGCTGCTGATAAGTTTGCAGTAGCTCTGACTGTTATGTATTGAGGGTTATTAAAGCAGCTGGCAGGTAAATCAATCCATCAGCCATGCCCCTCCTCTCCCTCAAGCTCATTTTCCTCTTCCCTTGGCACCCACATCAGGCAAAGGCAAGGGGTGCAGTGGTGTGAGGCAGCCAGGGATGCCCCAGGGAAGGGAGTGCCATGCTCTGTAGGAACAGGAGCATGACAGAGGGAAACTGCAGAATTTGAGTTTCCAACCTTCCTCTCCTGCTCTGAGCACTGGAGCAGACAAGGGGCCCAGCAGTGGGAAGGATGTGCTGGCAGCATGGAGCTGGAAAAATGCTCAAGAGATGCTGTTTTCTGATGCAAAACCTCATTTTCCTGGACTTGTGCTTATTTGAGCATCTCAGTCTAATTTCCCTGATTTTTCTTTTCCTAGAACAAACAAGGAAGCAGCAGATGCTGTGTGCCCAGCTACCTGCTTGCCAGGCAAATGGAAGCTCTGGGAATTAGGGTGGGCTTGCTGGGCAGAGCAGGGGACACATAGCAAGCAGCAGCTCTGGGGACAGACAACCCCCCGCCCCAGCCTGCAGCCAGCACAGCCAGGCACCCTCAAGAGTCATTTGAAGCCAGCATGAAAGCTCACCTTGTAAAATAACAACCTGCATCAAGACAGCAAATACATGCTTGGAGCAGCTCCTGAACATCACACAGCACCAGCAAGCAGCAGAGGAAACCAATGAAATACTTGCCCCATCTCCAGAAAGCCAGGGACAGCCAGGCAGGTTTCTGCAGCACCATACACACCTACAAGCAGTAATACCAACAGAAGTACAACAACTAGGAGCTCAGTCGAGAAAGAAATCTAGAGCAGTAACATTTACAACTCTCACAGGCTTCACTACATTCTACCTGAAAAAAAAAGCCTGGAAAATAATATAAAATAATATAAAAGAATATAAAATAAAAAATTAGAAGAGCTCATAACAAGCCTGAAGCCAGCATTCCCAAAAAGCAAATGGAGGTTCTAACTCTGCTCTAATATCTGATGGTGCCATCCTGCCCCCAGCTGAGACCCCTCAGCCTTTAATGAGCCCTCTAGAAAAGTCCCCAGGCAGGGCTGGGTCTTTTCTCCTCCTTTAGGAACCTTGGAGGAGCTAGTAGTGTTTCTCCTACCCTACAGTTACTCTATATTAGCTCTAAAAAGAAAGTATCCTAAATTTTTACAGGAGTGTTTAATAAATGCTAATATTTCTAATGTATGTGTGGAGCTTGCACACAAGAAGGTCTGCCTCAAGCCAGTCTTTGCAGATGAAGCTTTGCAGTAGATGTGACTAAGGTTGAAGTTATCACTGTAGGGAATTGCAGGGTGACTAGTCACAGCCCTCAGCCAGTCTCTGGGCCCTACTGCTGCTTGCAAAGTACAGCTGGTGCTATAAGGGTGAAGGAGGATTTGAAAGCTGGTTCTGGGGTAAACAGCCCAGGAAGCTGTTGTGTGTGCTTTTGGACAGTAGGACCTGAGGTGGTGACTAGTGCTTGGGGAGAGGGAAGCTAAAACTAGAGAAGAAGCTTGTAGATATGTTGCTATAAGAACCAGAGGAAGCAGGGAAATCGGACTTTGCTGCTTACTATAGAATGAGGTGATAAAAGGAATTTTTTACTTTACAAAAGCAAAACATTGGGTGAAAAAGACGCTTTTCTGCAAGATAAAGTGTTCCTGAATGAGGCAATCAACACAAACTATTTTCTAGTTCCATGATACCACAGTTAAGGCTGGTGCCTGCTGATAGAAGGTGCATCAAGCTGCAGCAGCATGAGGTCCAGGCAGGGCTGAGGTTAAAACCACCATCTTGTGAGTCACCAAAACCTACTCCTTGGTGCTCACAAATCTTGAACTCCGGTGCCATGCCAATGCTTGTGCCATACAACCTTCTATTTGCAACCATGCACCACATCTTTGCGCTGAAATCCTGCAGTGTGCTGACCGGCTGTGTGGAGGAGCCCCTGCTTGGCCAAGCCCTGGTGTGTCTGTAGGTGGGGGACCATGGGTACACTCCAGACTGAAGGATTTCAGGTGAGTCTGGATGAATATCTCAAGTGTGAACTGCTGTAGCTGTGAGCTATCTCAGCTCTACTGCTAGTTAGCTAATGAGTCTCCTCACTAAATCATTAGCTCTGTCTGCTCCCTGTTAACCTTTTCTCCCAATCTCATCAAGAGATATGAGGAAACATGCATCATATAGAAGGGGAAGGTCTATCTTTTTATTCTTTGATTTACAGAGTACTAACCTGCAATGCTTTCTGGGATGAAGCTTTTCCCCATGATAACCCTACTGTCTTTGGCAATATTACAGCTGGGAAAAATTTATCTCACTTAGTGGAAAAAGGTGGCCTAGGGAGGAAGGGAGGAAAGGACTTGCTGATTCCAGCCCTGGGATTAGATTTCTTCAAGCAGGAGAAATTGATAGATGGTGGATTTATAGGGGATCCCCTGGGAACAGCCTAGTCAGCTATGCAATGTGGTTTGCAGTCTGCAATCCCAGCACATTCTGCAGCTCATGTGTGGTTTAACTCAAATTTAATTTACTTCAATGGGAACTTCTCTTTGCATTTGGTCTTCCATACAGTGGCATCATGTACACCTGTAAGTACACAACTGAAGAGCAAAGATAAAGAATTTCTCTATTTAAAATGGGTAATTGGGAAGTATTATAGTAGCTGCTGCTTCGATTTGCTTTATCCAGGGATACAGCCCACTGTACAGCTACTGCTCTGTGTTGCTGTTGTGGCTTAGTGATAAGGACTGCTTGAAGCTGCAGTGACTTGACTGTTTTCTGTGGCACGTTTTCCCTCTGGGGTACCCACGGGGATGACAGAGTTGCACAGAGCAGGGTCACACAAGATACCTGGTAGCAAAGTAGGGAATGGACTCTCCAAGGTATCTACTTGATAGTTCTGCAACCTGCTGGAGCGGGGAATGACTCTCCTCTCTAGTAAATCTTTTAGGATCGTACAGATGTTTTACAGACTCTGCTTGTATTTGTCCGAATTAATTTCCAAAGGCTTTTCTTGTAGCATATATGTCCCAGTCATACCATAGAAAGCAAAATGTTTAAGAGTGGCTGGTTCAATAGTTAGGCTGTGGTCAGATACTTCAGATGTGCTGATTCATGCCAGTGAATGATTTAGCCTACCTCCTTTCAAATGTAAACTTTGTTGCTTTACACCACTGTATTGGGTCTGGCTGAGATGGAATTAATTCTCCCCATAGCAGCCCTCATAGTGCTGTGTTCTGCATTGGTAG
>JANZLQ010000002.1:27863048-27918158 GCA_026212715.1 Elanus axillaris | reverse complement strand
ACACACCAGTGTTTTGGCTACTGCTGAGCAGTGCTGGCACAGCATCAAGGCTGTGTCCCCAACATTTTTTTTTTTTTGCCCCCTCAACGGGAGGCTGGGTCTGGGCAAGGTCTTGGGAGGGGACGTAACCAGGACAGCTGACCTGAACTAACCAAACAGATATTCCATATCATATGATGTCAGCTCAGATATAAAAGCTAAGTAAAAGGAGACAGAAGGGGGGATGTTTTCTGTCTTCCAGAGCAACCACTACACATGCTGGAGCCCTGCTTCCCGGGAAGTGGCCAGGCTTCACCTGCTGATGGGAAGTAGAGAATAACATCATTTGTTTTCTCTTTGTTTTCGTGCACAACCTCTGCTTTCGCTTATTAAACTGTCCTTATTTTGACCCAGGAGCCTGTTGTTGTATTTTCTCCCCCCTGTCTAGCTGAGGAGGGAGAGTGATAGAGTGGCTTTGGTGGGCACCTGGCCTCCAGCCAGGGTCAACCCATCACAACCACTCACCCTTTTTTGTGAGGTTTCTTTTCTTTCCCTTTCCAAGCCCTGTGGGTTCAGACTGGACCTGTATTTGTAACTCTGGTATACAATAAATCTTTTGCTGTATCTCTTGCCTCACTTAAAAACACCTTGTAGCAATCGTCTGAGCAAATGGTTATGGAAAGATATCCATGTCCTTTCAGTTGTTGCCCAAGGTGTTCTTGATTAGTTGAGCAGGTTCCCACCTGAAGCACCAGGTTTGGGATGGTTACACAAAACTCAACTTCTTACTGTCTCCCCTTTCCCCATGGCAAGCAGCACTGGCGGGTTGGCACCCCTGAGACCAGCATCACCTGATGTGGCTGGAACATTGGGGGCTCTTTGGTGGCACACAGAACCAGAAGATGACCCTTTAGGGGATGGCTCAGCCTAGCAAGTTGTAGTTGTCCAGGTATGCCTCAGTGCTGACCCCTGGGAATAGGGGAGAATGGCACAGAGAGAAATTTGATCAAACCTAACCCCATCAGCAAAACCACACAATAACATTAGAGGAAAGCAAAGCAATGCAGGATCAGCTGCCTATGACCTGAGCTTGCTATGTGTGTGTGTATCATTTACATGAATGAGGTGTTCATGTTTGCCTTCCATGGTATTTGTTTTTTCTCCATATGTTTATCTGCCCAGGAGAGCACTGCCTTGCAGGGATAAAGTGGCAGGGTGAGGCTGTAATGTGCACAATGATTCAGTCAAGGCTGTGGAGATCAGTGATCCCAGGCTAATGGGATATATTGCCCCAGAGCGGTGGAAGGAAATGCCTTCCCTGTTCTGTGAATACTTCCAAGATTTTGTAAGTTTTCTCCAATTCTAGTGACAATAAACTGACAGCTTTTCTAGAAAACTAGAAAAATCCTGAATAACTTACCAGGTGAGACCTCTCAAGAGATTTAGGTTGTGCTATGAAGATAGATGGGTAAATGTGTATAAGTGCACAGCCACAAGCCTGTGAGCCCTTGCTGAAGGGTGGTTTCCCCAATATGACTGACTGGGCTGTCTGCAGCCTCAGAGCCAGAAGATTATTACTATAGTGTTCAGTTGTCTTAAAATTTAACAAACCCTGTGCTGGGAAGGACTTTGACTTCAACACATTGTGTGAAAAGGTCCTGGTGTGGCAGGAGATGTGTAACTCCTGATATTCCTCCTGATAAATTTTTCTTGTTGTTTAAATACAAATGAAGACAAACACAACATTACTCCAAATTACTAATAATGAGGTCTAATTTCTAATTCAAGACACTTTGGGGTCTCATAGTCACATGCAGATGTGCAGTCTTTTCTGACCCTTCAGTGGTCCTAGATCACTTAAAGGAAGAAAAATCCAGAATTCTAGCCACATTAACTCAGGGTCTCAAAGAGCAGATGGGATACAGTATACCTTGTGGAAGGGTATCTTTGTTCAGTAGTCAAAAGGTTTTTCTTTCCCTCGTCAGTAAGGTCCAGTGCAGACTTCATAACATGGGTTTTCAGGTGTCTGAAGTTCTCAACTTGCTTTGTTTAAAGCCCTAGTTCCTGGGATCCTGTGGGCATGTGAGCATCTCAGATTTTTATTTGTCCTAGTAGGACAGGAAAGCTAAAAGGGATGCTCAAGTGCACTGTCTGGAAGAAGATAAACAACCTGCTCCCAAATTTGTGCTAACTTAGAAGTACAAGTTTTGTCTTGGCCTGACTCCGGGGTCAGCAGTGTTGGGCAGAGGGTCTTCACCCACACTTAGTAGAGTCAAGCCTTTTTGTTGCAGTTGAGGCAATCACCTGATTTATTACTTGGTTAAAAAATTCTACCTACCACAGGGTCTGGAAGGGCTGTGTACTGATGAGGTCAGCAAGTCAAATCCAGGGTCTGGATTTGAAAGAGGTTGGTAAAGAATAAGATTCATAACTGTTGCAATTACGCATACTAGCAGTGGGGTGATTAAGTTCTTCATCTGGGAAACAGAGCTGACCTGTTAGTGTCCAGCCAGCCCTGTGATAGCCGGGAGACTGGTGATTTATGTTGTGGGGATTCACCTTTCTCATGATTTTTGGAATGCTGGTCCATCACCTGAAGTGTCTGCACCTGTAGATCAGCCTGATCAGTTTGCTGTCTGTGGTGGCTTGTTCTTGTTTGATGGCTCTGCTGAACATATGTGTTTGGCTGTATCACCCTGACCTCGATGAGTGCAGAGAAGGGAAAAAGGGTGATGTGAGAATACTCAAAGCAGCATCACCGAGGCAAACATGAGGACAACTCATGCAGTTCATGATGCAAATGTGAGAATGTGTTAACTCAAGGATGAATGAAATTCCAGCTAGCTGGGTAATTGCAAAGATCATCCACGCCTAGGGAAGCTTGGCATCTCCCTTTGCACACCGAAATATCTGCTGTACCTGGCATAACCCTGTTTTTCTGTTCCTGCTGTCCCTTTGGCAGGGTGTGTGTGCTGCAGGCGTGCTGCAGGCAGCTGGAGCCTTGCTGGGTGTGATGTTGCCTGACACGGTCTTGTAGCATGGGCCATTTGATGTTATTTTGAACGGACACAATCTTAGAAAGTGAACAAGGAAAGAAAATGAACATTTATTTTTTTTTGGTACAGTTAGATAACCCACTGGAGAGCAGAGCTTGGAGGCTGTATGTGATCGGTGGTGGGAGTTGCAGCACATGTGGATTTAGGGGGAACAGGGAGGGAGGAGCACCCTCAAGGCTGCAGGACACCTCTGGCTGGCCCTTTGTGGCTCTGCAGAGGCTGTATCCCAGTGTGATGCGTGTCAGCTCTGCGTGTCAGAAGCCCTCACCCCATGTCTCCATACCACCAGTTCTTTCCAGCACCAGGAACAGACCTGAGCATGGATGCCCAGTTTCCTATGCACATTCCTGACAAATGAGCTCCTGCTGGTCTAATCCTTTCCGTCCCATGGAAGGAGGGGAGAAGAGCAGGGAGAGGGACAAGTGAGATGGGGCAGAAAGGAAGGAAAGAGGAGGCAATGCTTTTTTGAGATATTGCAGCAACACTCACAAAGAGAGAGCAATCACTCCCATTGCACTGCAGCACAGTGGTCTCAAGGGTAGAGCAGAAATCCTCCCAAAATAAAAGCTTTGCAGAGCACCATACTCAAGCACAGCCACTCCTTCCAAGCTTCCCACCACCCATGATGTCGGTGAAGACATCGCCTGGGCTCTGTCCCCGCAGGTAGGGCGGTACCTGGGCAGCGTGGGGAGGCTTGTAGGGGAGAGGAGCTGCTGTCAGCGCAGCCCAGCAGCTGTGGAGGTGTGAAATGCTGACACACCAGCTGCCAGCACCATTTACATCAGCAAGATTGGTCTCTTAGGACAATAATGGATGTAGGACAAATGATGATGGTGAGCTGAAAGTGCTATTACTCATTATTGAAACTTTGGATTACTCTCTGGCCAGTGCTAAAACTATAAAGCCGGCAGCCAGTGGACAAGCCCTTGGTAACCTCTGCCACTGAACTAAAAGCTTTCGGAGGGGGAACAGAAGTGCTATAAATCTTATGGGTGACGTTTAACGTTTGTCAGAGAAACACTTTGGACTTATTTTAATCTCTTTGTTTCAGAGAGTTCATCATAACAAATAACCGGTGCCTCAAACCCGGTCAGTGAATCCCCCGCCTCTCCTGGCTCCAAATGGAAACTCAAAGTGGCCCCATAATAGAAAGGGCAGCTCTGCTCATTGGTGCCTCTCATGCACTGTGTGGTCTCCCAGACGTTCCTAAATGGATACAGTCCTTGCAGTGTTTACACGTGCTGCCTGTTATTGAAATGACACCGGGGCCTGCAAATGTTTTAACTTGATTTTTTTTTTTAAAAAAAAAAAACTGTCCATTAATCTTCCTCAGTGCTTGGAAGGAAAGTAAATTATTTACGGTGCGGATGTTATAGGGGATTGTTCCTGCATTAACATTTCATCTGGGAGTGTTAAATCTGTCTCTCATGCTAAGTTAGGGATTGGGTTTGTCAGGTGACTTGTCCAGAGATGAATCCCATCCAAGCACACGTCCACCAGCGTGTCTTCCTCTGCCCAGTTGCTTCCCAGCCATGGAAGGAGTGCCCTGTGTTCCAAGTGAAACAAATGCAGGGGCCAAGGAGAATAATGTTATAAAGCGTATTTTTAAGCTGTAAATTTCTGTGCTCACCTAAGTGAGAAGCAGCTGTGGCTAAAAAAAAAAAGGATTTTGTGCTAACTTCTTACATACGGCTCTGCCAATGTGCTGCCATTAGCATTCCTGCTATTTTTGTCCTGGCTTATTCAGGCCACACTGTTCTGCTTGATGAGAGACTGTTACTGGTAGGTAAATCAGTCAGTAATGCATTGGATAATATTCTTTAAGACTTGCTAAGCCTAATTTTAAATTAGTATGTCAGAAAAGAAGTGACCCTTGTTATTGTCCCCATGGTATCCAAATGAAAGATGTATTTGTGTTCCCTGTGCTGGGCTGACCTTGTCACTGCTCCTTGCAGACCTTTTCCCAGGAGTAGAGGGAACAGGCTGATGTGTGACAAATTAGAAAGGGACCATTTTTTCAAACTTTAAAAGTTCAGGTATTAGAATGAGTTTTAGACATACCTGTAACTGCTATATTAAAAAACAAAAAAAACCCACTAAAGTCCTACTGCCAACAGCAGAGTTTTATCCTGGGGAAAGCTGTTAGAGGAAAAACATAACCTAACAAAAGCTGCCTTGCATTTCTGAGCACAGTGTGTATCTGAACAGCTGCTGTGGAATAGCCAGTGAGCTGTAAATGCACTGGCTTTTGTACACGCATTAACTTGTGTTGCCATATGCTGAGCATCAGGATTTCCAGGCTGTCTTCTGGCCATCCTTGGCACACTTAGGGCAATGGCTTTCCCTGTCTCAGCCACCATTAACCTTTCTGTGACTGCAATGACAGAGCAGGTTGCAAAGTGCTCTGAGAGCCTCTGCTGAAAAGCATTGGGTAAACATACTGTAGAAACAGCATATACTTAAACCTTGACCACCATCGCTTCCCTGCTACATGTTAATGTGTATTTGGGGGAAGTGCATGCACAAATAAAAGCCAAACTGTGATGCTGAGGCACCTGCAGTGTGTTCTCCAGAGGAGAAATGTTTGAAGAGTGGACTGGAAAGCAGTGGTTAGAAGCAGGTGGGCTGGGAATGCCTGAAGTTGGGAGCGTGCAGTGGGTTTGACCAGAGAGGATGAATCTGTTAATTGAAGTATTGATTGTCTCAGATGTTCAGTGCTGCCAACCAACCTGCACATATGGTACCAGTTTTATTGATATATGAATAAGATTAAACATGACACCTGTGTCAAACGAATCCCTTGGTACCATTTAACTAACACTTAAAGCAGCTGCTTTTGAAAGATTACCTTCAGGCACAGGCCACCCAAGCAGAACAATATCATCACCTTAAGCACTTTCCCAGTTGCAGACAAATGGGAATTCTTGCCTTGTAGCAATATAATTAAACAATATTAGTGAAAGTCAAACAACAGGGCATTCAGCACCAGAATGTGCTCTCTGGCTATATGGTGGCTTCACTGATTATACTGTTATCTCTGTGTGCAATTGCATGTCTATGGGTGTTAGGTCTCTTTGAGTCTCTGAGTTGCTGGTTTGAGATTGGGTTGCTGGTTTGCAAGTAGAATTTACTGTGAATCAAAATGCTGAGCTACTATAAAGTCTTTGATGTTGCTGTTAAAAAAATATTTTATCTTCATCCTTAATAGAATAGTCTTATTGTGACAACAGGCTAGGAATTAATTTCATTTCTTACTGGGACTGATAGAGTGGATTAAGGATGTGTCTTCCTGTTCAGTAATGAGCAAGTAATTGAACTTCAACTTGTGTAAGTACAAAAGACTTCCTCCCATATTGGGGATACTGTCAGTTTACTTTTTTTTCTGATTTCTCCTCAAACTTCTGCTTCCTAATTATTAGTTGCAACACAGGAAAGACTGCCAGTTGGGACTAATATCAGAAAATTCAGGTTTCTGTATGGCAAGGATACTTCTGTAACACATTTCCTCTACAAAAGGGCAACACACTCCAGCCCTCACTACTTGGTAGCTGACAAGGGTAGGACAGGTAGGGGACAGTGCCATTTGCTGTCCAGGTCACAGGTGACCAGCTGCACTGTCACACAGCTGTGTGGCTGGGGACTGCTGTAGTATGGTGATTGCAGTGACCAGCTGCTCAGGTCTCATCAGTCGATCTCCATTTTCCCCAGCTTTGAGCATCCCTGTAGCTGGAGGATGTGTGAGAGGCACGGGGACAGTATCCAGCCACCTCTGTCTTCCCTAAGTGACACATTAAATTAATAACCTGTTTCATCTCTCTACATCCTGCTTGTCCCTCCATCTAATCTATCCACCTCTTTGAGTAAATTGTCCTTCTGTTAAAGCTGCAGTATTCTTCCTATGAAAAGGATAACTGGTGATGGGTGGTGAATTGAAAGCAGAAAACAGATCACTCATGATATGGCTGTTAGTACTTTTGCCATTAATAGGTCAAATATTCCTTAGAAGTCACTTAAACACTATCCCCCGATATTACAGGTGTGATAGGAAATGTAAGCAGCTTGAATTGCTATTAAGTTAATCCCCCTTAATATCAATTTTGATCTAATAGAAGACCATTCATGTCATGTAAAGTCCTACTGACTTCTGAGAGACTGTACCACTTCTTAACGTGCACCTGTCCAGAAGATCAGGGCTTACCCTGCAGAAGATTTATATACACCTAAGAGCTTTAGGAGCATAAATCCTGTTGAGGGATGAGCACGAACTCCACAAGGTGCCAATACCTTCAGTGGAGCACAATGACCTGCCCAGCGTACGCGGGCTGAGAGCTCATTGTGAAGGAGTGTGTGGCCATAAATTGTCTAAATACTTTTGAAAATCTTTTCCAGAGTTGTTGAGCAGAAAAAACAGGTTTGTGGGCTGCAGAGAGCAGATGTATCCTGTGCACATCAAAGATGTATTGGCTGCGTCACGACCTCATGAAATTGCTTGAGCTGGCAGCTCTTCCCCCGTTTTTGCCATGGGTGCAGCTTAGTGATACAATCTAACTTTGTTTAGCTATTGGAGTAAAACACAGGATAGATCCAAACATCTATAACTTTGTAATTGCTTCGCCTGCCCCTTGTCTCCCCTGCAAACTCCTGTCTTTCATCCTTTGCCTGCTCCAGCCGCACTTCTGCTGCACGCCGGTGCGGCTTGTGGCAGCGAAGCCAGGTTTATGAAGGCATCACCTGCCAGTGTCAGAAGTGACACATCCTGAACACAGTCTAGAGCTCCCCATGCCCTAAGCCTCTGCTGACTGTATTTATAATCCAATCATGCTGAAAAACACAAACATAACTTCTGTCTGACCTTCTCTATTAAACCATGAGGACTTTTTTCTCTAGGATTTCTAATACCTTGACATATGCAGTATTTTGTCTGGTGGCATTTCCCCTGCTGTTTCTCTCATTATTTACATGGCCAGGCTATGCCTTGCAAAGCTGACAGCTTCAGGAGGGTGTATGAGCACCTTGCAAAGTGTCCGCTGGTAGTCCTTGTTGGGCTCTGTACAGAAAGGGTAGGGGCAATGACTTGCAAGGAAAATGATGCCAGAGGCAGTCTCTGAAGAATGAGCACAAATGACTGCTTTATGATATGTTGTTGAAGCTGGAGGTAATGAGAAAAGCTTTCCCCAGCTCCCATGCCTTTCACCCTTGCAGTCTCTGGGCACCTCCAGGATACGACAGCATCGTTATTACCCCAGTTTGTAGGATACAGAGGTTAAAGCATCTGCTCAAGGTCCTTCTGAAAGGTAAAAAAAAGGGCAGGAATGGGACCCAGGTTTCATGATTCCTTCCCCTTGTGCCCCAGAAGCCTAATTCCTGCTCTTGGCTTTTGCTTTCTAAAATCAGGCACTTCCCACAGAGAACTGTTTATGGGGACTACATTCAATGCTATCAGCAGTAACCTTTCAAAACACCACCTGTACGGTCGCACCAAGGCAATGTGGGTGCTTCTCACCAGGCCCATCTGCACCCATGTAAATGACTCTGTGTGGCACAGGGTGATGGAAAGGCCATCCTGACTCTCCTCTCTCTTGCACCAAAGCAAAGGTATATTTGAAGACTGGTGTGAGCGCGTACTGCTCTCTTACTGTCAGCTGTACCCATATATTCCCCTCTGGACTACTAGACAAAGACCTCTTGATGCTATGCTTCTATGCGTCAGACTAGGTGAGCCTGACCCTAGGGACAGCAGTTGTCTACCCACTTAGGGTCCAGAGTTGTACAGATATACAATATTAATAAAGACCTTGGTCTACATGAAGAAGCCTCACATAAATGAGGCCTTAACCTGATTTTCATTGGACTAGAAGAAATCTTAATTCTAAAGTTTACCAGCTTTGTCCAGGTGTCTGAGTCACATGAAGACAGTCTCTCTGTCTCAGGGATCCCTTCTGGATTTGGGCATTCCCATCCTGCACTGGCCTGGGCAGTCTCGTGTGAACCATGTTGTTTATTGTTTCTTGTAATTAGTCTCATCTTTTGAAGTTGGAGAAGTCTTCAGCTTCCATTTCAATGTGTTCTCTCTCAGTTCAAACCAGACTGTTTTAGAAGCTATGCATAATTTATGGACTGGTTATATACACTTCCAAAGAATAAATGAATGAGTGGAATTCCTTTGTAAGCTGGGTCATATGTGTGCAGTTACATCTTTAGCAGAGTAGGAGGCATGAGACCTTCTACTGATATAAACTGCTGTATCAAAGTCTAGCTGAGAAGCTATATTTGGTCCTACAGCTTCTGCTACCATATGTTGGGACTGTGCAAGTCGGGTAGGCAGTCATGTCGCCTTGTTTTCCTGTGTTTGAGTATATTCACCTACCACTCCAGCTTATATGTAAGCCTGGTCTAGATTGCTGATGCTGTTATGTCAGCAAAAAGCACAGGAAAATGCATGTCCTACCTAACACCGCTGTACTGGCAGGGGATACTAGCTCAGCTCTGAGCTGGTAACTCATGATTAGTCTATGCCTCGTCTGCTACAATAACAAGAAAATTGCATTTGCTTGAACCCTGAATTCAACACTTAAATCTACCTTTGGTGGCTTTATTGCTTTTGCCTGATTTGCTGAGGCTTGTAGTAGAGCAGGAGTGTGCTGTTACAACTGGGGACTGCACTTGACAAAAGTAACTTCTAAACCAGCCCAAACTGACCATTTTCCCCCATCTGATACTGCTGGGGTTGTAGTGTAGCTCCTCTGCCAGCAGATTGTGCATTCCCACTGGAGAGCCATGGCCATATGGGCAGGGCTTCCCTACAGCATACATACCTTCACAGTGCAAGCTATTCGGAACAGGGATTGCCTTTTCACACAAATCATCCTTTTGCAGAGCCTTTAGGAAAAGAGGATCCTTGTCTGTGGTCTCACAGGTGGTTTCATACTGCCAGTAGGAAACAAAGCTATTCAGGACTTCATCCCCTCTAGTATTTCTACAGGCTCCTTTGACTTTTGAATGGCCACTGCCCTTGTCAGAGTCCATTCACTGTGCTGGACACCTATACCATTGCCTCTATGGCTTGAGTGTCCCTCATACATTTAAAATATCCTTTATGGCTGTTAGGAAAGAGAAAATTAAAGAGAATGGCACTTACAGGATATCAAAGATACAAAGGGCCTCTTTATGCAGGACACATCTCTGCATTTGGGGCAGTATTTTACGTGTTTAAATGGCTTCTTCTAGAGCCCTTAAGTACAGTGTTGTGCCAGCTAAGTATGGATTTTTAATTAAGCCCCTCTCCCTTCCTCCCCTCTTTTGCACATAACTATAATTTTACAGGTTAAGAAATCCCCTTAATATCTAGCTAGAGGTTTAATGCTATATGCTCTTTAAAGACCCCCCCCCTCCCCTACCATGCTATATTAATAACTCTGAGATGATAATTTTTACAGTCTTCTAGGACTGGTGTCTGCTGTTAACCCTTTGCGATCATGTCAAAGGAGGGGGGGGGGAAGGGAACTATACATGTCAGCTGATGTTTTAACATGTGGCTTTAATCTTTTTAATTAACACAACTTCATGGAAAAAGAAACCAGGCAGTTCTCAATGCACAAGCCTTTCTACCTGGGGAGGCAGTGAGCAGCTCCCACTCCTGCGGTGTGGATGCTCATTGTTCGCAGCACAAGGAGCATCACTGGTCCCCACTGATACCCACTGCAGAACCCTGGGTTAGACTGTGGCTGTGGAGGCCTGGGGATGCTGCAGTGACAGGCAAATATGCAGGAGAAGATGATTTAAAACCTTAGCTGCTTGCATAATTCATATGTCAAGTAAACATCTGAGTAAAGTTGCCATGGTATCAGGGATGTATATCATTTGGGTCATGTGTGCACTCGGAAAAATATAGGAAAACTTGCAAAGTACCACGTTTTGACAAACATGACTGAAGACGTGGTTCTGCTCTTGGTGTTGATGAGGTTTTGTGTTTAAGAACACCATTGCTGGCTAAGGCTGTGAACCCAGGAGAGACAATTGCTGTCATCCTGGGTCAGAGCAGACTGTTGCCTGCAGTGTCAGGTGATGGATGCTCAGGAGAAGGAAGAGGGCAAGTGTGTGGTGCTACTTCAGAAAGACCCTCCCACAAAACATACCTGCCCAGACCCAAGCCTGCTCTTACATCTGTTCCCAGCCTTTTCTCTGGTACTGCATGAATCTGGTCCATCTCTTCTCAGCCTGTTGTGACACCTTGAAGTCAGTGAACGAGTTCTTGAATCACCCATGTGTGAGCACTACAGTCTTATGCTGCCCCAGCCAGTGCAGAAACTCCGTCCTTTTCTACTCTCCACTTTTCAGTCACCACTGCACAGGTTTTTGCAGCCATGTGCGCTGGGTGGTGCTGGCAGCAGCACTGTGGTAGGTGGGTAGCCCTGTGCTGGGTGCTGCACAAACACATGCAGAGCTGGTTCTCTCCCTCCAGTGCAAATGAAGATGACTTGTATAAAATACGTATTAATGCTGAAAAGCACTAGGGATTTGATTTTATATATTTCATTTTACCCCTTGATAGCCTCATGTACAAGGCCTTTGGGGACTGGAGACGCACAGGCTTATTTTGTGCCCTGCAGTACCATCTCTGTTTTTACTGTTACCCCTCCAGCTAGCGTAAAGCCAGGCTGGGTATGCCCACCCATGCTACAAACACCTTCACTTTGTTTTGCAGACATGCCACATCTCACTTCCAGCACAGTTTCCCCAGCTGCAGCCCAGCAGACCTGCTCCAAAAAGCTAAACCACAGATGGCTCTGCTGGTGGGTGCCTGTGCCTCCTTGGGTTTATCTTTAAAAGTTGAATGTTTGCTTTGCTGGGAAGAGCTGGGTTTGGGCTGCAGTTAGCAATTCCCAGCAGTGGCAATCCCCGGTTCCTCACCCCTGTGATCTGGGCTCCTGTTGACAACAGCCTCTGCTTTGAAGGAACATCCAAAGCCTCTTGGGGCCAGTGGGGAGATGGCTTCAGACCTCTCAGGTTTAGCACATGGCATTTGGTGGGCAAAGATCCCTTTCATTAAAGCTGATAGATGACGCTTCTTTGCAATATTTACAATTCAAAGCATTCTGATCAAAGTGCTGGAAATTAGGATGTTGATGTGAGATAATTACTCCTTTCCTAGCATTTGCACCAGAAAAGAGCACGCAATCCTCTTTCCCTTTGTATACCCGTGTCAGTTGAAAGCATTTCTACATAGCTGATGCCTGTAGATATATTTGCTGACTCTTAATGTCAGCAAATCCCACTATGATTAGGCCTTGAGGTGACAAAACAAAACCTTGACTGTTACAAGCTAGGTAACTCAGTGCTGAGATAAAACCTAAAAATAAACCCCAGTAGCCTTTTAATGGAACCGAGCACAGCGCAAAATAAATTTTTATAAGTTGTTAGGTCCTCTCAGCAAAGGGGAGAACTATAAAATCCTGTTTGATGGTTTTTTAATGGCAGTTGTTTCACTTAAAGCTTTTAGTGAAGCAGGTTACATAGCAAAAGCAGAATAATAAACAGTAAGAAAATGCATTCACCCTGTGAAACAACCACGATTAAACACTCATCAGTAACTTTGTGATATCAGCTCCAGGGTTTTCAGCAGGACTGTACTGGGGGGGGGGGTTGCCTGCTCAGGTTTCCATCCCCAGCTTTCCAAGGAGGTTCAGCTCTCGTCCCTGGTCACGTATCCCTGGTTCTGCCTCACCCTTCACCTTGGCTTACTTCGTAAATGCTTCCCTGCAAAATGCTTCTCGGAATTGAGCTTTCTCTATGGGATATCGCACTGCTGCAACACTGTAAAACAGTCTTTCTTGTTTTGCTGAATCAAATAAGAAGTGCATGAGATTGTTTCACCACCTTTGCCTTCCCGGTTCAGCCCTCGCTCCGGATTTTGCAGGTGAAATTCAAGTGTCAGCAATAGCTAAAGTAATAAAAAACCTGCACGGAGGGATTCCTCACCCTATGCACCCTCATACTCCCAGTGTTGTGAAACCATGTACCATGGAAAACATCCATGGCTGATACACAGAGAGAAAACAGGTAAGGTAGTAACTTGCTTCTTGCAGCCCAAACCCACTCCAGCCAAAATTCAGACTGGGGAAAGCAGTGGGCTTCCCCTGAGCATCTCCAGCCAGCTGGTGACTGACAAGCAGCAGTTGGGGCAGGTTTTCTTTTGCAAGTGGGAGTCTCAGACACATGGTCTAGGCTTTCCTCCTGCTCTCTGTGTTTGAGGTGCCGGTACGGTGGGGGCTGGCTTGCTCTTGTGGCACGATGTCAGGGAGATATCCTGCACCTTCTGCAGGTGGTGTTTGGTGTTTGAAAATCCATGTTCCCCTGCATGTGAGCTGAAGTATGCTTTCTGCCTGGTTTGGAAGAGAGGAGATAATTATGGTGAGTCTAATCCTTCTCCCAGCAGAAGATTGCTGTTGAACAGCTAATGAATAATACTCCTTTACTGGGGCTGTGTTTAGAAATGTGCTTAGCTTCGAAGCTATTATAACACTGCGACCCTGGCTATAAAAAGTGAGAAATGTCTGTGAATGTTTCCTTGAAATATTTATAAGTAATACACTGGAAATCGTACCCTCCTTTCCACCCCAGAGGTGCTGCGGGCAGCTTTGCCCTGGTGGTCACCGCCTGCCTGACGTTGATGGGCATCAGGGAAGAATCTTGGTGCAAAACATTTTCTTTATAATCATCAGGAAATTCTTTAAGCTTGATTATAAATGTTGGGCCTAAGCATTTTGACAGTATCCTTTTAATAGAAAGTAACTGTCAACCCCAGTCAAGTAACAATTTACGCTGGATAGTTAATGCAATTGGAAATACTTTCTTCTTTTTCTTTGTCTTTAAAAAAAAAAAAGAAACAAAAAATGAGAAGTAAATCCAAACCCGCATTTTCCATTGATCTCAGACCAGAGACACAAACAGCTGGGATTTTAATGTCACACTTTACAGCGATGTAATCATACCAAACTTCTGAAATCAATATTTCTTCATAACTGACCTTTCCAGATTAATGATATATTGCTATGCTACTCCATAGACAATCATTTGCAATAGAAAGACTAACCATTCAGATCACTTTAATTAATCTTCCTCCATTCCCCACTCACCCAATGAACTTTTAGTGAAGTTCAGGAGGCAGCAGCCTAACTGTTAAAACCCATCATTGAACTGGAGATCAATGTTCAGTATAGGGGAGAAAAATCACAGAATCATATGTTTCTCTAAGCAATACAGAAGAAATGTACATACACAAAAAATCTTTTTGAGTCTACTACCTCCTTCTGTGCTGTCTCCTTCTTCTTCACCACCTGGTCACAGCCCCAGGACATAATCATTGTCTGATGGTAGGGAAGTCATTCCCATAGGAACAGACCAGGATGTGACAAACAGAGCTTGGTGACCTCTTAGCGTGAGCATGTGGGCAAAATGGATGAACTGTGCAAAAGAAATGTCATGTTTATGCAAGTTTATTTTTAATAACTGGCTATCCAGGGTGGTGAGCAGCTGGAAACATATTACCAGGATCATTATGATGTTTAAACACAAGCCCGTAATATGGATAAACAGTAACATCACCCTGAGATTTCAGCCAAGAAGCTCCATTAACTCTTTAGAAATTGCAGACAGACACAGTCCAGCCAAACAATCATTTGTCTCCTTTTGGCTGGCAGTAAAGGAGTCACCAAAGCTTGGTATGAGCCAGCTGCTTCTCAAATGCAGCAGTAGAGCTTCACCTCGGTAATGCATCTTTTGCATGACTATTGGTGTCTAGTCTTTGGAAAGGCATTTGAGACCAGCAGTTTAGGTGCTACTTGACTTCCTTCTAAGATCCCAGTGCTGCTGCCAAAAGGGCAATGTAGATAGTGTTTCTGTAGAAAACTGGACTGAGACCACCAACCTATATTCACAAGCCACCAAATTACCAGGTTTCTGTGGGACATCTAAAGACCACCACTGTAATTCTTTACTAGTCCTTCAGCTCATCCAGTTCCTATAAGTAAATGCATGCACAGCAAAGTTCCTGCAGTGCTGTGATTTCAGAGCAAAACATCAAAGACAACAAAAAACCCCTCTGCAGACAGGGCTTGGGTAGAGGAATGTGCTGTGAAGAGCCTCAGGGGGTGTTTCTCTTGATGGTTAGGGCTGACCTAGGATCACCCCTCCACTGATACCTGTCAACTGTTTTATACAGTCAACCTCTCAGCTTGACAAAATTCAGAAGTCCATGAAATTACACCCTGAATTCATCTGGCCCGTTGCCAGGAGAGTAAATAAGTCGTAAGGACCAAACTTTACGTTAGAAGTGTTTTGTTTGGGTTTTTTGTATCCTTCATTACCCCCCCAGGTAAGATGTAATGCCATTATCAATCCAGCCAAAGGGATTCAAACACAAACCCCTTTGACTTTAATTTCAAAATATATATATACATATATGACAATAAATTAGTGTCATAACCAGCCAAGCTGTCTCCCTAGGAGGGAAGCTGGGGGCTTTGAACTGCTGCTTTTGTGTCATGGCGTTGGTGTTCAGAGGGTCCCTTTTGACGTTGCAGCCTCTCATCTCCGAGTGACATGACAAGCAGCTTGTCACCAGCCGTGCCAGATGCTGCTGGGAGCAGTCACAGCACGCTCCTCCACCTTTGGAAATGCCAATCATGGCTGTGTCCTGCGCAGGGACTCGCTTGTCACTCCCCTTCAAAGACACCCGTCTCCCAGGTGTTTATCCCCAGGGATGGCCCCAAATACCCCTCACTGTGGAGGACGGGAAGGCAGGAGTCCCTGAACACCCAGGGAGAAGCATCCTGGCTATTCCTCAGTATTTTATAGAAGGTCACCTTTGTACTTTGCTGGGGCAAGTGAAAAAGCCCTTGGCAAGCATAGAAATAGCTCCGGGGGGAAAGTATCTACAGTAACCAGTTGTGGGATCATTGGGTTGGTCCTTGATGCATGGTTTCCTCTGAGAAGGTAAAGCAGCTCTCTGCTGAAATCAGTGATAAGGCAGTGGAGAACAGGAGCTATTGGCTTTTCTGGTAAGGAAATATCTTTTTAAGTCCTTAAAAAGGCAGTGTGTTCCCTAAGCCCCTGGGTCCTCACTGGAGGCTGCTTTTTCCTTCTGTGATGATGGGGAAGGAGAGCTGTGATGCTCCTGTGGGCTGGATTGATCTGGTTGAGCACCTTTTTCATTCCCCAGCCCTGGTACTGTGGCCGGAGCTTTGCCTCAGGCAGGTCTGAGTTTTATTCCAAGGGGTGAAACTGTGGGGTGTGATGGGGGGGAATTGCAACGTGAGAGAAGGGCATGGGTTTGAAGCAGCAGTGGGTCCATGCAGCAGCACCTCTCGTGCTGGCACAGGTCCTGGTGTGAGCAGTGTGCAATGCAAACGCATGTGTGCTGCAGTGCGAGAACAACAGGAGTGTGATGCACGAGGCTTGTCAGACCTGTGAATTCTTTAAAAAAAAATAAATATAAACCAATAGATGGAGAAGCTCCACTAAGTACCCTGTAGACAGTATCTCTGAAGAGATATCTCTGTGAAGAGGCAGCATTAATCTACACCCTGCCAACAGTCGCTCAGTCCTTCTGCCTTTGGTGACTGAAATGATCTCTTTTTCTCTCAGCCTGCTTCTGAAGTCCTGCTTGTGGAAGAAATGCACTGCTGTGCAGAAGGGGTGCACAGCATGGGGCTGTCTAGGAGTTAAGTAGTTTGTAGGTGAGATTAATGTTATCTCTAGCTGAAGGTGCTGTGTTGTTGACACATCCTTTGGGCATTGGTGCAGTAATTTGTGCAGGGGCAATGCCTTGTGGTCCCGACCGAGATGACAGGTCCTGCTGTGCTCTACCTCCAAGGGATTTTTGGCCCAAGCCAAAACCATCTCCATAACAAACAATTTCAGAGCATGGATGGCTGCACGCAGTGGGCAGATCCATGACCGTGTTTCTGGGTCCCTGGCTCTGCTGGAGGGTGAAGCATCACACCCAGAGGGGTTCAAAAGCCATCGTATACCAGGGCCCCATGGAGTTTGTGGTGTAAGTAGGAGGATAAAGTAGTGAAGGTGAAGTGGGAGATGTTGCATTACAGTGCAATACAGCCCGGACAGCAGAGAGGTGACTGAAACTGGAGCAGAACCTGGATGTCCTATGACCCCATCCCATCTGACTCCATGTTCCCCTCCCAAGGCCAAGTACTGCTCTGCAAGTACAACTAACTAAGGAAAGGTTGTTGTAGTGTACCAAAATGTTTTGCATTGAGATGTCATTTCTTATTTTAAATGTTTCACATACAGGTCAAATAGACATCTCAGTTATTTGGAGTAAATAAGCCATAAGTCAATTTGCATCAGTGGAATTGAATTGGATTTATACCAGTGTAACTGAGATCAGGAGTGGTCTGTAATTTGAGAGATTTGAGAACTTAAACAATTTTTTTAGGTTTTTTGGGTTTTTTTTAAGTTCTTCATTTCACCAGTAATGGGGTTTCTTTGCCCTTTACAAAGTGACTGGAATGAGGTCAGATTTTTGCAAGCTTCTGACAACATCTAATAAGAATAATAATCTAATACTGTCCTTCTCAACCAAAACCCATTACCTATAGGTTCAGATGGAGAGCAAATCATGACCCAGGGGGGAATTGGCCATTTCATGGTCCTGACAGCCCTGGTTTGCTCATCAGGGATGATGAAGCTGGGCAGGCAGAGCCCTCCTAGGGTTAGCTCCACAGTAATTCCTCATGAAGTAGTGTCAATGTGTGTGATTTTTTAAAAAACTTGGATACGTGGTGTGCCACCTCCTCCAAACCCTGCCAGTGATGGATGCATGGCTCTGACCTTGGTCATGCTGGTGGTAATCCAGAAGGACAGCAGTGAAGGTGGTGGAATTACCTGGGTTTTAAATGGACCTATGGATGAGGTCTGGGGAGCAGTTCAGCCCATCTGTCAGTTGACATGGTCTGGCTGAGAATTAACTCTCCTTTCCCAGGGTCGTCCTCAGCCGAGGCAGATCCCCATCTCACTTGCCGTGCAGGAAGGGACGGGACCACAGAACCCCCTGGGAGGCAGGGATGTGTAGCTGGAGGAGAGGAAGCTGCACCTCACTTAAACTGGCTTAAATTGATCATCAAATCTTGAGGCCAGCACTTGGGTTGTTGGAGGAGCTGGTGGGGTTTTTTGTTTAAATGCTTTTTTTCTCTGACCAATGGCTTGTGTTCATTTAAAAACTCCACCAAGCAGCCTTGGCCATGTGTGCTGACAACTGGCCCAGGAAAATAAACACCAAATAAATAACCACAGATCACCTGAACTCTGAGAAAGGATCCCTTGATCTTGCTGGTAGATAAGTGCTTTGTCAAGAAGGCAAGGGGACCTGTGTCCCTTCCAGCAAGCTTGTTTGTGGTATTTAATGGTTGGAGCTCTGGATGCTCCTTGCAAATGAACAAGTTTGTCTTAGAGTATGGTGAGGATTTGGCCTTGCTCAGTGCAGGGATTCATGGTGGGGAAAGGCCAGGTTTCTTTCTTTCAGGCTCTTGCTTTTGAATGTGCTGCTGGTTGTGGAGGGGAGCTCCAAGCTGATCCTGCATGCCAGGGGTACAGGGCAATGCTTTCAGGAGTGCCGGGGGGCAAGGATGTCCCTGGCCATGCAGACTGGGGCTGAGGTGTGTGTGGGCATACGCAGGGTGAGAGGGAACAGCAGAGCTGTGAGATGCTCACCTACAATTTCAGTCAACAGGCTTGAAATACTGACACATGCATAAATTTGAAAGAAAAAGGCCAGGCAAGTGGTCATTCGTGTAGGTCCCCTCTCAGTCCCAGTTTGGCTTGGAACAAATGAAGCTGGAGGCTCAAGGAAGGCCAAGAGCCACCACTGGGTAATAACACCCTTTTCCTGGCAAAAAAATCCCCATAGCAGGCAGAGAGCCCAGAGACGGACAGGCAGCCTGCACAGCTTGCCTCCAACAGACACGGGCCAGGACGACACACACCGATCCCAAAATAAACAGCAAGTTCCTCTGGGGGCACCCACAGCGCCGGTGTCAGTGCAAAGTGAAGTCACTGCCAGCGCTAGTGCGGGAGCATGGAAATAACAGCAAATATGAAGGAAAATATGAGAAACAGCCCTGGCCAAAAAGACAAGAGTAGCATTGCAAAGCCCCTGCTGTGACACTGAGCTGGAAGATGCTATGGAAAAGCAAAACGAATTGGAAATGTCTGATTAAGAGACTTGACCCAATGTCATAATTGCTGTTCTCTAAAGCGGTAGTGTTTCACTAGAAAAGAAATGGAGGACCATCAAAGTGGTCATAGATTCATTACGTACATTTTTTCAGCTATTTAGTCAAATCCCATCTACTGGAGGCAGAGGAACTTGTGAAGCTTTCGAGCCATGTTGTTATTGCTGCAGCAATAGTTGTTACCAATATGTGAAATCCTGGCTAGAAAAAAAAGCTTGGATTTTTTTGTGGGGGGATTTGAGTAAGAAATCTCAAATTTATTTTTGGTAAAAATGTCATGATTTTTAAGGCAGACTTCATATTGCGTGGTAGTTTTGATTCTGGAGCACTGGGGATTAGCATAACTATGTTGCTTTAATAAAATCAGTTTAAATGCTGAAATCAATTGCAGAACATCGCTTTCCTCCCTACCCTTGCATCAAATAAGTTCCCTTTTTCCAACTCAGTGGATGTGATTTGCAAAGACTAGATGAAATGATGGACTTAGGCCTCCTAACTAACCTTAGAGGAGAATAAAATATAATTGACTTGTATTTAGCAGCAGCTGTTTTGACGGTGGGTATTAAAGTGATTGGCAAATATGGTAGCAATTTATCCCAAGTAGTAACTGCAAGCTGCTATTTTAGGTTCATAAAAATGTAGTTACAAAATACCGTAACATACCAAATGCAACTATTTTATGATCTCATAAAAATAGCACTGCAGCATTTTGTCCTGTTGAGCGCAGGCTCTGCCTGCTCGGTCGGGGCTGTTCCCGCAGAGGCAGGCATCCGTGCGGGCAGAGCTGCCCTCAATTGGGAGTTCATTACAAGCTGTCTTCCCCTAATTGCAGGACAGGTTACCTTTCATGTCCTGCCAGGGCACGATCCGAGCACCCCGTGCTTGGGCTTCCAATGTGCTCTGGAGTTACGTACTGCACTCGGACGAGGGGTCTGGCTTCCCCAGGACCTGCGGAGACCTAAATTGAGACTGGCGATAGCTCTGGGCATGTAACACAAAGGCTGAATCTGGGCAAATTACTGCCAAGGAACATTTTTCTCCTCTCTCTAAGTTAAAAATAAGCTGAGGGTAGTGTAACCCTTTGGGGATAGGTAGTGTCATCAGCAGCAAGAGTCATGTTTGAAGAACTTGGGGCCCTCCTTAAAACTAACAAATACTTTGGCTTAAGCCTGACCTAGAATTTCAAAATACCTCCCCTCAGTGCTCCCAACCAGCAGTGCTTCCTCCCCAGCAAAGGCAGAGTTTGTGTGCGGAGAAAGGGGATCTGTTAGGAGAAGGAACTCAGCATCAGCCCCAGCATCACCAGCAATAGCTGTCTGCCCGGACGAATGATAATTAAAATAATGCTGCCATATCACTGGCAATAGTCTGTTAGCTGAGTACCTCCTCACTGAGGCTGCATCAAGTACACAAATGCCTTTTCTTCCTTTCCATACTCAATTTAGTGTTTAACATAGTCACAAAGAAAAGGCTCATCCTAGCGCTCCTGCACTTGTGGCTTAATTACATTTAGACCCAGCTCTGAGCTGGACAGACTTCATTAGAAATACTTCCTATAGCCTGGAAACCCATGCCTGATGTAGCACTGATAGGCGCTGGTGTGCAGGCTGTAATGGTAGAAAACTTCAGCTGTTACTTCACAGTTTTGGAAGAGACAGTTAAAACAAGCAGCTCTTTCCCTGGATGTAATTGGAAATGATGCAGATCAAAATAACTATGTTTAGGTGCAGTCAGCCTCCCCAAGACCTGTTCTCCACAGACCCTGCTGAGTCTTGAGGATGCAAAACTTGACCCAGAGAGGAGTGAGGCCATGGTGGATGGAAGAGGCTTTGATTTGGCCACAGTGAGTCCCTCTGGGCTTCTGTCCAGATCTCAAAGCTGCTCATACCTTTGGGCAAACCAGTATGCTTTCCAGCATGGCTCTATCATCACGTGCACATACCCAACAGCTGCCATGCACCCATGGGCGAGCATCTCCTCCAGGAGAGGATATGCTTTTTGTCCTTAGGCATAGCCCTTACAGCATCCTATTCTCTTCTGTGCTTGCCACTGAGCAAGGGAAAAATCTATCAGGACAAAGCAGCATTACCTCCAGAGACATTTCGTCCAAGTCCACGTGGAGTGAATTTGGCCCAACGTAAGATTAAAAGGGGCATTACTTCAGACAGTGCTAAGATTGCAAGTCTAGGGATTACCTAAGTTTTAAGGGCTGCGGGCTGCAAACGAGAACATGAAGCAGTAAACAAGTTGTTCAGGAAAATTCCTGAGCCTTTGCCTTGTTGTTGTCTTGGTTCCTGAGCAAACCCACAAATCATCTCCAGTTTAAGGGAGAATCCTCCCCCAGTGACCAGTCCTAAAGCATCAGGATTAATGTCAGCCTTAATTTTCAGTTGTCACTTGCAGGGAAGCATTGTCCCTGCATATTTCATAAATACAGGCTGTATTTTGAAAACCCTGAGAAATGAAAACACTCTCAATTTTTCAAAACAACCAGGAATGGCTCAGGAGGAGCAGTAACTTCTCTGGCAGAAGGCATGATGGCCTCCTTCACAGCTGGCTTGCAATCATTTATCCAGCAAAAGGTGTCCCACAGACAGCAAATAAATTGTGCAATGTGCTCTGTTTCTTGACATCCTGATAATGAAAATCTAATTAGTGTGAAAGTGTAGCTTATTGGGTCAGCTGGCTCGACAAACCTTTTACACCCAAACTGCCAAACCAACACAGGCAAATCTTGGGTTTGACTGGAGAAAGGTCGAACAGCTTTGGTATTTCCCTATTTCTCTGCACGTTGTTTTATTTGAAATCAGGAGCAGGAGTGCCGATGAAATTCTCTCTCTGCAGCATTTCCCACTGGAGCAAGAAAATATATGGCCGGATATGCTGCAATAAGGCTGTTGATTATGGGATTGCCAGCTCATTTCTGCAAAGTATCTAAACAGCAGCTGCAAATTACAGCTGTGGAGCCAGCTTTAAAATAGTCCAGCGTTCAAGGTTGTCTGGGACCAGGGTTTTTAGGCCATGTCTATCGCTTGGTCCTGCAAGATCATCCCATGTCTTATGTTCTTCAAGGTTTTGATCCAAGGATCTTTATAATGACTCCTAAGCTAGTGAGGATGGAAGATATGACACTGCCCTTTTTAATGAGTGATGGGGCTCAAATTAAGATTCAGAGTATGAAAAGGAAGGACTCTTTCAAGAGTGTCTCATTATTTCTGATGTCAAACACTTTACAGGGAAATCCAAGATCAGAGCAGATTTGGGGGGAGTGGGTGTGAATTTGGGTTTGTAAGTGAAGCTCGGTCCCTCATCATGTGGGGCTGTGAGTGGCAAGGTGATTAGCTGCAAGCACACAGTGATCTATCTGGGCTTTGATTAATTTGTTAATGAGCTTATGATAGGCGACACTATGTCTATCTCATGTGTCAACCTTGCTATGCATCATTTATCACCCGAGATTTAAATCGGGCACATACGCATTTTAATGTTATTTTGGACTTTGGAAAGCAGCTGTGGAAGCAGTTAATTGCAGCTGATTTTCACTTTGAAATTTTGAACTGATTCAAAGCTCAGAGCTGCTTCTTCCTTGACAACCTGCCAAAAGGGACACAGCTTGATCCCTTGTATGATCCTCCCTGTTTTCCATTTGCAGCCATGTTTTGAGTTTTGCTGGCCACAAATGCAACATCTAATTTCTACTGCACCCAAAGAAAAGACACAATGAATTTGTGCCCCGATCCTGCAGACATTAATCATATCTCTATAACTTTGCTCATGTGAATATTTCTACTGATTTCAGTGAGAGTAATAACACACCCAATGCAGTAGATGCGATAAAGTTTAAAGGATTGGGACCTTAAACTGGATCTCTGAAATACCTTATTTCCCCAGAGATTTCTGAAACTAGAGGATCAACTTTTTAAATGCTGCAAGCTCTGTGTAGATAGAGGCAGAAGCCCTCATGTTCACAAAGGGATGTAATTTATGCAGACAAAAGCAATTTAAACTAAAATTGATCCAGCAGTACAAAAAGTGATTGGGTCAGTAGTTTGGCAAATAAGGATGAGTTCACTCCATGGGCATTTACAGTGGATAATAAATTAGATCTGGCTGAAATGTTTTGATCAGACTTTTTTTCCAATCACAACCAAAGTATTATGCAAAAATTCTTTATTTCAGAGCTTCAGAAAGATGAAACTCAGGTCCAGGTGACGTTTAGAAAAACTGTAGATGGATAAGGAAAGAGGTTGTAGTGTGAGTTTATGGATATAATCCTGGCTGAAGTTCAAAAACTTCTGGAAACTGCAAATATTCTTTATATATACTCTACTGATCGTGTAACACTCATAAACAACAGACGTAATTAGAAACATTTCAAGGCTTTGAAATTGCTTTGCTTCTGAAGGAAAATGAAACTGTTGTTGTGGTGTAATAGAGACTGAACCCATGGGTCAGGACGTTGCCTGCATGACAAAGCAGGCAAAGGAGGGGGGGACTGGGATTTGAGGGAGGTTGTTCTCTTAAAAAGGGCTGTGAAAGAGACTCAGCTGCACGTAAGCTGAAACTTTCTGAACCTTTTGGGTTCTTTTTTGCATCCAAGGGAAAACAATTTGCAAAAGCTCAAATCGTTTCACAAAATGGAAATGTAGGTTTCTGATCAGCTGCAGCTATTTTTATTGTTCGCAATATTAAGAAAAGCAGTAGATTGTGAAAATGTTGACAGATTGAAAATGTTTCTCACGTTTTAGTCTGCATTCATACTGGAAACTGCTTAAATACCTATTACCTGTGATTGAGGATTCCTGGGGTGTAAGTGGTGAACTGTAATACAAAACATAAACCCAGGATTTCACAAATAATGAATTTGTGTTGGTATGAACTACTCTATGCTTGTTGCAAACAATGCCTGAGAAATAGAACTTTTCATGAAATGGGGACTGTTTTTGTGAAGATATTTGAGGGAATAGGAAACAACAAAAAAGTTCTCTCATTAATGAACAGTTTTTCATAGGATATTTTCAGATTCTTATTGAAAAACCTAAGAACTGTACTGATGGGTCTCCAGCATTTGAACCATTTCAGTTGGACTCGCCTTCAACTTCTGTGTTTCCATTTTTTGTTTGGTTTTAGATGCTGCAGACTAGAAAAGTGTAACTTCAAATGGTTGTTTAAAGAAACCCTTAAGAATTGGCACTTTCCAATTTCATGAAAAGACAATTTTCTTTTCACCTTTTTGTCCAAACTCTCAAGAAATTGCATCAGAATTGTATCCACTTCAGTTTGACTCACAATTTTTCTTTTCTGTTTAATAGCAGGCATTTCTTTCAGAGAAAAGTTCAGAGTTCAGGGGAAAATTCAGAATAAAAATACTTCATGTTTTTCATACAAGATAACTCCTGTTTTCCAGCAGTCTTAGTAAAGATATTGCAGCATCATCTTCCAAATAGGCAGGAGGAGACATATGCATTCAAAACCTGAATGTTTTCTACCGTTGCAGGCTGTAGATCGTAAGTAACTCCTCTTCCTCCTCTCTGAGCTGTGACACCAAAATCCTGGCTATGTTAGCTCCCTAGTGGTGCAGTCAGTGATATCTATCACCCTCCTAACCCTTTTACCTACAGCTAGACTCAAACTGGAGACTTTAAAGCCAACCAGGAATGCTGAAACTAGTTAGTCTGAGAGTATAATTAAAGATTTTTAAAGATGTATATCACAGCCACCAGCTTAAAGGCAAGTTTGGACTGTGTTGTCCATCTGCCGCCTTATGCTGTGAACAGAAATACTGCATCGGGAGGCTGTTTTTCTGTGGTCTCTGCTGAGTTAGACTGACTTTATTAATCAGCAGAACTGGGGTAGCTCTCCTCCTAACCAGAGACAAGATGTAGGTGCTCAGAGTGCCTCAAACTTTGGTGATAGAGGAGGAGATCTGAGGTAATTTCTGTCGTCTTTTCTACTTCCTATATCCTGCTCCATGGCAGACAGTAGGACCTGATACCAACCTTCATCGCTCAGATGTTCAGCTGTTGAGCTGTTTATTAAGTTGCAAAATATTCACATGACACTTTAGTGCATTCCTCAAAATCTTGCTTTTGCTATGATGTCTGGCAGGACTCTGGTTGCTGAAAGGGCCGACTAAGAATAAGAGGAGCAAAATGAAGCTGGTGTTAGCTGCATGGTGCTGTCATCCTTCACCAATGCCCAGACAGGCAGATGTAGGGCCCCATCCCAGTTCAGAATTGCAAAAGCAAAATATCCCTGGTCATGCATGAAGCTGAACACTGATGTTCAGAGAATGGCAGGCATGAAAACTCAATCTAAGGAGGTGTGATCTCCAAAGTGAGGCAGCAGTTGAACAAGGCTTTTGGGACCCTCTGCTAATCTGGGTAATGTTGTGGATCTGCCCCTTTCTCCACAGCTCCATCTTGCCTTCTCAAGCCAGTGTTGTATGGTAGGCTTGCAGTGGCATAGCATGAATGAACTGGTTGAAAAGCTGTGCAAACCATGACAGAACATGCTGGTTTTGAAGTAAAGGCCATGTTTTTGGGAGTGGATTAGCTACTGCTCTGGAATCTCCTGTCTGAAGGAGGAAGAGGGGTCAGCAAGAGCCTCTTCTCAATTACTAGACCTACCTCAATAATTTGGGTAATAAATTATCCCAATATGAATTGCCTTAGGATCCCAAATCCCTCTTTGAAAAAATGGCTTAAGATCTTCCTGGACAACAGACAACTAAGTGGTTAAAATTATTGTCTTCTGAAACCCGACCTTAGTATTGGTTTAAACTAATCTCTTTTATTTCACCATGAACCAGTTGGGTCAGAAACCATGCGTCAGCTAGCAAATGTTCAGCTCTGATGGTTTCCTTGGTTGATGGACAGCAGTCAGGGCTGCAGATGGGGTGTCAGCACAGGATCCCTTTCTCCCAGGCTCTGGCAAGGGAAAGGCAAAGGCAAAGGAAAATCAAAGGCTTCACCCAGAAGAGTTGTTCTGCCATGATGACTGCAGAGAGATTTGCAGGTGTAGAAGCCATTGAGTTATATTAGCTCCCAGTTCAAGGTCTTTCAAATCTTTTGTAGCATATAAACCCAGATGTTTTACACTGGCAATCAGGTATGTCTGCAGCAGACACTGTTTCTGAGCATTTACTCTCAAAGACTAAGAGTCAATTGAATGTAGAGATAAGAAGAGGTCTGAAGCCAAGAGATTTGAGGCTGGCTGTATGGTCTTGTATGCAAACATCTCCTGTGTTTAGCAAACTGTTCAGCCTGCTTGAGTTGCGTTCCTTGCACCACTGCTAAACTTGTGAATTCTCTTATTAACAAAATGCATTAACAACAGAAAAGCAGATAGCTTGGCACTAGATGGCAAATGTAGATGGTTCTAATCTGACACCTTCAGTAAGCAAATATAACTTGGCAACTGTTTGTAATTGAAAACACTGCCCAAGAGAGTTTCCTTTGCAGAACTGTGTTATCTATAACTCATTGATTGGTAAGAGCTATAAAAGGAGTGGATATAATAGTCAGCTCCAGGCAGCATGTATTGCTGTCCTGCTATAATATGTATGGTTGCTCAGTTGGGTGAGGGGAGCAGCTTGAAGGACCAGCGATGATGTTTCTTTGAGGGGAATTCTCCTAACTCAGGCCTGCACAATAGTGACTACAAAACTTTAAAACACTAGCATGGGAAAAAAAAAAAAAAAAAAAAAGAAAGTCTTACCACACATAGGTTTCTTTCATATGGGTGGATGTGTGTTGTGAAACATCTTTTGTTATAGTATATTATTTGTAAACTTGGAACTTGACCTAGTGAAGATACTGAGATCAAAGGGAAGGCTGACTTTGATTTCAACAGCCTTTGGAAAAGACCATTAGCTGATACTAATCTATCTGTGCATTTGTATTTGGTTAGTGTCAGATCATTACTTCAGTAGCCAGAAAGGTTTTTTTCCTTGGAACTTTCTGTTTTCATTTTCTTAAACTTCTTTTCACTGTTTTGGAGAGTTTGTGAGAAAGGCTAGTCTGGCAGCTCAGCCAGCAAGGGGATGATGGGAAGGCCATTCGATTCAAAGTGTATCTTGTGCTAGGTTTTGAGTACTTGATGCTCTGGTTGGTTGTGGATGAGTTGCCATCTCAGCAAGGTGGATGCTTGAAAGTTGAGACCTCGGTGGTTCCATGCAGATGACACTTCCCATAGTCTGTATGTCTTATAAAACCTCATTGATCTGCACCTCTTGCAAAAGTCTC
Organism: Elanus axillaris; assembly: GCA_026212715.1. Lineage (NCBI taxonomy): Eukaryota > Metazoa > Chordata > Aves > Accipitriformes > Accipitridae > Elanus > Elanus axillaris. The sequence continues at coordinate 27,890,627 of JANZLQ010000002.1, read as the reverse complement.
TTCCTTTTTCCTGCACCATTACTCTGTGTTTAGGATTAACCAGAAAAATATTTTAATGGCCTTCCTGTTATTTCTAGATGTCAGTTTTTGATGGAACTGGGCAGTTCAAGAAATGCATGTGCTTAAACCCAGAAGCCTGTAAAACCAAATGCTGCTGAAAGTTTGCAAGCCTTGAAGAAAAAAGTTTGATTTGGAAAGAATTTTTAAAGAGATGTAGTTGAACTGGTTCTTGCCTGGACAAAAAAAAAATTCCTGTGGTGCAGATTTCATGTGGAAAGCGATGAATGTACCCGAGGGGCCTGGCCCCAGAGTGGCACTTGTTCTCCCAGGGTCCTGAGCTGCTCACATCTGAGGAGTGTTACCTTGCTGCTCTTTGGCCAAGTCATATTCTAAAACTTAGATGTGCTGGTTAAGGCAGATTTAAGCCAAAAACATCTACCTGAGCATTTTTGCCAGATTTGGCAAAAAATATGTCTGGCCAAACCAAAAGATTTTAGAAAAGCCTAAATGTTCCATTTGGAAGTGAAATATTCCAAATCTTCATTTCAAAAGATTGTTAATAACTGAATTTACTTCTGTTTATGTTTTTTTTTATTAAACAAAAACATTTCCAGTTAGGCAAAATTACCCCAAATTATTTTTGTTTCCGTTTTTTCCTTTCAGAGCAGCTCAAATACAATTATCCAAGAAAGGATTTGTTTAATATCCTGAAACAGATCTCCTATTCTCACAGCTCTCTTTTGTGTCACAAGATGGGTCATAATAACCCATCTTCCAGGTAAACATCTGTAATACACCTCAAGGTTAACAAGGTCAGGAAGTTCTTGCTGTCTCTGGCTATCCCTTCCATTTCTCAGTAATTTTTCCTGTCTGTAAAGAAGTTACTAGCCTCAAAATTGCACTATTTATCCTTTTCAGTTATTAGTAGAAACACGATGGTCTTGGCACAAAGACCAGGATGCAAACCTCTGGGGACAGTCTGAGATCTCAAGACATCTCCCCAAGGCAAGGCAGTAGCATTTTTGGTGGGATGCAACAGTTGAGAGCCCAGTTCATGTGGAGTCTGCAGCAGTTCAGTGGCTGAGCAGAGCTAGGAATGCCTTCAAGTTAGCATTATTCATGAGCTTTACATTCACAAAAAGGAAAGAGAAGTGTGTGGCAGGCTGTAAGGCTCAATGGACCATTTTAATAATCTGTTCTGACATTGTCAATACAACGTCCTGGTCTTTCACCTGGGGTGCTGCTACTGTGCTGAACAACTCACTGTTGAACTCCAGTTTGGTTTTTTTAGCATCATCTTGGTCACAATACTGCTTGTGCTAGAGTGTTTACCCGAGGTTTTCGATAATCTTTCTTAGTGATCAATTACTTCCAAAAATGCTTGCATTTTATTTCTCCTTTGCCATTTTCTGACTGCTGCTTCCTGGATCTCTGGGCACAGTGATCTGTTGTCTCACAGGCCTGCTGGTGTCTAATAGCATCTCTTGGCATGGGTAATGAGGCTGCTGTTAGGAAGAACAAACAGCCATGACATTTTAAGCAATCCATAGTCCTCACTCAGTATTACACTGGGACAGCTTGTGCCTTTGACTGACAGCTCTCAAGGCATAGGCTCACCCCTCGCTAGATGCGCTTTCTCGGGGCACTCTCCTGGAGCCATAGCGATGCAGAGCAGGGCACTTCAGTCCTCAGATTCACAAGTGGTCCTGCCCCCGCGTCATTAAGGTCAAATCCTGGTCAAGAAAGGACAAAAACATAATCAGGGTAAAATGAATTTGCCTCCCTCCCAAAACCACTCACAGCTGATGGATCCCAAATGGCACCTCACAGGTCCCCAGGGCCCGCAGCTCTGGTTGGCTACACAACAAAGCATGTGGTCCATGAGGACCTTCAACACAGAAATGGAGTAGAGTCTTTACAGGGGCTACAGCTGGGACATTTCTCTTGCACTCCTCAAAAAGTCTGGGTCCCACGGACCAGGGCCCCTGGTCTGTCTGGTGGCCTTTTTCAGGTCATTTAATTTCTGCCTTCACCGGCAAAACAAGAGCAAGATCTTTTACCCCTTGGTTAGCCAGGACCATGAGTCAACACAGCCATGACGCTCTCCCAGATGCAGTCCTGCTCTCAGCTGGACCTGGCTTTGGAATTCAGTCTAAAACAGTTTTCCCCTTGGCATAAGTAGCACTGGAGGCACCCACTGTGGAGGAACCCAAGGAGCATGACTGATCACTAACTTGAACTTTGCACAAGTGTCAGAGCAGAGGATTATATATCTATATTTTTTTATGGCATGGAGCGGGAGGCGGGTAGCACTGCTTTATCCAAGTCTGAGCCCTCCCTGAAGCAGCAGCAAAGGGGCTGCTCTTGGCGAGTGCTGGGTTTTCTGCAGCCACGCAGGCAGAAATTCCCCATCGTGGAACGACACAGTGGTTTGGGAAGTCACATCTGGAGTTTTGTTACGTACTAAATCAAGGCTGTGGCAGGTGTGTAAAGCTGAGATTTCAGAGCCGTTAGGACAGCTAATATATGTGGCAGTTGTTTATTCAAAGGAGCAACCGCTGAAACAGGGTTTGGAATGGTTTGGTTTGTTTTTCAAATCCCTTTCTCTGAATTCATGTGATGTTTGTGCAGCAATAACTGAGTAGAATTTCCTGGGATGTGCCTTCTTGCTGCAGAAAAGTTGCTCTGCAGACTCCTCTCTGACGGCAGAAACCCTCCAGGTTTCTCCCCAGAGCACTGTGCTGTGCCCACCGGGTCGGTCCTCCAAGCTCTCTAAGACTGACCCAGGAAGAGGATGCAAGAGAACTGGGATAATTTGAGGCAGAATTCTGGTAATTCATTCCCTTCAGCAAAAAAATGACATATTTGGTGTGTGAGCTAGCCACACTCAGGCCAGACCTCAGCCATGCTCCAGTCTCTGTTCCCTAAGCCACCTTAGTTATTCTGTGTGCTTCTGCAATGACAGGAGCATTTTTGCGGTTGCTTTAAAAGCTGAGCAGGCCAAGATGAAGTCCTAAAGGCTGAGCATCCTTTCTAGGAAGAGGCCTCAACTCACGCAGTGCTTTTTTGTCTTCAAAGAACATGAGCTGGGACCGAGGGAGATTTTGGAGATTGTTCTAATGAGATTTCACATCTCAGGACTTATCTGGCAGCTGCCTGAAGGCATCTGCTTTTCTGGCAGGCCATGCTTAATGGCATTTACTGTGCTCTCCTTTTAAGAAGAAACGACCAAGAGTCACACAAACAAGCCATGCTTCTGCTTTCCAGAGTATGGCCCTGTGTTTGTGTCAGCCACGTTGTAGAAACCATGACAAACTCTCAGCTTCACCAGTATGGTCCTTACAAACCTGGCGAGTAAATGTCACTGCAAAGACAAGTGCAGCCATGAAATCAGAAGGCAAGTTAGCAATAATGCAATTTAATAATCCTGGGTGCCCCTCTTCATCACCCCAATTTGTCTTTTCTTCCTTAGCAATAGCAGCCGCTCCTGTAGGATTGCTTTGCTGTTTCTGTTCCCTCTGTTGCTTTAATGCACAAAATCCACAGAGGATGAACCACTATCAGTCCTAAGCTGGTATGATGGTAGTTAAGAAGAAAACTATTTTATTTCTATAACTGCTAGATATGGTGCAAAAACAACTGCTGGGTGACATCCTCAGAGCAGGCAGATGTTACATTGACCAAGGCACTTATCTGCGTAAGCCTGTGCTGGAAATCATCTGTGTGATCGCCCCTCACTAGTGATGTGCAGAAAGGAGGTGGGCACATGGGCATCTGGTCAGAAACATCCTCTCTGTAATAGCTTGCACTTCTATGATGTGCTCGGCTCTCACTCTGTAGGTATTAAGTAATTAAATGTTAGAAAAATCAAGGGGTAAAGACCACTATCCCTATTCTAAATTGAGGCTGTAAAAGTGAACTGAAGCCCACATCAGCCAGTTCCAGATAGAGAAATTCCCTGTCCTCATATTTGTACTAGCCTCGGGAATACCATTCACTATGCAAAAGTGTGTGATTATTTCTGGAAAGAAAAGCTATTGAAGACTTAGTGCCAGCATTGGCATCATTACAAATGCAGAAAGGAAACTGTCAAATAACTGGTTGTGTTTTCAGATGTACCACATGTGACTGGGGCCGTGTTAGAAAACATGATCCATCCCATGTAAATCATGAACCATTGAACAAAAGTCCTATTTGTAAATTTGAATATTGGCAGCCAGCTTTCGAAACTCTCCGTTTTGAAAATAGTTCTGTGATGCTTTGAGCAAGCACAGAAATGCAGTGGGACTCAGCCAGGTTCCCTGGACCTTGCCAAGTTTCTCCTCAAACCCTCTGTGCCTCCATAAACTAGGAGAAAAACTGGAGTAAGGACCCCAAATTTGGCTTGACACACAAATGAAGCAAAACCTGGCTCCACAGACATTTATTCCAAACAATATAACTTGTCAGACTGACTGTACACTGTAATTCTATTAGTTACTCAATCACTTTTGTTAATTATTCCTGTCGATTTGACGCTCTTGAGAACATACAAAAAAAGAGAAACCCCATACCTGAATTGAATCTCAGTTTTTATTATACAGTTTTTGAAAACTCCAAAACCTATTAAGCCTCTTTATTTGCATGCAAACATCCAGAGGCATGAAGAAAAAAGCAAAGGGGCTTCAAGCCAGAATACCATGTTGTGAGATAGCAGGACAGCTAAAGAAACTGTATTTTTATTAAGCCATCTGAGAGAATAATCCACTCAAGTAGCAAATCAGAACATTAAATAAAATTTTCTTAGATACACCTATTTGTTACAGCTCAGATGTTTTACGAAACGTGTAATGTTTCAACAAAATCCTTGTCTAGAAGTTTGTTGGAAAGATGACCGTGAGCAGCTCAGATCTACGTAACTGTCCAACTCAGCCCTTCCTGGACAGAAAATGCTGGGCTATAACTAATGTAGGATGTGGGTCCTGAGCCTGCACCACCACCTGAGATGTGGTGGGAGTGTTGCTCTCACATTCTCTGCAAATTGAAAACCTCAAGTTTGATTTGGAAGCAGCTATATATTTGAACAAGCAATCCTCTTGCCGTTGCAGGTATATCAGAAAGGTTTGGTTTTACTCCAGAAAGGAACAAAAGCTAATTTCTATTCTTCAAGAATTTGCCATCTTCTGTGCAGAGCTACTCATGAAAAGAGAGATTAATATGGGCAAGCCAGCACTGAGCCATGAAAGAATCACGTCCCCATCTCCCAGGATAAAAGGGATCCCTCCTGAACATTTAATGACTTTCTAAAAATAAAACTGAAGTAGAGATCATAGCTTTTGTAAGAGAGGCTTGTGATCTTAGGTTAAGATTTCTGTGTGAAAGGTGTAAGAAAGCTGGGTCCTCACCCAAACTGGGTCTTTCATGTGAACTTAAGCAAGTTGCTTTATCTCTCCATGCTAGTGTTTGTGCAGGATGCATGGGACTCTTGAAGGGTGCTAAAATTAACTTTGGAGATTTTTATTGAGTATAACTTTTTTGATTTTCATTGAGAGGTTTAAAATAAGTGTGCATGTGGTTTTAATTTAGAATGTTGAGGAGCACAAGGAAAAGTGGTAAAGAAAGGAAAAAATAAAGGATAGAGCAGGAAAATTTAGCTATTCACTGATTGCAATAAAAGAAAACACGAATCCAGAAAGCAGCATGGCATGAACTTCAGCCATGAGTGGGTTATTTCCAAAATGCTCCTATTAGCACCCAGGGGCTCCAGTGACACTTGCTGGAAGACTGGAAGAGCCCACTTTTCTTCAATGTGTGGTAGGGCTGGGCTTGAAACCCTGAGTACCAGGGGATTTGTTCTGTTCAGTCATTATTTCTCTTGTTTCTCTGTTTTTGAGTTTATCTAGGACAGATTTCTCTAGGAGAGCTCTTGATTAATTTAGTAATTAAAAATCCATCTTGAAATATCTTAAGCTGACTAGATGGGCTTTTTATTTACCAACTTGCTTAAACAGATCACTGAGTAAGGTATCTACCATAAGTTTCTTGCCCCTTCCTCTAGAGTATATTGCTATGGTCAAAGGCAGGGCACAGGACTAGATGAACCCACAATTTGTTCTCGCCTGGTAATGCCTCTACCTCCAGATAACAAAGCATGTATTCATTTTATATTACAGCAGTTCTTTTTATTGTCAGACTTTGATTTTGCCAGGATAAATATTTCTTTCCTGGTAAACCTGCCAAGACCTGGAGGCATGTGTGCTTTTACGTTTTTTGCGTGTGTGCAATATGCAGTGAAGTATGTTTGTGTAATAAATGGGGCTTATATTCTACTACTGCGGTGGAAGTGGAAATGATAGCACCAGCAAGCCAGCCAGAATGCCACTTCTCACCCGTTTTCAGTGCCAGCCTTCCTCTCTCAGGTGGGTAATGGTTTAGCTAATGTTACGAAGCCTTACAAGGCATGGAGAAACCATCCCCAAGAAAGCCCCACTAATCATTTTGAGATAAAGCCGAGTTGAGTAACTAAGCTTTTCATCTGACATGAAAAGACCAGAAGCTACATTTGAGACAAAAGCAAAAGTTTAACAAGTTACATTGATCAAAGAGTTTTCAAAGGAACATTCAATTATATCTGCAACACCTAAATGGAAGGGTTGTTCTTTTACTTATTTATTTTGCGATAAAGAGGGTTATTAGGTCTTGTTATCTCCCTTCACTTTAATGCATTCTGCTGAAACCCTCAGCAAAAAAAAGCATGCTTTGTGAACAACAAAGTGACAAGTGAAAAAGAAAGATTAAAATTAGTTAAAGGATAAAAAAGAGCATATATTTTACAGTCAAAATCTCCTGGTGTAAGCATTGATGCATTCAAATGAAGAGAACAGATCTTGATTACGATGCAACTCTGCATTGCTGCTCCAAGTGCCTGGCTGTGATCTTTCTGCAGACAACTGAAATGGTTTCAGAGCTCTGAATTTGGAAAAAAACCAGACCATGCAAAAAGAGCTTACTGCTTCTGGATTCATCACGTGCATCAGATGAAAAATGAGAAGGCTGCGCATGCTGGAACAAAATTGGCAGGGGGAAACTGGGAATCATAGACTTGGGAAGCTGAGATTTTGCTAGCAGGGGAAGATGCTGTATCCAGATGCCAGGTTATGGTTTAAGGTTACTGAGCATTTGTGGTGAGAAGGCTCTCAAGTTTTACAGCCCTTGGTCATATAGTCCTTTTCCTGCCTCCAGCCATATCTTTTTTCCTTGGACTCATCTTATTAATCACATTTTTTTTACTTTTAGAGCCTGATGCAAAGCCCAGTGAAATCAATGGAAAATTTTCTGTTGACTTAGCTGATCTGTGGTTTAGGCCCCAAGAAGCTTTTAGTCTTTAACTTAGACAGTGCTTGCATATTTTGCTAGCACAAATGTGAAAGAAACTGCTTCCTTATATTGATGTATGAATTTTAAATTTGTTCTGAGATGTGTCTCCTTCCTTTGAAGCCTGAAAGGAAAAAAAAAAAAATCCTCTTACTCCAAACCAGATAGCTCATATTGTGCTTTGCAGACCTAGGCCTTCTCAAACAACAGAGTTTATATCAGTGTAGTGTAATGCAAGCACACATAGCACCCATGATATTTCCATAGCTGTTTTCTAACAGCCCTGTGGTTTTCTTTCCTGGAGGCTGAAATCCAGCATGGAAATGGCACCCCTTGGTGCTACTCCTCTGCCATTGCCAGTGGTGCAGAAGTGTCTGAGACATCAGCAGAACCTCTGCTGCTGTATGTAACAAGATGAAATGTCCCACAGGGTATAAAACCTGGCTTGCTCTTATTTATAGTTCTAGGAGAGGACAGCAGGTTCCTTGTGCCAAAGCATTCTCTACCACATTTCAGGGAGCAGGAGAGCACTCCCCACCCACATGGTCCTCTCCCCATGGGGACACTGCACCCTGCAAGGGGATAAACAAGCTCTCATGGCTTGGACTGTCCTCTCAGCTCACCAGAGGCCACGGCAGTTAGAAATATCACCCTTCAGATCATGCTTATTAACAACAAGGGGTTTCTTGGCATCAGCATGAGCTGGGGAGAAGACAGCGTCGAGGAAATGGGAATAATGGTTATGTAACAGGGAAAAAGTGCTGCTCTCTGCAGTGATAGTTACACCTGATTTAGCTACTGAAAGAAGAAGAAGAAGCCACGAAGACATTAAACCTCTTATCATCCTGATGGAGTGAAATTGGAAAGAAAAAAAAACCCCAGTTATTTGGCAGCAAATGGGTTTATTAACTTCTAAAATGGTGTGTGTTTGAATGTGATAGGGAAAGCAGCATTTGTCAGAGTGTTCACTGCATCAAAAGACAAATTAATCCTTTGAAGAAACCTAGCTTTTAAAAATCTGCCCTGTTAAACAATCTATCAGGAGACAGGCTGAGCTGCAGAGCTGGGAGCTGGTCCCTGTGCCGCAGAAGGACCTATGGGTGACACAGGTCCAGGTATGGCTGCTCTCCTGTGTGGCTTCCTCCAGCCCCACCACCCACAGCATCATGCCATCACAGTCCCACCAGGTTCTCATGGCTCTGCTGCCCTCTCCCATCAGCAGCTGGTCACAAATCACTGCTGGTGACTTTGTAAATATTCTTTGAAAAACTTCAGTGAGCCACATGTTGCAAAAGGATCTCTATTTCCTCTACTAATAAAGCTCTGCGAGAGGAATATAATTTTCTGTCATGGAAACTGGTGTTCTGGTTTTCAGGTTTTTTTAGCTAGGATGCTCTGGTTTTCCAATCTGCTGCTTCCTGTGAGATGCCTTCTCCCCTCTGGAGCGCTTCTCTGAAAGGCAGACTTTGAGCGACAGTGGCATTACACCCCGTTTCACACTAAAAATGAAATACACGAGTGGCGTCTCTCCAGATGGGAAAGTAACATTACATATTGTGTTAATAGGAATGATGCAGAAACAGGAGATTTTGCTACCTACTTTCTCTTGCCTCCTGGAGAGCACATAGATACTTAAAGCATCTTTCTATGCACCTATTGAGCTCCTTAGGTATCTCAACATCTGCACTTCATCTAATACAGAGCAATAACAGATAATGCTAAAATCTCAGCATCCCAAATTGAGCTCATGCAACCACTCCTTTGCTGGCAGGTAAACCAGGCAAACACATGTGAGATACTGGGGTATCTCCAAAGAGTATCAGATTTGCTGCGATTCCTGGTTGTTTCAGGTTATTTCCCTTTTCTGTGCTGCTTTCCCCTATTTTACAGTTCGTTTAGATGGGTTTTAAGATTTCTGAGGCGAGCACTGACTCTGTTGTGCTGATTCATATCCGAAGCGGGTGTTGGTGAAAATTAAGGCACCTAAATATTTGTTAGCTCTGAGCCAGAGTGTTCAAGCTTCTGACTTTTCATGGAAGCATATGCTGCTTCTGCATGTTTGCACAACCTCTAATACAGTGGGCAGGCATCTCAAGGTGGTCCTGTAATACAAATGTATACATCCAGTGGAAACAAAGGAGCCCTGAGCATGCTGCTTTTTACTAATATTTCACTCCTAGGAGTCAGAGCTTTACAATTTAGTAATTCTTTGGTAGAAGGAAAAAAAAAAGCCATCCAGAGGAGCACTGTTGGTCATTTTAAGATGCGTTTGTTGTGTGGCTGGTGAATGAGGGTGGGGTGAGAGGAAGGAGGAGCAGTTGTGTCCCATCCAGACTGTGTCCCAAAACCCCTCTGCTGCAGTGGCAAGGCTGGGTTGCGTGGAAGGAGGACTGAGGTGCTGAGACTGGGCTGCTGAGCCAGCTCAGCTCATGCATGAGCCCACTCCCCATTTGCCCCAGACCACCTCCACACTGGCTCATGCTCTCTCCAGACCAGAGCAAGCAGTTTGCTGGTCCAGGCAGGGATCTCTCAGCTACTGCATGTGGAACTCATGAAAATCCAAACAACACCAATGCTTGAAAGAGGAAACTTTTTCAGGTGATGGAGCAGATGTAGTCAAAGTTATTGGGCAGCAAGACATCATCGCTGGCTACTGTGGCATAGTGCGAGAGGTAGAAGAGAAATGCCCCCAAGCTTTTGGTGATGCTGGGACACCCTGCTGAGGCAATGACCATGCCCAAGGCAGTCGGGAGCAGCCTCCCTGCTGGGGACAGTGACACTTGTCCTCTGCCGGGACAGGCACCAAGCAACCTGTTACAGCTCAGGGTGTCCTCACCCCCTTTTTGGCTCTATCTGATATTTGTCTGTAATTAACACTCAGGTTTCTGGTGATGAATAAGCAGCTGTTTCTCCAAAGGGTCAGCAATGAGGATAAGAGATAAGTCTGGTTTGTTTTTTCAACCCTAGCTCTAAAAGCTTGGAAAGATTAAAATATTCATCGTTGGTCAGCTAAGCTTCCCTTTGAGTTGGAGGACAGGCAATGACTGCTATTCCATTTTACACATATGTGGACAGGAGGCACAGGAAAGGGGAAAGGCAGAATTACATCCCAGTCCCATGAATTCTAGGCTTCAACTTCCAGACAGCTTTGCTGTGCATGGATAACAGGATAAGACCACCCTTTTAGAATCACTGCTGGGAGAAACAGATTTATCGGTTCTCTTAAGATAAGATTGACAACATGTTAAATCAGTTTTCCTCCTTTTGGGGGACGGCTATTAAAAAATAAAGGCAAATATGAAGCATGTCTCCCTCCCCTATCTCCCAATTACTACGCGTGGAGATCTCGCAGGAACAAAACGTCGGAGTGAGTGTCTCTAGCCTGAAAAGCCTTGCAGCAAGCCCCTGCCCTGGCAGTGCCAGGGCAGATTAGGATGTCACATCTTTCCTGGGTAGACCCAGGCACACACACACTTCTGCAGGCACTCAGCAAAGTGTCTGGTTTCTGGGGTTTGAAATATTTTTTCTCCTGCTGCCAAGGAAGGGAAGAAACCAGCCCTTTGAAGAGGCTCTGAAACCCAAGTAAAGAGAGCTGGGGAACATTTACTTTAAAGTACAATAATGTTTAGGTTACAGACTCTAATCCCCAAGCCCTGTCCCAGCAGGGTGTCTCAGGGAAAGGGGCTTTTGGAGCAGGACTGGTTGAAAGTGTGACGCACGCGAAGGGCTCCTAGGGAAACGCTCTCACATTTTTTCATACAAAGATATTTTAAAAAGCCAGAGAGAGATGGCCCGGGTGGGAAATACATCCTAACAGATGTGTAATATCATTAAAGCTGACTCTAATATAATCTAAGCCGCAGTTTGGTGTATTAATGCTTTGTTTATCTTTAAGCACAGATGGATATTTTTATTAGCATTACTTTGTTGATGCAGCTTCTAGAAAGGTTAGTCCAGAGGGCAGATGTCTGTGTTATGAGAGAGTGTTCATGCTGGGGCAACTAATCAGAAAGGTGCAGCTTTTCCATGAAATTTCAATTAGAAAATTAAACCTTGTAAGTGTAGACAGCCAGGGTCTGCTGTTTAGTCCATGTGGCCAATTAGGATGAGTCACAAAAGTCCTTCCTGCCCAAATGCATCCTTTGGGTTGAGTGTCTTGGCCATCCTTGTGACCTCTCAGGATTAACTCTATCCATGACAGTGGTGTGAGAGAGGAGCCGGTGGTAAAATGGGCTGCTGCAGGTGCTGATGAGCTGGGGAAGGGCAGGGGATGCTGGCAGCAGGATGGGCGTATGGTCTCTTGGCTGGTTTCTTTATTGGGACCCATGATCTTAGGGATGAGCTCAGCTCTGCTGATGAACGCAGAGGCAGTGGGGTGTGATGGGGCTGGGACTGCACAGGGATGAAGGGGCTTGCTTGAATGTTCACGCTGGAGAGAGTCAAACTGCTCTTAAATATAGAGCAAACTGGCTCTCTGCATCCACTTGTCTCTCCCTGAAACAGACTTCAAAATAAAATGTGCTGAAGACACTTGTATTAGATCCAGATCCAGATTTCTTGCTTGTCATAGAGTCCAGACCCATTATAGCCAATTGGAGGCTGCTCATTAAATTAGATACTCAGGTGGGAGCCAGTACCAGTTTCCTCAGAGATTTAATCATCCCAGTCTGAAAGGATAACACCTGCTCAGGCTGGGGCAGCTGTCAGATGCCCTAAGCTTGGGGATCCTCTGTCTGAGCCCCAAGGAAATCCCTCTGTGCCAGTCCCACACATTCCTCATGCTGCCCTGCACAGCACTTGGGTGATGGAGGAGTACGAGCCTGATTTCAGCTACTCTTAGTGTGGCCTTCTCCTATGCAGTGTCCGTGGGATCTGGGAAATGCCATACCACTACTATACCTTCCCCTATATACTGGGATAAGAGGCAGCAGCTCAGTCCCAGGGGAGGGAAGAAGTCTGAGCTCCAGTTGTGTCATTCCATTGGCTGAAGGAAAAGGCAGAAATCTCCCATTCTCAAAAGGTTTCCCAAATTTTCCATTTTCTTTTACTGAGCAGAGGGAAAAAGCAGTGACGCCTCAAGGCAGGTCAGCTCCAAAGGGAACTCCTGCTTTCTTTAACCTGCTAAAGGGGTTTTGAAATTTTCACCATCTGAAGTACTGCTTTAGCGCATGAGGTATCAGAACCCCTTGTAGCTGAGGAGGAAGCAGACTGCAGCCGTCCAGCCCCTCAGGCAACTGAGCAGTGAAGTTGTGTCTGGGCTGAGCTAGGGAAGAAAAGGCACAGACCCCACAAGCACACTGACAAACAAGCAATGGTGTTTGGCTCCCAAGAAGAAATTATTGTCCTCCCAATGCAGCTGCATCACAGACTGCCCAGCTGACTGAGGCTCCCCCAGATCACCCAGTACTGGAGCAAGGCCAGGCACTTGCTTCTTCTTGCTCCTGGCTTGAGTTCACTGCAACAGGACCTGCTTTGGAAAAGCAGCCTGTTCCTAAGAGAATATAATAATCGTGGGATTGCAGCCGTGAGATCCATCATCCACTGATCTAAAGGAAGAAGGGATAAAAGTGTCCTTTTTCTGGGGATTTTCACTTCTCCAGCCCTCCTTCCCTACAGGTCAGCCTGTCAGTCATCCAACTCTGCTGCTGCAATTCCCAAGAAGCAAAATTTCAAACAAAGGGGATGCTTGGGCACACTAACTCCAGGGCCGGAGACTTTCTACTATGGCCCAGGGCGTGGCAGGGCATAAAGGGATGGTGGAACCAGTAATGGGGTGCCCTGGTCACTGCACTGTGGGAAGGCAACCCAAGGTGCCCAGAGTCTCCCCTCTATGGCAGCACAAATAGTGAGAAAGAGGAAAGAAATGCAATGGTCTCTAAAGAGGTAGAGGCTAGAGAAGAAATCTCATTTAAACTATTACAGAGGTGGTGTTGCGACTCCATAGCCTGGTTAGCATTTGACTTTGGGGATTAAACCATTTGATTATTCATGGAGTGAAACAGTGTGTATCTCCATCAACCGCATGTCATTGGTGGAGAGCTCAAATGGAGCTCAGATTCACAATTAAGTCTGTTACTTTGTTTCTAAGTTAAAGTTAATTGAAAATGCCCCTTAAAGATAAGGCTTGCTTGAGCAAGATTCTTAATTTGCATCCTGTCAGCAGGTTATTGCCCTGATCTGAAAACTGCAGGAAAAATGGGGAAAGCCAGCAGACAGTGGAGGTTTTGAAAAAGGAGATAAAAACATATGGAGGGTGAACCTATAGTCCTGTCCTATAAGGAGGTGGTCCTAAAGCATGCCTTGTACAACTGGTTTGGTTGATTCACAGACAACCTCAATTCAGAGGAGACAAGACATGCAGATCTAGATTTACCCCCTCACTTAAAATTTTATTCTAATCTCTCTTATTTAACTGGTCTATTAGGAGCATAGAGACTGCTTTTCAGGAATCCCCCCATGAAAGGCAGAGGCAGACTTGTTTTTTCAGTATCTCATTATACTGAGCGTATTTCCTCATAGCTTTTCCTATCTTTGTATGATCTATGGAGGTAGAGCTAGCACCTTTCCTTAGCAGGGTGTTTTGGGTTTGGTTTTTTTAATTCTTTCATAGCTACCTCAAAGCAGGCTAGCTTGGTTGCTGAAGTCCCAGATTCCTCCCCTTCCCAAAATCCTCTGAAAAGTCTGGTGGTTAAGTGGAGGCAGCTGTCTGGGTTATTTTCTTTCACCCGTGTGAATGTTCACAGCATCATAATCCCTTTTACAGAAGAACCAGAGCAATCGCAAACACGCACAGAAGCTACAAATAGAAGTACATTTCTGCTTTCTTATCATAACTTTCTCTTTCTTCACTGTTTGTGACTAAATAAGACTGATTTTGAATACATGGTCCAAAATCAGTGGCTGAAATCCCCATTTGGAGTAAAATAAAGAATCTGGCTCTAGACTTGGCATTTCTGGCTAGATATGAACCAAATATAATGAATGCAGAACTGCTCACCGAAGCCTGCGGACAACCTCGACCCACAGCTCACGGGAAGGTTAAATGCCTCATTTGTTTCAACTCTGAAGCCTAAAGATGATATTTTAAGGAAGAATTTTACAGATAATCAGTGTTAGTTTGATATGTTGCCGACTGAAAGTATTTGTCGGCTGATGTAGGGAAATGTGATAGAGTGCTGAATGCACTGGAAGATCTCACCTTTACACGTCAACCCTGGAGCAAAGCTAATTCTCCTGCATGCAGAGTATCACTGTAACACAAATGTACATCCTTCCATTTGGAGGCAAAAGTATTTATTTTTGGGTGCTTCCGCTTCTTCTGTTAATTCCCTACTGAGCACCTCAAGTATGAGCAACCATCACTGTTTCACCGCATAAGGCAGCTTCTACAAAGGCACAGAATTACATTTCCTCCCCCCTCCGCTGTCTGCCGCCATTAACAGGTGGCAAATGAAGCTAGCTTTGCTCATATGTTTTGCATCAGTTTGCATCATCTACTACAAAGCTCTTACAAATGAATCTGTCAAGCCTAGCTGGCACCTTTCAGGATAAATGATGCAAATCGGAGGCCGTGCGAGGCAGCCTGTGCCCACAGCACCATCCATGAGTGCCTTCAGCCTGAGGAATGTCTTTGCAAACATCTGTTGTAGTTTGAGGAGAGATGGCAGAAGGGGGAGGGGAAAATCCCCAATAATGGATGTTCTTGAAGTTTTTGGAAGCTCAGTGGGAGAGAGGAAGTGGGGTGAGGGAAATCAATGAGAGAGAGGGAGAATATTTTGCCTGGTAGTCACTCATCACTTGAGCCAGGTGATTATTAATTATCTCTACACATTGACACAATTTGCTAGTTTTCTGGGTCCTGCGCTTAGTCATCTTGGCATTTTTAAAGACGAATGAAGAATTACCTGGGATGTAGAGCCAGGAGCGAAAAAGATAAATAACACCAAGAAGCTGATCGCTGCCCGTCTGTCATAAAATTTCATTAGTTCTGACAGCCCGTACATAAGCAATGAATGAATGCTAACTACACTTCCTCTCTGTCTGCTTCCCTATTTCACTCATATTGCTTAGCTTGGAGAAAGAGCTGGCCAGACAAGCCTTGAGGATGAAAGGAGGTGCTGGACCATTCACAGGATCAGGATCATACTTGGAACAGGAATACCGAAGGGTTAAGTTTATTAGAGTTACTTTGCCAAGAGCGTTTTTCATTGGGCACAACTGGAAAAGACAGATGTTGATCTGTGCAGGTATCCAAGAGGATGGCCTTCCTTTCAGTCCTGCAGGAGAGTGAAGGGGATGAGAAGACTGTTTATCATCTCAAAGCCAGACCTTTTGCTGGGTTGAAAATATTGGGAAAATAAAGTCAGGATCCCAACCACACCCAGGTGTTGTGTTGCTATCTCCTTGGTCTGTACAAAAGCAGCTGTTCTGAAGTCCTGACCTGTATCATCTATGTTTCAGCTGGAAACTAACAACAGAGACCTCAAGACTTCACTGAAATATCCATCAGCCCCTGCCATGAGCTATCAGAACTGTTCTTCATTTTGGGGCATGTAGGCAGCTGACACAAGAGAGGGTTCTCCCACCTGCAGCAGTACCCTGGAGCCACTGCTGCCCCTTTCATCTTTTAAGTCCTAAGTAATGAAAATAAATATTATGAGGTCTATAACAATGACATGGAATGGGATGTTTTGATCATATTAATTGCTCAGGCTGTTGCAATACAGGATCACAAATCAATGTTTTCCCAGTGGCTGGCTCAGCCTCCCTGCACACCTTTAAACAGATGTGACCTTGATGAGCAGAGATACTGGGGGCTCAAGGCAAGCTTGCAAGACAAATGAATGTGCTCTGGCAGATTTATGAGAAGTTATTCCTCAGTGTAGAAAAGTCTATCTTCTTTCACCTAACTGCTCCTCCAAAAGTGACTTTTCCTGTGTACAAAACATGAGCAACCTGCAGAGCTAGTGACAATGTCAAGAGGTCTTTAAGGAAAAATGTTTCCATGGTGCTGCTGGAGCAGAGAGGCAGCAAAGTGAAAACAGAGGTGTGATTCATTCAGAACAAGGTGTCCTCATTCATTTATAGCAGTTTGCTCTCCCCATGAAGGATATCCTACTCAGACAATGTGGGTACTTTCTTTTAATCTCTCCCTGCATCAGAAGAGATCTTGGATCTCTTCCTATGCAACTGAGACTCTTTCCTTTAGTGTCACCTTCTATCATGCCAAGAAAACCCACAGCAGCCAGTGGGGTTGAAAGGGGTGTCTGTAAACACATGTTTACTGAAACTACTGGTAAACCAGCCACTGAGTCATCACCTCCCACAGCTGTATGTTTCAAGTCTTCCTAGTCTCAGGCAATAACATCAGGCTTTCACTAGCTCCTGATGAAATTAGGGACTAGAAGCCCAAACATTGTATGTATGTGTGAGAGCAAGATGGAGTTAGGAGGTCCGCTTGGGTCTGGGAAGAAAATGCTTTGCCTCTTTAACCTTCTGAAAGGAAAGAGCTGAAGTAAACCAGTAAATACTAATGACAGATAGGTGTAAGAACAATAGAATTGTTAGCATATTTAAAAACTCTAATTAACATCACTGCTGCTGGCATGTGGGATGTCCAGGAATCCATCTGGTCGCAAGGGTCTGGAGATACCCTCACTGACTTATATAGATCCAAGTGCTGAAGAGGAGGTGTTCTTCTGCTACATCCACCCTGGAGTCCCTGCCTTTGGGAGCCTCTTGCAGCTACATCTCACAACTTCAGAGCCCGTCTTCTGAATTCCAACCTGGGATGACTTTGGTACATCCTTCTGAAGTCAGTACTGATGTGGTCTCATAAACATTACGGAATCATTATGATCATCCGGTCTCATGCTCCTCTGGAGTCCTCTCAGGACTTCTCTGGACTCATTCCTGTTTGAACCACAGCATGGAAAACCATCCCATCCTGACCTCAAAACTTCCAGTGGTGGAAAAATCTACCATAACTTTTGCAAATTCTTCAAATGATTAATTATGGTCACTGCTAGAAATAATAATTAAAAAAAAGCATATTGTTTTTAGTGTACATTTGTTTAGCTTTAGCTTTCAGGCTGTCTGAGGAGAGCATCTATAAATGCATTTGGTTAATTGTGGTTGAGTAGACTTTACACCGTTACCAGGATGGAGAGGTTGAAATGAGTCATATTGGTCAGGCAGCCCTCACTTGAGAGGCCTAATTAACATGACAGATAGGTTTACAAAAGGTTAAGTCTCTGCTGGAGAAGGTAGCCCTCCTGGAGAGAGAAGTGGGGATTTCCTGGCCTGTGGGACTCTGACACACAGCTTTGGCTGGAGGGCAGCTAAATTGCAGCTGCCATGAAAGAAGGGGTGAGAATCAGCCATCCCAGTGAAGGGACATAGTGAGATCTTGTGCTCATGTGCTGCCTGTTAGGAGAAAGAAGCGAAGGAGACTGGGCTGGGATTCAGCAAATGGGACAGCCCTTCCCAGAGTGGCTGTGCTCCTAATACGTGGTGAGTCCTGCCTGCAGCTGCTGAACTGCCTGGGAGGGGTAGGAAGGTGTTTATATGTCAACACTTGAAAGCAGGGTACCTACGGCCAAGAGCAGTTGAAGGACCTGCTCTGCACCCCATCGCAGCTGAGCCCTCCCAGGGATACCTAGGGCTTCAGGCAACACCAGAGAGGGATGTGAGGACACAAAGAGGGTCTGGGTTGTAGTCAGGACTTTCAAACTGATCACACAGATGCAGAAAACTCCCAAGGCTTGTAGACTGGAAACAAGACTGCAAAGAGCTGCACTGATCTTACATGGCAAGGTGCGAGGGCCAGTTTCCCAGCGCACATGGTTTCTGTAGACTCTCAGTGCAAACCCGTGGTACCTGAGCACTTGCCTATGCTGAGCTGACCCCAACCTTGCTCTGCCAAGGTAGAGTAACAAAGGCAAGAGTGGAAAGGGAATATCTTGCACTTCATCTTTAGTGTAAAATAGCCCTGGGTCCTATGAAAATGCAAGCATAGATTCTGCCTGAGATGGCTGCATCCAGGTGTTTCACAGCTGCAACTGAAGGGAAGAGCTTCTTAATCCTTCTGTAATTTGTTGACATATATGTTGCCACTGTAAGAAGCAATACCCTTTGAAATCCTTGTTTCCCCTCGTCTTTACTGTAGCATCTCTGGCCATTGTTAATTCACTCCACCCTTGGCTTTAATCCTGGGCAGTTCATTCCCTTGATCTTGTGGAAGACTTCTCCATGTGCTAATTCCACCATGCCACCCTTAGCCAGTGTAAGAAACGGCATTACTCCAACTACTACAACAAGTTGCCCAGCAAGAGTCAAAACAGGGTAACACATTAGGTAGGGTAATTTCATTAATTCACCACTTTTATCTTTAAACTGAAAATATCCCTAATTAAGAACTTTTCTGCTCATGAAGGATGCTTACTTCCCAACAGGCTACAAGTTCATCAAGAGGGGATACTTGCTCCTAGAAACAGCATCCTTCCTTACAATCATTGTCACTTGGGGTTGTGAAAGTTTGATTATCAAAACAATTTGTCCAGTGTTGAAAAGCTGCGAGGAAAGAAAGAAAAGTCAATATGTTTGACCTCACTTCTGGGAAAGAAACTCCTGGGAGCTATTACAAGTCAGTTGTGGAAGAATCAACACTCTGATTTTAATGGATGAGTCTGAAACAAATTCTTTCCAAGAGCCAACATTCTTCTGTCCTTCAACCCACACATGAATGAGCAGAGAATGGAGGTTGTCTTCTACAGCAAAAGTCCTCTGCTTCCTTGGGTATCTGAGGAGAGAGCAGGGGGATAAGTGAAAAATATTTTATCAGACCTGAAGGGAAACAAAGTTTGTCAGGATTTCCTCACCATTGCAAAAGCAGCAGCAATACATTCAAATGTGGTCGAATGTGACACACTCATTTTTCTCACTTAGGTCGTGGTTCTGGAAAACGTCTTGGAAAAGCACTTCAGTATGTGCTGACGCTTAAACCTGGGTGTGAGCCCCATGCACACTACTGAAACTCAAGCACGTGCTTACAGATAAGCATGTATGCACTCAAGTGCTGTCCTGATTAGGGCAAATGTTTAAGTGGCTCCTTGAGCTGGAGCCTCTGGCTTTGAACAGGCACTGCTCTTCTTTGTGTGTTATGCAGAAAGAACTAACTAAATACTTGCTTGTTTTCTATAGCACTGACCAGAACCACCTCAAGCGCCAGGGCAGCAGACATAAGCAGGAAAATTGACTCTGATCATCCCTGGGGTCATTTAAGTAAAACACACATTTCAGTCGAGCCAAGTGCTCACCAGCGCTTTTCAACTCCCATGGTGTCAAAACAATTAGCAGATCACAGCAGCACCGATTCGCTGGTGCTCCAATAAAAGCATCTGGCCAACACATGGAAATTTAACATGAGCACTGATTAAGTTCCTCCACGCACTGTCTGCTGCCTGCAGGACAATACGGTTTGGATGATTCTTATATCACTGGACAGGTTATACAATTCAACTTACCCTTTTCAAAAGAGACCACTGCAGAATCCCAAATATGTATTGATATCATGCAGACTGGTAAGGGGCACATAAACTTACTTTCAATGGATTACCCCTATCAGAATTGTTTAAGTTGATTTTTTTCCAAATCCAAGACCTGTCCATTTACTGTTAGTTGCACCCCCACCTCACCTTGGCAATTCCAGTAAGTATAATTTGATGCTAAAATCACTCTTTCAGGCTGGTGGATGAAATCATAGCTGTCATATTGGAAATATGCCACAACATGGTAACTAGAGTGATCATTTAAAAGGCACAGGCAGGGAAGCCGTCAGTCTATGTAGATGAAAGTTAGCTTTGGGACACATTTATGAATCTGACATTCTCATATAAAAACAGAAAAAAATGGGGGTATGGATGATACCAAGTGTACTTTTAGGCTCTTTTGTTAGGGAGGACTACAAAACCTTGCAGTAGGGATGGTCAGTGTGTCTCTAGTTAACCTGCTTGTCCCTGTTAGGGGAACTGCAATGGGCTCATCGGAGAGATATGAGGGGCCCAATGCTGCTACACAGGGGAGTTGCTCCAGAGTTTCCTGTGTTTCCAGCAAAAAGTGTCAGACTGGGTAAATGGCAGCAACAAATGCACTATGTGGGTGGTTCTGGAAATACTATTTCTTCATAACAAAAAGAAAAAGGTATCTCATCTACTTACCCTGCCATAGTGTGCATTTCTTCTGCTTCTGGAATGATTTACTAGCATGGGTGGAGTGAGCCTCTGTGCGCACACCTTGCATCAGCTGCTGGGTGGCTTCAGTTTGTTGTTCCAATGGCCAAAGGGGATGAAAGACTCCAAGTGACCTGCAGCATCTTCTGCCAAACAATCCATGAAAAAAAGCCAACCAGATAGCGGATCTTGTGAAATATATCCTAAAAAGCTGAGCTGCAAATACTTGCCCAGCAAGAATAGGACACAGCCGGATTGTCAGTTGATTATAAAAGTCCCATTCAGTCAGAAATGGATTTCATTAATCAAATGCATTTTTGACATACCTTTGGACCTGGCTGAAAATGTTCCTTCTTATTTTATTATATGGCATTTATTAACACATCTATTAGTTATGTTAATGCAACCTCAGTGGTATTTTCATTGACTTCTAACAGACACTTCTTGTGTAAACCACATAGCAAATGTGTCCAGAAGGAATCTGATGCAACCAACCCTTCCTTTGCAATCAACGTGGGATCCAAAACAAACCTCTGGCGCTCCCAGCATCGTTGCCCAAGGAACGAGGCATCTTACAAATAAATACTGAATTGCAAATCTGTGGCAAGTTGAGAATAAATCTGCTTCACCTGAAGCGGAAGAGAAAGCAGAGTTCAGGCTGCTACTGAATTGGTGGCCAAATGCCAATACCATTCACTTCAGGGCAGTATAAAATGATTCATCTGACAGGATGACCCACCAGGCTAGAAAAATAAGGCCATATAACTTCCTCCTCTATGTCCCCCAGCAGCAGTCCTATGCCCTGCTGAATGGCATCCATCTCCCTCCATGAGCCATTCATTCACTCATGCAGAGCCAGTGCAGGACCTCAGCCATGCTTTCCAAAAGGCTGTTGCTATTCAATGTTGGTAGGTTGCATTTCCACACCTCTTTTCTGCATACCTCCTATAGCTTATTCATGTGCAGTCTGTGAGCTTCCCTGCTCACCTTTCTCATTTACATATTTTGCTTCACTCACATGCTTTTCAGTCAGCTTTGGGTTTGGGTTTTTTCTGCTCTTCCTGTGCGTGTGCAGTAGCACACCTTGCCTAGCCCCACAGCAACAGCATGCCCATTAGCTGCAGCTCACAAACAGCAAATGAACTAGGCCATAAAATGTGCGTGGGGAGGAAATTCATTACAGGATCGCATGCCAAAGCATTTCAGATCCAGATTTTTTTTTTTTTAAGAAGCCACACATGCAAGCACTGGAGTGCCATCTCTGCACGTTAATTGCTTTTTTTCCCCCTCCATTGTCCTTGTGGTAGAACATCTGTTGTCTTATCACTAACTGTCCTCCCATGGCTTTGGCATCTCTCAAGAGGATCCTGCATCATGCTGATGTAGCACTCTGGTATCCTCTGTGATCTTTCAGTGTTCCCTGGGTTTGCCACCACTCACTGGGTTACCTCTTTCTCTCCCATTTCAACATCTTCATTTGACCACTCATCAGTGCAATAATGATGATACCTTAGAGATGACACATGGTTTGGTAAAAATACTGACATTTCAATTGGGACACCTACCTACATTTGTGCACTGGCTCTGGCACCTACAGTCCTGCAGGACCCAGGCAAATCATTTAACCTTTCCCTTCCCATAAATCTGTGAGCACATGAACACATGCACATGTTCCTGGGTCACAGAAGGGAAGGTGAGCTTGGATTTCGCAGATGCCCATTGGCAGCCCCTCCGCTAGTCAGCCCTTCCTCTCTAGACCCCAAATGTAAAATAATTGCATTATTTTCCTTTATCCAACTTGTCCATTTAACATAAGCAGGGACAGACTCTTTATGCATTGGTGCAGCACCTTGCCCAAGCGTGCCATGTTTTCTTATGTATCACTTTCCATGCAGACATCTTACACATGTGTGAGGCATGACTTTGGGAGAAGAATTCATATTCCCATATTAGAAATAAGGAAATTTGAGGTGCTGGGAAGTGATTTGCTCCATATCAGTCATGAGGTGCCTGGAGCCATCACAGATAGGACCAGAATCATTTATAGGACCAGGAAACATTTCTTTACTGAAAAGGTGGTCAAACACTGGAAGGAACAGGCTTCCTAGAAGGTGATCAATTCCCCAAGCCCATCAGTGTTTAAAAGGCATTTGGACAATGCCCTTAATAATGTGCTTTAACTTTCGGTCAGTCCTGAAGTAGTCAAGCAGTTGGACTAACGATCATTGGAGGTACCTTCCAATTAAATATTCTATTCTATTCTATTCTATTCTATTCTATTCTATTCTATTCTATTCTATTCTATTCTATTCTATTCTTTGATTCGATTCGATTCACCATTTCTCATTTCCTCATCCCCAAATCATCCTTCCTGCTTATGCAGCAGCACCAGACATGAGACTCAATATTGTGTTATCCTGGAAGCAGGGTGTTGGTTTGGTCCCTCATGGACCTTTTCAATTGATTTTTAGTTTTCCCTCTAAGCTGCCACCTTTGAGGTCTCCTGTTGCTTTAATCAAGTAGTTAATTCCTCCAGTGCCTTTCCCACAAATTTCCTTAAACTCCTTCAGAATATAAACCAGAGGGTTCATTACAGGGTGAACAGGACCCAGCCCTGCTGTTGGGAGGAGCTAGTGCCCACAGGTGAGCGACAGCAGCACTGTGCAGTGCCCTGATGCTCAGTGCCTGCAAGACAGGTATGGGGACGACTGAGCGCAAATCTCTCCCAAGCCTTCTGGGAGCTGGACTTGAACAAGGACCTGTCTGCCTTTCCTCCCCCTCCCATCCCAGGCCCTTGTGCCATTGCTGATGCCCTGTCGCATCCCACTGATGCTGAGAGACTATTCCTTTGTGGCTCGCAGGGCGTGCTGTGCTGATTTTATCATTTTACCTCTGAAATACCCTCCATGTTTTGACACTCACTCTACACTACAACTCCCTTCTGCTTCTGCATCTGCTTTTAAAGCTAAAGGTTTTGCTGTTTATTTTTTGTGGGCACCAGGTCAGATTTATCCCTAACAGAAAGCAACTGTTCCCAATCTGTCCTTAGGGCTCCTCTGTAGCTTGCCTGCTGTCAGGGCTTTACCTTGCTCTTTTCCAAAAGTGCAAGTGTTACTATGTTGGGTCAGACTGGGATCTGTCTAGCCCAGCATCCTGTCTGGCACTGAAGGCTTCTGAGTTGCAAAAAACCCCAAATATACATTTATAGGCTAGCAACCCCCCTTTTCCCAAGTCTCACTGGCAATGAGAACACATTTGGTGGCTGTGTCCTCCTGCATTACTATTTTTGTTCTGCAGTTTGCACTGGAACTAGTTCAATTTTAAATTCTAATCCTTGGATACTAAGGATGCAGTAGATCTCTTTGAAAAGATTTACTACTAATCTCTCCGGTGTCTGTGACAAAGGACAGTTTCTCAGCATTACCTCAAATGTTAAAATATTAATGAGGAGAGAGTTTGGTAGCTGGCAAAGACTGTCTTCACTAGCACTGGAGATGGACTTAATGATCTCTGTGCCTTTGCTACTGCAAAATGAACATCTTACACAGGAGAGATTAGACAGACCTGACACCTTTAATAAAATATGGCCTGTATTTCTACAGATGTATTTAAAGTAATTTAAATCCTTTAATGTTTTATGAAATAGCAAAGCTTTGTGTGAATCTATTTAGAATAGTCTTTAAGCACGGCAGTAGGTTTTATTTCAACCCAGCTCCCATTTGTAATGTGTTCACTCCTTATATCATGTTTATATATATATAATTTTTTTCCACCCAGATGACTTTTTGAAATTAATAAAATGCTCATAAAAGGTGCATGGTTGATAGCACTATAGACTATAGCCAAGAGTTTCAAAAAGGGCTGCCTATGAGAATCTTAAATCTCCACATATGGGCTGAAACAAGCAGCCTGATTTTCCTCTACACTCAGCACCAGTGATACCACTGAGCCCTGCCTCTGCCAGGGTATCACCTTGTACCAAGACACAGCCACTGTGGGCACAGACATCTTCAAAGAGAGACTGGCCACCAACAGGCAGCACCTGGTGGCCACTCTCAGCCTGAGTCAGTACCCAAAATGGTACCTAGGAGAGCCTGGGGGTCTTACCTGAGTATCTGTCTTTGTATTGGCTTCACTTGATTTGGGATGAAGACAAAGCTGATGTTATTTAAAACTGTGAACACTGTTTGTTCCCAGTGTTCATAGGGGAAGGCAAGGCAAGGCAAAGCCCCAGTTTCCTTCCAGCATCTCCTTGGCTTACCCTACAGTCAGGACTGTCACCTTGTGCTTTTGATGGCACTGTATTTCTACAGTTTCTGCTGCAGCATAGGATCCTAGTGAGGTAGATCCCTGCTCCTTGGGGAATGCTGGCGTTCTGTTCTTGAACAAAATTCAAAAATTTCAGCTGTTTACATAGAAAGTTAAGGCTCTAAAAAGTCCCAACATGCAAAGACAGGCCTGGAGCAGAGAAACTGCTGAGAGCAGCAGGCTGCTGAAGGCAGCAGAGGAGCCCTCCTTGCTGCAGGCACGACCAGCTCCGGTTTCACCACCTCTCCCTCCACGGGTCACCCATCATCCCAGGGCTGTGGCTGAGAGAGCACCTGCAAGAACAGTGCTTGCCTGAGCTCACTGAGCTTTCTGCAGAGAGGCAAGAGCTTTTTAATTCAAGGGTTTTCCTCACTGCTGCCTGTGACAGGGTCCTGGTACAGTTTTCAGCCGCATAAGTGGGAAGCCCTGTGCTTTGGGGCAGGGAATGGAAAAGAAGGGGAAGGCATTTCCATAGCAGGGAGGTAAGGAGAGGTGAGGTAAGAGTGATTCCTCACCCAGGAGATGGTCTGCCACTCACTTGAGGAGGCAGAGTCAGTTGTCCCTGCAGCGCAGAGTAGCCCTGCACAGTCACCTGGGGCTCAGCTCCCTGGTCCAGCCTTAGGTGACAAATGGCTGACTTTACAGCTCTGCTGCATATCGCCGGGGCTGCCTGTCCTCAGCCCCAAATCATGACCCTCCTCTCCCCCTCTGCCCACACAGATGGGAAATACTGGACACAACTGATCAATTTTTAGTTTACTGGTAGTTCTGTAAAATAAACCCCACCCCCAAACTTACAAAAGTTGTGTGGCTTCAACTGTGTTCCCAGAACTCAAAAATTTCTGCTTAGAAAAGGAATATCATGTGCCTTAAAGCCTACATGGAGGACAGGGAATCTCCCATTTCCCTGCAGCAGATCAGGAACGCGGGAGATCAAGTTCAGTTCCCACGACTGCCTGATTATGATTCGAACCCTCTTCTCCCATAAAAGGGCTCCAACAAGACCATTAATGCATGCTCAGGCAAGGTCCAACCATCCCATCAGTGGGACAAGTTCCACTTATTGCAAAGTATTTATCTAGTCACTGAGACAAGGGCCAAAAGGATGCGACTGACCCCACAGTCTGCTAGGTAGGCACTGCCCTAGGAGGGGAGTTAGGCGGTGCAGATCCCTCTGGCACACAGGAGACATGAGCTGGGGCTGCCCGCATCCCTTGTGAGCAGTCTAAACCCTTGAGATGTTGGTAACCAACTCTCTGTTTCCCACACTCCTTTGAAGCTAGATTTGCATTTCATTTCCTTTTGTTACAGTGCCTAAAACTAGCCTTTTTTTTTTCCCTAGAGGGAGCTGAACAGAGCATTGCACAGCCACACATTTTTGGTGGATTCGCTCAGAAAAGCAAGCTCTAAACTGAGGCTTTGGTTCCCTCCAGCCAAGAGCTGGGTTTCAAGTCCTAAGAGCCAGAGCTGTGCCTGCCCACAGCCATATGGGCACGTGGAGCACCAGGCTCTGATGCTAGAAAGAAGTTGAGGTCCCCCTTGCACACGGGCATGTGAATGGGTCAAACCTTCAGAATTTTCCCCCAAAATCTGATCTGCAACCACAGATGACTAATAAAAAGAGCAGCTCTTGCCAGTAATGCCACTCTTGTTTCTACATTTGTTGCAACACCTTAAGATAAAAATAAATATATATAATTGTAGCTGGGCTTATAGAGAGCTGCTTTATGTAGGCACAGCCTCTTTGTTGGCTTGAGTCTTCCAGGCCAGTTATGGCACAGTTGGTGTGTTGTAAACGCCAGTGGACTGGGTTAGCAGCTCTGCCCATAAAACCAGCTCAAAGCCTCTCACTGTTGCTGTGCATTTAATTTCCCCATTCGGAGGCCAGTGAGAGCAAAGGCAACCTGTGTATGGAAACTTTTAATTAAACTACTAATACAGAGTCGAGTCATTTCTGGTGGAGGTTTAAGTAGTCTGTGGGAGAAGTGCTGAGTTGTGGGAGAGGAAGGCAGCGTTTGTCTCCAGCCCTGGAATTTGTCCATTCATCAAACAGTCGTCCCAGGAGTTGAAGCTGATCCAATTGCGTGTCAACAACATTGGCCATGCCTCATTAGAAATCAGTTGTAAAAAGTTTTTAAAAGAGCATTAATTCATCTTGTTTCTTTTTTTTTTTTTTTTTGCCTTTGCTGTGGATTTTCATCACCCATAGTGAGAATTTTAGGGGAAATTGTTTCTGAGTGGCTATTTTCCAGGGCAGACAATTTCTTTTTTCTCTGCCTCTGGTAGAAATTCAGGCCAGACTTTTTGAAAATGAGTATCTAAAGTCAGGCTTCCAAACCTACAGCCTGATTTGCAAGTTGAGCAACGAAAGGACATCAAAGGAGCTCAGCTAGGCCGAATATCACACACTTCCTGAGGTGCATCACCATGAACTCTGAAGTCCTCCCTGTTTTTATAGCTCCAGCCCAGCCTCAACAATGCAAGAAACCATTGATAAATGGCTCCATCTAGTTTTCCTGAATTTTCTTCGTGTCACTGACTCTACTGCAGAGAGAGCACATTAGGTTACCACTGAGAGATGGTGCTGTTTTACTTTATCTTCCATATGCAGGTTGTGACGGGTTGACCATGGCTGGACGCCAGGTGCCCACCAAGTCGTTCTATCACTCCCCCCCCTCTTCGCTAGACA
>JANZLQ010000002.1:27717433-27862948 GCA_026212715.1 Elanus axillaris | reverse complement strand
TTCCAGCAGCTTCTCACAGAAGCCACCCCTGTAACCCCCCCACTACCAAAACCTTGCCACAGAAACCCAATACACAGGTATAAATGGATGCACCAACCATAAGGCACTACAGGACGTGTTTGCCGGGCAAGCTTTCATATACCTTCTCATTTCTATAGAAATTACTATTATGGGCTTTACACTAGTGTCTTTTCCCCACTGAAGCTCTACTGGCCTCAGCAAAATGGTCTTCTAAGTTACACTAGGTCAGACCCACCCCAAATTCACTTGTGTTTTGTACCCCTATTAGTTGCTCATATTCATCCAAGGGGAAATGAATCCTCCTTGTACACAAGGAGGTCAGAGAACCATATACTCCCCTTGCCACGTTGAGGGGCTGTGAGTGCCTGGAGGTGCCAGTGAGCAGCAGTTGTCTTTCCCAGCACTTCCTGAGGCTTCTGAATTTATATTTCTTCCATACTGGAATGAAACGGAAGCTTTCCCAATGCCTTGTATGGAAGTGGAAGCTGCTTTTGTCCCAGCCTGCTCTAGAGTGGGGAGAGCAGGACCAGTCCTTCTCTGCCGTACAGCAGGGAAGTTCTCTAGCCAGCAGGCTGGACCCCTTGTCTATCTCTCACAGAAGCAACGCCATAAAGAAGTTTCTTTCACAAACACGTGGAAGAAACCAAACGTCACCAACAACATACTGTCTCACAGTCCTGGCTCTGGGACATAGGCATTCACCTGGGGACATGCTGTCTCAGGCTGTGAGCACTGTCAAGGCACTCCCCTACAGCTGAGAGGTACTGAAGCATTATTTACCATTCTTTGTTCCTGTTTATATTAAAAAACCTGATGGCATCTTTTTTAAATGAATAGTTGCTGCTACTTTAAGAAAATATTTAAGTTTCTATAGCAAGTGTATGCTCCTAACACACCCAGCCCATCTGGTCACCCACCCACATGTTTGAACCCATTTTTACTCAGCTAAGAAACAACCTTCTGTTCCTTCTGGAACAGGTATTAATATTCTCCAGCTCTGGCTTACAGCTTATCTTCACGCAGCAAAGAGGAGTTCAGTAACTGTCAGTTTGCTACTGGGATTTCTGAGCAAGCCACGGGACACCTTGGCCTAATTGAAGGTCATCGCGCTGAAAGGCAATTTGATTAGGAGGAGACAAAGTAATTCAGCAGCATGGAGAGTGGATCAAAAAGAGAAATCTAAAACTTAAGCAAACTGAAGCCTTCCCGGCATTTCTGAAATTCACAAAGCAGAAATGAAGGGCCAGATCTGCCACGAGAGCCAGGGCTGGCAGAAGTGGCATGGAGGCAGCTCTTGATGTGCCCATACCTGTGCGTAGGTAGGAGGGCTCTGCCAGTCTCTCTGTGACCCAGGACAACTCACCTAAGGAGGATTAACAAAAGCAATGCTGTGAACTAGGCTCCGTGTGGGAGCTCAGCCATTAGCGGTGATTTT
Organism: Elanus axillaris; assembly: GCA_026212715.1. Taxonomy (NCBI): domain Eukaryota; kingdom Metazoa; phylum Chordata; class Aves; order Accipitriformes; family Accipitridae; genus Elanus; species Elanus axillaris. The sequence goes on along the minus strand of JANZLQ010000002.1, from coordinate 27,861,492 downwards.
GAACTCCCCCACAAATCTCTTCTTCCTTTACTTCCCTTGGTATAATGGGAAAAAGATATTTCCCTTTTGGCTCATCTGTAGAGTGCAAATGCTTTGGGACGGGGACTGTCTCTTGCTGTGCCTGTGCCATCTATATCAGAACTGGGCCACCACTAAGTCCATGAGGACTGAACTAAATTACAGTCATGCTAATTAATACTAAATGACTGCAATTACTACAATACTGTAATACAGGCGTAGGAGAATTAGATTTCAGGCAAGATAGTTTGGGGAGTTTGGGGAGTCTGGTGAACACAGTGTGCTAGGAAGGGCAATCTTTTCAAATGAAAGGGTGAGCAATGGTCCAGGAGAAAGTAGGACAGGCGCAGAGCTGCTGTCACGCAGCCCAAATCCCTGCAAGAGGAAGGGGCTACACCACTTTGTGCCAGTCTGCTCCCATCCTTAAGGATGTTTTTACATGGAAAGAGGAAAATGCAATGACCGAGAAGCAGCAAACAAGGCAGAAAAGGGAGATGGTGGGAAAGCCAGAAAGAGCACAAAGTTTTCTGGCAGGAAGGAGGAACGGACGGAGAAACACACGCACGACTTGCCGAGGAGGGGAGGCTTTCAGGGAGACGGCAAGGGCAGCTGAATGAGTGACTGCTCCCGGAGGCATCGGGAAGGCTTTTAGAAATATATCATGGGGACACAAAAGGCAAGAGAGAAAGTAGCTCCATCAATAAATAAGGAGGAAGATTAAATTAATGGTGACTCCGAAATGGCTGAGCTGCTGAACTCCCTTTTTAAAAATCAGTCATTAACAAGAAAAATAAGGGAAAGAGGTACTGTACGGACAATTAATTAGGAGTTCACATTGTGGGAGCCTGGCGAGCTGTGGCACGTCGCGATCCTCCCTTCCATGCTCAGCCCCAGCTCAGAGTGCGGCTGTGGCACCAGGACCACCACAGCCCAGCTCTGCTCTTGGCAGATGGCTCAGGGCATCTCTTTAATAGAGAATAAGCCTGGGAGCCACTGAACAAACCATGACAGCTGAGTGGCAGCAGGAGTGAGAGTCACCAAACCAGAGCCCCAGGTGGTTAAGTCAAGAAGTGTTATCTGCTCCGTGCCCTCCTGGAGCCAGTAGCAGAACCCTGTGCTGATGGAGAGGATGTGCATGTCACGCACGGACACCCCTGTGTCATACAACATCCATGGCAGTACCTGGCAGGAGAAGGAAGGATGGACCACTGGCCACAGAGCCCGGCTTCAGCAGGTATGGGCGCCCAGATCAGTGGCATGATGTGCCACAGAGAGACACTGTAAATGAACGTACTTACACCTGTGGACTTTGTGGAGTAGAAAAGCATAAAAAGAGGTGTCCTTTGAGGCTGTTGCATAGGTAAACAAGCAGTTACTATTACACTTAATATCATACAAAACTCTGCATGCCTGCATGACTAGCTTTTTCTCATAATACCTAGAACCAAAAAACAATTACAAATGTGCGTAAAGGACAGAGGTGAAGAAATGAAATGAAAGCTGTGCTTAAATTCCTTACAGAACAAATCAGAAAGGTTTCATCTCCCTACCCAGCTGATTTGTTGTCCTGACCTGATGTACTTTTTTGAGCATGCTTTGCACTTGTGTTTGTGCAGGACAGTGATGCTCTGTTTGCACCTTCCAGCAGAGATGCACCCTGCAGAGAGTTTCCCTCTGAGACCCTCCTTCGTGGTGGGGTACGTTTGCTCTTACACTTTGTTTCTCCTTGAAGTCCTTCAGAGGCCAACCTGGGTCTCCTCTTTCTCACTGAAAGAGCAACTATTCCCTCATTATGGAGGTGATGGGCTGGCCTCCCTTTAATTGGAATAGGGATCATTTCTTGGAGATGCAGATGTATCAGAGTAATGTCATCTCCTGAGTTGGCCTGGCTAATTAACAACTCCTTGTCTCAACAAACCCCATCTCTCCAGGGCTCACAGGCATGTTTGTGCGTGAAGCTTGTCTTACGCTGGCCCTGGTGCTCTGCATCCATCTCTACACTAATGCACATAGTTGACACGAGTGTCTTAATGAGATAAATTATTATTTATTACTGGTTCATTACTGGCTCTTGATTGAGCCCAGCATAATAGTGATTAATCTTTTGGAGGTTTCAGGAGGCTTGTGGGGGTGAGATGTTCTGCCACAGCACCGCAGCCAGCGTGGTGGGCTTCCTCCTGCCACCGCTGCAATCGGCTGCCTTCCTGACCCGTGCAAGGTGCAGGGTCAGACCCTCGCTGGGGTCTCCTCTCCCACATCCCCTCCTTCAGGCTCCCCACCTCTGTGACACATGTTCCCCCTCTGACCGATGAGAACAGCCCCTGGAGACAACCCCACTAATGATGGAGAAAATCTGTCCTCTCAGCTCAGGCTCCTACGTTTGGTGCCTGAAGCTAATTAGTGTGAATGCTCCTTTCTTCATGTCCTTGCTTCCCATCTGTAAAGTGGTGATAACAGCGCTTCCCTCTTCCCTTGGTTTTATCTGCTTGATTTTACTTATCTATGGCCTGGGCTGCATCTCATACTGTATTTATATAGCACCTAGTGCCATGTGATCTTGATCTTGGCTAGCATACACAGTGAGCTTAATTCAAGTAATATGTACTGAGAATAAAAAAAGCCCTGGCCAAAATCAGAACATTCCCTCCCAGATACAGCCCATAGACACAAACTTGGATTTGCAGTGCATTTCATGAGCATTAAATTGTATTTTAAAACACTGTCATGAAATAGAGTGAAATAAGTTGAGAGGGTTTTTTTATTTGGGAAGGAAAAGTTTATGATAAAAAGCTGAATTTATAGTGTAGTTCTGAAAAGAACATTTATGAGAATTTTAAAAACTCAGAAAGCTTCCTTAATGCTGTAGTAATGAAGGTCCCCTAAGGGATTTAAACTATGCAGTAGCCAAATTCAGGTCAGATAAAGTTGCTGTTAATGATGCAACTCCTTCAAATTTCCCCATGTAACAAAATCAGGCTTAAACTTCACTCATTTTTGCAGAACTAAGAAAGAATTGGTTTGAAAATACCAAAGACAAACTGCTTGGGCTGCATGGAAAATTACAAAGGTCTCCTGAAGGTGAATATATGGTCCAAAAGACCTGGCCTACCACCACATATAAATAAGTCATGTTGGCCTGTTTTGAAAACAAACAGTGCCTTGACAAACCAATGTAGGACTGGTTAATAAGTGATACTGGCCAGGCTGACTTCACTCAGTCTCCATATTGGCCACAGACAAGTGGAAAATAGTTTTTCCTTTATAAAAACCTTCCTCTTCATTGCTCCAGGCCTTACCTGGGTGATGGCACTCTGTGAAGCGTGGCCATCCCTTCCCTGTCTTTCTCAGACGTCCAGATAGGGCAACCCTGTGATCATTAGTTCTTAAACCCAGGGTAGTTATACATATGGGGAAATGGTCTAACAGACAGAGCACAGAGGTGTTTTCATGGTATTTGGGGGGAATCTGAGCTTCGTTTCCCTCTCTGAATAACAGGGCCGATGACACTGGTCTTCTGAGACCTCTGAGAGGCTTGTGCTATTTCAGAGGTTGTTTTTCTTATTACACAATCACCAATCTCTCCACATCACCCAGGTACAACAACATATTGTGGTCAAACCCAAATTCAGTTCTGGTTTCAGCACGTTTGTCTCATCCTAGCTTTAATGGACACTAAACTTGTTTGCATCCAAGCTCCATTTTTCTCCAAATACTTTGCAAACCTATCCAACAAGCCTCTGAATCTTTTTTTTCTTTCCTCTTTTTCTTTCTTCTTTTTTCCTCTTACATTTAGAAGGTATGGAGGGTATTTCTGAGCTATCTTCAGTAGCTTCCTCTACTGCTGTACAGTTCTCCTCAACCCAAACACTGTGTTTTATGTTTCATGTAGCTTAGCACAGTGGCTGGAAACCATTACTATGAAAACTTTGTGATCCATCATGCTGATGATGTAGGCTCCATCAACTCCCTCCTTCCAGACCGTGGATAGTGATTCACTTTGAGAAAACAGCTCTCAAGAAGCAACTTTTGCAGGCTCTTACTTTATTTCGGTGGTACACGAAACTATTGTTCCCTTGTTCAGATGGGTATTTGTTAAGAGCCCTTTCACAGAACAAGGACTGCACATCCCATATTGCTTGTCATGGCACAAAACACAGCTCTTTACACCTCAGAAGAGTCTTTAAATTATGGACTGATAGAAAAGCCAGGGAAGAAATGTCAGCCTCTATCAGTGAATCAAAGCATTCAGCTGCATTCACTGTTTTACGTTTCTTTCCGCTAGGCTGGGCCAACCAAAGCCAATGCTAATCGGCTGAGGGAACTGCAAATGTTTTGAAATACTGTGGATTAGGGAAAGTCCATGAATTGGGCAGACATGAATTATTGTGTGTAGATATAAATAAATATTGTTCCCAGCTCAGCCTCTGGCTCGTGTCCAACATGCCACAAATTCATCAAAAATGAATGGGTTAGTGTGTTAACAAGTGCCTGACAGACTATGAAAACTGCCCGGGGGGTGCACACACTTTACTTGACCAGCTACCCTTGTTTGCCAGAATTAACCCTTAGAATATGGTAGTACTGAGCAGAGCCAGCCCACGGAAAATAAGGCTGAATTTGATGTGCACTCAGGCTTGTCGCTTTGGCAGTGAACAGGAGATGGAAGGTAGGTGTGAGCTACATAGAGCTTTTTTCAATATCTATGTGATAGCTGCCAGAGTGAAATAAAGAGCCCGAGGTGGAAGAGAGCTCTCACCCCGATCAGAACAGCCCACCTTGTTATCTGCAGAGCAGCAAGGACGGATCTGTGATAGCTAAAACTTGACTTTTAAAAACAGTGTTCTGAATTACTGAGGATCTCAAAATGGCTTATCTGTAGGCTGCCTCTTTCATGTCTTGCTATTTTTAATAGCCCATTATGAATCATTTTGATATGTTCATAAATGTTATCCTTTCTGCACGTTCTTTGCTATGGTTGTCAGCTGCTGAGGCTAACATGAACATGGTTAGTTGGTCTGGGATGTGAAAGCATCAAAAAATGACTGCTTGGCTGCATGGTTTATAATAACCCTGACTGCCCTAAATGTCCATAAATAAGGAGAATATGTATTCTGTTTTTCTATAATCAAGACATCCTCAGTCGCCTTTGTTTAAGTTGAGGAGGTTGCACTGGCTCTGGTTTGTCTTTAAGGATGATGTATACTATGGGCTAAATGTTGCTCCAGTTGAAATCAATAGCACTGCAACACTCATTTTGGAAGGACGAGGACCCACTGCAGCAGCCAGGAACCCAAATAGGCAGCCTTCGAATAACATAACTTATCTGGCATACAAGCCTCCTCCCCTACTGAGGGCTTTCTTCACAGTCTGCCAACATCTCCATGAGACACTCTTCCATGGAGGCTCAAAGCCAATGGTGAAGGTGTCCAGCATCACTCTGCTCCCTGGAGCAGGGCTGCTCAAGCTGCAGCGCCGCAGCCTTCCCCCATGTGTCATCCCGACCATGGGCTCTTCCTTTCCTGAGGGCCTGGTGGGAACAGTCTGCAGGCAGACGAATTGTCCTGATCATGACAGCCTTCTCCTGGTATCAGCTTGCTTAGGGCTTTGGACCTGCAGCCTGCAGGCCATAGACAGCTTGTGGAGTTTGCAGTCAACAGGACACATATGGTATTTCTCTAAAAAAGAGGCTTGCTGTGTCTTGGATGTATTTTGTGATGTAAAGAGAGACTTTGAAACACAAGCAAGCCATTCATTTATTTTGGCCAACTAGCATCCCAGGCTGCAAGATGCTGGGGAAGCACATAGATTACTGCTAAAAGCAGAAGGGTTGAGGGGTCTATCCTGCACCTCCTGTTACCAACTCTCTTATGTGACTTTTTTTCCTCAGAAACTAAATTGATTAACACACAAATTAGAAAAATATAAAACATTCCTCCCTTCACAGTTAGGGGGAACACTGGGAGTTTCTCACTCTTCTCCCATGAGGGACTTGTCTAGCTTAACACCCAGGAGAAGGAGGGAAACCAGACAGCCCTTGCATCTCCCAGCCAGGGCGGGCTGCGCTCACTGGTGAGGTAGGTGTGAAGAAATTATTGTAAGGAAGTGCTTCTTCCCAGGGGATCCAGAGCTCAAGCAGGCAGCAACTAACCAGCAAGGATGGGAAGGCGTAAGGGGAATAAGATGATGAGTGGTTACAACCTCAATTATGTTCCACACCTGAAAGGCAAAGCCTCCCGCCACGTCATACCCCCATACCATGCTTGGGTATGGGCTCAACACTGACTCAGAAGGAAAAGTGCCAGCATCTGAGTCACCAGCACCACTTCTTGCACCGCTACGGGTTTTCCTTAGGTATCGATCCAAGTAATAACAAGACCAAATTTCACTTAACTGCTGTGTTGTGAGAAGATGGCAGCCCCAGGTGGTAGGACTAGCTTGGCCACCTGCCACTTACTGCAGCTCCAGGCAGTAAGTTCATGGGCGACGTGGTGGGGATAAAGCCTGAACAACCCTTGCCCACAGCATGCCCTGTCTCACCAGTGCCACCGTCCTCTCCTTAGGTGAGCTGTTCAGTCTCACGCTGTTGAGAAGTTGCCAATGGCTACATTATTTGTACCAGGATCTCCTATCAGTGCACTCATACTTTTTTGAGGTGAGGATGAGGTAGGCAGAGGAGCAGATAGGAATCCTGTCAGTCAGACAGCACGGCCATCAGGCAGCTGGGCTTTCCGTAACAGCAAGGCTGCTCCCACATCCACCAGGTCACAAAATAAAACAATGTCCTTTCAGCATGGAAAGTGGGCATTAAGGCTCTCCCTAGCTGACTTTGGGTGTTCTCAGAACTGCTCAGAACTATAAAAAGAATAATTTATGAAAACCCTAGATCAATTATATAATAGCATCACCGCACATAACTGCAAAACTCAGGAGTGTCGTTACCCTTGCAAGTCAGTCATTTGCACTTATGTGTTTGGTGCTGCTATGACAGCAGAAGGCATTTTTTGCTGAATCCAAGAAATTCTGCTGCAGAACAACTGTCCAAACAACTGACTGTTAAGGGGCTTGTGATGCTTCTTACATAAAAGCTTGAAATAGTACAGGGCAGGAGAAAGCAACACGGAACAGGAAATTTTCTGGAAAGCTGTTAAGGCTGTGAGACAAGTAACATGAAGTGCTGAGCAAGCTGTGCTGATGTTACAGGCACTAGAGCTACAGCTACCACAGGAGAGGACACGTCTTGCACAAACCCAAGTGTGAGCAAGCACAAGGTTGCCAGTGGGGCTTCAGTCATGGTTTTCACTGAGATGGTTGAGGAGCCATCTTCCCTCACCTCAGTGATGCAGCGGACAGTTAATTGGGGATGTGTGAGCATTAGTAGTGGATCTGATTCAACTTCTGTTTAAGTCAATGAAAGCATTTATTGACTGATTTCAGTAAGAGCTGATTCAGGGCTTAAGTTTCAAGATGAAGTGTATAGATGCACAGAAATACAACTGGTTCTCTGAAGTTCAGCTGAATTATCTAAAAGTCGAGAATCTGCAAATGACATATAATTATAAAGAATAATCTGTAAATATCTGGGCACGGTTGTGCTGCTTTCTCACACACTGGGTTGGGCAGTAATTCAGACAGTACAAATGGTCCTTTCCTGACCTGGGGCAGATGCCTTCAGGACCTACACTGGTGGGAAGGCTTAGAGCACTGGCAAAGGTGCCTTAGGACAACCATGGTCTTCCACTGCTGGGTAAAGAAGAAGAGCAGGCCACGCAGGCTCCAGTGGGTGTAGGGACAGGGTTCACAGACATTGTCAGGTTGCGGATCATTTCTCAAAACCGTGCTCCTCTTGTGGTGGCCATCTCCATTCCCAAACCTTTAAGTCCACAACATCCCTGGTTGTGATGGCAACAAATGTGGAGAAAAACTGCATCCAAGCAGCTGTAGGGGATAGGGTCTGCACTGAGATACAAGGGACAAAATCTATTTGCTCCCTCTTCATTTTATTTTGGAGAAAGAGTAGGAAAAATATGGAGAAGCTACGAAGATTTGTGAGAGGTCTTCTAAGAAAGAAACCATAAGTAAAGTGCAGAAGTTATGCCAGTGGAAGCAGAAGTGAAAGAGCAGTGTCGTGCTTGGACTCAGCAAAGGAGAAGCACGGAGATGCCTGGTGAAGGTCAATGGGGGCTGGTGGAGCTAGTCAGTCCAAAATCTACATTCAAGGAATGGAGGCAAAGGCATCCAAATGAGGACAGTAAAGAGTGAGAATCACTTCCAGGAGCTTGAGCCCACAGCGACTGAATTAGGACTGTTTGGGCATCATTTGAAATGAGGAGGAAGCAGAAGCTGTTTCCTGGAGCTTGGCACAGGGGGCTTCATCACGCTCAGTCAGCCCCCGCAGAGGGATGGCAGACAGGGACTGAGCAGATGGGTGCTGCCTTGCCTGTCATATCTCTCAACAGGAGAACTGCTGGGGCTGAGCACTGCCTACCTGGGCAAAAATGCCACTGAGGGAGAAAAATGAGTCAGAAGAGTAGTCCTGCCAACATGGGTGCTGCAGGGTGGGGTGTAAACCTAACCAAAGCAGGGAGGTGGATAGGGTGATGGGCAAAATCATGGCCTTAAGGCAAGCAAAAAAAGAGTGATGGGGCAGAGGGAGAAGAGGCAAAAAGAGCCATCCTATAGGTCTCATAGCACACACATATCACTCTCACTGAGAGCTGGTGGTGGGCAAAAGCAGAGAGATACTGGCTGTGGTGGCGGATACTGGGCTGTGGAGCTTGGAGAGTCTTGGTGCCTCAAGCCCCTCTGAGCAGTGTTGCCTGGGGACCCTCTGCCTGTGCTGGGGGAGGTCTGCCTCTCCCAAGGGGTAGGCAAAATGAGTTAACAGTGGGTTAGCAAAACACAACTTTGCATCTGGTGCTGAGAAGCTGCGAGCATGAGCATTGGTGGGCTTTGTGCAACTAATGGCCATATCTGCGGAGAAGACACACTCTGCAGACTGCTGCCTGCCTTTTCTGGCTATCAGGCTGAAAAGCATTTCCACAAAACAGTTAATGTGCGTGTACCCAGCAGTTGCTGAGTATAGGAGATCAGTTATGCAAGCTGTTCCTTCAGTTTTAATCTGATTTCCTCCCTCTGCTCTTAATAAATCTTATTTTTATTAGATCTTTTGAGTCCTAGGCAGCTTGGGATTTTCACATAGATTTTCCAGGAAAAGAAAGACCTCTGAAAGGAGGTATGAAAAAAATAGAAAGCGGCTCTGGAGATATTCAGGCAGCAATTCTCAGCTGAAAGAGCACAGGACACAGGTCCTTCTCTTCAGAATGTTGTTTTCAGGGCAAAGGGCTGCTGGAAATAGCTATTGTTGACTCTGGCTGAGAACTTTAAGGGAGAAGAGGTATCACTACTTGTCATAAACAGCAATGGCAGAGTTAAAAAGGGATGGCTGATGTGATGGGGGATTGCAGTGGGTTATGTGGCTCCTTCGTGAATCTGGGTGGCTGGTTGCTGCTGCCTTAAGGCAGGTCTTGCCATTTACTATGGGTGACTCTTCTCACACCGCCCTCGGTATTGTTCATCCTCAGTAATCTTGGTGTTTGCTTCCCATTGCCTACATGTTTGCACCAGATTCAATGTCAACTCCAAATCTGATCACAGATGAATTTATACCAGCCACTTGGCAATGCTCTACCTAAGGAAAGACTGGAAGTTTTTTCTTGAAGCAAGCTATTATAGCTTGCAGTCCATTGCAGGTGGTGAGCGAGCAACACAGGGCTTGCCAAAAAATGGCATACCACAGGGTCAGCACAAGGCCACCTTTGACAGCTGGGAAGAGGCAGCAGTTTCTAGCTTCTGCTGATTTCCTATGGTATATTTGAACTCTACTTTGGGAAAGAAATCAGTCTGGTACACCACTTCAGAAAAGCTACTGAGCCCTGACCTACCAGGACTCTGACTTCACTTGGTCTTGGAAGCTTTAACTACTCCGCAACACTGGAATCAGGATGGTGGGAAGGGTTTGGAGGTTTTGATGTGGGGGGTTATTTTGTGTGTTTTTTTTTTTAACCTGATACTTTCCACTTGGGAATTATTTGCTGAGGGCAAGTCTTTAATAGCATGGAATTGGCATGTTTCAGGCTCTCAGTTGGTACCAGTACATTTTGCTCCTGGTTGTGGGGTTTCTTTAAGACCAAAATATCTCTATGCTTCAACCTTGCATTGATACAAAGCTTGTGCATCACAAATGCTGATTTGTAGAAAAATCACAGAAACCCCCAAACCCATGCCATTCCAAGTGACTCAAGGAACTACTTAACTGGTCATCAGGATCACTGGGAGTTTCTCAGCCACTGAAGCTGGGACAAGCCCAAGGGATGTAACTGTAGAGCAAAGACCTTTTCCTCAGTCTAGATGCCTTAAGCAGTCAATCAACTTTCTATCATTACAGTCTGGCTTGGCCTTTAATACTTTCTTAGTTCTTCTTATCTGTTATTTCTGTGTTTCCTATATGTCCTAGTGTCCTTCACTTTGGACACCATTTCTTCTCTTACATACTGGGCCCCCCCAAAGCAAATACAGTTGGGCTTCAGCTGACCGGGGTAGAATTGCACAAAGTTCCAGCTTCCCCCATGGCGTGTTACTAAACTACACAACAGTCACAGTTCTGAAATGATCTGTAAAGGTTACCACAATAACAGCAGGATGCCATCTTATTTATTTTGCACTTGGCTTTTAGAGTTCCCTATCTGAAAGTACATCAAGTCTCTGTGGAGCTCTAACATCAATGCCACATTCTATGAAGCAAGGAAAATATAATATTTTTACAGTCAGTCTTTAAATCATTTTCTGACAACAAATCAATCTTACAAGAAGCCTTGTTGGTGTTATGAGTAAAAGAAGGAGGGATTTTGAGATTAAAGTATAATAATAGTTTGCTGTCTCCACAGATTTGCCCTTTTGTGTATCAAACTATCACATTCTGCTGCTGAGATCTAATTAAGCCCCACCAATCAGATTTATGATAGTGCTAATAGGAGAAAGGATCGTATAATGCTGTTAATATGTGCTCTATTATTAACATTAATGGGAGTCTCGTGGTTAAATGCCCCTTGCATCACCCTGAAAATAGACCTGTAGGTGCAGTGTTTACTTTATAACTGCGGGGAAGTAGTAATACATACCGAGCAACTGCCTATCTTAGCAATTAGCAAGAAAGTTAGAGATGCTTCAGAATCACTCTGCTCCACAACACTGCTTGACCTTGGAGCCCTGTGACAGGAGATGGGTCTTCTCCTACAACCCTCCATGTGGTCCTGTGACATTGGTACCTGGGCTTTTATGAACTAGATTGTGGGAGCTGAGCGGGGAAGGTGCTGAGAGGTCTCTGGAAGGGCTGTAACTACTTTGCTGTAATCCCTTGCCCAGATGCTCTCTGAAGCCTTCAGTATTTCGTGGAGCCAGCATCTGCAGAATCAGCACTTTGCGGACCCAAATGTTCAGTAACAAGATCCAAAGCCTGTGGAGCCATTTTAGGCTGACATTCAACTCTGACATTTGGATACTTGTGTCCACTAAAAATTCTAAGATTTTTTTTCTCTCTAGGAGTAGCTTTAGTGGTTAAACCCAATCGGGTACGTGACATTCTGTGTGCCCTAAATCATCATTATTGTTTCACAAGGAGGTATTGCTCTGATTGAGGCCAGTGGATAACATTCTCCTTAATTAGAAAAGTAGTGTTTTACCCCCTCTCTCCAGGGATGCAATTTATTGCCCAAGTGAAAGGCAATGAAAATCATTAAACCTTAAATCTCAGCCCTGACACAGAACACTCAGCTAACTCAACCTTCTCCTTTCTGACCCAAACTGCCCTAAAACCAACCAACCATTCCAGCCCTCTATGTAACCACTGCATGTGTGTTTGGTACATGATGTTTATTTTATTTTTGCAGGTAAATTTCAGGCCAGATCTCTGGAAGTTACAAAAACTAGAGACACAAACAGGACTGTGAAGTGATATATGCTCAGTGATGAGAACTCAGAGTAAACCAGGATATTAACTGTAAGAAATGTGAAGTCCTAATTTCTCCCCAGCTCCCCAAATAGAAGGAGAGTGGAAATAAATGCTTCGAAGTAGGATATTCTTGGTGAATTAGAGTGAGTGTTTTCATTTTATCTTCCTAATAATGATTTAAGATGACTTTTCCATGAATTTAAGCACTATAAAGAAATGAAAGCCTGGGAGGAAGATGGTTCTGAGGAAGATTTCCATGTTAAAATATTGAGAATGATTTTCAAAAGCATTTAAGTGACTTATAGCCTACATCTCGTGAACTTAAACTCTTAAGAGAAAACATTTTAAAGATGCCTGGGGGTGCAATTACGCTTTACAGCTAGAGCAGTCCTAACCATTCCCTTCCCTTTCTGTTCAGACTCCAGACCAAGGCCCCTTCCTCTGTGCCTTGCACCAGCTTTCAACCTATCAGACCTTGCACAGGGTGAGCTCAAACAGTTAAACCAGCAAAATAAGCAATTTTTTTCCCTTTAGGTTAGCAAGTTGAGTCAGCTTGGCAAAGGATCCACCCACTCTCAGAACTTGTACAAGGGGAGGATGAGATGATGGCTGTGTGAGCTCTTCAATCTGACCTCCCGCAACACCTAACTTCACCCAAGGCGTATAGAAATCAAACTTCCATTTTCAAAAATTACTTTAGGAACTAAATACAGATTTTATTTAATTTTTTTACCAAGCCTGTGGCTCTTTAAAGCTTAGGCGCTTTGGCGAATGAGACTCCATGTCCTCAAACATTAATTTTTTTCTTATTAGACCTCTCGGTTGTTTTACAAGTATTATGTGATCTCCCCACAAGCTCCACGGCACCCTCTCTGTCACAGACATGTCAAGTCTGCAACTGTTGACTGAAAATATGCCCAGGGATACAGATGAGGGAATTGCAAACAGTGCCAGAAGCAAGCAGCTGTGAGGATGCCCCAGGCAGGGCTCTGGGCCGCTTCTTCAAGGGAAAGATGTCTGAAGTCTCCAGTCCGGCCCCAACTCCCACCTGAATGCCTTAATCTGCTATCATCCCTCCAAACCCGAAACCCACCGAGCGGTTCTCCCCCTCGGGAGCTGTTTATCGGTTACAGGTGACGCTCAGCGGGGAGCTGTTCTGGCACTCGCTTTGCAGGACCAACGTTTAACGACATCCCCCACCGGATCGCCTCTTCACGCACAATCCAGCCGCCCGGGGCCATGAAGAGCATCTCCCCCCACCCCACCCCCCTTGCAAAACAACGGGGAGCAGGAGGCGGCGGGCTCGGCTCCCGCAGGGCACCCGCTCCACCGGCCCGGGAACAGCAGGGCTGCGGGCGCCTCCCCGCAGCCTGACTGGGCTCGATCCCCTAGGCTGCGGCCTATGCATACGGGATAGACCGGGCCCGGCCACTCCGCCTGACGGAACAGCGCGGAGCGGAGCGGAACAGAACGGGCTGGGCCCGGCTGCCGCTCCCTCCTCACCCCCGCCGGAAGCGCCGACCCGGAAGGCGTTTAGAGGTCTTGCCAGGCAAGATGGCGGCGCCCAGGCGGTGAGGGGAGAGGGCGGCGGGAGCAGCGCCGCGGCTATGAGCGCCGCTCGCCGCTGCAGCCCGCCCTGGGCGCTGGCAGGTACCGCCGCCCGGGAGGCAGCGAGGCCCCGGCGGGGTCTGGGGGTGGAGGGGGACCGCGTCGGCGCTGTGCAGGGCCGGTGGGGCGGGCAGGGCCGGGCTGACCCTGGGTCTACGGGTAGTCCCTGGGGCTGTTCTATATGGCGACGTAGAAAGCCCGTATATATTCCCCTATATGGGGATGTCCTTTTGGTGTGTTTGGCTTGGTGCTGTCCTACGGCAGCTGCTTCCTTCCAGCGCTGCTCGTGCCGTTTTGCCTAGATAATTTTGTCGATAGCATGTAGAGATAGTAATAGAACAGTAAACTAAAATTGCATCTCTGGGGAGCTGAGAGATTTGGAAGAAACCCCCCAGACTGTTTGGGCAAGTCTATGCTTTTAGTTCTCTCACCTGGAGCATGCAAACATGTTTCTCCCAACCAGAGCAGTCCTGGTTCCCATTTTTTGGGATGTCTTGTCTCACAGCTGACAATAGACACTGTACTCTGAATCAGAGCCAAACTCAGTGGTAGACGAAGAACTGGAATCTCATGTTCTCTCTCCTTTTAAAATTAGGTTTATTTGTCTGGCGTCTGAAGAACACTGGAATACGGCAGATACCATGCCAGTTTGTGCATCTATGCCATGTAGCCAATAACAGATTGATTACATTTCAGTACTTTAACTTTCTCAAACGAATGGTAAGTCAGGGAGTGTATTTATTGCATGTTTCTCATTCTTTAAGTCATTTTGTCCCATGTGATGAGTCAAAATGGAGATTAGTTAATAAAAATAGTATTTTTCTTATCAGCCAAGCTCAGGCAATTCCAAGCATCTCCTTTCCTGCACTGCATCAGGGTTAAGCACTTAGCATCTAAGACATCTGAGGTTGGAGGAAGCCTGATGTAGCAAGAACACCTTATGCTGCAGTGTGTCCTCTACTTGACAGGGGGCTTTCTGTGCCTTTGAAGAAGGGTGCTCGTCTCCTGTTGAGAAACAAGAAATTAAATGATTTCTAAAGTTATTATATATAAAAATACTAGTAAGAAAGTCATATCTTGGCTAGCAGTCATACAAGTGGTAGATGGAGCTTGCTTGTGGAGGTCCTGTGTTCTGACTGAAGAGTTAATCAGTTAATTTGAATCAAAACTCCTGAGCTTGTTAACTTAATGAGTTACATTCTATAGTGTGCTGTTGGTTTTAGGTATTGAGAGCTGTAATTATAATTCAAACCCTTGAAATTATATCTTATTCTTTGAACAGTCGTATCACGTGTAAGAGGATGGTTGCAAAAGACAGCTTTTGCTCTTCCCCGAGTTGTGTCCTGTTCCTTGTACTTCGGAGCTGGCTCTGTGAAATATGGATAAAACTAAGTCTTACAGCTAATGACTGTTTTGACAGCAAGGAGCATGTACATCTGTTGGTATTTTTTGAGCTTCAGTCCTGTATGAAGCAAGAGATGGAGGTCTCTTCTGTACTTCTGGGGATCACCCGCACTTCTCAATTATTTTTTTTTTGCTATTGATTTGATCTGTGTTCACATCACTCATTCAGAGTTTCATATCGCTCTTCTTCATTAGAATTACTGTGTAGTTTAAATCATGATTAGTTGAAAGCTCAGTCTTTTTATGCTTATATAGAATATTTTGGGAAAGAAAATAGGAAGACTGGAGAAGCTAAATGCTCTTTTTCTTATTCTGTGTTTTACTCTGTAAGAGCTCTAAAAGAGGGGAAACAACCATCTCCTAACTTTCTGTTCAATATATGTTCATTTGAACTCCTGTTAAAAATTGTTGCCTAGTTAATTAGTATAAAGTTTGGCATAAATAGTAATAGCCTAATGTAGGAGATGATTTTATATCATATGAGGTAGATTGTATTTTCTGGCATTTTTCTGATTTTTTTCATATCTTAAAGGTGCAAAAAGTTTAGTGCTTATATTTGGAGGCTGGAGTTGTTATGGGCATGTGTGTGCCTCTCTTTAAAGGTGAATTGATCGGTTGTAAATCAAACTATATTACCTAGTGGCTTTGAATATGAATAAAGTAGAGTTTGCTATTGAAACTGTAGAGGAGGAAGTAGTTTTATCCAGACGCAATTCTTCAAGCTTAAGTAAACATTGATGCAGTTGTGAGTTGAAAAGCAGTTTCAGTAATACCTTGTCCAATTTCAAAAACTTTTTTGGATGTGAAATAAGTGTTTGAAATTCAGGCTTACTCAGTTGTGTCATCGTAGGAAGTAATGCTCCTAACTATAAGAATAATATAGCAATAATATTGATGTTCTTAATAACCTGAAATAGTCAGAAATATCTTCTTAACTATTCATCTTTACATTTCTCATTCTGTTTAGTATGTAACACAGTACAACAAAGACCTCAGCCAACGAGCCAAACCTAAGTCAGATTCAGTTGCATCTCCTTTTTGTGAGCTTCAGCAATTGGATCAAGAAAAAAAGGTCATACACAAGATTAGATCAATTTCACCTGTTCATCAACCTTTGTCTAAGACATCAAACAGAAATGAGTTAAAAGAAGTGAAGTCAGCTGCAGAAACTGAAGACTCAGTCACTCGAGTAAGAGCAGAATCCAAAGAGGACAGACAATGGAAAGAAATGAAGCTACGACTGGATGATTTGCCAGGAATTTTGGCACGCTTGTCCAAAATTAAGCTTACAGGTACTGCTGGTAATTTTTTTACTTCCATGCATCCTGTTTGATATTGGAGTTCTTTAGCACGTTACTGGTCCTGTGTAGGTTTTTTCTGTGATAATTCCCACCTTACTGATGCAAAGTACCTGGGTCAATTCCATTGAATGTGTACAGGGAAAAATTGTTTTATCAAAGTTTTCCTATTAAAATTGTTTAAAAACAGTGAGGAGGAGCTTGCGTCGTACCATCAGCTAGCTCTTCGGAATCATAAGCAAGCAAGCGTTAGTACAAAAAAAATAATGTGAAACTGGGTTAGGAAGTGAATTTACAAGCATTGTATTAAGTATTTAAAGTTGTCTTGCTTAAGTTTGCCAATGTTCTGTCTTTCTTACCTTTCACTTTAGTACTGCTTATTGTGAAGTTAGTGTTAAAAGTACCAACAAAAGATAATCGGAATAATTTCCTATCTTACAAAGAAAAATGTTTGAGTGTGACCAGTTATGTTTTCTAAAATAAGGTATAATTTATTTTTCTAGTCAATTATACTATTGTTATCTTCAAACCAGCAGTTTGTTAAGCAATTTCCTTGTAGCCTAACTACATTTTCCCTTGTTCTAATAGTAATACTTAACAACTATAAATTACTTCTTTGCCAGTACATAGCGCTATATATACTTTTATGTCTAAGGAAACTCATGATCTGACCAAAGCCTTACACCTTGTTTGTATCAGGGCCAAAAACAGAAGTACAATTTCCTAAGTCCCTAATGTGGTGCTTTCTCCATTAGGTGAAAGAAATTCTTGATAATAAAACTGTTGTTCTTTGCCATAACATTTTGTTATAATAAAAATCCTGAACTCTGTTTACTTTTTGAAACTTTTTGTCTTGCAATATATATGTTTGCATTGTTTATTTCTCCATACAAAAATTGTACTGACCACATACAGTGTACAATGGTCATTTAAATTTTTCTGTAATAAAAAGCCTTATAGTTCTCAGTGTGATGAGACATCTCATGTTTTGGACTTGGCAAAACTGATCTTGCCTTTCTGTCCAAATGTTCTCCCTTATTATTTTTAAAAAACGTCAAGGCATTTATTTTGTGCTGGTAAAGAGTTGGGTTAGTAGAGTTGAGGGATGAAAAGCATGGCTTTTGATACTTTACCATGTCACTTTCATGTATTAGCCTCAGTAATTTCAAATGTAGGTATATAAAACTCTTACTAGCACATTCAGCAACTACCAAGATTATTGTACTTCAAATTTGCAACAGCTTTGGGGCACATACAAACTCAACTATTGCCTCTTCTTTCTTTCTGCATAATACAAGTCTTGCCTTTCTCTCCCCCATGCCGTTTGTTCCTGTTGGGCTCACCACGGATAACTTAAGTGCTATATAAACAATAAGTTCTTCTGGCATATTTTCAGTGAGGTGATTTTATTTAAGTGGCTCTTTTATGTGAACTTGAAAGCTGTGCTAGTTATTGAAGTAGAATTAAATTTTAAAAATCTGAATAGATCCAGAAATGAAAAGGTAAAGTGCCGTGATTATGTGACCAGAGAGGGAGAAAAGGAACTGTTGTTTTAAGCACTCAAAATGTATGTTCTTCTGTTTGCTGATATTCATTACAGGTAAGCTCAGTGTTAGTACAACATCTGAGTATCACTGGTGCTCCTCAGAATGGGAGTTTCAAAAACTGCACCAATATGTAAGAATGTCTTTTTCTGGAGAAAATAATTTTATGTGATACTTTTTGTGTCGCCTCAGTGTTGCTGCGAAACATTTCAACAGCTTCTAGTAGGCTCTTTTTTAAATGCAAAAGGCAATATTGACAGGCAAGCAAGTACCACTGGTTTTAAAATAGGGTGTTACTTGAAACCCGTAGAAGGCAAAGGTTACAGAATTTCATTCCTTTCAGAACTGTTGTTTTGTATAAGTCTGTGTTTTGAGAAGTGCTGTTCTTGATCCAAGGTAGGTAGTAAAACTTCGTACCTGTTGAGAAGATATAGAGATACAGAAAAAACCTTAATGTCTCTTCTTGTTGTGATCTTTCTGTATTTGATGGGGAAGATGATCTGGGGTGGGGAGATTTTTTTGGGAGTAGAAAATGTGAAAGAAGTTGGATTAAGAGGGGTTAGTAGAAAGGGAGTTCTGTTGTTGGTCTTTATTGGTCATAGGATAGCGTAGGAGACGAGCAGGAAAAGTACTGAGTGTAGTGTGCAGAGCAAAGAAACAGAATTAGCTTTTTTCCAACTTGTGTAATCATTTATACAAATTATATATTCTGTATGCTGGTGCAGTTCTTTGATTATTTTTATTTATTTTTTTAAAAGAAAAATAAATTCTCTGAGGTCAGTTTTTAAGATACAAATGACACACAACTCAATTCCTTTCACCCATGAAGTTCTGATAGATCTCATATCCTGTGTGGTTTTTTTGGCAGACTCTTTATTTATACTTTTTAGAGTATGAAATAACAAAAAACAAACTCTGCATTATGCTAAAAATGGGACTTCCTTATGCCCTTTTCTTTTCCCGCTGCTGAAGTAAAGAGAATGTTTGTATTCTGAACTGTAATTCACCTTTGAAAGGAAATGAGTTTAGCTATTACTATACCCTCATGCTTCATGTAAACTGCAGCTCTTGTGACTTGGCCATTAGTAGCTCTGCCTTACCAACAGGAAAAAGATTTTTCTTTATATTCTTTTGCCATAGAAAATAATTAGGGAACTTTTAATTACTTGTCATATAATCTACCTTTTTGTGTTCAGTTTGCATCCTTTCCCTTCTCTGTGGTCTCTGTTGGCTGCTGTCTGAACAGCTGTGTTGGTAGCACCCAGGCATGTGGAAAGCTAATGCATCTCTCTGATTAAGTTTTCAGAATTATAAATGTCATTCTTTTCAACTTCAGGATAAAGTTCATGTGTAGCTGAAAATAGGAAAGAGATCTGAAGGTATGGTAATAGGATGAAATTCTAATTTAGAATGCAAACACATTAAGAATTTCAGGTTGTCTCATCTTCTTAAATTTAACTTGAAGTTTATATTTAAGTGATGTTTTCCCCAGTGATCACAGATGAAAACTAAGATGAGCTATATGCAAAACCACAGGAAAATTAAACTTCAGTTTTTAATTTGGGGGAAGTGTGGTGAAGGCACGATATGAAAAATGCTGAGTGTTCTCATTAGATATTTCTCTATAGTTTGGGAACATTTTGTCATTGTTGTTTCTGTAGAAAGGATGTCTTGCATGTTGGTCTTTTGGTGAGGACAACCAGGTAGATGTGTAGCACCTGTTTGAGAACTGCATGTATCAACATGGGTCAGATGCAAACTGCTAATTTCTAAACAGCTGTAGAATATTTAACTTGCAAGCCTGTTGAGGAAGGGGCTGTGTCTTTAGCATATCTCTACTGTGCCTGGAAGAGTTGAGTCCTGACTCCAGGCTACTGTAACATGGATCTTCAGAAAGTCATACTAAAGCCCATACGTCTCAAACACTTATTTACCTTTCCTTTATCTTATGTTTTAATATACTACAGTTAATATTTTTATTTGTGTTCACAATCACATTAATTTGTCTAAACATTTTTTTATTCACAATTGAGTATTAATGGTGGTTGTTTACCCAGAAAGCAAATGCAAAGTCAGTCTCTCCCAAAGTCTTTATATTCTTTTACGGCTTCTCATTGCAAAGCACTTTTACCTTCCAATTCTTAAAAGGTGTTTTAGAGTTTTGGTATCATTTTCTTCAAAGTACATTTTAATAGTCAATCCTTTAAAGCATGATGAACATTGCTTTTCTGTTCTGATTGCTGAAGACATGTTTCAGATCTCACCAGAGCGGCTTCTGCACTTGGCATCTTGCTTTGGTTCGGTGTGTGCACTATCCATGCAGAATCATGGGGAATCTCAAAGGGACACATCAGGAAGTCATCTAATCTATTTTCCCTCAAGGCAGGATCACCTTTAGGTATATCATTCCTGACTTGACATTGCTGTGTCCATTCTTAAAACCAACCAGGTAATATACAGCTTCCCTGAGCAGTCTGCAGCAGTGTGTTGCTGCTCTTACTGCTGAAAAGTGGGTCTGTGTGTCTAACAGACACCTTCCTTTGCTTCACTTTAAGTATGTTACTGTTTCTCCAAGCACTAAGAAATCTGGAAACTTTCTCAGTGTAAGCTTACATATTTTGCTGTGTTTCTCTCATTGCGGATGTGAGGTGGTGTTTGCTTATATCTGGCTCTCAAAGAGTTCAGCCCAGTATCCTATTAAAATTTATGTAAGAAGAGTTGAGAGTAAATTACTTCTGCTTTTGTCATGGTTTATACCTTAGAGCTAAAATAGGCCAGCCTGAGGTGTTTACATGTCTGTAAATCTGGAGTAATTAGTCATCTTTAAGAGAGTCATTCCAGGGTTTACCATGGTCAGATCAGAATAAAACCTATTGTGCTTTTTCCTCATCAGAGTGTAATGTGCATGTTATGGACAGAATCACAAGACTGATATAATGAATTCTCTGAGGAGGACCATAAATTTGTTTGATGCTTGTTTTTAAGGTAAAGATTTATATAACATTTTTATGCCATCTGATCATTAGTAGCTCGTTCCACAGGAAAGAGGATGTGGATGTTCTCAGTTGGGTGCCAGAATTCTTTTAAAGACAGGCTTGGAAGCATCTATGCTTTCGTTTTCAAATCTTTCTTAAAACATGTCAGTCTTTGCACAGAGAAAACATGTTTCAGTTTATGAAATGGGAGGTTCTGGCTTGACATAAGGAAGACAAAGTTTCAACAGTCAAATTTTGGAGCAGGTTACCCAGAGATAATCTTAAATTTCCATCCTTGGAGATGACAAAGCCCTAAGGGACCTGGCTTGAACTCAGCGTTGACCCTGCTTTGAGCAGGAGGTTGGACTTTACGATTGCCTGAGATCCCTTCCAATCTGAATTGCTCTGTGTTGTTGCTAGACAATGTTATACAAAAACCTAGGAGTAAAGACTACCAGCTACAAAATTGTGCATGGTTTCTAAGTCATGGACTTACTGACCTACATTTAAGATTTGCAAAGTGGACAAATATGGTAATTTGTGAGCATTTTCAGAGACAAAACTAACATGTTTGTTCCTATGTCCCCTTTAAAGAAAATAATCCTCTCGTTTACTAAAAACCAGCTGGAATTTATTGGATGTATTGCTTACATAGAATTTGTCTGTGCATTAGTGTTCCTCTAGCACAAAAGTGTTGAACTGGAAATCAGAAGCCTGAGACATTTGCTGCTGACTTATGATGTGATCATGAACGTGCTGCTTCATCTCTGTGTCTGTTTTATATTTGTAAAACGAAGATGATGGATAACCAGCTTTGCATAACGACTCTTGAGTGTTACTAAACTTCTGTGTAATGGAGCAACAATGACTAAATAAGGTGCCTATGTTGTGTTTGTAGGCTAAAAATCTGGTAAGAGCCACTCTAGTAAAAAAATCCATTTGCTTTAGTGGACTTCCAGTACATTTCTACTTTGTTTTGGAATAATGGCTTTTATTATGGCATTATTCTTTAAATGGTAGCTTTAATATAGCAAAAAACTTTGACAAAGATTTATTGGTATGTATTGTTTAGATTATTACTGGTCTACACTTATTCTCAGTTCTAAATATATTTCATATGCTTGTCAAAGTAGTTCTCATTTTGTCATTATTAAAACAGTAACTATTATCAAAGAAACAAAGCTTAATAGTGGTAGCTTTCTGCCAATTTGTTTTGCATGCTACAAGGAAAAGTAATGAAATAAACTATCATTACAGTTTATTTTTTTTTGCAAAGCATTTTAAAATTGGTGGTAAAAATAGAGTATCTGCTCTGTTTGTAATATTGCATTTGAATTTTATATGATATGATGCAAAGATCTGTTTCAAATTACTGTCCCACATCTAAGCTTCCTTCAGGAGTTTGGCCTTCTTTATTGTGCAGGTTATCATTTACAACAAAACTTAGATATGCCTATACCCAAAGAAATCTAAGTTTATAAAGGAAACACTATACAACAGTTGTATAACATTAATACTGATGCTACCTTTAGCTTTCCAAGAAAACAAAGTGTGAAAACTATGGAAGGAAAACTCCATCAACTTTTGGAAAGCTAGTTTCCTTTAAGGAATATATAAACATTTGTAGTAAACCAGTGAAATTGTTTCTTAAATTAAAGTAGGAACGTATTTGCTTTTGTTCTTCCATATTTTCAAATACATCCTTAGTGCAGGAGTAGAAAGGAAATCTAAAGCTGAATGGGTTTGCTTTGGCTTTCTACACTTACTTTGGCTTGGCTATTTTTTAATGGGAGGTAAACAAAATATGGCATAGTGATTCACATGCTATAAATACAAATGCAGGGATTTATAAAGGCAGATCACGTTACAATGAAGCTGAAGAGGAATGTAAAGAATACACCGTAGAATTTTGGAATGTGTTTTTATGCTACAAACGTTATAATTCACTCTTTTTGTCACCAATCCATTAGCATTTTCTTTTTCATTTACATTGAAATGGAGACAAATGTCCCCTGTTAATTTTTGTTAGAGCTGAAGATGTTTAAAAGACTGAAAATTAGGTTTAGGCTGAGATCATAAGTTTAAATCCTGGCTTCCTTTTGAAGAGCATATATAATGTCAGTCTCATCAACAAATCTTGAAAGGATCAATTCCATCTATTATGCAATAAAGTAAAGTTAATTTGGCCCCTAAAGCACTAAACTAACAGGGATTAAAAACCAAACAGAGTCAATGACCTCATTCCCTTGATGTGATCTCAGTTAAATATACTTTTCCTCCATGAGGAAAGTAGAAGAGTAAATTATTGCTTCCCCAGTAAAAGAAAATAAACTTCCCAATCCAAAGGGAACATTTTCTTATTTACTATTAACATGTTGCATTTGAATTGCTGGGCAATGAGACAAGCAGGGAATGCCTTGTGTTCAGAGCACTGCCCAAAAATAAGTGTTTCGATGGGCTAAGTGAGAGGATGTACTGCACCTTTTTTAATGAGATCCTGATAAGTCACACTGAAATAACTGGCTGAAATTAATCTGGAGAAATCAATGGGGACTTTAATTAGTGCTGTAACTGTATACTATTAGAATTTCTTTAAGGTCAGTGTAATGGTAATGTTACACTGACTGTTTGCCAATCTGCTCCACCTTTCTTCTTCAGTAAATGAGTTGGTGTTTTTCCATAATAAATTGGTGTAAAGTGCTTTCTAAGATAAGTTTTAATTAAATTCTTGTCTATAGTGAATGTGTGATTTATTATGCAAAAAATGAATGCAATCACTCTTAGAAATGCAAACACCACTGTTTCACTGTTATCTTTTCAGTGTATTTTTTAACTATCAGTTGTAAACCAATGCATTTCATATTTTCTTGTGTGCTCCAAGAAGCCAAGAGTTTTGAAACCAAGATGCTATTGTATTTATTTAATAAATGGGGTCTAGTCTTTCAGAAGTGATCAGTACCTGTATGTCTGTTAGTCTGTCCAGTGGGGTTACAGAATCTGTGGCTGTTCCACAGCTTCTCAGAGGGGTAAGGCTCTATAGTCGATTCATTGTATTTTAGAAGTAGCTGAAGGGGCTGCAGTGAGAGCCAGGTGCTATATTGGGGGATCAAAGCCCCAGGACTTACCTGGGTATCAGGCAGACACCCTGATGCAGCACTCTCACAGCCAGCCTGTGTGACAGCCATCTGCACAACATCCTGTGAATCCATAACAAGGCTAAATAATTAATGTTTATAATAATAGCATGTATATTATTATAATAATATTCAGCTGCCAATGGATTTTATTACTTAGATAAGTTTTGATGAGCAGGAAGTTTTCTTCACTGCCTTTTTAGGATTAAATCCTAAGGTTCTTATGCAGGCACAGATCTTAAAATTACTACTTTGCATGTGCATCCTTGCTAGCAGGTCTCTGCCATGGCATTTAGTTTTTCATCTCAAGTAATGCTGCTTAGTAGATAATTGAGATATTTTTCAGTCAGCAAAGGTTATTTATTTGTCATTTAACTTCAGACAAACAGGAGACTTTGTAGGAATCAGGAAGATAACATTTTGATACTTTGATTTGAGCTAGCTGAAGTCTGGAACATGTAATTACATGCAGAATATAATTTAAATACTTTCTGTTTAATAACTATTAATTTCAGATTGTAAGGTTCAAGGTCATGAGCAAGTTATTCAGTAAGTGTGCTGACTTATGACATGAAAAATTTTATAGTACACTATTTCTTGCCACAAGTGAGGTTTGTAAGACCTATTATTTGGGTAATTACGATATTAGGATTGAGGCTGAGGTAACTTTCATTTTAAGGATGTGATTTGCAGTACTGTACTAAAGTTATAATTTTGGGTGACAAAACTGAAATGGATTTTTATTAATCCACTCAAATTTTGATGCCTTTTGAGAGTTGCTGAGTCCATGTGATGATGGGATTGTACCTTCTGCCTGAAGTGGGCATGTCAGACGGGAACAGTGTGGGCAGATACTTGTACAGTGAAGTTACTGGCTTGACCAGCTGTAGCCTACATGCAGTGAGTCTCTTTTTGACTGTCTGCACTGCTTAAGTTCCTGCTATAATTTGATATAAGGCATATCTCTCAGTTCAGGATGTTTCTTACTGTTTTTCTTCCATGTCAGACTTTGCAATGGCATGTGAGTTACTGGAACGAACATGTATCCTGTACATGTTGTGTGAGGCAGTTTGATCCTGTAGCAAATCAATAAAATGGGGAATACAGAGGCATAAGTTTTATTCTCACCTCTTCTACTAATGTGCTGATGCTTTTGGATTTCTCATTTCATCCCTGACAGTTTTCCTTCTCATCTTTGACTTTTTTATGTAGGGTATTAGTATTAATTGTGCGCAGTTCCTGTAGCTACTTTCATCCATAAAAATAGCAAAAAGTTAATCTGTACAAGGGTCCTTACAGGGTTTAAAAACCTTATCTGTAGTGGTGTGTGTACAAAGGAGATGGTTTCTTGTTGATGCTTTGAACTGTGCTCTCGCTTGTGTTGCAGCTCTGGTTGTAAGCACCGCGTCAGCTGGCTTTGCCATGGCCCCGGTCCCTTTTGACCTGACTTGTTTCCTACTCGCCTCCCTTGGAACTGGACTGGCATCGTGTGCTGCCAACTCCATCAATCAGGTCAGTCCATCTCTTCATCTGTACCGCAAACTGGTGTCATCCTGGCTTCTGAAATGCCAAGGAGTGTAAATGGATGGCTGGGAGTGCTGTGCCTTCAGCTGCCACGCGAGATCTGAGCCACTAAAACTGACACTGCAAAAGGAATCTATGTCTGAGAATTAAAGTATGGTTGCTAGGCACTGTGTGTTTATTCAGAATAGAGTTTATGAGGTTTTAAGCCTCCCAATAATAATGTTTATCTTGATAGTACCGAGCCTGGGTCACTGAAGATGACACGGGAAGAACTGTGTAACTGGAATACCAGAATAGCCATCAGGGCTCCAGCCTTATGGCCCTGGTTCTTTGGTTGTGTTACGGTATGACCTTGTCAGATCTGTCTAAAGAATGGCTCAGAGCACCTTTGTAAACATCTGTAGTGGGACTTCAGTAGGTTTGTATGTTTCTGTTCAGGCTGGAATCAGGGTACTTCCTGTGCATCTACAAAACATACTGAAAATCTCTGTCGTGTGGTAGCTGTTTCATGCCAGAGATCTTCCAGGACCTCAAATGTGAGCTTCCTTGCATGTGTGAACATGCCTGTGGAGCTTGGTGCTGATCTCTCAGCTCTCCTGCAATACATCTGTGAAGCAAAGTTGCTGTTAGGCTCTTCCTAAGTCCCAAAGGAGACCCTAACTAGTGAACAGGTAGCAACACTTGTGGTGTTGAATGGAGTTACAAAGTGTAGTAGCCACAGTCACTTTCAGCTGTAAATATGGCCTGGAAAAAGAAGTGGCAGTAGCAGTGCCACCTTTGATAGCACTTTACAGTTTCAGCAGTCGCTTGGGAGATGGGGGAGGCTGAGTCCTGGGACCCCGCTAATGGAACAGGGCATGGATGATTCCTGTCATCTGCATCCTGAAATCACCTTGACTGAGTTGGGCTCTTTAATGTTTACACCTTGCAACTCCTCAGTTGTAGGCACCCGATGGGCTTTTTGAGATTGCACCCATAAGCACGCTTCTTGCTCAGACTGAAGTTAAGTACAGGTTTAATGTTTGTTTTCATTGAGCTTAAAGTTGGGGTAGGCAGCTAACTTCATGTCTGTTTTCTCTGCAAAATAGGAAGGATGCTGCATGATTTTTAGTTGTTTGAAAAAATTTAGGTAGCTTACCTAACTTGAAAACATAGGTAGCCTTGAAAAATATTTTTAAGCGAGTCACACTATATTCTGAAGTATGCATTTGGTTATCATGTACATATTTTTCACATAAAGTCTGGATAGAAAAGCTGTTATAACTAAGGTGAAGCTTTCTTGGTTTTGATACAGTTTGAGAGGTACACTGTTTTCCTCCCTTTTTTCCTTTACTACAATTTTTTAATATTAAAAATTCATTTTGTGATTTATCAGTCCTTTGAAATATTTTCTGTCATATTTGTTTTCACCCTTGATGTGGATACTACTGAACCAAGAGCAACTAATTATTGCTTGTTTAGAGACCCCTGTGCAACTTGTCTTTCTCAAGATTTTGATAGATCTTCCTAGAGATGATATTCATGCACAAATAAATGGTTTTCTTTGTCTTCAGTTTCCTTTTATTGCTCAGTGTTGTATTTTGTCTCAAGAGTATCCACTTCTTAAAATCTTGAGATACTTGGGAGTACCAGGAATCCTGTGCCATAATTTGAAGTTTGACACTTTTGAGGCTGCTGGGATGGAAAAGGAAAGTTAGGAGCGCAAGAACTTTGTGTTTGGGCTCGTAATTCACTATTTACTCACTGCTATCTCACTATAGGAACGGCTGTTAATATGGCCTTAAATAGAGAAGGTTACTCCAGCCTCACAAAGTATAAAACTGTCTTTCACAATCTCAGCTGAATGCTTTAAGTTTGCACGCTTGCTCATGTTCAGCCACTTGCCTATGTAGACAGACCTTCAAGGCAACCATTCCTTATTAAGGAAAATAAAGAAGTGGAGTTGTTAACAAAGCAAAAGAGCAGAGCTGTGGTCTATGACCTTGTTTATCAATGGATCCTTTCAGTCAACGAGTGTCCCTTTCCTGGTGTTGCTGGTGGTGCAGTGTCTGAATTGGCTGTGAATTTAATTTTTGATAAATACTGTAAGCTTGAGTATCCATCTAGGCCTTTGGGAAGAAGCACATTTGACTTGGAACTTCCTTTATTGCTACTTTGGTCTGTCCATTGCTCCCCATATGCATCCTCTTCTCTGGCAGCTCATGACTCATGTTTCCCTTGTTGCTCCTTGCTGTCCCTTAAGGACCTTTTTATATGATAACCGTCTTTCCGCTTCCCATCTTGCTATAAATCTGTACATCTTTAAGGGCAACTTAGATTTCCCACTCCTCATTTCCCTGATAAATCTGTGTTCACGATTTACAGTCCTCAAATATGTCGTGGGAAGGTAAAGTGTTGATTGTGTAAGATTCCTCCCTGTGATTTAGGACAGGATGTGAGGCATCTGGTCCTGTGAAAATGTAATAGAGATTCTGTAATATTTGTGGAAGTATTGATACAAACTTTTAACTGTTCAAATTCTGTGGTTTGGGGGTTTTTTCCTTCTCTTGACCACTTCATTTTAGCAATCTAGTAGGAGCTGAGGCTGGTTTACCCCTAATGAATTAAGCTGAATTAACTATTTAAGTTGAATTAACTCCCGGCAAGGGAGCTGGGTCAATGCTAAGTAACAGAGACCCAGAAGTCATGTTTTGTTTCTTTACGAAGTTGGTGTAAAATAATTTTTTAATTATCTCTTGCGGTCTTGATTTCAGATGGCCGCATGTCATACTTTAAACATTTTTTTCCTAACCGCAAGAGCTAGAAAGTTACAAAAATTTGCCAGAGTGGAGGTTCTTACCCCACTTTCACTGTCCTTAACAATAACCCAATAATAAAAAACCGATGGGAGTTGGCAACATTGTATTTTTCTGTTGTTTATGGAAGTACAGTCTGGTTATTTATCAACCAAATGTATGTGTTTACAAACAAATTTCACAACCCGTAAATTCTAGATTCTAGCTGTACTTTCCGATGCAAGTAGAAATAATGTATTTTTATGACAATTCTGTGAAATTGGATAATTATTTTTAAGAAACTGATAACTTTTTTGCTTTTTTTTGTGAAATGACAGTGAAAAAGTTGTGTTTGAAAATACAGAGATGAAAAGTACTTGAGCATGGGCTTGCTTTAGGGAGAAATGTGGTGCCTGTTTTACAGCAAGGTCATTCTGGAAACATTTGTGTAGAAAATGTCAAGAGAAGTATCTTGGAATAATTTATGTTAGACAGTAGTTCGATAGAAACAGAATCTCTCAGGCTGGTGGAAAATGTTATGAATTCTGGGGATCTGGATAAATACCAGAGGGTCCTTGGGTTTTCCTGTAGAGTGTGTTGGGTCTGTGGGCTATAAGGGAGTAAACTCCTGCTGGAAGGTGCTAAAGAAAAGATAGTGGTTTATTTCTCTGGTCCTCTACCAGCAGTTCTGCCTCTGCGTCACTCCTTTGTATCACAATACTTCAGAGTTGTACTTCACACCTAATCTAGCATTTTAGTGGCATGCTAATCCAGCAGTCCCTGGTTCTCTTCCACATCACGCAACACTGCGTTATATCCTTCAGCCCTTCAGTATTGTACTACAACATGTCACCACTTCTCAGTCCCACCTGCTAAAACTGCTTTCCTCTCTTTTTTTCCTCTTTTTCTAATGGCACTCTTTCTTTTTTCCATCACTGAAGTAACTTAAAATTATTTTGGACAGGTGTTCTTTATTGGTGTTCTATCTTTTCAAAATAATCAATATTTTACAGTGGTTTTTAATAAAAAAAAAATCACTTAATGCATATACCAGGGAATCAGCTGAGACTCATTTTTACTGTAACATTACACAGCTAGCCAAAACCACTGGAAAATGTCATTATAAGAGATTGGTTTTATTAATTGCAGTTATGGTAAGGAAATGGAAATATGTTCTGCGGTTTCATCTTGTAAACACTGCATGTTAATCTTGAATAAAACAAGTAATAATTCCTAGCATATCACTTTTTTATGCTGTCTGCTTTCCTGTCTCCTAAAGTGTTGTGTATCAGTATGGATACACAAGAGTATTTTACCTTAGTGTTGTTCCTTACAGGTGACAAAAAAGGATAATCAAAATACTGTTTTTCTAGTTGGTAAAGACCAATTCTGTAACTTCCCCCCCACACTATACTCATGCTGTCATAGAAATGGAATGAGAGAAAATGATATTAAGTTAGTTGATAATCTCTTGCTTTTTCTTAGCTCTGTTTTTTGATAATTTTTGAAAGCTGACTCAAGTTTCAAGGAGTAGAGTCTTACATTTATATTATGGAGAAAACATGTCATTTTTGAGACTTCTAAGATACTAGCCTCTGATTTATGGAGAAGGAGATAAAACATGAAGAGATGTTTACAACACAATACATGGCATTAAAATGTTAAAGGAATCACATGCACATTTTATATGTCAAGTACATTCTTCTGTAACTGCAGCATGGTTAAAAAGTGGGAGAGAGCTATAAAGATGAAAGCAGGATGTTTAAAATGGTTTGTATTAGGAACCGAGAGATACAATGATGTGGTTGGATTTGACTGATGATACCTTGAAAAGGAGGCAGAATGGACAGAGTATCTTAGCTGAAGTTAGAGAGCTGAAAACAAGAAATATAGTAAATAAGTTTACCAGAATGAGAGAACAAATATAAGACCAGTTAACATCCCTGTCCCTTCAGGGTCTGATCTGATGGCTGCGTTTTGCTCTTAATGTTATTCTATCTTGACAGTGATGTTCCCTTAGAAGTGTAGCTGTAATGGGAAGGATGGGCTTGGTTTTAAAATAGTGGAGTGAAATTCAGGATCTGAATTCAGTTGCCAGCCTGTTAACCCTGTGTGTGATCTTTTGTATTAAGACAAACTGTGATAGTCATTTGGTTACTGCAGTGATGGGCACCAGGCTAGATAAAGTCAAAATAGAGCAGCCTCTCCTACAGCTGTTAATCTACTTACTACTACCTCTATGCCTCCAGAAAGATAGCTGTAGTCTTTACCTTTTATGATATTTTGCTGTTCTGTAATGACTTGATTGACCCAGTACTCACAAAACAACTTAAAAACTGCTAGAAAAGTAATAAGCCTACTTAGATAAGCAAATATTGCTCCATCTTCCAGAGAAAGGTCAACCAGAGCTTACAAACATAGTAACATTTTCAGATCTTCATTGTGCCTCAGTTGCTTGAAGATGAAGCTGTGGTTCGCTGTACTTGGTGGTCTGAAGTCAATGTTTATACAGTTGTTTTTGGAAATATGGGTTAATCAGCAATACTTGGACTCTAGGGAATAAAATGGGCAAATTGATCCAATTCAGGTAAACAGTCATACCACAGTGGCCAAGCAACAGCGTCATCAGTTGGAGTCACGGTGATGTGCTTGTATTCCTATGCTCAATCATAACAAGTTAATGTTTGTTGTGTATTTGTAGTTTTCTGAACTACCTGATGTTTAAGGTTGTGTAACAGGATGAAAAGAGTAGGAAAAAGTAATTTTGATGTTTTTTTAAGTTTTGAAGTAAATGTTATGAAAGAATGTGTGGTACTGATTGTCAGAAGTCCAACACCTTGTTCCTCTCTCAAGATATATTGGCTGTTACTGTTTTAGCTTGCTGGGCCAGTAAAAATTGTAATCCATTTTTCAAGGACGGAAAAAACCCATGAGGAATTAGTTACTGTGAACACCTGCATTGTTGGGAAGAGGAGGGTGGTTGGGAGATGTGCCACCAGCTTCCACTGCAGAGCAGTCTTCTCCTTATCAACTCCACATTTTGTTTCAGGGTTGTCAAGCAGTAATGATGATGATTTTATATGGATGAGATGCAGCATCTGAAATAGTTTTTAAGTATTAACTCAACCCTCCTTTCCCCTGTTACCCCTTGCCCCATCAAACAGCTTTTGTGAGTGAGAAGGAACCAGGGAGGTTTGTATGTGGTTGGGTCCCACTGATCTGGTGAGCATGGAGTTTTTTCACTTGTATCTTCTTTTTTTTTCTGCAAGTTTTATAAATATTCTGGTTTTAGCTTGATCAGAGGCCTGCAGTACTCCTTGTTTCTCAGTTTCCTCATCTGAGAGATGTTTAATGCAGAGGGTTTGATCATAGAAGTAAAAATGGTTCACACTGGACTGTTAGACCCCAAGTAACTGCTTTCTGTGGCTGTGAAAAATAATGTAGTGATGTGACATTGGTAGTTGTGTTCCTTTCAGAAAGCACTGCTATTTCTCAGCAAATCTATAGAGAAATCTCTTATAAGGACTGAAACAATAGGGAAAAAAATAAAAAAAAAAGGCTAGACTAATGCGCAGAAAGTCGTGGTAAGTGATAGATGCTTGAATTGTTGAAGAAGTAGAAAAGAAAAATAGCAGTGAAGAAATTCTACACAAAAGAGAGAACAGCAGTAGTTCTTTTTATATTCCCCCAAACCAAGTGGTTTTTTGATGTTATCTCATCATGCCTGAACTTTTCCTACTAAATAGGTGTTTTATTGAATGTCTGAAGGCATGTAGTGGGAACTTTTTATTCTGATGCTAACATTATTAATATGCTCTCATTCAGACCCAAGTTGGAGGAGATGACCTCTGTCAGATCATCCAGCCCACCTGCACTCAATGCAGGAGGTTTTTCCCAAGTAATCTTGAAGTTGTGTCTTGTTCACTTTTTGAAAGCTCTGAAAAAAATTCTTTTTTTTTGCTTCTTCCCCTAGCAGATTACTACACTCCTATGTTTGAATGAGAGAACTTGTTTTAAATGCCAACAAGATTTGCTCCATATGACGTATTTGAAAAATCAGATAGTTGAACGATTAAAGTGATTTAAAAAGAGCCTAAAATGACTTTCTAAGGTTTTGGGTTTCCAAATCAAAATACTTCATGCCTAGCTAATAGCACCTTTCCTTTCCTGCGTGCATCCTGAATGAGCCCACTGCAGGTGCTTATCCTTTTTTGGCTGGAAATGGAGAGCGAGTCAATCAGCCCGCACTCCTGGTTGTTCATTTGAGATTAACACCTGATGCATCTCTGTCTCTCTCTGAAGTCCCTTTTGTTTTGACTGAGCAGATTGCCTGCAGCAGGCGGCCTCGCCTTTCATCTGCACACACCCCCCCACCCTGATCAAAAGATTGTCAGGAGTGGTTATTAAAACCTGGTGTTTAACTCTGGAGTACAGGACTGTCAGTGTTGGAGGCAGCCTGTGATGTAATTTACAGTATATAATAAATATAAGAGAAGTGCAACACTGGAAGTCTATCTTGTGCTCTAAAGTGTGCTGATATATGCTGCTTTGATATTTTAACTGCTAGGCAACCTTCATTAGTGGTCATTGAAGATCGTAACTTACGGATCCCTCAGATGATTCATAATTGCAACAGTTAGATCAAGTTAGCATGTAGGAATCCTTGATATCGAGTAGGAATGGCTCAGCTTGTGAAGATGTATTTCATAAGCAGTGAAAATGATGAGCACTAATGCGAACCAACCTCTGAAGGACCGATAAATTTTAAATACAGAGATTATCTTTGCAGAGCATAAATTATTTGACCTACAACTGAAACTTGATAAAGGATCTTGGAAAAAATATTATAAATTAATGCATACCATTGTTGGAAGAAATTCTCATTCCTCGTGTGCATATTGTGTGAGTATTGTACACAAAGATTCTTCAAAAGAAAGTGAATGTCTTCCCATAGCTCTGGGGGGAGGGATGTTTAGACCCCATACACCAAAGTATAATGTTCAACAAAGACAATGAAAATAAATAAAACTGCATCCTTTTTTACTACTTTGCCTCCCTCCATGGCATTCATCATTAGCATAAAGCTTCAGATTTTAGAGTAGTTTAAATCAAAATGTTTTGATTTGGTTCTTTCTCTTATGTTACATTTTATATATTTCAAAATCCAACAAAAAACTGTAAAGAGTGGATAAAAAGTTATATTTAATGTTGTGCCCCTTCTTTGTGGATCATCATGCTTCCCGATTTGATAAAGAATTTTCCTCTGTAGGTGCACAAAATAAGTATGTCCCATTGTTTGTTACTTAGTTAATAGGGCAATCGGTGTAAGTATTTGGTGCACACTTTCTCTTCCTGGTTGCATTTGTTGATGAGCAGCTTCTGTCCTAAATGAACACCAGAAAGTGGGTAGGATGTTAAAGGGGATTTTGTGGAGAAGGTGTGACTGTGGGGACTGCAGCCTCTTCTACGCTGCTGGGACAGTGCAAGGGAAACAGCCCTGTGGTCCTGTGTTTTCTTTCTCCTCAGCTGAAACTGTCCTTTCATCTGCATAGGCTTTGGTGATAGATATGGTCTGAGAGTGAATACAGAGAAAATTCCTGTTGTTATTCTGAACTACCAGTCTGACAGACAGAAACTGTCGGGTGGTAACGCCAGAAACTGCTTAACTTCTGTGCATACATGAATCCTCAAGACAATGCATTTTGATGCTACAGGAAGTTTTGTCTCGTTAGCACCACACTAAAAGGTCTGGAAATACTGGGGGCAAGTGAGGTAGGGGGAAAAGAAATAAATAATTTATCAAATGATTAATTGTCAGGAATGCTTCAGTGGTGTGGGGTTCCCTTTAGATCCAATGCCAGATTTCCCCTGGAAACCCTGATCACAGACAGAACAAAGGCATTTCAAAGGACTGAAATGATGGAATGTGGAGAGAGCACTAGACAAAAGGGAAAACCTAGTGCTTAATAAGATTTATCTGGCCTTTTGATCCATAGGGGTATTACCTTTCTAAGCTCAGAAAAGGAAAAGCGAAAATAACTAGTTGATTTTTTTTTTGGTGTCAGGCTTTAAATACATGTTTTGATGTTTTCCAAATAACTCGAAATTTCTTCAGCAACGCAAGTATTAAATTTTAACCTTATTAGATAATTAGTGAAATTTTGTTTCCTTTTTGTAATTTGAATGGTGTTATATTAATCCTGTTTATTGTCTTGAGGTAGATTCCTGACAGTTTCAAAAATGGCAACCTAGTACCTTGTGTACTGTGCTGTACAAGAAATAACGAGTGTGTGGTGACGTATGACTCACAAGGGTTAAGGAAAATTATTTTCTGGTTCCCTGAAACAGCCTACCAGTATCATTTCTTTACAGAATAGCTCATTGAAACACAAACCCAGAGCATTCTAACAATCCCTTTCCTTTTGAATTATTTTAGAGTTTTCAATTTCCATTGTTAAAAAATACTAAGTTAATGCCATGAATTCAGATTCTACTTTGTCTTCATAATGTTGGATAGGATTTATGTGCAGTAAATGGAGTTAAAGTCCTCTTTCTTTCATTTTGTATGACTGTCTCTGTTAATACAAAGTTTTACTCTGCTTTCTCTTTGTTATATGATATCAACAGCCGTGGCCACGAAGAGTGGACCTAGCTATCAGAGTGCTGATCATGCTTTGCACCTAGCATTGGCAAGGGCAAGCAGGGCTGGAGCAAGCACTTGTGAGGTTCTTGTTTGTATGGGCTGCAAGGTGTTTATTTACCTTATGTGCTTTTGACTTATTTTTTTCCAAATCTGCAAGATTTTGCAGTAAAGCCTAGTGCAAAGTTGATTCTGCTGACCTGATTTGCCAGAGCTCAGTAGTGGGGTTTGGGCAGGCAGGTGTCCCAATGGAATAATCTCTTTCTTTGTTGTAGCTGAGTAGGGAGGGGGAAGAAGAGCTGCCTCTAGGTTATGAGGAAAGGGATGAGGAGGGTCTTGGCACACCTCTTCCTAGGAAGGAGGGAAGGAGCAATTGCTATGGATGTTCCCCACTGAAAGTGGAAGGGATCTTTCTTGTGCGGTTGCTAGGACTGCTGCAGCTGTGAGGTTGAAGATATGCACTATTTTATTAATAGTGAAATTCTTGTTTTCTAGGGACTTCTCATGTGGGGAAGCTCAGAGTAACTATTTCGGGTTTCCATAGGGGTCTGCTGTAAACATGCATACATAGTGCATATTTGGGTGAATGTCTCTGTAGCCAGTGCAATAACTAACACTAGAAAGCCTGATGACAGTGTAATATCAAGTGCTTAATTGTTTCAACTCTTCTTTCCTTGGTCACATTGATCCTTTTTTCTTATCTTTATATAGACTTTAACTGTCCTGGTAGTTTGACACAGATATCACAGTGACATAATTATTTTGATTTTTTCCTTCAAACTCCATAAGTAGTTTGTCAAAAAAGCACTTCTAGGATTGTCAGGGTAGCAAATCACTGAGAGCGTGATAGTGCTCTCTGACAGAAGTGATGCACCAATAGGTGGGTTTGGTTCCAGTTTTGAAAACTCCTGTCATGTGTAATAGCGTTCATCTGCTCCTGTGTCAATGCTATGGCATTTAAACATTAAATTTTTGAAGGTACCATAACAGGTCTTTGAAATAGAGTCTGTGGATCACAGCAGATACGAGTCACAGAGGATCCTTCCCTTCATACCTGTGGCGGTAGCACAGAATTTTATTACTTGGTATCTGTGCTGCAATAGTGTCTTGAGAGTCTGGTGATTTTCTAGCCTAAGAAGGTAATGGTGTGTGTTCTGCAGTTTGCAATCTGGGAAGTTGGAATGTGGAAGTAGGAGGGTTTGCCTTTAAAAACCAAAACACTTCTCTGAGTCACATACTTTAGTGTTTCAGTGGAGCGTAGAAGGAAGATTGAGAAGTGAGTTGATTGGTCTGTAGAATCAAAGGAGGTAGTTATTGTCATGAGAGATGTAGTCTTGAATGGAAACAACGTGCATTAAGCATGTAAAAACTCAAGCACCATCCGTCTTCTTTCTGGACGTGATTTAACTGAACCTTGGAAGCGCTGGAGGAAGTATTAAAATTTGTCAAAGCTTGTGTTTGTTGGTAAGGCTACTTACTAGCGTCAGCCTAGAGGTTACTAAAAATCAACACACGTCACATCCTAGAAGAAACAAGGAAGTCATTGAGAATTGATTTATGCTGATTAAAATTCTTACTCATAAAATGCTTTTTAATTTTTTCCCAATATTTCTGTTCACAGATTGGTTGGATCTAGGTTGCTCTAGGCACTAGCAAGGTATGTTGCTTGATTCTTAGAAGCATGCCTATACCATGCAAGAGGTTTCCAATATGGGATCCACCTAATTTATGGTAGGATGAGCACGCATGACATGTACAATATTGATGTTGCCAGCTCTTGGGGCATTTGTCAGTTGTCCTAAAAAGATCTCTTCTGCCCACAGTTGCTGATGGTTGGATTTTTGTTTTAAAACCTGTCATGCTTTAAGTAGATGAACATTTGACAGATTCCTTGGGAAGGTGTAGAATATCTATCTATCTATCTATCTATCTATATATCTCCACAATCCCTTGGATTCTGGTGGGAAATGGCTGTCCAAACTGCACCAAAAATTCAGCAGTATCCCTAGTGGGATTATAACACTGGTATGAATAGAAAGCTGTAGTAAATTCTTTTTTAAAAAAATTTATTTGTAGTGTCGAATAGCCATTTACCACTAAGTGACTTTTTAAGAGGATTCTAAGCGTAAGCTGTTTAATGAATGAGTAAACCATAGCTCTGGGCAGTAATCCATTTCTTCTGGTTTTTATAAGATCTGTATGGAAACTGAAGGAGGAGGTTAGTTTTCAATACCAAAATCATTAGGTCCATCACCCAGATTAAAAAGCACAAGGCATGTTGGAAGTATCATTAAACTAGGACAAATAAAATGGGACATGTGGATCGAAATGTAAGAGCTGCAGCAGCTTAATAATATAAGCTTTGACTTTAAATCGAATATGTTTGCAAATCTCTGAGGTTTGGTATTCTCAGGTCATTAAAGGCTAACTCTGTCTGGATCTGTGTAGATCATGTAAATTTTTGAAGTAAAACAGACTTCTAGAAGATGAAAATCTGTCCCTATATCCCTCCTTTTAAGACTTCTTTCTTATTACAGTTGAGATTTATGTTGATGCTCCTAACAGAGACACGACAATCCGTTTTAACTTCAGAGAGTATCATAAAGGTGATGGCATTTGAAAGCAGGCTGAATAGTTCAGCTTCAAACTAATTTTTAGTTTCTGAAATTAGATACTTTTAAAAATAATAATCTTTTACAAGATGCATTAAGACTTAGAATGGCTTGTGTTTGTTAAAGGGCAATAAAAGCAAAATATTATCTTTGAAGGACACCCTTTATAGAAATCCTTATCTGAAATGGTCTTAGCAAAGGAACTGAATTGGAAATAGAAAACAAGGTTGCAGTGGAGGACTCTGCTGTGTTCAACTTGCTGCCTGTGCTGGTTACACCTCGATTCCCAAAGCCTTTCTACCATCGTTTTTGGCAGCTTCCTGACAGCGGGAGTGTGCAGGGCAGCGTTGGCCCCTGGTTCAATCCAGGCTGTCCCTGCTCAGTTCAGTTTTTCTCACTCCGAGGAAAGTTCCCATAGGTTTGTGGATAAGTAGTAGAGCAGTGTCTGGAAGGGACCAATACAGAATTTCACCTGGCAGAGTTTTAGCTGTAATGGGGAAATGCTGAACTGTGATCTGTGTGTTAGGTTCACATTCTTCATCCTTGATTAAAGTCTTCAGAGTGAGGACCACTCTGGTGGAAATCATTTGTGCCTCCTCTGTATGATGACAGTTGACTTTAGAAACATCCAGATCAGGAGGGAGTTAAAGCTTCTTTTGAAGTGGGGCCAAGAGGTGATGCAGAGGCTTATGAGTGGGGCAGGTTTTGTAGGGAGAGTTAAAGTATTTTATTAGAAGTACTGCTGGAATCAGAGAAAATGATTAACCTGTAAAGGACAAACTTTCTTCAAGTCATCATGCAGATGT
This sequence comes from Elanus axillaris, assembly GCA_026212715.1. NCBI lineage: Eukaryota > Metazoa > Chordata > Aves > Accipitriformes > Accipitridae > Elanus > Elanus axillaris. The sequence goes on along the minus strand of JANZLQ010000002.1, from coordinate 27,823,148 downwards.
GTTTCTGTAGCTCTGGTCATATCTGGAGACTAATTACCTTGGACTTTTAAGAGCTGGTTCTATGCCAGGATTGTGGAAGAATAATTCAGTGTTATTAATGCAATGCCATAATTAGTTTCCGAACAGCATTAAGTAGGTGACAGTGAGGCAGAGTGTGATAAAGGTTTGTGAAAGCACAACTGACAGGGAGATGTTTAGGAAATGGTTATTTACTGTCTCTTGAAAACAAGAATGAGAGCTTTTAGCAAAAAGCAAGTTAAAAATGAACAAAAGGAGACTGCTTTTCACGCAGTGTACAATTACAGTGGGACTCCTTGCTACAAGAGGTTTGGATGATACAGCCTGTGGTGATGGTGCTCGTGTCTTCTTTTACGTCTTTGGGATTTGTTTTGTTTATTTTTCAGTTTCATTTTAGTTACTAACAAGTTGAAAGCATACAACATTGAGACATACAACTGAACATGAGATTAAAAAAAACCACAACCACCTGAAAACCAACAACCACCCCCCCCCAACTGCTACTGAAAATTAAAGAAGCTGCGCAGCAAATTGCTTTTCTATTCAAAAATCCACCCTTTGGTTTCACTATACCCCCCAAAGCTGCTTTACGTCCAGTACTGTTACTGCTAACCTTTTGTGCTTGGAGAGCTGTAACCTTCCTTTTTAAGCCTGGATTTCACTGCAGGTGCTTGGGTGTTTTTTTTGTCTCTTTTGCAGGTTGTGCAACCTCTGTGGTTTTTTTTTGTGGTTAGAAACAAAGGTAGGGAAGGCTGCTTTTAAGTATTTGTCCCAAAGAGAGAAATAAAAGACGTAGCCAAGTGCTTAACTGCTTTGGAATAAAATGTATTTATCACAAATGGCTCTTTGCATTGCTGGAGAATGTGAAGAAGTAGTGCTTGGGGATGCTCTTGGAAGATCTGCCCTTTTCAGTGCAATCTGGAGCAGAACTATGAGTAGAAATGGTTGGTTACATCTAAAAGTAGGCTTTCTCCCTGTTTTCTGTTTAAATCTCTGTTACTGATGAGAGTATCAGATTAAACTGTGCTTCAGGCAGTCATGGTAGGAGTTTCCCCCTTGCTGCCTCGCCGCTCTTTCCAAGGTCTCTCCATAGGGGCCAAAATTGCAGAATATTTCCTTAAGCCTCTCTCTCCGCGGATCAGTGTCTATTCTGGTGCTGCTTTGGTGATATATATTTCCATGCGTAATTGTGACTACCCGTAACTTCCAAAGAAACCCCTCAAATAAGTTATCCCATGACCTAGTAGTCACTGTATACTTTTGCTGGCTTCAGATTTACAGCCCCAATGCAGAAGACATTTTCGTCTGTGTCTCCAGAGCTGCTTCACTGGGTATGTTTTTTTAAATGCCTGTGAGTTATGTGTGAGTATACTTCTGTAGGCGACAGTCGTTGTATTTCAGAAAGTGGCATTAATTGTGATAATGTAGCGTACAGCTCCTCTTTGTGAAATTCAAGTCTTTTTAACATCACCACCTTCAAAGACAATAAAAATTCCAGTCTGCATTTATCTATTCCCATGTGAGGAGTTACTGCAGTGTATATTGTATCATTCCATGTGAAATTCTTCTGCTTAATAGTCTCATTTATACACAGTTGTCTGAGGTCAGTTTTCCATTTTGCAGTTGTCAAACAGCTGTCAAATTAAGAGACCAGATCCCAAAGTTCATTTACATTTTATGCCATTCTTTGGGTGCCTGTTTCATATCTTAATATAACTAATGATTTATCTGCATATCATAGTCTTCTTTCTGCACTTGTTTTTCACAGATGTTCACATCCTCTTGCTCTTCAAGAGCAGCCCTTAAAATAAAACTTCTGTAACTTTTTTTTTTTTGCTGAGGCTTTTCATTATACAGCTAAAGGAAGATGGTACTGTATCTTCAGTGCAGGGAATGTAAATGAAAATGGTTTAAATACTGCCTCATTAATCATAATTTGAATTCTGAACTGAAAAACAGAATAGTAAAAATGTTTTGAAATGTGTTTCTAGAAATAACAAAAGAGAAAATTTCAATTTCATTAATTTATCGTCATTTTTGGTTAATAATTGGCCTAGCTATTGATTTCCCCCTTTAACTTTTGATTTCTTGTTCTTCAATAGGAAACCAAAATTAAAAAGGGCTTTGTTCACAAATCATCTTTGTAGTAAAATGTATTCATTTTTCATCCTCAGGAATATCAAAGGCTATCACAGGAGTGAGAACATAGAGACTAAATTGAATGCTATTTGTGGTTTTGTAGTATGATGATTCTTACATCGCTGAGTTCCAAGCGTAAATTTATACGGTGAAGATTTAGGAGTTATTTTCATATTTTTTCCCATGGTGTAATGATCAAAGGAATATCTCTATACATGCCATTGATGTCTTACTACAAAGTACTTAAATAGCCTGAGGTAGCCATCTACTTTATAAAAATTCCTTAAAGACAGGTAGAACCCTTGGGTGTTAAATGTATACTTTTGAGTTCGGTGTATTTTCAGGGGAGTAAGGCAAGAGAGATACTATTACAGGCCTCAGCAGTTCTCTGTAGCACTGAGCTTTAAAAGGCTCTTTAAAAAGTAGCCTTAAATTATGGTCACTGGGGGAAGTTTGTCTAGGTTACTCTGTGCCAGAAAGTGTTTCTGTGCCATTTCAACGTCATTCACTAACCGGTTCAAGAAGTGTAATTTTAATTAACTCTTTCCAGGTTTTAGGGGAAAATTCTGGTTTATACATACATATTTGTTGCCTCTTGCATTCTGGAAAGAGACAGTTAAAAGGCTATCGATACTTCTTTTTGCCAGTTGCTTAAAGACCCTGTGGTTTGCGAAGTAAAGGGAAACAATATCCTTGCTATTTGCTGCGTTTCATAGGTATTTCATAGGCAATTATTAGTCTTTTCAGTTGATGGGATCTGCATTGGGATTGTAATAAAACACAAGTCAATGTGAAATTGGATGCAGACTAGGAGAGCAGATAAAACCAAGTGAAAATTAATGGCAGATGTAAAAGTTATTGGTAATAACGTAGTCATCTTTTTACAGTCTTTTTCCAAACTATATTTTTATTTCAGCAGATGTCACTTGAAATCTTCAGAGTAAATCATCTCTTTGATTTTGACTATGATCTTGAGTACTGAAAGTAGCTTAATTGTGATGGGTTCTGACTTATTTATGAATACATTTTTACATTTGAGGGCAGGCACACACGTCCCAGGCTGCTGAGTTGTTCAAAAGGGGTTGCGATGGTAGGATGCAGAGTGCTCCAGTAGATGTCCATAAGTCTATTTTTCATGGCTTAGAGATGTCACTAGTACTAACTGCAGGGTCTGCAGAGCATTGCTGAAGCTGAGGATCTGTCATCATTGCAGGTGGGACATGGGGAGCAGCGGGACTGGTTTGCTCAATGTCCCCTAAGAAAAAATGTGGGAAAGCACAAATTTTCAGTGCTTGCCAGTGCTGAGCATAAACAGTGCTTCTATAAGCAACTGAAAAAGCCTTCCCCACTTGTTTTAAATCATAAGAAAGCTTTCTTTTCTTAGTTTCTCACATGAGAAAGACCATCCTGGGTCAGGCCAAAGGGCTGACTGACACAAGGATTCTCTCTTCAGCAGGATTCATTGATGCCCATCCTGTCTCAGACCCATCGGGTTGCGGGACCTCCTCATTAATCTCTTCCTGGCCCTGGTGCTATCAGCAGTGCTGGGGAGGGGATGCTTGATGTGGGACATCCCAGGAGCTGAGACCTTCTTGTCCTTTGTGGAGCATGACAGGGCAGCATCCAGCAGGTCCCTGGGTGCCTGCAGGGGTGGTGGGCACTTCTGGAGAAGGGTGGTCAGTGCCTCCAGCTTTTCCCTACTTTCACACTGTTGAGTTTACTTCTTTGCATTGTCCCTCGAGCCCTCTCCGCCACACTTGTTTGGAGTGGAGATAGAAAAAGTTATTTTGCTTCACTAGGTAAAAATCAGTAAGAGAAGTAAATGGTAGTAGATCCTTAAGGCTAAGATGAGCATATCCATGAAGGGATAAGTCTCCAGAAGACTCTCCAGCAAGTTTTGCATCAGGGACTCCTTGAAACAGTGATGGTGTCTTTCTATGTGTGAAAACTTTCGTCCATGAATTTGTCCAATTTCCCTTTTCAGCACTGGGAGAGGCAATGACTACTCATCTCTCTCTTGGTTTTCTGTGCCATTTATGATTTTATAAACAACTCTCATTCTCCCTCACGTTTTCACTTTTCCAGGCTGAAGAAAGCTGCTCTGTCTCAGTTCTCTTACATGGAAGCTGTTCTGTACCTGTGATTGTCCTTGTCTTTGCTAGGTTTGAAAGCTTTTCTTTGAGAAAGGGGGACCCCAACTGCATCCCCTGAGGGTATAGGCAGGGATGCAGAAGGGCACAGAAGGGATTTATACAGTGAAAATGTATGTGCGGGGCAGCATCCCTCCCTCAACAGGCACGTGCATGTGTACACACATACACACACTCTGTTAGTGAGTTGAACTGAGAACAGCAAATTTGATTAATCAAGTCCTCAACATAATTAAAATTAAACGAGACCTCTTGAAACAGTAATCAATCAGAGCAATCAACCGTCTCTGGTATGGTGCTTCTAGCTTTTTTTTTCTTTTCTTTTTAAAATAATTTCTGAACAGTTACTGACTCTTTCATAGACCTATCTATTCCTACTCTGTGGTGTCCTTTCTAGGGGAAAATAGCTCAGAGCTGATTTGTTTCTTTTCCATGGGTAACATAACATTTACATTTATCAATACATACCGGCCTCTGGTTCTCATTCGATATCTACTCACCTGGTATTTTAAGGTACATTGCAATTCTTCGCTATCAGCTTCCACCCTTAAAGGTCTGAACAGCTTGATAGGAAAGCCAAGTGGTCTGTCCATCTGAGCACATCTTGTTCTGGGGTGATATAAGATCTTGAGATCTTATTATTGTGAAGTACATTAACCGTCTCTTTCTGAGGTGGAGTTACTCTGTTTTGAAGTGTTGAGCTGTTGTTACAAAGGGTAGGTCACTGCAACCACCACTGCCCCCTGCTCCTGTTAAGAAAAAGAAGTAACATCTTTTAAAGGGGCTGCCACAGATGTGTCATCCAGGATAGGATTGCTGAGAGTGTCTGTCAGCCTGATGCAGGTTCTACTTGTGAGACCAGTGAGACCCTTCAGTCCATGACAGAAAGATGATCTCAGTAAGACCCCTGTTTTCAGCCCTTCCTGTTGGTTTGCTCATGTGAGTCCCAGCTAAAGAGGTAGGGAACCCCATTTGGAGGGCTCTGAATTTCTTACATATTGCAAAGGCTTTAGGAAGGTTGTGCAAACCTCTAGTTTTTGCATTAGGAGACGTATGTTTTAAAGTTAGATATGAATTACATGCTTAGATACCCTATGTTCTTGATATAGGGACATCAGTAAGAGGTCTGATTTATGTAGGTTAAGCACGTGCAGTTTGTGCTCAGCTTAAGCAAAGCCAACAGGGAGGTGTGAGCCCAAGTCTGCTGCAGAAGACAGAGATGACTGTGAGCAGTCTTACCCTAATGAGAGTGTCCTATGCTTTTGCTGCTCAAATTACTGCAGTGTTGTTTTTGACACATGGGAATATTGATTTTAATTTATTTATTTATTTTTAAACTGCTGTCATGAACTCAAAAGACTTCAACTGCAGTGTGGACAGAGGGAGGCTCTGAAGACTTCAGCATGGTGATTTCAAGGTTAACCTATCATCTAAGGGATCCAAAATTTGCTCTGTGTGTCTGGCTAGAAGGATGGCTTCTGCTTCTGAAATCAGACTTTCTCCCAAGTCACTGCAGTCTTTTTCTTTGTCATTAGTGCCCATTCCAAGATGTTTATCATTTGGGTGGAGGAAATGCATGTATGTTTTAGCTGCTTTCCAGAGTAGTACTGTGCTTGCCCCATCTTTCTTGCCAGTGAGCTGACTTTTCTTACTAGACTCAGAAAAGAAAGTACCTCCTCCCCTGCCCCAACTCAGCTGAGCAGCTGCACCTGTTTCAGATCTGGAGGATCAGTGGTGTGCTCAGAAACTTGTCCCCTTTTTTTCTTCCCCCCAAGCTCTGTCACTCCAATAATTTTTTTTTCGGTCGCCCAGCAAATAGTGTCTGCTGTTCTGTAGTAACCTAAAGGCAAAGCGAATTTTAGAGGTGCATCATAGCTACCTATCTTCTGTGCTGATGTGCCCCCAATATATTGTTTACTGTGTTTGTGTTCACAATACCCTTTTATCTCTCTGTTTTCCAAAAATGGGCCTGGAGATGAAGCTGAATCAGTGTCAGGCTAGTGTGTGAACCAAAGGACCAGCCTTTTTCTAGGCAGAAAAAAAGCATGTATGTTGGTGACCAGCTATCAGAGCAAAAATAATTAATGCATCAAAAAATTTTATACATGTTAGATAGACTGGTGTTATTTGTTATGGTAAATTATGGAAACTAAGCTATTGGAAGGACAGGAACATTTTCTGTCATGATTCATATGGTTTGGCCCTGGAAAACCCCAAAATACATAATACAAACTGGATGCTGATAAATTATTTTTGCACAGATCATAAAATTAATAGTACAATCTATAGAAAAAGGTATAAATAGAGTATTTAAATGTTATTTTTATGGCATATTAGGTGGAACTATTTTAATGTAAATGGTTTATTTCAAGGAAACTGTGAAATTGATAAATAAATCTACTCTGTTCCAGTGCTAAACATGTGAAATGTAATCTTCCTGAGTTTTACATCTGCAGGCCAGGGTCCTTGTGTTTGCAGTAGGATGTAGGTACTGCTAATGTGTGTAACAGGTGCATGCAATTTAACTGTAGAACTAGTCAAAATACCTTTAATCAGTTAATGTTAAGTCAAACCATATGGGCCCATGGCTACTTTTCTTGTGCTATCCAACCAGCCCTGGTCAGTGCTTTTGTGGATCAGTGTCCTGTAGGACCCAGCAGTGGGATGTAGAAAAGACCCAGTTGCTGAAATTTTACTCTTTCTGCTCTAAAGTAACAGCTGCAGGTAGTATAAGCACATGATGGCCTGTGTTGACTTTTCTGCTTTTATATATGGGTCAGTTTGGAAGATTGCAGGGTTGTATGTGATGCCCCAAAGAGCACAGATGCACGATAGCGTGTTTGTGGGATTGAAGAACCATTAAAGAAACTTCAGCATCAGCCTATGTTAGAAATGTAACCAAGGCTTGAATGTGGAGAGAACAGAGTGCTCGTCTGGTTGATAGCTTTCAACGAGTCTTCTGTGATATTTTAAAACAGATGCAGTGAAAACAAAGCAAAAATATCGTGGAGAGATGGAAATGCTCATCGTACAGGGTTTTACGGCAGTGACTGATGCAAAAATATTTGGAAATGCGTAGCAACTAGAAAGCAACTTCACTGCTATCCAGCGCATGAATATGTTTTCATGCATATAAATGGCAAGTTCCTTTCTTGTTCTGGAATATTAGTTTTATCAAAGACGACTTGAACTAGGACAGAAACAGACTTGCTGGTGGACTGGAGTAGCGCAAGCCTCCAACACTGTGATACCATCTACTGAGCCGTAAGTGGTTTTGGTTTGTCGTCTTATAGTATGTGCCTTTCTAGTTTAAATTGTTGGCAAGTATTTAATTTTTCAGATGCTGTGTTCAGCATGTATGTGCCCTGTTAGCTGATGCTGCTGGAGGAGAGTTATTCCATGGGGTTGTCTTTCTGGGTGGTCCTCCCAAAGCTATAATCAACATATGCACGATGTATCTTGTCGGCATGGGGCTCAGAGCCACAGATTTATCTTGTAAGATAGTACTGGCCAGAGCGTGCTGGCTAAGGATCTGTTCAATTAATAAAACTAACTTTTTAAGCTGTCGTTTTCTTTCATTGTATTAAAACAATTCAGAAAGTCAAATTTTCCCTTTGAAATTCAATTTCAAGTTCATTGGCTGTGCTAGTGGCCTACAATTCTGCAGATCACAGCTTCAAAAATCAGATGATAAATTTACTCCTGAGACATTTGTAGGATTTTTTTTTATTTATTGAAAGCTAACCTTAATTAACATTTAGCTTCATCTTTAGTCTCTTCAGCAATTGATTGCAAGCAAATGCATGCAAATAAAAAGTTCCTTTGACAGATACTGAAAATAGCTGTGGTAGCAAGTATACCGTTAAATACCAAAGTACTGTAAAAATTTTCAAGGCAGATTTTGCACATTTTTTTAACCATTTACTTAAAGTAAATCTCTTTTAAGTCATTAATTGAATCACTTATTCTTTCATCTGCTAATACAGTATAAAACCCAAATGTCGACTACTGTTATTAAACTTTTTAAGAGAACTAACTTGGGAAGCTAGAGAAAATATACTAGATGGCACACTTAGGAACTTGGCAGACTCTAAGAGACCCATAACTATATAATATTTTTGCTAAAAAAATTTACTGTAAAACAGTTGTTGTTGCTGGTAATAGTAAAGCAAAAAACCCCAAACCCCAATCCCTGCCCCCAACCCAACAGAAAAACCATCAGAAAACAAGGCAGAGCTGTGCTAGTGGGGAATATGTGTAAGAGTATCAGCATTTCTTTTATGCCACTTGTGAAAAGGTTTCATCTTTATTCTCTGCCCTCTGAGAAGACTTCAAATCTAATGTTCTGGGTGGCAGAAGACATCCGCTCTACTTTCAGCTTTTAAAATACACATCAGCACTTAAGTTGGGTAGACAGCAGCACTAATCGTATTAAGCACAGTCTCCAAACTCCTGGCAAATGCATAATTAATACATTGTTTTAGAAGTGCGGGGACGGGGTGGAGGGCAGGGGCTGCGTGCATAGCTTGCCGTGAGCGCGTGGGCTGGGAGCCTGGTGCTCGGCGGTGCGGGACACCGCTGCTCCCTCCGCTCGCTAAATCTTGTTCGTTACACTTCGAGCAGGAGCCAAGCCATCAAGCAGCCTCCATTCAACTGTTTGCCGCGTAGAGCTCTCGCTGGGATAGTAAATGCCAATTCAGTGTCAATTAGAAGAATGCCTGTAACAGGGTGCTGCAGTTAATAAGAGGCATTTCTGTTGATTCATTGCTGGGGGGGGCAGGGGGTTCCTGCTCCCTGTTTTTGTGCATATCTCACCACTTTGGTTTTTTTTTTATTTTAAGCAACTTGAGTGCATTTTACTATTCCATCTCCATTTTAGATGTTACTCTAAAGTTTACTTTATGCCAATATGCCTTTTGATCACCTAATGCAGTAAATTGTTGAATGCCTTCTGTTTAACCATTAAAGTTCAGTATAACGCCTGTATTTGGGCATTTATGGTTGTTTTTTGAAATCAGAATTTAGTATTACAGGATTGAGTGTTAGAAACGTGTGGCAAACTATGCTGCATAAACGCATACTTTACTGATAAATCTACTCCAAACAAAAGTGAATCCTGGTTTAAACTTCCATTGCCACCTTAACTTTCAAAACGTGTAGAATGTATATTGCAGATATGTGGTGTAGTCTGGTGCTTTTTTTTAACATTCTTGTGAAAACATTGTTTCTCCGAGTTAGCCATGTGTTAACCTCAAAAATGTTAGTTTTATGGGTAGTGTTGCCCTCATAAAACAAAAATGAATGGATAACACTTTAAAGAAGTCTGCATAGGAAAGGGAGTTTGAAATAACATTCTGCTCTGACTTTCTTGACTAATTTAAACTACTGTTACATTTTTGGTTAAAGGTTAATGTTCCTTTAATTGGCCTTTTAATCGTACATCTGTGTTTGGTTGTTGGGGGGGGGTGTATCACATTAAACAACATGCCCTTAGCATTCGCATTTTTTCCTAGTAATCTCGGGGAATACTTCTTCCTTTTCTGAAGCGTGCTAACTGAACTAATTGCCTCCATGCCTTGAACAGCTTTCTGCCAACAAATATGATAATATTTTAGGAACAATGTTAGGTAAATTCTAGCGTTGACTTTTAGATATTTTGAATAGCAGCATGTCTGAGCTTTCAGACGCCCTTTGAAGTGACTTAGGGAGGAAAAAAAGAAACAGCTTTGATTAGCAAAATAAGATTTTTTTAATAAAAGTTAAACTATATATTTGATTATATCATGTAAAAGTTCTGAGGAAATGATTGATTTATTGATGTTTGAAGTTTATTTACACCTTGTGCAGTACTATTCTCCATTCTCTTGCATGGGCTAGTGTGTTAGTTCATTGTATTTGCACTTTCTTTAGCCAAAGTCTGCTTGGACAGAAATCAGTGGTAGATTTTATGCTGTCTTTAACAGGGGTAGGATTTATCCTACAGAGCTAAATATGAATATTGTTATGTACTACAAGAAAACAAGAGGGCAATGAACCTCAGAAGGAGACATCTCATAGTGAAAGCATATTTAATTCTTCCACCCATTGGCATCTCTACTAACATGGGAATGTCTTTTTTTATAATTGGAGTAATCAAAAGTGCTAGGAGACAGTCAACTTAATTTGAATTTTTTTTTTAAATCTCTGAATAATGATGTGCTTGGTGCGTAGCCAATTTTGGTTTCCCTTTGAGAAGCATGTAGCTGCATTTTCCATTTGATTGCGTAGGTCTTTCTTACATTAGTAGGGATAGAGAAATGTTGGAAAAGAAAGGAACTTTAATAGCAGGGAGTCTCAGTAACTTTGTAATGCCTGAAATAACTTCTAACTGACTTAATGCTATTTATCTGTTACGGAATAATAATCTCTCTGTAACGTAATTAAAGCATGAATTAAATCATTGTCTGTCCAAGAAGACGGAAAACTTGAGAAAACTGCATGGTAATTGCCAGAAATAGACCTTTTAATTAAAAAATATATATATATATTTTGTGGTACATGTATTTTTATTCCTAGTAAACACCAAGCACTTTCTCATTTTGAAAACCTGAACAGTTCTGCTTTATCTTACAAATTTATGATTTGCTTTATGCATATGCTCTGCATTTATTATCTGAACAATGATACGTTTATTTTAACAAATATGGAGTCCTGTAAAATAAACAGTTTTCTTTAATGCAGTAAATAATAATAGTAAGAAAGATTCAAATGAAAGACTTGATCTAAAGCTCTTACAATTTTCATTCCCAGTAATGTGGACGTCTACATTTGTATGTTTGTGCATGTATTTATGCCCACACTGAAATGATACGGGACCATGATCTCATGTTACATATGTTTTCTGTCCATGTCACCGAGTGCCCGACAGTGGCTGTAAGTCCCACTATAGGTTAGTTTATTACCAATCCACTACTGTGTAGCGTCTGATTTTTCTCCAGTGCCAAAACAGCCTCCAGGAAGCCACATGAAAGTTCAGTTCCCCTTCCCACGAGTGTTCTTAATTTTTTCCAAAGTCGTGTTTCTAATAGTGGTCTAAGACTCCAGCGCTGTGTGTGGTTTTTAAATTATAGCAGCAAACCACAAAGACAAAAAGCCTATAGCCCAGATTTTGCAGTTCCTGGATGTAAAGATGACAGGGTTCCCCTCTTTTCTGCTATGGAGAACTTTAAAAGGATTCTGTCAAAATAACTTAGGATCACACTCTAGGTTGTGGGGAGTGGTGGAGTGAGAAATTATTTCTTTAATAGTTTGGAAATCTTGGTTAAATAAATGTTGTAAGATCCTGTTTGTTTGGGGTGGGGTTTTTTTCTTATATTCTCTATGATACAGGTCTAGCAAATGTTTGCAGACGTGCATATGCACCTTGTGTTGAGGGGCTTGAGCTGGAGCGGTTCTGGGTTTTTTTGCACCTTTGGGGGTTGTGCGCATTGTGGTTACAAAAGCTGGGTCTGGGCTGGTGCTTGTTTCGAACCCAGAGAACTGCCCTGGATCCAAAATCCGAATGGGAAAAGTCAGTGTTTATGGCAATGGGATCCATGTTTGCATAAAAAAAAAAACCCAAACACCCCCTACATACTGCCAGAAATGGCCTGCTGAGTATTTCATGTCTTTTTTTTTTTTCAATACATTTTTTTACAACTAAAGGTACATTCCAGTTTTTTTGAAATTAGCAGTTGCTGTTTCAGGGGAAGCCTACTTCTACTGCTTAAACTTCATCCTGTGCTGCTGCAAACCCTCTGGATGCTGGAACAGGTATCATCACGTTATTGTTCCAGTGAAGAGAAGTAGGAGTTGTTACCTCAGCAGAAGAACTTGGCACGTACGACACAATACATATTCAGAAAACTCATCTGAAGATTATATTTTTTTTTAGTATTAGATTTCTTTTTATTAGCAAATTAATTTTAAAAGTGCTTTTTTCATGTATACAGTGACTTGTTAAGACTACTATTGTGAAAGCTATTGCAGAGCTGCACTTAACAGATGAACTTTTCTTTGTCTCTTGCTGTTATTGCTAACCTTGGTACCTGCGGCCGGCACTGCTGTGAGCCCAGCAGTGCCCACGCGGGAAGAACATGCAGCATGCAATCCTTGGTGACACCAAAGGGCATTTGTGCAAACCAGTGTTTCTGCTATGGGCTTTGAAATCGCCTCATTGATTTAAATCTCTGAGTGAGCACCAGAAGATGAAAATCATGACCTGGCTGGGTTATAATCCCAAAGCCTGCTGACTTGCCGAGTGTGATGCCTGTGTCCTACACATCCCAGCTGGGCAGGCGCCGGCGGAGTGCATGACTGCAGCCCAGCTCTGCCATACCTGGGGGAGCTGGAGCGCAGGCGGCTGGTGGCCAATGAGGGATGAAACATGAGCAAGGCACACTTCTGTGGGTAATTATCTTTCCTGTTGGTTGGTGTCAACTTTTAATTCAAGTTAACAGTGTTCCTGCGTGACACTTGAAGCGTTATATTTAGACTGCCCTGGCTTATATTGCTTGCAGGACTTTATTTTTCTATTTTTAATTTATAGAAGTGCTCATCTTTATGTACAGTAACATTTTCTCATTTTCCAGTAATATAACAGTTTTGACTGTTATGTCATACAGGATATTACGTATTAATCTGTACTTTTCATAAGAGCCAGTTATTTAGACAGGATTCCTGCACTGAGTGACAATTTTTGAATGGTTAATTTGAACAATCTTAGTATGTGTTTTTGAGTCTGCTGGGAGGGACAGATTAACAACAAAACCTTAAATACTAAGTAGCTACATACAGAATGAGGTCCGTGGCTTCAAATTAACAACATTAATTATCAGCTCCAAAAGAGGAAGTGCCTTCATCGGTGCTCTGACTCATTTGTAAAGTTCATTTTCCTACATGAGGGATAGTATTGTAATGCATAAAAGATGCGCCTAAATGTTTATCATGTAGGCTGCTGTGGTTTTGCTTCTGCTGGATGCTTGCTGGAATAGTACTGAATTTTAGATGAGAGCTAAGTACTCATTCACTTTTCTTTACAGCAGCCATGGAGTATAAGACAAGACCACTTTTCTATATCCTTATTAAGAAGCTCTTATATCAGTTCAGTTTATTAAATCCTTATAAGTTTTAATTTACAAATATTGAGGGATTCACTTGTTAAATTCACAGATGAGAAGAGGAGGAATTCTGAAAATGGCTTAAAGGAGATTTTAAGTTTGGGATGGGGTGTGCCTGTGTAAATACTTGTGTATTTATTGTTAGAAGTCCGTATGTGTGCTATATGAGACTGTGTTTCCAGTGGAGGGCTTTGTGTGAACATGTGTTCACCCTCCCTGCTGCAGGACCAGAATGCTGCAGACAGTTTTCCTTCATATTGGCTCTTCTAAGCAGTGGTCTGGACTGGAAAGAAAAATCACATTTAGAAAATATTTCAAGTGATAGGACTTTATGGCTCTGCAGGCAGCGTAAGTCACGTTTGCAAGGGCAGTGGTGGGCAGGAGTTGAGGTCCATCAGCACACAGACCCACCCCCAGCCTGCTGCTTGGCCCCTGCTCTGCTGGGGTAGGTTTGGAGCCTGTCCTGACTTCTCATGTGCTGGCACAACACGAACTCTACCCACCTATTTTACAAAGTGAGAATATTAAATAGCTTTATTTTTATTTCAAACTTCTCAAAACAACCTTGAAGTTTCATGAGCGTGGTTCAGAACCGAAATCCGGAATGGCCAAGGACTGTTTTGAAACAAATCCTTTAGAAAACTTTGCAGTTTTAAGTAGCTATTACTATATATTTGCTTCTTCCCTTTCTTTTCACTTGGCTTTCACACCTTGGCTTGATGTCTCTGGCCTGCAGACAGTGAAACCTCTTGTCTGCTCTGGTGTAATTTCTAGTGAGAAAATCAAGCTGTTTACGGGAAAACTTTGCAGAGAGGGTGTGTAGGGAATGCTGAAGTTAATATTTATTTAGTTTGCGTTTTAATAATTACTTTAAGAATGAATTTGCTTCAAATTTTAAAGAAGTTTATAAACTAAGCTCACATGTTCTTGGCAAGGTGGCAATTATCTGTGTTTCTCATCATAGAGTGGGTTTTTTTTCCCTTAGTGATTTTTCTTTCCTCATTTGGGAAGGATTATTTATTAAGGATGAAATTTCATTTGAGCTGACAAATGTTTCTAAGAATTAACTTTAAAATTGTGTGAATATAAGTTACTTCTTTAAAGAGGATGGCATTGTTACAGTTTAAATTAATGTAGAAGATATATCCTATGACTTGGAATGCTGTATGAAGACTTCAGGTTTTGACATCTTTAAAATAAACAGAAATCATATTTAATCAACCTCAGCTATATTCCATATACACATATATTTGGAGAGCAGACTTTTTTCTTCTGTAGCCCTTTGCTGGGAGGTGTAGCCTTCTCTGCAGTCTCATGCTAAAGGTTTATAAGAATGAAGATTTTAACATAAGGTGTCCTTCTCCTTTGAACAGCCCTCCTATGGTAAACAACTGTAGGTCTTGTTTTCCCCCTTAATCAAGCAGGCGTGTTAATATCAGTTAAGCAGAACTGCTTCTGAGCTGAGTTTTTAGCTTGCTGGCTTAATATTGGGTGTCCATCTTCGGTACCTCCACCAGCCAGGAGCCTTTTTAATACTCAGTCTGTGGTTCAGTGAAAATTTGGGATGAAAATCCTGCTGGGCTTCAGGTGGCTTGGAGAGCATCTCCTTTGTCCTGCCCCATCCTGGAGGCATCATCTGTGTGCAGGAAGGCGTGAGCTGAAGTTTTCTGAGAGGGGAGCAGTGTCGAAGAAGTGTTTTGTGGCTCTTCAGCAACGAAGGAAGCCAATTCCTCTCAGACACAGTTTGAGTGCAGCAGGGCTATGCAGGGAGCCTGATGTGGCTTTGTGTGTGCCCCAGATGTTTTCACCTCCAGAAAAGGGATGCTGCTGCACCAAGGAGGAGATTGGGCCTGGTTTTGTGGAACACGTTAGTTCTGTACCTAGGGGTGGGTTTAAAAAAAACAACAAATGTAATGCTCTGAAAAACAACACTGAAAATAATAGCCTGCAACTTCAGCAGTGGGAAGTATGTTCTTGGTGACAATTTGGTGGGTGAAGTTGTTTTGCATTCCTAGGGTATAAACTGTGTGGTGCTGAGGGACCTGCTGTGATCTGCACAAGGGAGAAGAGTTGTTTTTTTTTTATCATTCAAGAGGAAAAGGAGTGTCTTAAGTCCAGAGAAGCATGTTCAACAGCAACTAGCATCTGATAATTTAGAAGTTTAACCCTATAACTGCTACCTGGATAAGAGATGACTGAATCACAGTTATAGTGGCAGTTCCCTGGTTTGTCAGCCAAAATGTGTTCTTCATGGCTACAGTAATGCATGTCTGTGCTTGAACCTCTGTGCAATTTTAGGTGTGAGTATTTTAATTGCAGCTAATCTGCTATTTTGCATCAGTTACTCACCCTGGAAGCTCCTGTTATTCGTCTGGAGTAACAAGGATTTTTTTTATCATCTCCATTCCCGGAGTAACACATTGATGACAATAAGTGGAGGTATTTGAGTAATTCAGCTATTCAACAGTATTTTTTTAATCACTGCAATCTCAGGTTTTGCAATCAATCCTCTTATCCTTGCTTTCTATTGGATTGATGTAGCTGTTACTTTGGGGACTGGAATTGGAGGAGTTATCTTCTGAGTAGACAAGTGATTGATTTCAGGCATTAGACATTAGCTGAGACATTATAAACATTTGCCTTTTCCTACTTCTACTTTGAAGTGACCTAAAGCCATTGCCAAACAGGTTAGTTGCCTCAAAAAGTTACTAGAATCATCTTTATACTTTCTTTGATGTAATATTTTTAAAGGAGGATGGCTGGGCAGTTTGCTTTACAGAGTAACCTTTCCTCCTCACCATATGCGCACAACTCTCATTATACTCATAGGAGAACTACATGTGCATCGAGGAGAAAAATAGGTCCCATGTGTCAGAGCTGTCAGGAATTTTTTCTTCCACTACATTGCTTTGCTTGCTTTCTACCTACAGGAACTTTGCAGTTTTTGCACCTTGTTATCCGCTGCCTGTCAAATGTCACATTTTCTAATTCCTTATTCTCAGAGCTGCCGCGATGCTGCGAAGGTTTCAGGAAGATTTCTCAGTGGTGTTATGCATTGCTCTGAAAAACCTGCACCATAACACCGAATTTCAGCTTTAATAGTAGGGAGAGAAGTCAGTAACAAATGCAAATATGATGTTGTTTTTATAATTTGGACTCTCCATTTCTGGAATTATACACCTTTCTGATGTCTGCCTGATGTCTAGTGCACACAGTGGAGCTTCTCTCCCCTTTGTTTAAAAATGTGACACACAAAAATCTAAGCTATAAATAAAAATCATCTCTCCTAGAATGTTTTAAAAGCTATTTAAAACATTAATATAAATAAAACCCAAGCTGGTGTTTATTCAGCATCTTTGCCCTCATAAGAACATTAGGGGTCTTTTCGGATACTAATGTATTTGTGTAGGCAAGCTAGAGATAACTTTCAAAAAAACCATTTAGCTTAGGGTCTAGATTCAGTAGGAAAAAAGAAGCTTGACAGAAGAGAAATAGGTCCCTGTGAGTAGAGGTTCAGTAACTGCATTTTGTAATGCACAATGTTTTAATAATTTTTTTTAAATAAATGAGGATTAGTTTAAGGCAAAACTTTCCCTCTATTGTCAATTTTCTCCGTTTTGATTAAAACTTTTATTAATCTGTCTGGCACAACTTTTTGTATTTTTCTCTCTCATTTTCATTGCTTTTCTTTCTTTGGTTTCTCTTTTGTTTGGGAAAGGTAAAACAGGATTAGTTAAAAAAAAGTCTATAGTAGCTATAATTGTTGGCGTTGATCTATTTAGTTCAGTAACTTCGGTTGCTAGTACTCTTCCCACTCTGGTGACTTTGTTAGGCAAAAATGCAGTGGTTACTTTTGATGTTTCTTTGTCCGTTTTTGCTGATTTGACTTCAGATTTTTGGGAACCTGGTGATGGGTGTGTAAGCTGCTTCTTTCTTTCAGCCCTAGCTGCAATTGCCTATGTGGAGGTGAAACCACCATACTTTCAGTTAAATCCACTACATGACTAGTAGAAGAATTCATCTCGATTGGGATGAGAGATAATGGGAAAAAAAATCAGTGTTAGGACTCCAGATATTTGGAGGTGGGGCATAAGCTATTGGTTATTAAATGCCTACTGTGTTTTGACCACCACATTAGTATGACTTAATCCTGTTTTTTACGTTAGTTTTAACAATAACCTTTTACACTTACTACTTAGCTTCAAAATCCTTTCCAAAATGTGGGTGTAATTTTATTGGGGAGGGCGGTGAAGGTCCTGCCTTTGGTGGTGAGATTGTAGCAGCAGAACCTAAACCTGCACATCTGTGTGCTGCTGGCAATGATCATGCCCATTTTTTAAAATAAATTGTTGCTAGATGAGTAGAATAAATGAATTTCTGAATTTCTGTGAGTAATTGATGGCAACGCAGCGTTGCATTGTATAAACAGTTAAGTATTCCTGAACAAAGTGAAATTCCTTCGGCAGCAAGCAGGGTGAGTAGCAGAATTCTAGATGGTGAGATGGCTGAAGGAAATCAAGCTAAAAAAATCAATAAAATCTCTGGACCTTAATTATTGCCTGCAAAGGTGAGAGGTCATCCCCTCTGTAATAGTGCTAATTGATACAGAGGGAAGCTGCATTAATATTTTGCAAGTAAGCTTTAAATAAAGTGAAGTAAATCTAACAGGAGAGCTTATGGAAACGCAGCAATTTCATACATATAAAAATGGGATTTTTTTTGTTCAATACATAGTGTTTCAAGACTGTATTTTAAATGCTGAGTACTTGTCAGCCAGCTAACAGTGGAGGGTAATCCTGTTGCCTACAGGAAAAAACTCTGCTAGCTCATACATGAGTGCTTGCAGGATTGAGCCTCCATGTATTTAATGTCTTTAAGCCACTGTTAGATTCCATCAATTTTTGGTGTGTTTTATCTAGAAGTTAAAATGTGTGTTACTCACACACATGCTCTTACATAGGAGATTTCCTTTAGCAAATGCTTATTGGGGAAAAAAAAAATCCTCAAATAAATGTCACATTTGCTGTGACATACAGAAGAAGGTGTATGGGGGGATGATGACAGCAGTCTTGTCATTTACATCATTGTCTGCTTTAATTCAATGGCCACAAATGACCATAGTGATAAACAGACTGATGGGTGCAGAGCACGACTGCAGGAACAGTTGTACCGATGATGTGTAGCTATTGAGGCATTGTAGTTTTTACATGTTCTAAACACAGTGACCATTTTTTTCCAAGTGAGGTTTTGCTACCCATAGTTTATTCTGACATTTTATGAACATCTTTCTCAGGTTTGATACCCAAAGCTTGTATAAGAAACTAGATAGTGAAAAAAAAAAGGCTTAAGCTACCTTCCCAGTCTGGCTAGTATGAAATTATTTCAATTAGTTTTCACTAACATAAAACTTTAAAATTTTAGTTTCTGTATCTTGGAGCAAAAAAGCCAGTGGCCTAACTTCAGCAATGCTTTTCCCTTCATCTGTTTTTCTGTTTCTCCCTTTTCTATTGAAGCATGGCTTAAGAAATTCCAGGAAGAAAGCATGGATGTGAGGGTACACATACATGTTTGCCTACATCTGGGGTATTTTTAAAATTTGTAATTTGGACTTGTGTTAACAGATCTCAAAAAATTCAGTGCAGTTCAACCCAGAAAAATTGTCAGGTTACAAGCAAAATGATTTTACCGGGGGAAAAATTATCACAGCTGTGTCTTCTACAAAGTGATTAAAAACTCAGAGCAAAGTTTAATTTTAAGACTTGGGTCCTTACAATGTACAAGCCTCTTGAGATCAATGCTAGAGTTTTTGTGGCCTGCAGTTGAATCGTCCGTCATGGAGCTTTAGATGAGTTAAATCAATATCTGAAACCCTATATTTTACTGTAATATAATTAGAATGTAAATAAATTGATCAAAATTATAATTCATTATCAGTGCATTAAAGTAAATGCATATATGAAAAATTACTTTAACTAAAGATTCTTTAACTAAACCAAACACTTTCTGTTCAGAAAGAGCTCTGGGAATTCAATTAACAGGATAATTTTGTTCTGTACCTTCTCTGTCAGCAACTTGCAGCTTTTCTCAAAAATATGTGAAAATCTACTGTTCCTGTTAGCATCTGCCACTTAATGTTTCACATGTTCTGCTATGTTATAAATAATTTATTATATCTGTATATTTTTATTTCACTGTAACGATTATATGCAGGGAATTATACTGGGAAAGTGTTTTGTGGGGCAGAAGTGGAAGGGCTTTTGTTTTCAGGTTTTGTGATAGTGTTGTAGGGCATAAATCCCAATCCAAAAGGAGTCTATAGTGATCTTTTAATTTACTTTTGAAGTGATCTTTTAATTGACTCATGTTAGCTTTGAATTCTTTTATAAAAAAGATCATATATTATTGATATATTTTTACTCTGCATCATTCCATTGGCAGTCTGTAGCTGTTTCCCAGTTGACTGAAAGAAAGAGCTTCTTAATGTTGAAGCCGCTGTGGTTTTCAGATATTATTTATTGCAACGATCATTTTTTTTCTTTGGGGTGTTCTGTGTTTAACCTAATTGCTTTTTAGTTTGAAACCAAGATTTAAAATTATTGTAGTTTCTACAAATGAAAAATTTCATTCCTTTTCCCTTGCCTCATAAAACTATTAAAGAAACCACAAAGAGTTGGCCAAGAACTCTGAAATGATAAAATTAATTGCAAGATTAGTGAATTTATCCAAATCTACATGTTGATTTTTAATACTACTAAATTAGATCCATCTTTTTGTATTTACAAAGAAAAATCTCCTTACCCACCAAAGCCATTGCTGTAAATCACTTTCTGTCCGTCTGGCCAACACCTGATCGCACATGCTATCACCAGGAAGGTTTCAGCACTGTTCTTTATTATTTAATGATTGAAATACTTTTTTTTTACCTGCTTCCCAAGGGCCAAAAGATTTATAATTCTTTGGGGGCCGGTGGAGCTGCAATATTTCCTTTCACAGTCGCTCCTACTCCAATTGCGAATGGTACTTGCAGGGTAACTAATATTATTTCCTCCTCCTACACTTTCCTTTTCCTGAAGCCATCAGATAACCATTTGTTTGTTCTTACGTGCTCTTGCAACGCTCTCCGCAACTACGGTTTCTCGACTGACCAGATTCTCTTTCAGTTTTCACATGCTTCTTGTTTGGGGGAATGCCAGGGGGATTTGGTTTAGAGCTCGTACTCCCTCTTTATCCTAAAACCTTTGTTTCCTGTGCCTTGCTCTTTTGCAAAGGGCATGTAGGAGAAAGCTGGCTGCAGTATCCTTAAAAAACTCCATGGAATAAAAGAAAATTGCTATGATTATACATGTCCTTATATATGAGATTTTTTAGTGTATCGCATGTGATACTGGAAATTTATGAGGCTTTCTTCACTGCAGTTGAAAATCTGGAATCTTATGAACACAATAATAGTTGTATTTTATTATTGTCTTTAATGATATCCCTATACCTACAGAGCTTTGCATTAAGTTATCTTCAATGTTTGAATCAAATAATAGTGCTTTTCTCTACATATAGTTTCTACAGCTATATGCTAGAAATATTTACAGCAGTGGAATCCCCTACATTACTTAGCTTCTGGACACAATCATCAAATATTTTAGCAGTCCTCTGAAGATTCATGTTGTTCAAGATCATGTGCTCTTTGCATTTTCTAAAGACTTTCAAAATGAGAGAAAAAAGAAAATGGAAAAAAATATGAAGAAAAGTAATATAAACTTTGATGTTCAGTTTTGAGATTACCTCTGGGAATGAAGTGTCATCTCTTGAAAAACCTCATGAGATCAATAAAATTATGTAAACTTGAACATTGTAGGTGAAGCATTTTAGGAAAATAAGTGCAAAAGAAATCTTTGTTTTGGCTGAACAATTAATGAGGCTTTCCTTACAAATATCATTAAATATAATCATAAAAGGTTGAACACAAGAATACATTATACTTAAACGGAGATCACTTTGCATGCACACAAGTGCATGTAAGACTGTGTGTAGTACTTCATTTCAGAATATAGGAAATATTTTGCCTATAATAAAGAAAAAAAATCCAACATCATATTACAAGTTTTCATGAAGGAATGAGCTTTCATAAACAGTAATTGTGAATTCAGTCAATTTTTCTCTTCTGTGTCATTAAGAAACATTGTTGTTAGAATCCAGAATCTCATATATTTGTCTGATGCTGTTTTACTATTCTTTTTAGTTAAATTTTCAAACTTGTGAGTGGCAGGGCACATAATCCTCATTTATTTTTATTACTTTAACACTCTCAAAATCTGTTCTATTCTCCTGCTGTTCAACAAGCAACTCTCCTTCCTTCCACATTGTGACACTGATACAACCAAAACCTCGCTCTTGCAGACTTTTTAAACTGGTTTTGGATTTGAAAAACTGGAGTCCTAAATATTGGATTTGGTAATTGGATGACATAAAAAGCATAACTTATTAAAGAATTCCCTTCCTTATTTTGTTACACTAATATAAGGAATTTAATGTGTTTTTTCCTGTGGATTTTTTTTCCACCGCTTATAAATTTAAGCGTTAGTATGTGGTACGGACTCAATTTCCTCATTGCTTTTATGGATTTAATTACATTTGGGGGCTTAATTTGGTTTAAAAAATCCTGGTTTCCACACTTGTGGAAACTGAAGAAAATCAATTTTTCGCAGTTTCTGCTCCTTGTCCAAACTACTGTGGTGTACAACTAGACTTTCTAAAATCCTACTGAACCTTTACCCTGTTGCTTTTTACTGTCTTCATCATACAAGAGTATAGAACCAGATATACAACAGTATATAATCAGGCTATGAGGTACACCTGTGTGAAAGCAGCTTTGCCAATTACAAGTAGAATTTGAAATATTGTTTGAATCAAATATCTGGAATCTTAGATGTGAAAACCAGTGACCGAATTTTTTGGATCTTGATTCGCTTTCATTTGGGAATGGCAGGGAAAGGGCTGCTGCGGCTCGCTTGAGGCTGTTGGGTAGTGAAGTGTAAATGCAAGCTCCCCCCTTGAAAAGCTGAATTCAGTTTTGTTTGATTTCTTTTCCAATCCACTATGAGTACCAGAAAAGCTTTGTATTGCTGTACTGGCGTTGCTAAGATCCTGAATGAGCGGTGAAGTCCACAGCTCATGTAATGCCCAGTGTTTATGAAAACTCATGGATTTTTGAAGTTGGATGTTGGTTTTCAAGCAGTAAACTGTTTCCTGCTGCTGTTAGTTCTGTTGGTTGTTTTAGGTAGTATTTGTATTTTAATTCTTATACACACTATTAAATAAAAAGTACATATGCCTTATTTTCAAGCACTAAAAAGCTCAGCCTTTGGCCCCAGGACCTGACCCATCGGGGTGGGAGCAGAACTGGCTGCATCCCCCTGCTTTGGGCAGGTATCACTGCAAATGCAACAGCCTTCCTCTGCCCTACCCTGTTAATTTTGCATCGTTCTGGAAGGTGGCAACACACAAACAACTCTTTCAAAACACAGAAGCTGTTCTGATACCATGTCACAGAATTTCACAGGGATTTTTTTTTTCTTTTTCTTTTTTCTTTTTTGAGAAGCAGGCAGCAAGTGGTACGCAGGCCAACTGGGATACTGGGAAAATACTCAGCATCCTATCCATTATGCATGGCAAGTGTCCTTCATGCTGTGGGACACATCAGCAATTTCAGACCTTTCAGCAGCTCCTCCTGTGGTCCCACTCCTGCCCGTCTATCACACAGGCTGCCAAGGTTGCCCCATCTCTCTTTCATTTGATATGGGCTGAGAATGACAGGCAGGGGAGTGAGGGTGATCGCAGCCGTCGGCGGAGTGGCAGGCGGGCGGTTGGGACTCCGAGTACAGCTGCTGAAAGCTGTCAGGATCTTGCCAGGTCATCCCCTAAATGAAGATCTTCCATCATGGTCTTTCTCCATGGCTAGAGACTTTTCCAAATCCACCACATGCTTTTCCAGAAGCCCTGAACAGAAGTCACTGTTCGTAGGGATGAAAAGCACGGCAGAGATTTTCCCTTCTGTGCCTTTGGCATTCAAAGGCACCTCTGTTTCGCCTCCTCCCCTCGCACCCCGCTATTGTTCAAAGCCTTCTTCGTGTGTCCCTTCACATCGTGCTCTCACATTTTGCTGCTTTTTTTTTTTTTTTTTTTTTTTTATTGCATGCCATCCCTTATGTTCTGGAAAGTTTTCCCAGTCCTGTTGGAAGCAACACTCCTTTTCTTTTCCCCCATCTCCCCCCAAACCTCCTTTTCTCAAAGCACAGTTTCAAGTGAGCTGTAAGATTTCTCCCACCACTTCCCCAATTATGTGCCGTTTATGTGCCATTTGCTACCCTCTTAGGGCACAGCCATCTCCTCCTCCCTTTTAATAACAAGCGATGGCAGTAACAATCCTTTCCGTGTTGCCAAAAGTCATGTGATTAGCTTATAAACCACTCTGTCAAAAAAAAAGGAATAAATAAAGGCAATTTGTGTTAAGGTAGTATTAGGGATATATATTATTTTTTATGCTGTAAACCAAGGCAGTAGTAGCTGGTTACCAGTGTGTGGTTTTCTTCTAAACTTGTGATATAGCCATAGGACTTTTAATAGCATTTGAAAAAAGCAAAACAAAATAGCCACCCCAAATACCCAACTTATGTGGCATGCTGCATATGTGTGCAAGGGTCTGTTATCGGGGCAGCCCAAGAGCGTGGAGGAGAGCGTAGTGTTTTCAGTCTGGCATGGTGAACCCAGACTACATGTACTCATAGAAAGAGATGTCATGTCACAAGACATTTACTTATTAAACTGCATTTATCCTGCCTCCTCTAGCCACCCTGGAAAGTAAGCTGCTATGCGAGTAGTCCTATTTTTAATAGGAACATTCATAAATAAATTAGCCTCAGGGGAGCCTAGGGAAGAGGTTACATCTGTGGTTATAGATGAAACGGAGTTTCATGAGGGCAGGATTATATTATTTGCTGCTTGGTTGTGTATTTCTGCAAATTGCTTTGAAATGCACAAAAGTCTCGACTACTTCAGCATTGAGGGAGGCTTGTTTTGCAGCTGGAAATCCCAATTTAAAATACTCGCAGGACACAGTCGTGCACTCTTGCTGGAAAATGGGCACTTTGTAGAGTATTTTTCTTCCCTGTGTGCCCCAAGGAGGTAATGCATTTGCCGATGATAAACTCAACAGGTGCCAGGGCTGTTGGGTACTGAAGCCAGTTGGCTTTCTGCCGGCAGGCTCACAGTGGCTATATTGTGTCTCTAGGTTTTTGTGTGCTTCCATGTCCTTATGAGGGATGGTATAACCCAGTTGAAATACATACTTAAACTCCTGGGGGATTAAGTGTGTTTCCTTTGCTTTACAGTTCAGAATTTTACAGTTTCTTTGTTTAGGGGTTCTCAGATTGCTTAATGATTTCCCCCCGTTTTGCCCAGATGTGTATAATAGCAGTATTTGAACCTTACTAGGTTTGCCAATTTTATTACTCAACATATGGTATATCCTTTTATTTTTGTCTACTATATCATTCTTCTGCTGAGAAATCCCTTGGTACATGCTTTTTCCTTATTATTCTTCAATTGTTAGGTTTGTAACTCTTCTGTACTCTGAAATTCAGCTTTTCGCTAGTGATTCAAGGAGACAAAATGTCAGATGTTTTGCTTCTGTCTGAAAAGTGTTGTTTAAGCTGTCACTTATTGGAAGTATTATGATAGATTAATGTTAAAATAACCCCTTCCCCCACCTCCCCAGTAACCTATTGCTTTCTGGCGTAAGAGAAGCAGCACAGGAGAACGTGCTAGGTGAAGCGGGTGCTGCTGTGCTTCATCAGTCCATGAGCACGGGGCTCATCCGCAGCCTACAAGTGGCTCCTCTGTGGGTCTGGTGCTGGCGATGCTGAAGAACCCAAACTTCCTAGCAAAGAGGATGAGCCTGCACAGGCCAATGCTGTGGTGTTTTGGGGTGCACATTCACCCCCAGCCTAGCTTCTCACAGAGGTTTGGGGGATTACTGTTTTCTTCTGCCTCTAAAGTGTTCCCAAAGCCTCAACTCTCCTCTTCTGTCTGCTAATCTTGGCCACATGGGAAGGTTAGAAATGCAACTCACACCGGCAAGTTTGGTTTCCCATAATATAAAGATACATCCTTTGCTCTGAGCATCATATATGCATTTTAAAGTTGGTTTTGAGTACATAATATTCTATCCAAAACTCTGCGTGTGTGGCTCGTCCTTACATGTTTGTTATGTATTTATAGTGACCAACATTTGCAGAGAATATGAGCAGAGATTGTTTTCCTGGTAGGCTCAGGAGTGGATTCTTTCGCGGTTTACATCTATATAACTCAATTAAATGGCATTAGGATAGACTTACATCAGCTGAGTTCTCAGCCCAGAGTCCAAATATAATTCTTAATAATGATGGTTTTACAAATGATTTTTCTTTATAAAATTTTATTAGTGTTTTCTTCTGAGTCGTTTCTTAAGCTTTTCTTGCTTTAAAGTAAAGTCTGCCCATAAGAGAATTCAGGCTAAGAATATTTTGTTTGAGAGTCAGAGTCTCAGAATAATTTGTAGTCTACTGAAACTATCCCTGATGCACTATTTGCGTGATAACTTTTGTATAAGCTTCCCAATTCAGTTGTAAAGACACAAATCACTTGAATTCTATAATTTGTTTCCCATGCAATGGGAATAACACATTGCTTTCTATTGGCAAATATTTTGCTAATGTTTGTATCTGGGTTTGGAAATTATAAATTGCTGTCTGATGCTAATTGCTGTTAATAATAATAATAGCAACCTCTCAGGTAATCTTCCATATAACGAGGAATAAAAATAATTTCCTTAAAGCATTGCTAATATTCACAGTCGAATTGTTGTTATGTTGTTATATGCTTTGAGAAAAAAGGATTAGATTCTGCATAGCAGCTAACATAAATGACGGTCATGTATCAGACAGGAAGACCCAGTTTAGAAAAATCCTTTTGTTTTCAAATGGTATAAAGAATAGGCAGAAGAAGCTGACCACTGTGTTTTGCCATTAAAATATATATATTGTCCAAAACACCAATAATATTCATGCATTTTACCTGTAGGAAGGGGAGCAGCATAGTGGGGTCACATAAATTAACGCGGTGCAAGTCGTGCATCCTCACACACTAATACTGTCACTTCACCCCCAAGGGACAGGGGGCTTACATGCTGCACAGTATAGTGTTTATTTAGGGGAAATCGTTGCATGATCCCGTAACACTTAGACATAAGATTTAGCGGTTTAAATAGTTTCCCAGAGGACCTGCAGGCAGTGACCCTCCTGGAGCCCAGCTTGTCTACCTCACTGGGATGAAGGGCTTAAACTGGCCCCACTGGAATTCAACCACTGACTTCCGAAAAAGTCCAGTTATTTTGGAGCTGGTGCTCAAACTGCTGAACTGTCATCCCCAGCATAATTAATTCTTAACCTTTCACCATAAATACATCAGCTAAGCTTTTGGTTGCCGTACTTGGGTTGTCCCATTGGCGATACTTATCGGTATGTCTGCTGACTTTATTGCAGTTATTTCCACAGCAGACACTCAGTGTTGTTTTCTTGCCAGGCTGTTCTATCCTACAGGCATTTAAATTAATAGCTGTGAGTAAGTGTGGCTGGTTTGCTTACAAATACTTGGGATGAGATGAGCATTAAAGACAAGTGGTGGGTAGCTGGATAACTTTTTTTTTAGCACTAAAATTCAGGCAAATGTGTTGTTGAGGCAGAGAATTCGAATCCAAAGTGTGTTTTAAAATAAAACAGGGCTTTCAGAAAGGCACCATATTGGGGCAGTGTGATAGCGTGACTGTGAAAGGTGGGTTTTGTGGTAGTGGTAAGTGAGAAGGACCAGCATTGGCCATTTCCTTAGCTCGAGTAAAACTTTCTGCATTGAAATTTCTCCTTGAGCTTCATTCTCAGCATTACTGCTAGCCTGAGAAGTTTTACTTTGCTACTAGAAAGGTACCTTGTGTGTGCTTGAGTCAGCCTGAGCACAGAAAGTATCTGGCATTGGGCTGCTGGAGCCCGTGCAGAGCTGGTGACGCCTTTCTCTAGTCCCACCTATTAATTTGTCATCTCCTGCGGTGAATCCAACCTGAGTATTTTATTGAACCTCCTGTCACAGTTGAAGCAGTTTAACAATGCATGAGTATCACGCAGGATATATTTTTGCTCCAATAATAAGACAAAAGATATTTTAGCACGTGTTCTGTTTTTTAATGTGCCATTTGGAAGTCTTCCTGCCTAGCTCTGTGAACGGGGAGGGTTTTCCCAAGCTCAGCTCCTCAGGAGGGCTTGTCCTCAGGTGGTGGTGCAAGTGCCAGCAAAAGCTTGGATAATGCCACAGCTCCTTGCTGGCTGTTGCCATCCAGCATATTTTTTTAAATGACTGAAAAAAGAAAAAAGAATTTGCACTTAGAACTTTGTACATTCAGAAGTGATTCTATTTCATATAATTACACATCTTACACTTATATTTTTAATTAGAAAATTAGCACCTGCATTTGGTAGGTTGCAGTTTTGGTTTGCAGTTGTCTGAATTCTGGGGGTTTTGTGTGTGTGTGTGTGTGCATAAATGGAAATCTGTAGGAGCAGTGGTAGCGATGCACTCTCGTAGGAGACGTTAAATTCCTATCTGGATATTGGTTGGTAGTATAGAGTTTGTCTGTGATAAGCATGATGGTATATTAGTAATAATGCTTAGATCTCATGTGCCGTGTGACAAGTCTGGAAGTATTGGTTTCCTCTGCCATGTATACCCTTAGATAAGAGTTTTTTTCCTAGTGCTGAGAGGTTTTTTTCAGTTTTTACTTATTTCCTTGTGAAGATTGACTGAATATCAATTTGTATAAATTATAAAAACTTCTGAAAAATATCCAGGAATATTCATCTTTTGTTCACAATTTCATTTTATGATGGGGGCAGCATTCTGGGAGCCTGGAATAATTCTAACCAGTGCTGTCCCCATCCGTGCTGGTTTTACAGCAGACATTGCAAATTGCCCAGTGAATTTATGCCTCCCCGAATTCAGCTTTTCTTCTCATTTTCAGTAAATTTCACACCTGCTGCAGTCTCCCCAAAGATTGCTCAGTAATGGATGTTTATGGGAACATTCACAAAAATAATAGAAAACTTGCAAGTTCCTGGAAATGCCTTCAGATTTTGCTGTGATTCAGTATGCCATTAGCAGCTGTCCTTTTATTTACTAATACCACCTCATCTTACGCATACTTGTGTGTGTGCATTTATATATAGATCTTTCCAAACGCTGACAAACTGGTAAAATAATTGAGAGTTAGACTGTTTCAGGAAACTTTCCAACCTGGGAGGCATGAAGATTTATCCAGCCACGGGCAGGATCCTTGTGAGGTGCTGTGTTAATTTACATTAAGAGGTTATTCTTGTCCTCAATGAGTTTTGGATTTAAATAGGCAAGTGTGGGAATGAAAAAAAGGAACATGACGTGACTTCTTCACGATCACTCTGTGGACTGTTAATGCCTGACCTAGGTGAAGAGCCAGGGTTTTTGCTTCCTAGTTCAGAGTATTATCTACTCTTGGATCAAGCCTTAAGGCTTCTCAGGCAGAAAGAAATGAAAAAGAAAGAAAAAGAAATCTACTTTTCTTAGGGCATGAAAGGCAAATGCAATCTTCACTCTCTCAAGCAAGGCATTTCCATGGAGGTAGGGAACTATTAATGCTGTTAGCAGACAGTCATCTGGAAAACTGTGCACCATTCTGGTCTCCCATATGCAAGAAAAATTAATTCAAATGGGAACAGGTGCTGAAAAGGACTTGCTCGGATGTGGGAGGGAATGAGGAGCCAGACTTCACAAGAGGTGGCTGAAAGAGCTTGGCTTGCGTGGTCTGGCAGGACAAAAGCTGGTGTGGATATGATTGCTCTTTAAATATATCAAGGGGTAAGTACCAGGGAGGGAAAGGACCTGCTTAGGTTGTAGAGCAGTGTTGGCAAAAGAACAAATGGGCATAAATTAGCTATGCGTAAATTTAAGCCTGAAATTAGATGAAGGTTTCCAGCTATCGTAAACTTTTTAGCAATTTATGAAACAATAATCCCTTTAATAGTTGCCTGTGTATCAGAGGCAGCGCAGCCCCATCAGCTTCATTTAGCAAGAGGGTTGACTTTGTTTAGCAGGAGGGTTCAGTAACTTGCTCAAGGTTTATACCCAGCTGTTTAAAACAAAAAAAAACAACATAAAAGCCTGGCCTGTTGGCTTGTATTTTGATGAAATTACCAAGAAAGAATGAATGTTGTTTAATAGATCCATTATTTGTCTGTTTATTTCTCTAATAAATACTCATTCCCTTTGGAATTCTTCTGGTTTGGGTTTTTTCATTTGAATGGCCCTGTCTGAATTTAAAATGTGAAATATTTACATTATGCAGAAAAATAGCTATTCAAACCAGCTAAAATCTGTCACCTTTTTTCATCCCAAAGAGCTGATAGACCTGTCTGGGCCGAGTCTGTTAACTTTATAAAAATAATTGAGAGCTTGGAGAACCTCTTCTTGAGGCCCTTTCTCTTTGTGCTCAGGGTTATGTTACGGGGTTTGTGCTTCTTCCCGATCAACACAACCACTATATTCGAGGAGCCTTGGACCCTGGCAAAGCTCAGAGTAGAAATCCATCTCTGAAGGTAGCCCTGATGCCTCCTTAGCAGGCACAGTGGCTGCTACTTGGAGAGACCTGAGGGACTGATGGTGCCACCTAATTTTAAATTGCAGTTGAAGCCTATTGGTCTGTGATCGCTAATCAGAGTGAAAGGTGTTTTTTGTTGGCTTTTATTACTCATTCCACTTTGTCCATATTACTTACAGGATTAATGTGATTGCTGTTCTGCTTTGCTGATACACGGTGTTCTCAAGGGACCCTCTTCACTAAAATCTAGATTTCTCTTTACAGCTTGACAGGTTGCTGTTACAGCCATAGAATGACTTTTAATACTTTATAGTTCTTAACGCAAAAAACCTTTTTATTATTTTCATAGGTGAGAGTGACATAAATGTTAAAGTGCCTCCTGTTACTTGATATTTAATTATGAAAGCATCCACTGGAAAAATAGTATGAGCCTGGTGTAATCAGCACTGGAGCAGACCTGCTAATCTTTTCATTTGGTCTAGACATCAGGGATGCTTTGTACTAGTCTGGCTATAGCATGATAATCTAAGACCTTCTGGACTAAAAGTTTTGCGACTCTATGAAGGGAAAGAACTCCTACATAAAACCGCTTAGGTTTGCGTATTACTCTTTCAGCTGATAAATGCCTATTTGATTAGTTCATGGAAAAAGTGTTTGGATGAACCTGATTGTGGAGGCAGCTTGGCTGTTTGTTAATGCCTTGATGTCTGAGAGAGCAGCAACCCCTGTGTGCTCACAGTCAAAACACGGGTGCTGGTCCTGGCTCTGTTGGTTCTTTGAACTTGGATAATTCTGGTTAAACAGCATTGCCATTTGCCATGTTTCTTTATAGAAGATTTTTTTTAATTAGTTGCTTTCATAAAGAGATCCCCAGTCCCTGGCATTTGTTCAGAAGTGAGGAACGTGTTTCCTTGCGCTTTTCTCCTCTTTATTGTTAAATTGCAATAGTCCTCCTTGCTATCTATTTTAAAACAATTTAAAGATTCTAAATGAACACCAAAACAATTGCCAACAGTCTGTTTTCCCAAACCTATCCCTATACTTATTTTTCATGGATCACAGTCCAGTTTTAATCTGTAATATAGTTTCTGTTAGACCTTAGCATTGTTAATTAAGGAATGGGTGGGAGAGCAGGAGCAGGAGAGGGAGGGAATCCCCTTCACCTGTAAGATGCATTGGAAAAGTCATTCAGGGTCAAAACAAAAATTCTCTCAACAGTGGCCAAAACTGAATGCCTGAGGAGGAGTGTAAGAACATAAATGAGGTCTTAGACTTTTGATGAGTATTTTAGTTCTTTGCATGGAAAAAATCAGATTTTATCTACCCTGGAAGGATTCCAGTGCTGTCTAAAGAAAAATCAGCGTCTGAATAAAACCACTGTCTGGTCTGGCACAGCACTGGGAAGCGCTGGTACAGCTCATCCTTTGGGAAGTCACAGTGACATTACTGCTGGGATAGATTAAGCACGGTGTTGCCTGAACTTGTCCTTGCTGAGGTCAGACCAGGACGAGCTCCTGGTGTGCCTGCACCGGTTGCACTGACCTGCCCCAGCAAATTTATATTGAGATAAAACTGAAGGCCCATATAATCTCTGGTGTTACCTTAGAAATAGATGACCATGAGATTAAGAAAATAGAAACTGGGGTGCGCAGTGGGATTACTCTTTTTCCCTGGATGCGAAGGCAAGCCCTGGGAGGGACATTTCTGCCAGTCATTCGCCCCATGCTCTGCACGGCATGCAAAACTGCATGAGAAAGACTGAAAACCGAGGGGTTGAGATGGAGACGCATTGCTAACCTTGCTGGTTCATACTTGGTTTGACTCATTCTGCTGATGACCTTTTGCACCGCTGCTTGGTGATAGCAGGAATACCGGTGTTCAGTGTTCAGAGAGTTTCAGAGAAGATGTGAATACTTGCAGTGAACATCTCCTGCACTCCCAGATGCACTTGCCTTTTTTCCACCCCCAAAATTACATCTTTTGTAAAATGAAGATTATACTCTGCTTCTTATTTGTGGGAAGGAAAGGCAAAATAAAATAACAGAGGGTTTTTTGTCTTCATGGTAAACAATTAATCAGGAGAAACAAACCTTTTTAAATGTATCTCTATTAAAAATATTTTAAAATATAAATTATTTAAGAGGTTAAAACTTGAGGGAGCAACATTTTATCTCCTTCTTTTAGTAGAAGGCTGTGGCTGTTGAGAACTTGAGTGGTGCTGGGCAACCTGATGGTTGGCTAGGATGAGATTTTTTTCCTTGATTTGACTAAAGTACTCTGGAATGAGATGTGAAACATCCTACGGAAAGGCTCAGGGCTTGACTAGCTTTTCCTCTGACTTCTCAGTGCTTGCAGGCCACCATGCCTCTTCTCTTTAAGCTTATCAGATCTCAGTGCCAGATTATCCCTCTGCCAGTTTTTAGAAGCTTGGCTTAGTTGTCAGCAGCTTGTCTGCTAATAAGCACAACTGTTCTCCATCAAGGCTGTATGAGCAAAGCATCTGGAAATGTGGAAATTCAGAGGAAATATTGCTGGTGAAACCCAACAGAAAACCCATGCAGACTGGGAGAGTGAACTGCCAAACTATAAATATTTATATAGTAAATGCATATGCTTGTGTGTAAATGAAGTGGTTATAAACCCTATGAGCAATCTTCCAAACCTGCTTTATGTACGTTTTAGTGTAGAAAAGATATATTAAACCTTTATTTTGTATGAGCTTATATTTAGAGAGAAATTGCCAAGGTGTGTAAAGGAGTTGGATACCCAGCTGTGTTTCGCTGGAACAAGGCACTTGCGTTCAGAATTTCTTTTGCCTGATTGCAGTTATTTTCTTCTTCTTTTTTTTTTCTTCTTTTTTCTTTTTCTAGGACCACAATTTGAGATATTTTGCATTTGTATCATTTCTGCAGCCATGAACAGGTGATTGTTTTTCAGAACTGGAAATTTTTTTTATGGTGAAACTGAGGGTTGGACCTCAACTTTTCACCACTTAGTTTAAACAAGTGCTGAAGTGGAGAGCTAAGCAGAAAATTGTATTTACTAAATAGCACAATTCTGTTAATTATTTTCATGATGTGTTCAGTGTTTAAAGGACTTGTAAAATGTAATTAGATTTCATTCTAATCTTAATACTTCTATTAAGTAGATTAAATAAGTAGGGGGCCTGAGCATTGCCTTCTGCAGCACAAGTTTTGGTAAGATGCCTGTGCCCAGTTATTCATAATTTTCAATGGCTATTTTCATATCTGTCTTTTTTTTTTTTAGTACAACATGCAGACACAGTAACCATGTGCTTTTTTAGTTTTATTTCATGCTTCCTCTATAAATCTTAGTTCATAAGAAGCATTACTAAATGTTGCAATTCATTTCACCACTTCATATTTAATGATTATCATGTAAGAGCATCTTGGGACTTGTCTACAGAGGAACTGCAACGTAATTAAATGGAGGTATACATTTAAGGACTTGCCTACCTACGGAAATTCATTTGAATTTTAGTAGGTTATGAATTTTAAAGCAGAATTTTTTTTCCTAGGATGTCTTTTATGGGTACATTTGTTTTGGAATAAGAACTTTTTGTTGCAAGCTTGGTTTTGGAATTGCAAAGTTAGTGTTTCTCAGGTATATACATATACTTTCCTCATGGAAGAATTAAAAATCTGGCCCAAAAGTAGATGTTTCAACAGATTTTTTTTTTTTTTGTCATAGAAATATGACAATGTCCACTTTAATTCCAATTTGTATTTTTTTTATTTCAAGAGTTTCCATGAGAGTGACTGATTTGATACTACAGTCTTTTCTTGAGAGGACCTGATAGCTTTTTATTTTTAAATTTTTTATGCCCATCCATAGATGATGCATAGATGGAGTGGGTGGCATCCTATACAGATCTGGGCCCTGGGACAAGCAAATTAAATTGTTTGTTTTATCCTATACTTGCCAGCAATGAAAGCCTGCTTTGTTCAGTGGTACCTTGATGCTGGACTTCTGATCTTTTGTGTTCTGACATATATATTCCTACTTTCCTAAATAAATTTTTGATCCAGGACTAAATACTGTAATGCACTTCCATTATCCCAGAAAGACTTTTCATGATTCTGGGTTTAGTTCCACAGAAAGTGAACACAATGTCAAAAACTCCCATGACACAGAATCTGGCTTTAGCCCCTTGCACGAAGACTCTCAGTCAACTCTCCTATTGAATCCAAGTGATTTTTTTCTTTTTTTCCTTGTGATTGAATACAGCACTAGTCCCAGCTCTCCAGCTTTAATGAGACTTATGTAATCAAAGCTTCCAGGTCTCTGTGGTGGCACAGACAGAAAGGAGTTTGAAATAGTCCCCCCAAAAGCTCTCAGATGAATACTGGCACCCAGGGGAAATCAGGCCACTGAGGTACAGGGTTGATTTTTTTTTTTCCCCCCATAGATACTCAGAAAACTTCGTATTGGACTAGCACTTAGCAAACAAAGGTGACATTTGAGGCACCTGGAAGACAAATCTGACAAGGGTGGCATTTCCATGTCAATATTAAAAAGCTTCTGCAAGTTCACTGCAAGTTAGAGGTAATACCCTTTCCATGAGCGCCAGGAGTTGGGAGGGACCATTGAGCCCTTTGGGTGGGCAGTGAGTTCATGCTTGAATAACCTTTTTATAGAAGCGTTGTGCAATTTTGCACACTGGCGTTACTCAGTTACTGCTTTGACGTAGAGAAGTGCTGCCGTAGCTGCTGTGACTCGTGAGCAATAAGCTGCAGCTGAGTTGAAGGGGATGAAGGCTGCCCCAGGTTTTGAGTGGAAAGCACCAATTTATTCCAGCATATTGATGCTCATGAAGGACAAGCTTTGCTTATATGTCATTATGTTTCTTATTATTGTTCTTGTATTTTAAGAATGGCCTTCTAAAATAGAGAGAATCATGCTGTCTTGTCCATACCTTTGATCTCCTTTTGGCAAAAATTTTCTTCTTGCCAGAAGCCGGGACTCAAATTATTGTTGTTTAAGCTTCTAAAGCATTTGAAAGGATCACTGTCACAAAATAAATAACTTTACGCAACCAAATAGGTCATTATACCATATGGGGGGGGGGGGTAGTGCTGATTTGGTGTCTTAATTGGTTTCCAAGCTAAAATTAATAGTCTGTGGAATCCCTTTTAGTAACATGACTCAGAACTATTTATTTTTCAACTCCTCTTTTAACTCTAGTTTAGATTGATGGGCGTGTTATCTTAGCATTTGGGAGATGCAAGCAGTATTGGAATGACAAACATTTCTTGACAGCTTTAGAAAGATGGATGATGTGATGCCCTTGCAACAGGTTTGGTTGTTTGTGCTTTCTAATGGGTCATGGTGAGACTCTTGCTTCACTTTCGTTCTTAACAAAGGGGAAGGAAAGGTGACACCTAATTGTTGCTTTGAGATGTCTTTGTAACTTGACTTTGTGGTGTATAGGTTTGTCACCCAGCCCTTAGCAGAAGAGCATAATCATAATGATGGCCATCCTCAGTTAATGGTCCCAGTTTG
The DNA here is from genome assembly GCA_026212715.1 of Elanus axillaris. Taxonomy (NCBI): domain Eukaryota; kingdom Metazoa; phylum Chordata; class Aves; order Accipitriformes; family Accipitridae; genus Elanus; species Elanus axillaris. The sequence goes on along the minus strand of JANZLQ010000002.1, from coordinate 27,787,476 downwards.
TGCATTATGCTTTTAAAAAAAAATAGGTGGTTACTGGATTTTACCTGCAAAGCTGCTGCTAAGTGATTAAATATACCTTGGATATCTGTTATTATATTGTACCTCGTTACTTTATTTGGCAGATCTACGCATTCTACATAAAATCATGTTTTTATGACAAGAGATCCCTTACCAAAACTAACTTACTATGGGTAAAATCCTTAAGCTTGACCAGAAACTTCATACAGTTTTGTGCGCATCTTTTTCCATGTCTTTTGATCAGCAGAGCTGCAGTAGCTTTAGGAGGAGAGAATGCCTTGAAAATGTCACATATGTGGCCTGCCACATCACACATGCGACTTGCTTTTCTTGATCATCTTTAACAAACCTCTTCTGTACAGTCTGAGGACCCTTGGCTGAAACCCACTGTTCACAGAACTGCAATTTAGTCTTTTGCTGTAGACTTCTGGGAGATTTTCTAACTATTACATTCCTCAGCAGAGATGTGTCTTTCCTTTGTGGTCTGTGAAATTAGTAAGAAAAAAAATATTATTAGTATATTGATAGCTTGCTGTTAAGTTCTATACAGACAGGAGAGAGTGATTTCTCTGAATTTGCTTTATTGCCAAGGTTTTAAAAAAACCAAAACCAACAAAACTATTGTCATACAAATGAAGTTACAATATTGCACTCATCAAGGTGCCTTTGATACTATCTCTTAACATTTAAAGCTCTTCAGAATATTAAAAACTAGACTCCTTTTGGCACAGAGAGCACATGGTGGAGTGAAGCGATGAGGCTGTTCTCTTGCCAGTGAAGTGTAAATCATGAAATCCCCTGCAGAGATTTCTTGCTCTCTTTCCAGACATCTGAACAACAGGAAGAAGTTGGTTTTAAATTTTATTGTAAAGGGGATACTTGTAAACTCTCTCCTGTAGACCTGGTAGATTCCCTAAATGTGCTGTATGTAGAAATGTGACTTGAAACTCTTCCTGATACTGACTCTTTAAATACTTTAAAGGAATAACTTTTGAGGAATAATTTTATTAAGAGGTTTGAGCTCCGGGTAAATCCCGCAGATCAGTTTTGCGACAGTTGGGCAATGTTATTGTACTGTTTGAGGCCTGTCAGTAAATGCTTTACACCCTTGTTCACATTTAGGCTTTTTTATTGGCTATATTACAGTGTTCCCAGATTTAATTCCTTGTGGTTTTTTTTGGTTCTTGTTTTGTTTTTAAATATTTTGGCCAGAAGGAGCTGTAGATTTTTCTTCTGCCAAATACAGATGTACCAAAGCAAATTATTTTTCACAGATGCCAGTAACTTCAAGTAAAAAAAGTTAATTTATTTCCAAAACTAAAAGATGTTTTTAATAAGTAATTTATGTGTATGCAACTACATAAATAACCTTTCCATAGCCAAAAGCAGGCAAGCCTGCTGCTTTATGTACGGTGCTACTTCGTCTTGTAAGGAAAAAAGCATTGCAAGAAAAAAAGCATAGCAAACAGGACATGTCAGCCATAAGCAGTTAAAGTGAACACATCTAAGTGTGATATAAGAGAACAGTTTATGGATTAATATTCGGGTGCCTGGCAGGAAGCAGATTGCAGTGGATTAGTATTCTTATCATTTGAGTGACAAACTATAAAAAGCTGATTAAAATGACCTGGAAGCTGGACACATGGGTTGGAGCCAGGAGATGTGTGGAAGTGATTTAAATCTCACCTTTCCACTTCCTTGCTCTAATCTGCTGGGCAAGAATAGAGCAGTAGCAAGGCTGCTTTATTTTATAGCTGTCTCTAGTAGTCACAGGGCACTGAAAAGCAGCTGATACTGATAGTCTAGAGGGCTGTCTTGTTACCTGCCCCTTTTACAACTGCCCCGGCTAAAGCCAGGAGCTCAGGATCCCTCTGTAGTTACTAGAAAGAAATAAAGGTTTTGCATCTCAATTAGACTAGCTTCTGCCTCTGTTTGCTCTCACTTGCCATCTGGAGGAGACGTGTGTCTCCTGGTTGACTCTGGATCTCCTGCTTGACTTAAGCACTTGCACTGGGCAGCAGAAATACTTCCCCAAGAGTTCCTGAGTAACAACTTTATTCCACCACAGGAATTTGTCTAAGCTGTCTTCAGTATCGGATTTTATCTGCAGTATTGCTCAAAGCAGCTGCACTGTGTCCAGAGGACCTGGCCTTGTGTATTTTAGGACATACAGTAACTTAAACCAGATACTGACCTTGTGCAATTCCTATCTTCAGCGAAGAGATTGTTATTTGAAGTTTAGTTTGTTTTTTAAATTATATGTTGCACTCATGGCATGCTGGCATCGTGACAAATATGATTTAATCCAAAGGAATCTCTTCAAGAAAATGGCTTTGCAAAGTGATTCAGAGTGTATTTTGGTAGGCATAAAGGTGGTATTTTTCTTGAACTCTAATAATTGTTCCTAAAATATGTAGGAATAAAATAGCTCCTGAAGAGCAGAAAGTATGTACCTCTGCATGTGACATCTACTTATAATTCATCATTAAAAACTTGCAAACATCCTGTATGGGTAGGTGGTGGATTTGGGGTGATTGCAGTCTAAGTGTTGAAGTGTGCATGAGTTGGTTAAGTTTTCCCTTATTATGCCAGGGCAACACGATGCAGAGATGAATGTTGCTTCATTCCCTTTTCTCCTTAAGCCTGGATAGAGGTAGCAGTTTAACCTCTAAATGGGAGACACCCATTGTGTTGCTGCTTCTCTCTTGGGGTGCGTGATATGCTAGCTCAGCAGTGGGAACTGAGTCACAGCTTCACCTTTTCCCTCTCCTGTTTTCATGTCCTGGGTGACCTGATCCAGTGACACAGATGAAAAAATGAAAAGATCCAGAGGAAAATCAGTGATATTTGTTTTGCCAGATCAGGTTGTTCTGTGGGTGCAGTTGGTTGGGTCAGCACAAGGGAAGCGCATGAGGTGTTTTTCTAACTGGGGGCTCAAACCTGAAACATACTTTTTAGCAATTTTCATTTTAAGATTAAAAGGAAGAATCCAATGATGGCAAAGTCCTTGTCCAAAAAAAAAAGATGGGAAGGCATTCAGTGCAGTATGTTCTGCGCTTTGGAAATTGGTCCCTTTGGTTCAAGGAGCCCAAATACATTGATGGGCAAGTGCCCTCCTGGAAGTGGGGCTGGAGTAAGGAACTTGCTTTGTGGATGCATTAATTGTGTGCTAAATAAAAAGGGCTTGTTGGTGGTAAATATTTAATATTAGCTGAAGTCTTTGGCAGCTGGCCAGAAACCAGTATTTCTTCCTGTGAAAGCTATTTCTCCAAGGTGGATCACATAGGGTGAAAGCCTGTCTGTGGTATCCAGCTCGCATTTCCCCTGAAGCTGTGGCTGACCTCCTTCAGGCCTCAGGAATATGCTATTTAGAAGGCTGATAATGTCAACAGTTTGCAAGATTAAACAGCTTATAAAATAAGGACCTGGTTTATTTTTATTATTATTTTGTTTTTGTTACAATATCTTCTTAGCAAAATATGATTTTAGTGGGAAGAGCAGGGCTCATCCGTGATGACCTAACCTGTTTCCTGTTTACCAAAACAGGAGATTCACGTCTTTTCTCCCATTTAAAGTCTTGAACATCAGGTAGTTTGTAAAAAAATTAGATGAAACAAGCTTTTTTTTTTTTTTTCATGCATTGAGGCTAGCAAATTTGATTCAACGATGAAGACAAGAAAAATGTATGTCGGAGTAAAGTAGATACAGTAATTTGGTGCAAATGTCCCATTATTTCAGTCAGAGTTATTCATACAACTGCAGACTGCTTGTAGTCCTTAATTATCTTTTTCTGCTTCATTAATTCCTTGTGTACTGCAGCACGCTTAGACACATGCATGCATATACCCAGGGTCTTTCCTTCTACTCACGCTGCTTTTACCCAGGTGAATGCCACGAGTGCATCCACACCTGCAGCGACAATGGTGCATCCAGCTGGGCTTCAGCAGTTACCGTGTCGTGTTTCAGGATGCGTCCATCATTCTCACCTCCCTCCAAACCCCTCCTCATCGTGACAGGACCCCTGGACGGAGCAGCAGTGTGTTAGCACCATGTTGCTTTGACACTCCTGAGTGTTAACACGGTCGTGCGCTTTTCAGGCTCCTTGTAATGGTACTTCTGATATCGTCAAAGGATATTGTTTGGCCAGAGTGCGGATGAAGAGGCCACTAAGCTGCAAGAGTTTAATGACCACTGGTTTTGTTGGTCAGACCCGCTAAAAGGATTTGGATGAGCTGAAAAGAATTACAGCCACGTGTGCCAGCGGCTCTGGGCACTGCTGCCGGTTAAGTGCACTTAAACAGTAAGTGCAATGTAAAACCTAAAAATTCTCAGTTTTGGGGACAGTGGATGTCTCTGGGAGTCTCTAGAAAGTCACATGTTTGTAAATGGTCAAGGAAATAACAAGTCACCTCTTGAGCACTTAAAAGCAGAGCCCACATGGCAGGCTGTTAATCTGAGGGGACAGATCAGTGCTAATTGAAGTCTGTGAGTCTTTGCATTCTCTATCCTGAAAATATGCTTCTGAAGTGACAGGTATCAACATTTTCTTTGCAATCACCTCCTGTTCTCTTCCCTTTATGTCGCAATGGGCTTCTAAATACTGCCTAATAAGAAGAATGTGTCTTTTATGAAAGCTTTTTTAAAAAATGAATAAATTAACTGTGGCAGATGCTTTACCTAGCAGACCTTTCTTGGGTTCACTAGGACATGACAGTTTGGGGTTTAGCTGCCCTTCTCTATCTGTAAGTAACATTGTTCAGGCTTGCATCAATCTCTTTTTTAATTAGAATCCTCTTTGAAATGGAAAATATTAAAGCAGATCTATAGCTAGACTGGGAACTGCAGAGCCAGAGGGTTTTCAGATACTGCCTTTAAAAAAAAAGCCATTTCTAATCCTTAAAATATTTGCCTTGCTTTATTTTCATATCTTGAAGACAAACAGGTGCTGTGTGCCCTTTATGATTCTCAAATATACAATCTCCAAGCCAGCAATCTCTAAAGCCTTCCCTTGTTTGTACAATTAGGGTGGGATTTTCAGAACCACTCAGTGTTGGTCTGTCTCTGCTCTCATTGAAGTCAAACTGCCATTGACTTCAGTGAGAACAGTGTTAGATCAGTACGAGTGCTTTTGAAAATCCTTCCCTTCACTTTTTTTTTTAGTCACATCTGTGTACAATTGAATAAAAAGACCTTTGTAATATACTTTAATTATTCTTTGTTGTTTTCATATAAAAGTGATTGAAAGGAAACCAGAAGAAAACCTATAATAATAATCTTGACTTTGATCTTATTTACCATAAATTATATGTTATGTTTTTCTTCTCCTTTTAGATAATTATATATTACTTTATCACAGTGTAAGATAAATCACTGAAAACATGAGGAGTAGAAATAATTTGGTAATGCGGAGGGGAAGGAGCCCTTACAAAGGAAGGAACTCGACTCTTCATGGTCTGATGGGTTCCTAGTGCTGCTTATAGCAACTTCCCTTTGAATGCATGGGAAAATCAAGAGACTTCACATGAAAGGCTGGTGCTAAAATATGATGAATTTGGAGGCCACGTGGCCAGCTGCAAGGAATGGCTTTCTGGATGTCACCTTCCCAGGAAATCTCAGGTTATTGTCCAGGTATCCGGACTCCACTCTGCCACTGCACTTTCCACCTGGTTTTGGTCCACCCACTCCTCCCCAATTCATGCACGTTTTTGGTTTCCAACGTGTTTCAGTGATGTTTCTCGTTAACTGCTTGCTCTTTGGCAACATCAAAGAAAACCAAAGAGGATCAGCGCTTACCGTAGCGCAGAGGAAATCAGAGAACCTCAGAAGCATCTAACTCAACAAGACCAACATTTGCAAGACTTGCTCTATACAGCCCAGTTTCACCCCTGGCTGTAGACATACAGTGAAGTGCTCAAGTGGGGAATGCAGTTGTACTGGTCGTTATTTGCATTGTGTTAAAAATGATTGCTTAGGTCTGTAGCAAGAGATTTTAGCTGAGGAGAGGCTTCAGCCACTACCCACACTCATCCCCATAGCTCGTCTCCACCTCCACAGTGTGGTGCAAGACATGGAGGACTTTAGAGACCAGCAGCACTTCAGTGCAGGAGGAGGTGACTCTTCTTCTCATTCACTCATTAGTGCCATAGATTCACCTGAACTGTTCTCCAGAGAGGCTTCAGAGAGAAATATGTATGTCCAGAGGGCAATTCTGCTGCCAAGGAGCACAAGGAAGCCTGCTCAGATGCAGGGATGGTTTTGCAATGGGAAGACCTCTGGGTTGCCTTGAATTAAATTGTCTTTTGATAGCAGGGTTCTACTCCATCTTGAGACTCATGGGATTATCGGTTCTGATGTAAATATGTGGTTAGCATTAGAGTAAAATGTTATGTCAATACCGGGAAGACCCGTTGCCTGTTTCAGCCGCTGCTGTTTCCACCACGTGTCACAGATTAGAGCTGGCCCTGGATAGGGGCCAGGCTGGTGTGCGATACACTCTAAATCCAAAGTGGTGTATGAGAGACATTTACTACCCTAAGTGCGGATGATCCGGTTGATAAACTATACAACATATTGTTCATCTTAATGCACTCTATTTATGTTTTTGTGTGAACAGGAGTAAAGGTACTGAACCATCATAATTCAGTAGTTAAAATCTCTCCCGCAGGAATGATCATAGATGGCAAATGCAGCATGTGCTCAGGGCTTTGCATCCACTCTTCTGGCTTAATTAACTGCAAATAGTCAGGCCACTGTCTTTGAAAACTTAATAGGTGGTGTCAGTGTTTAACTGATGATATGGAAAGAGTGAGAGGGCGTCCTGTTAAAGGCATGTTAGTCCTCAAAGTGCCAGCGTAGCATAATGCCGTCTGTATCTGCAAGGTGATGCTATGGGAATCTTGGCTTAGTCCAAATAAAATTATTAATCTATGTGTCCCCCAGGAGGTCTGTATGATTAGGTACCCTCTGCGTTCACTGCTATTTCCAGGAGGTAGCTTGAAGAAATTAAACATTCTTTAATATTTCACTTAAGAGCAAAGCAGAAAGCAATATGGAGAAGCTGAAGGGGGGGAAAAAAGAGTGTAAACAGCTATAAGCAGTAATGTGACAGCTAATGTAAGAATTGTTAAATGTTTAAGATATAATTACTGTATATTAACTAGATGAGATCTTCACAAAGAGTCTAATTAATCTGCCAGAGAAATAAACCACAAAGTACTAGCTGGCCTGATTTTTTTTTTTCCATCGTCATGTTTTAAATGTTCATGCATACTGATTAAAATTTAGGTTAGGGTCTTGAAAGCTGTTGCCAAGTTTTGTCACTCAGGGAATTTTAGATGCTGTAGATTTAATCTTCTGTCTGTCCTTTTGATGGCTACGTTCCCAAATACCTGGGGCAGATAATACTCTGCCTTGTCCAGCTGAACTGATGCATTCAGACTTCCCAAGGAAAAAGCCTCTTGAGTGCTTCTAAAATATATATTTATCCAGTATTCATCTTAATGAATTTACTGTTTGCTAAAACAAGCAGTACTGTGTTGGCCTGGCATGAGATAATATGTTTGAGTTCACTCTTTCATTCCTACGCAATGATATTTGAGATGCACATTTTTTTCATTTTTTTCTAGAATATCAGGGGAAAATAATTTCAAGTGGAGAATTTTGCTGAACATCTGGGAGGAAAATGGGAAAAGTTTGATAAATGGCATCTTGCTGACATGTAATAGCAACTAGCTCAGTGAAAGAATCTAGGGCATTGCAAATAAAAGGATTTTCTTAACTGTAGTTCAATTGGTTATGTAGGTTCGTGCATACAGCTGACAGTAACAGATTATTCAGATTGTCAGATTTTAAAAAGCAAAAAAATTCAGACTTAAGTCATGCAGTAATCTTAATTTTGGGAGCAGCCGTGTCTGTATACGACAGAGACGGACATTTTTGACTACTTAACTGAGCAGAGAAATTTCTTGTTCAAAATTTATATTCTGTTCAGGGGTTAACTACTATATTAAATATATGGAAATATTTCATATGCTGGTTATGGTATTGCCAGGTTATACTAACTCAACTGTGTAAGTTTAAATTCTTCCAAGCATTGAGTGTCTAACTTCTTCATTTCAGTCATTTTATGTTTGAGACACAATGAGTTTAAAAATTGTGCATTATTTTGATTTTATCCATCACCCACGGAATACCTTTATCCATAAGCTTAAATAATCTCAAATAAGCCTGAATCTTCTCACATGCAGAAGTTTCAACTGGAAGTAAGCTCAAAGAAGTCAGACTTTGCAAATATAAATAAAAATTCCATCTTTTAAGAAAAAGCAAAACTGATCATAGCCCAAAATATTTTCAGGAGAAAGGACTTTAGCTCTACAGAATTTTCCCTTGTATTGCTCTACCAGTCTGATGTCAAATGACATTTTTTCTTCATTTAACATAATTGTCTCTGAAATGTAACAGTGAAACAAACCATTAGCAAAATGCTGAGCTGTCAGAAGCAATCATTGGTTTGGGATCCAAACGGGGTGCTTTCCCGTCTCGGAAGGTACTCGTTGCTGTTTCCTATAGAGGTTCTTTGTGAAACATCCAGCACTTCAAGGGCAGCATTGTAGCCATGAAGATCCGACCCGTCCCTCCGAAGTGAGCTGCCGGGGCTCTGTGCGCTGGGGCTTGTAGCTGCCCCACAGACTCCTCTGTGCTTTTCTTCCAAACCAGGGTCTCCACTGACTTCAGTTGTAGCTGGAAGTGCTTTTGCCACTGCAGATCAGGCATAACAAACAGAGGATGAGAAATAACCTACTAGCTGCCTATCTAAAAAGCTCTGGGAAAGTGAAAGACATATAAACTAACCCTTTTTCTTCCTGAAGTCACTTCCTCTTTCGCATGAGTAACTCTTGGCTGAGCAGCCTCAGTTTGCTTCAGGAATATTGATAATGAAATTGGAAGGCTTTGAGAGTTGGTAGGAATTGGAAGCAGGTCAGATGCTCCATCCAGTTGCTCCGGCTGGAGGCTTACTGTGAGCAAACCATCTACAGCTGCATAGCCCTGGCCAGGTCCACCACACGGATGGAGATGAGAAGTTTTAGTGAATTGGCTGTGAACTAGTAATTAAAAGCTGCATTGATGATTTCAAGTCCCATGCTTTTGTATTTCTTAACTTTTAAGCATTTAATCTGTAGCCTTTAACGCAAATCAGCAAATGCAGGATTCCTCCTCTGCAGAACTGTGGTGGCTTTTTGATTCATCATGGACAAACTGAGGACTTTGATATGCAGCACAGGCTTCACCCCAGTTAACAACTGTACTTATCCATTAATTTGCATTGGCCAGCCACTGGAGGGGGACGAGGCAGCCGCTGTTGCAGGGGGTTTCACAGCTGCTGGCTGGCAGGGGAGAAGTGCAGGTTTGGGGTCCCCCAGCCAGAGCCCCCCTGGCTGGCTCTGCTGCTGCTTTCCTGCCACCCGCCTGAATCTTGTTCTTTCCTAGGTTTGGACAGTTTCACAAGCATGACTGAACATGAAAATAATGCCCGCTGCCAAATTTCTTGGCTTTAGAGCATAGTTAGCAAGCTTTGTTTAAGCAGGGTAGCTTTAGCATGTGGTCTTGAGCACATGCATGCACTCACTCATATGCAGGCAGGACTTTCTTATAGCCTTATTCCTGGGAATAGTTAAATCCATCAGGAAGATGATTCAACCTGAGGTTAAAAATGCGACCACAAATGGAGAATATCATGGGCTGTGTTAGGCAGGATGATCCATGGGTATCCGATCCATGCTGCACTTGCAATATGTAGGAGCAACAGCAGAGGTTCCCAAATTGTTATATAGTCATTACTTCAAAGTAATAGATGGGAAAGGTGGTTCCTGTGATCTCTGTGTGCCTGTAAATTAAGCATCTTTCCCCTGATGTGCACTGGTAGGGCTCTGATGGGATCCCTGCTGCTCCCAGTGTGCCAGTCCACTGGCATTGCCCTGGGAATGCAGCCCCAGCAAGAGGGGGTAGCAAGACCAGTAAGGCGGCACTGCCAGAATGAAGATGTTTGTTAATTTTGTCTTTTGGTGTGTAAAAGGTTACATCAGTTTGCTGGAATAGCATAGATTTTATTGTGTAGTCGTTTATCATACAGTCACCTTAAATCTGTCTGCAGTTTGACTATACTGAGGTTACTGTCAGCCTGATTGTTTGAAATTATGATTTGTTATGGTGCTTTTCCTACGTATTCACCATAATTGGGATCCTACCCCAAAACCTCAGACATAACGTCAATAGAAAGTATTCTTTCTATAAATACATCCTACTCTTTCTATAAGTAAATACGTGCTTATTATTTTTGTTATTATTTTACACACGTAAAACTAAATGGCTTTACAGTTTGCTGTATGGCAAAGTACATTCAGCTTTTCCAGTAACGTTCTTTATAGAACGAAACATAAAAAAGCCTGCAGGAATTCCTAGTGTGAAGATAGCGCCGCCTGAATTTTCCCATAGGCGATGTTTAAAGTCAAATTGGGTTGTGACATTAAATAACACCATATGGTGTGTTCATTCCCTGCTGCTAGAACTAGATGCTCGGTGCAGTTTCAGTAGCATTTTACAAGAGCTGATTGATTTTGGGGTGGGTTATAGGTTCTCAGAAGTTAGATGATCTTGAAAAAAAATGTAGTGTTTGTCTTTTAAATACCAAAAGCACAACATTTGCAAGAGTTGTTTGTATTAATATAAAACTGGGGGCAGGGCTGTATGTATGTTTATACGTAATTGTATACATATAAACGCTGTGTCAAACCTGTCGAGAACAGAACTTGGAATCAAACTCTACTTCAAATGATTAACTTTTGGGGACTAATGCAAACTGTTTTTGTCCTCCAGGTGATTTTCTTTCTAAGGGGGTGCCAAAAGCATTAATGCCGACTATCAAAGCTCCATAAAAGGCATTTACCATTTTCGTTGTATTTCTGAACCTTCAAAAATAGAGATTATAGCACCTGCAGATGCAGACAGTACATTCCACGCATGGCATGCTTTCTGGCATGCTTTCATTTTGATTCTTCCTTTTTTTTCTATTATTACAGTTCTTTGAGGTTCCATTTGACTCAAATATGAACAGGACAAAAAACAGACCACTGGTGCGAGGACAGATCAGGTAAGGCTATGCACACCTGCTCTGGCTAATGAGAAACGAGTCTTCACATTGCTTTTATCTATCTCCAAGCTTCTCTCTCTCTTCAGATGACGAAAAATAGCAATTTCAGGCAAAAGACTTAAGAACAAAATACACCTCTCTGTTCTTCGATATTTTTTCATGTTTATAACTTTAATGTGAGGAGTTTGGGTAGTCAGCTGTCCTCTAAAATACTGAATTTCTCAAGACAGCAGAATTTCCACTCCTGTTGTGTATTTCTTCATGTGTGATGACTACATGAACAGCGTAATAGCAAGCAGTTATGTTCCACTGAACTTTTTCATTAGTTTGTAACAACAAATCTTCAACATTTCACATCTAAGAATAAACACAAAAGTGTATATTGGTTTTAGTAGTCACATTTATCTGTTGGATCACAAGCATTCTTTTGAATCTCCTGGCAGAGGTATCTGCAACTCTTTTTTTTAGTGGTTTTGTAAGGCACCATGTTGTCTTTGCCTTTTCTGCATGTTTAGCATAAGGGGTGAAAACTCACAATGGTGACATCTTATGAAAATAAAGTAAAAATTTGTCATAATTTAGTTTATCATCATCCATAAGTAAATTCCTCCCCCCTTCTCTATCTCCACCCCCCAAAGAAGCCCTGCATTAGCATAGGAATGCCCTTTAAAAAAAAAAAATTATTCACTCTGTTTTCTGGATTATATATCAGTTCAGTTTCTCAAAGGCTGTTTTCCAGCTAAAAAAGCAAAATGAAAAAGAACATCAACAAAAGCTCTAACTTATTTGCAAACTAAAACTGAAGGCCCAATTCATAAATGATTCAACAAACAATTTTAGTATTGCATTTCCATGATTTGTGCCAAGGATTATTTATAACAAAATTATGTTTTCCCTTAGGCTTCTGAGAACAGTTGGTCCTATTTATTTCTGTGTTTTATCCATCACCTTTGGAGGACTGAAAAAAATGTGATGGATGAAATTACAAGAAAATTGAGACAAAATAGTAAAGTGAACCTCAGGGGTAAATTCACTCATTGTAAATAGTTAGAGTACTTCAATAAACTTGTTTCGATTTGTTCTCAAAGATGGTGCTAATTACAGATTCCTGAGTTGAGTTAATTTTATTTAAAAACATATTTTAGGGACCACTGCAGTGAGGACATGTTGTACATACAGCAAGTCAGCCTTAATCAAGCAGTTCAGGAGAGCTGCACTTCTGCTCCACTTTCAGGTGGTCCTTTAGCCCTGGAAAAAGGAACACTTGTTAGGAAGAAAGATGATGGGAGGATTGATTGATTGATTGATTTTTAATTATAGCCTACTAGCATGGCTTGCAGTGTTTCTGGAGTCAGAAATGTAGCTAGGAAACTTTTTGTCAACTTTCGATTCAGAGAAAGCAATTTGTTTTATAAGTTTCCAGCATCCTTAAATGAACTTCACTGTCATCTGAATGCACCACAGATTGGTAAAACCGTATTTAATGGTTTTTCTTACTTTCTCCCCCCTTCATATGTGCTTTCACCACAAAATTGTAATGTTGGGGACTTCATGTAATCGCTCATCAGCCTATCCTACCTGACTGTCAACAGCTAATTTAAAGTTCTTTAAAGTGTCACTTACCTTGAATAATGCCAGTCTCGTTCCCGGTAGACCATTGAACATGTGGACCTTGCCTGGGGTTATTTCTTCTGTGGTGTGCCAGAGGAGTATAATCTAGTGCAAGTGATCTAATCTTCTTACATTTTGCCACATATTCCCTGGTGTTCCTTGAACTCTTTCCTTCCTGGCTGATTAAATAAAACCCTTAAATGGTTATGCTAAAACTAGTCAAAAACAGACAAGACAGAGATGGATAAATTCTATGTAAGAGACTAGTGTCTTGGCTCTGGGAAGGAATCCAGAAAGCTTGGGGTATGTACAGAGTTCTTGCCCAAAATTGTCTGACATTTGAGTTTTGACATATTCTTCTCTTTAGCTGCTTCATATCATGAAATGTTTCCTGCTTTCTTATTTGTGCTGTATTACAACATCTGTGATATCCAGTGCAAACAAGGCATTATTTTACTATCCGTCTTCATTTGCACTGTTTGTAAATATATTGTGATTTCCCTTCTTTTTTTCTTTCTTTCCTTCCTTTTTTTTTTTTTTTAAATTTTGCATAGTCCTTGTTACAGAACTGGTCAGTATAGGTAGCAGTTTTTCTATGGTTGAGTCCTGAGCTTGAGATCCCTTTTGAAGAGCGAAAAGGTTGTTGACTCTCCATCATGTTGGCTCACTGCACCTCCTTGGAAAGGCATTTGATGGTGGCTTTGATGTGAACTTCTGCCTGCTGAGAAGCTGCACTGAGACCAGTGACATTTTTTACAGAGGTTGTGGCATCATGAAGACAGTTCTTGGATGCTTTGAGCTTGGGCCAGAATCAAACCGGTAACCCCCAGTGAGAGGTCCTTGGTGTTACTGAGTCATCCAGTCCCTGGATGAGCTGGTGTCTCTGTTTTAGATAAGCTAATTCATGGAACTGGCTCATTAAGAAACATTACGCTGTTGTAGAGAAATTATTCCCGTGTGTTTCACTTTATGGCCTCCATTTGCAGCTTCAGCCCCAAGTTTGTTTAGGTTTAAAATCACCTGTCATTTCTAACTGACCTCGCTCCCAACATTTCTCCCCTTCCTTTCTGCCTGAAGCCTTCCCTTTGAGAAAACAATACAGCCTCCCTGCTATCTTGGCAACACTTGCGTGTGCTCATTTCCCTGCATATACATTCATGGGGTTCCCAAGTCCCCACGTCTCAGCCTTTTCTGCAACTTGCCAAGAATTTGCATTTTCCTTTGACATCAGTGAAGAACCTCAGTAGCTCTCAAAGAAATGCTCGGTGGCCAGGGCTTCACTGTGGAGTGTGAACATGGTCATGGCCTCAGGTCTGGCTGGGGACAGTGTCATTGCCTTACCCGTGACACTCAAGAAATGTTTAAGTTAGGCAGCTTTGGCCTGGCCATTGCACCAGGCAGCACTGTGTGAGCAAGGAGCCAGTTCTGCAAAGATCTCTGGAAGGATGGGATTTGGAAAAGCAATTGTCCTCTGTAATTCATGAAGTCCTCTCCCTATTGCATCAACTTTATGGCTGAAGTAGTTATTTAGAGGCTCAGTGTGCCCCTGCTGTTTATATCCTTTGGCCTGGACCAACCCATACAGGCAGTGACACAGAAGGACTGCAGAGCTGGGGTCTGCTGCACGTAGGGACAAGAGTACATATACCTTACTTGCCAGGCCCAAACCCGCAGCTGTTGCCCCCAGGGAATCTTCAGACACTGTTGCTAGATTTGTGACAAACGGCACTTGATAGTTCATTGACTGCTTGCTTTACAATGTCCTATTTAATCTGTAAGGCTCTGAAAAAAATGTTCCCTTTGAGCAATGAGACGTAACCATCCTTATTCTCTATTCAGAGAGTAATCAGAGACATCCTGTTGCAAAAATAACAAGAGTAGACCCAAAAGCAGCATGCCACTAAACACCATTCATCATTCCAGCCTGCCCACATGTCCTCCTCCCTCCTCTGACCCCTCAAGTCTTGTTTGGAAATACAAACAGCTTGAGATGTTCTTCTTACTTCGGCTGCAGTGTTAAAGTCATTGAGAGTATTTGCGTTTCACATTATAACAACAGCTGATATTATTTTTCCTGCTATTAATTGTTTTTATGTCATTGACAAGGAAAAATTTCACGTGCTCACACAACCTTAGATTCAAGTGAGATGGCAGCAGCTTTTCCTGGTTTCCTGTTGGGTATGATTTATTCCCTTGCTTTTTAAGGTAATGGATTTAATTTTCCTACAGATTAATTAAAATAAATCTCTAGTATTAGCTGCAGTAGCTGAGTGAGCTTAGCCTTGAGTATGACAAGTGTCCTGCTCCATTATATTGTACAAAGTGACAGTTTTGATTGCCCTTCTACACAGAACTGTACGCACTCTTGTTAAAAAGCAGCTGTTTTTACGAACTTACGGTACTGCTGGATCTGCTGTGCTAAGCACTCATAAAAAAAACTTAATAGTTGTATAGGAATAGTTTTTCATCTTAAAAAAAAAGAAGTCATCAATCAGCATGTTCTGAATAACTAATTCATGACCATGTAGACACCTTTCAGTTCTGCTTCCGCAGTATTTTGCAACTTGCAACTGTTTTACCTACCGAGTCCTTTGGCTTTGGTCTTAGCAGTGGCTGCAGCATCAGTCTGGGAATGGGGCTGGGATTTCTCCCTTGCTTTACCTCCAGGTTTCATGTTACCTGGGCCATGAAGCTTGTACAGGCAGCGTCAGAGGGTGGTTGAGGCTGGAAGGGACCTCAGGAGAGCTGTAGACCAATCTCCTGCTCACAGCAGGGCCAGCGCTGAGGTTAGACCTGGTCTCTCCAGGCTTTATCCAGCCTTGTCTCATAAACCTTCAATATAAGAATAATACGTTATGGAATTTAATTATATTCTCTTTATGCAGAATATTTACACTCTCAAGCTTGCTTTTCCTTGTGTATTTACAAAGTTCAAGTCTATTAACTTAGCAGAAGAAGGCGCAACATACATAATGCCTTGGATGCTTCAAAAGAAATAAATCTTTGTGTTGTTTGGTGAATATTTTTTCCTAGAATCCCATTAACCTCTTCACTTAGCAGTGCATAAGGAGCTGTGTTCTTTATGTGAGCTTCTAGCTTCTCTTGGCCAAGGTTGATCGTTATTGCAATTAATGGAGACAGTAAAGCTTTTCCTACCTGTTGACATTTCTAAGTAGAATGTTGACTTTGGTCGGTTTAAACTATAAGCCAAACCCTTGAAGAATCAGACCCAAAAGAGCTCCTAAGATAGTAATCTTTCTCACTGATCGCTTATATTTATGAATTGTAGTTATAACTGCAAATATATATGATGGACATTCATAAATTGACAGAAAATTGCAACATGTAAAACTTTACCTATTTATTCAAAAACACATTGCAACTCAAGACTAGATCTGCATAAAGCTGAGTTTTCCACTGAGTTGCCTGTAGTAGACCTACTGTTAGAAGTGTAACAAAACTGGTCCATGCTGAAAAAATGTGTGTGCATTTACAAAAAAAAAAATCCTCCTGTAATCACTGTTGATAACTCAGTGTAATTAGCTTGATTCCTTGCTTGCTAACACTAATGTAAATCAGGAATGTTTCTACTGATGTTAGTGGAGCTACGCTGATGTAAGTGAGAGGAAATCCATGTCCTCAGCTTATGCTGAAACCTGCATTAAGCATTTAGCCAGCCCTGTTTTAAGCCGGCAGTTTAAAACCTCCCCAAGGGTTTCAGTACAACTTCAGTTCCCATTTAAAGATCAGCCTCTGCTTAGCTGGCTGGTCTGCTCCCTTGGGTGGTCATTTCAGACAGGTTTCATTCTACTTAAGTTAAAACAAATAAAGCAAAAACTCCATAAATCTACAGTTCTTCAAGAATAATCATTTTTAAGAGATCAGATGCTCATTCCCTGCAGGGAAACATTCCAATATTTTGTTTAGAAAATACCTCATTTTAAAGGGACTGCCCTGAGATCTTTTTGAATGATAAAAATGTTTCTTTTTTCAGTGGGAGGCTTTCCTCTTGTTTAAACAGGGCACAATTCAAAGCAGACACCACCACGGCAGCCTTTTCAAGCATTTTTTTATCCTGCTTGTATTCAGGCTTTATTATTTGAAAACAAGTAAATGCATTCCTTCCCCACCACCACCCTCCTGGCTTCCTTTTTTTTCCCACCCTGTGTTTTCCAGAAGCTGTCATAGACTGTATTTGGTAAACAAGAAATTAAAAATGCATCTTTATATTTTTGGCATGTACAATTGCTTGTAAAAATGTATTTTTTTGCCTTTTGAACAGCAGGATTTTTTTTTTTCTGGCATGGCCATGTCATGAAGAGGTGGGGGGGAGAAACCTTAAGGCTAAAACATAGTTTAATGAGAATAAAACCCACATCAAAGGATGGACTAATGGAATGATATAATGCTTACTGTGTCACTTTCCCAAAGGGGATATGGATGACAGTACTTATATTTCAATTATCTATTCACTGCCTGCATAGGATGTTGATTAAATGGTTCTAAGGTATTAGAGTCCTTTTGTAGAATGCAAAGAAAAATGGTGATACCGTACATTATCCTCAGATCAAAATGTGTATTAGCAGGAAATTATATAGCTCTAACTACATATATATTTTGTTTCATAGAGCAATAAAGAGGGTTGTTTTAATAACTCTAACATTACATTCAAATTCGTTTCAGTTGAAGAAATTGCTAGCTATCCAGCTAGCGCCTTCAGCATACTCCTCCTGCCTGGACCTAATTCTGCCGCAGCTCAATGGAGACATTCCTTTGCAGGCAGCTCTGTTTGGTAAATATAAATCCTGCGGAAACACTTGACCCCTCACACTTTACTGCTTTTCAGTTCAGCCAAGGGGCCTTTACCGCCAAATTATTTATCCAAATCTTTAATTGCATGGTGGACAGTTGATAAATCAGAGTACATTGTACATCGCCCCACGTTAGGAAACATCCCAGATGCTCATGTATAAAGCAGGAGTCACGGTGCATTTGGCTAAATAGCTGTTCCATCTGCTTGTGGAGAATGCTGCAGAGAAGTGATACGGGTTCCTAATGGAGTTGTCTTATCCTCTCATGTCAGCTCCTCACCGGGGGGTAGAGCCCCATGAGCTGGAGGGAACCAAGCTATTGTACACTAATCCTTCCATCTTTGTGTCCAATATGAAGGGGCCTTTGGACATTAGTTGTAACCATTGACTCTTTCAACTGACTACTGATGAGTCGTTTTCTTCAAAGGTGATGTTATAGTGAGTTTTCCCCCTTACACTGCACAAACAAGCAAAATTAAAGCTCGAAGCCCAAGATCCTTTCCCCAACTTAACACAGTGTTCTGGTGGCTCTTCTTCCCATGTCTGTCAAACATTTCAGGTTCATGGTTGTAAATTTTGGCTTAATGCAGTCAAAATCCCCACACTTTGTTCCCTGGATTGGTATTGAACCTTATCTCATTTAACCACAACAGCATCATTATTCAACATGTGCCAAGTGTTGTAGGAAATGTCACCACTCAACAAGTCCATTATAGAGCTGCCTCTGATTAGAAGCTGCTATACCCTGAGATCTGTTTACAGTAAGTCATGTTAGAAGTGCATTTCTTTCTGTGAAGGACAGAGTTTATCATGTCTTATACAAGTTATAACTTACATGTTATCAACTTCACAAGTCAGATATAAAAGAGGTTTTTCTTACACTTTAATTAGCTGTGCTGACACAGATGCTTGCTCTCCAGTCTTTATGACTAGAAAAGCTGCATTCCTGAGGTTGAGATATGTGGAGAACCTCTTTGATATGTTTTATTTAATTTTTTTTGTTAGGGACATAGAATCACAAGGAGTATTATATTATAAATCATGCTGTAAAGGAGTGTGAGCCACAGTGACTCATATTGCTGCCCATGTGTGAGAATAATAAAGTTGTACTCATTCAATTTGATGGTATATGAAGAGGTTGGGGTTTTTTTTCTCCACCAAACGTTTGTAAGATATAACTCCAGATGCTAACTGTAGATAAGCTACCAAAATAATAATGCAGAAATCCCAAAATACAACCATCCTCATCATCTTCACCTCTCAGGTGAAACATAGCAACTACATAAGAGCATGCTACAGAGTGTTAACATGATATCAAATGCATGCTGGTGATGTTGCAGAGGAATCTGCAGATGGGCAGGAAGGATCTGACTTAAATTGCAGTTTGACAGGCTCATCTGCTCCATTGCTCTCCCACTTAATGGTGTCTAGAGCCTGATCCTCCTTGCACTGTAGACAATTGCTTCTTGTCCTGTTGTCTGTGCGTGTAGTGAATAACTTATTTCCTTCATTTTCATTGCTATTTGGAACATATTTAGAGTCAGTGATTCTGGACCAGGAATGGCTGGACTATCTGTTCTCTTTTTTTTTGAAGAACAGGTTGATAAATACTCTAGAGCTTCAGTTTCCTCTGTCTTAATGAGCTTGAGAACTGGCCTGAGACTTCTTTACCCACTGCTTTCCAAATGCTGTGTGAAGGCTCAGGAGAACCACATGTTAGATTTAATCACTCTAAATCACATAAAAATGTTTCTGGAGAGACCATATTATCCATCCTGTTTGTCAGCTAGTCTCTGATCACTTAACTGCCATGTTGTAAGGTTAGGTTTGTTAGGTTAAAGAGGAGGATTTAGTTTAAATATTATGGGGGACATTTTTCAAATTTACTGTAGGTTTGTCTTGTAAGCACTTTAAAATAATATTTACATTTTGTGACTGCAGGGAAGCTGTGAATATTATTATTCACCCTTTCACTTCTACCTAACAAAGCTATATAACAAGGAGCATGCTAATGCTCTGCGGGGTTGCTTAGGGTTGTTATGATTAGCATTCTGGTGTGTATAGCAACTGTAATAAGAACATAAACATTTTATAAATATGGGTCCTTTTAATTTTTAATTTTTTATTTCAAGAGAGGTGACAAGGCTCAACTGGAGCTTCTGCTTAATAACAAAGGGCAACATAAAAAGTTTTATTTGTGTCTGAACATGGTATTCATGAACTGCAAGTCTCCCTAGGGTTTGCTGAGATATCTCATCCCAAACCTGTGGTTGCTTTGGTCTCAGTGCTCCAGGCAGACTCTTGAACCTGTGAACAATGAAGGACCAGATCCTGGCTTCGTTTGCATGGAGTTAGACTGGTAAAAATGAGAGCAGGATATATTTAGGAGACAGCTCCATGTTGAGGGTGGGACTCCTGATTTCTCTTTTTTTCAGCTGAGTTGAAATTCCTCTTGCCTCGTCTTAGTATACATGTTGTGTCTTTATGGAAACTTTCAGCAAAATCGATGGAGCCGGTTTTGATTTACGGAAGCATAAAAAAGAGAAATGTGTCCCTTTCAAGATGAAATGATTCTTTTAAATTAGACATGTTTGTTTATGATAGTTTTAAAGTCCCTCATTCTGGCAGGGCAGACAGAACATCTGCAGCTTGGATTCTTGAGGATTGAGGGGAACTAATTGCCTCCAATTTGGTTAAAATACAGTGTTGATTATGCTTTTATACAATAGGGATACATAGCCATGACAGGGCAGATTGGGCTCCATGCATGGGTTGTTTCTTCATTGGGAGAGGAATGAATTGTCACAGACATGGGATATTTTATCCTAGTCTGTATTTATTTACACCAAGTACACTTCTGAACAAGTATATTAGATAGCAAAGCCAGAGCTGGGTTGGCAATTTAGTGCCAAAACTCAAGAAGGCAACTCCATGACAAGACCCAGCCAGCTATACGTGTTTATCCATCACTGAGCTCCATATATGCCCAGCTCTCTGTATGACATTCGCTGGGAGATTTAGACATCACTCATTGAATTCAGTCCCATTTCCCCGCTGATGGTCCAGATGTCATTCTAAACCACATCCAGGTTGGTGCTGAAGCCTGGCTGAGCCCTGTGGACAAAGGGGAGGTATTAGGGGCAATTCCTTTCACAGAGATTTGCATTTTAAAGAGGTTTGTTTGAGGTTCAGGTCTGTAAACTCTTCATCTGGAGACACAATGCTATGGTGTAGGAACTCCTGATTTAAGTGTGCTTAAATGCTACCGATTAACCCAGCTCATTAGGCTTTTTGGGAGCACCTACAAGTTTCATACCTCCTCTTAACACAGAGTTCCTCCTAAGCTCAGACTTTATGTTACAAGTTGGCTTTAGAACTTTTCTACTATTTTCCACAATAATTTTTTTTTTACATTTGGGGAAAAGTACTGTCCAATCTGAGATTATCAACATCTTTGTCATAGTTATTGCCAGTAACCAAATCACAAAGAGCCAGTTACAAAAACATAAGCAGGCAGGATTGCAAAAACTGCGTTCTGGAAATCTTAAAAATTGTGGTAGTGTTATGCCCAGTTAAAGGGGATTTGATACAAAATGTAGTACTTGCAGTGCATGTAGAGCCTGATCTGCCACAGCAACACATTTTTGGGAATGAGATACCAGACGCTGACAGAACGGATTTATCACTTCTTAACCTGTGAAGACAAAGTTAAATAATTCGTTAAGAAAAAAAGAAAGACTTGGCAAAGCTCTCTATTTGTTTGTACCTCCTAAAGGACGTCTTGTCAGTATTCAGTGGTAAATGATAGACAAGCATATATTCTGATATTCGGAGTTGATGGGGAAAAATTGAATTCCCAATTAAAAGTGTAATTTAGTTTTACATTTTAGTTTTAAAATGCATCATCCTTCATTCCTTGTCATGAGTCATGAACTTTCTTGCATGATTGAGAGAGAATAAATGAATATCTATTAAGATCTTTCTCTACATTTTTTCCCTTAAAATAGTACCATTTTAGCTCATTGATGGATATTGTTCAGTTTAATATAATTCTGGTACTTTGCAAGATTAAGCCTCAGTCAGCAGGTTCTTGGGTTTTTCATAATGTTCAGTCACAGTGCCTCTGTGGAAGATGGTATCAAAAGTGAGAGCGTGGATTGCTTGTGTCTACTAGAGCTTCTGACTGATGCTGAATCTGATCTACATGAAAGAAATAAAGGGGTCTAGCAGTATGTCCATTCTGCCAACACTAAAGCAATTTTTTCCTTTTAATTGGAATGAAATATCTCTCCTTGACACTAATCCAATCTGTAATTGAAAATTGTAATTGAATATAAAAATATTTTGTCAGTCATGCTTTGAGTCCTTAAAAAAAAGCTTTGCTGCCTCAAATCTATACCAATTAGGGGTCATGATGCATCATCATGTAACCACTTCTATTTAAAATCTCAGATCTGAGCATGGATGTTTTTTCTATCAGGCACATCCCCAGTCTGTCTGTCAGACTCTTCTGGAGTTTAATCTAATGTCTTTTGCAAAAAAAATTAGAATCATTTTAGAAAAGTCATCAGCAATGAAGCTTCTGATCCAGGCAATGTTTTTCCAGTTTCAGTTCCCATTAATGTTGTTGTTAGTACTATAGAACTTTTACAGCTGACAATGGTCATGAATATGGTTTTTATTACTAAATATATAAGTATGCAGCCTGAAAGGATTTGTGTGGAAAGTTAAAATTTAATTTTACTGTTGGTAGATTGCCATCATTCGGTTGTCTGCCATGATTACTGATTGGTTTTGAATGCTGTGTGCCTTACTTTGAGCTTAGAAACTGCATGAGTGTTTTTTTTAACCTCCCATCAAAAATAATTTCAGGGAAGCTACCGTTGCTATTCAGGGCAAAATGTGCCTTTTACAGCCTTCTGGCTCATTTTTCACAGTCAGCTGACTCTAAGGCACTTGCGCCAGCAGACGACCCCACTGCTGGTTTCAGGCATCTGTCCATCTGGGGAAGCAGAGCTGGAAATTACGCAAATGCAATCCAGATGTGTGCTTGAAGGAGATGGGCTTTCTTCCCCATTACCAAAGTCATAGGAGCAGAAAGGCTTCTCTATAGTCATATGTTGCTGCAGTGCATAATGTCCTCAGCTCCTTGTGTCTCTTCCAAGTGGGATGGGATTGCCTGGTATAACTCTTGGGGTTGATGGCCTTCACTAATTTTCTTGGTGGATCTCTAAAAGCTGTTGAGGAGGGTTCAGCAGTTCTTGGCTGCTGATCTTAAAAAAAAATGAGTAAAAGTTAAAAAAAAATCCCTTGGCTGATACTTCTCTGGCTGAGGGAGGTGACCAAGCCATAGCTCAGTACCATATGACAGTCATGGTGATCACAAGCTCAGCTCCTACCCTGGGACTGGTTTTTGGCAACTCTTCATGTTGCCTGGCCACCGGAATCAAGAAGATGCCAGGAGATGAGCAAAACTGTAAATCAGTAACTGGGGAGAATTAGGTGCATTTGTGCTGGGCATCTCCACAGACAACCTCTCCTCTTGAAATGGCCGTGGGCTTTTGTGGCCATAGAAACCTTCAAAGGGATGTGATTTGCACTTCAGTTTGTGTATCCTCTCGTTGTTGGAAAAATCTAAAAACTTTAGGCTGATGCTTTTGTCTGAGTTTCTAAGTGGCTTCAGAATCCTTAATAACTTACTGCTGACCTGGAAAAAATTAGGAGGGGGTGGGAGGGGGCTTCCTCCAGCAGCCTTGTACTGGCAAGTAGTCTGGGGACCTTTTTAGTACCTACAGATTCCAGAAATAATAAGCAACTTATGATGCTTACTCCTGAAATCTGATTTTAATTATGGCTTTGGAACAATGTTCATGCACTGGACTGATATCTCAGCCTGTGATGGCAAAATGAAATTGCAGAGATGAGAATCACACTTGCACTCTTTGTCTGCCAAGTACCTTCTTCCGAGCTCCCGCTATTTTCAGCCTGTCTGTGCATGAGGCTGGTTCAGGCTGTTCCTCTTCTTATTACGACAAATTGTTTTGACACTATATGCAGGTGGAATTTGCACCCAGAGTAGCAATATTGAGATTAATCTGAGCCATCAATCTCACCTTTATTGTCTTGGCACTGTTTACCTGCCACCATGGAAGATGCTGAAGTCAGGGATAATACAGGACCGTTTCTTTGGGCAGCAGCAGAAAATGAGCGAGGGGAGGGAAGTGTTGGTGGTCTTGCTGAACCTGGGTCTTGAATGAAACAGAAAACTCGCCAAAAAACATAACCAGCTTTTATCTCATAAAAAAATAAGTAAAATTGCAGTTTAATTAAAGGGTATAGTCTGTGCAGAATATTTGCCATTACTAAAATCCCATGCAGAGGAAAGCAGGGATGCATATCTTGGCTTCATTTGGGTGTAGGAATGACTCTAAATAAATTCCTTCTCTTCCCACTTTCCTTCTCCCCCCCGCAGCCTGCGCCTGGATGTAGAGGACATGTCCTAGGGAGGTGCAGCATGGTGGGAGGTGCAGCCTGGCTGGAGGTGCCTGCAAGCCGAGCAGCGGAGCTGTGCCCTGCCTCTGCCCGGCTGCCTGCCCTTCAGCACAGCAATTGCCCACTGCACTTTATTCTTCACCATCCCTGTCCTGCTTCTTTTAGATCATTACCCTGTGTTTGGCAGAACAGATCCCTGGCCTTGTGGCTCGAGGGACAGTTGTCAATAATAGTAAGATCTAATACAAAATAATCAACTGGGAATTTAAATGTTTCAATCCATTTAGATATTCTGTGCATGCTGCAGAAAACAAAAGGACATTGTTGTTGTTTTGGTTGTTTTTTTAGTTTGCCCTTTTAGAAGTGGGTGATGTTTCTATAAAAGGCTTTTGACAGACAGGGAGAAGACAGATTTTGTTTTATTACCTTTTGTATTAGGCTTTGAATCTAATTTTCAAATCTAAGCACTTATGCTTCACCTGAAAAATATGCAGGCAGTCTTAAATGGACACTTACATTCAGGCTTACGCTTTTATGTAAATATGTTTTGCGTGCCCGATTTCCCATTAACACAAGGTCACAAATTAAATTTCTTATGTATTTACATAACATCTGAACATGAATTGCCTACAACGGCTGATTGCATGAATGCACCTATTCAGGATTCGTATGGGCTTTGTGTCTGTATTTGTATGAGTGTCAATATATTCAGAGAGATAGGTCGAAACATTAGATGCTGATACAGGAATTTTCTATGTTTCTAAATATTGATAGGTTTTAAGAGGGAATTTTGTCTACTTTCTTGATTGTTTTTTCCAAACAAAATTTTCTTCAACCTTTTTCCCCCTTTTCAATACCTTTTTTTAAATTGTAGTTCAAACTGTACTTTGACAGTCGTCTTCACGAAATCTTTTGCCAGAGCCAAAGACAGCTATTGATCTTTATAGACATTACATTTGTTAATGCTGCTGTGAAATAGGTAAAATAGTACATTAATTTTATAGATGGGCAAATGCTTTAATTTGTTTTCCCCTCAATTTTTCCAAATAATGCTGTGAGTCAATAAATACTATTATCCATGACTCTGGAGCCTATTAAATATATTTCATGCACAAGTGTGTAAGATCATTATATACCTATAACCAGATCATCTGTAAGTGGCAACTAGATTCGGAGATTATGCTATTGCACATGAATTAAAGTTGTCTGCTGTGTTGTCCAAAGTCTCTGTCAACAATACAGTGAGCGAGGGTCCACATGGATGCCTCATGGTCATGTGTGCAGGGGATACCAGAATATCACCCACATGGGATTCCTCCTGCCTGTTCCCTCCAGCAGCTCCGGGTTTTCCTTCATCGATCCTCCTCAGCCTGACCAACAGCATCTCTCCAGCCTCCTCTGTGTCAACAAAAGCTTTGAGTTGGATGAGTAGAAACCTGGGTCTCTTCCTCTTCCTGCTCCTCTTCCTCTTGGATGCTCTCAGTGCAGTGTGACGGGGGCGGGTCTGCCTCAGGTGAACTCTGTGGGAGAGAAATGTCAACACATTTTCTTTGGATCTCTATTCAAGCTGAAGTTCTCTCAAACGCTTTTAGTTGAGTGTGAATGTCTTTTAGCAGTATTATTAGGCAGACTTCTGTGTATGCTTTCTCAATAAAGGAGAGAAGAGGAACGAGGCAGAACTACCAGTTTTTGGTTTCCTTTAGGAGGTGTCCTATGTGGTGACATACTGGGTTTTAGAGTTGAAATTTGAAGAGAACTCATTTGGCGCTTAAAGTGTTTTTCCAAAATCTGATTTTAATCAGCCAAATAACTGAAACCAACTCCTCCCAAGAATCCATCATAAAACCTAGTTTCTTACTCAATATGTTTGCTTTCTGAGCTAGCTCCTTGGACAGTTTTCCAATGGAAGATTGCCTTTTTTTCCCTTGAGAGCAATTCCCTTAGCATAAGTGAACGCCCAAGTGAAACGTGGCTTATGTACCAGCATCTGTCATCAGCCTGCACTTACTGCATGTAACGGTTTAAGGGTGAAGGAAACCAGCAGAAACCCCGCAGCCACTTTTGGCCACAATGTGAGAATTCTATGATGTTGGGTTACCCAAGACTGATGCTCCTGTGATGAATGCTGGACTGCATGATGGCAGGAGGCTATAGTGGGAGGACCTGCATGGACATTGGGTGATGGGGCAAATCCCATGACAACTCAGCATCACAGCCTTTCTCCTGCTCCAGAATGATATATCCTGATTTCCTGTGCACCCTCGATGAGATACAGGCAGCCCAGCAAAGGAGCATGCATCAAATCAATGAGCCTCACACCACATGCCTGAGTTTTGACAGACCTAATGTGATCATAGAAATGCATAACTGTCCCTAGGAGACCATAAAATAGTAAAAATCAGAATACCTCTTAAACTGCTGTGATTTAAACCTAGAGTCAGGCTTCTCTTCTTAAAATCCTGGGAGTCGCTGAAGCAGAAAGAACTGCACCACTGACTTAAATCTCTACGTTGTCCTCAAATATTCTCTCTTTCCCAATGAGAAGTTGCTTATACTTCTCCTAGACCTTATAAACATGACATATTTACGTGAGAGTGAGTTGAATTCTCTGCCTTGTGTCTCACCAAGAAAACAAAGTCCTAATTTCTGACTGCAGTGTCTTTGTAATGCCAAATAGTATTTTAAGGGGCAGAAATAACAAAGCTGAATCATCAGATCACAGTTTGAGTTTCTGATCTCAGTTGGAGTTTTAGGGGGAGGCATTTTTAGGTTGGACAATTACTCTTCTAGAAGAGTTTTACAGTTCCTTGATTGTTAAGGAAACACTGGAGAAAAGTAGAAAATGCAGTACTTTCAGGATGTCTAAAAGTAATATAGTTCAACTGCTTGTGAAGAACAGCCCACATTGACTTGATGCCCTCCCCTGAGATCATTAGGACTATTACAGACACTAATCAAAATGTCCCCAGGAACTTCCTTTTAAAGAGGCGAAAAAGAAGAAACTGAGAAAGAAAAATGTGTTTTCATCCAGCAGGAACAGAACAACATTTTTGAAGGTCTCAGCTGCATAACTTCCCCCTTCTCTTATGATAAAGCCTCATTTTTTAAAGGTACTTTTCTGATCCATCAGTTGGACGTGAAGACGGAACACAGCTGGTATCAGGGCTGGCACCGGAGGGCTGTTGCTGCTGCAGGGAAGCGACGTGAGAGACGTGGTGCTGGGTTCAGCCATGGAGGAGGGCTTTGCACTCCCAGCCTTCACCTTCCCTTCCTATAAGAGGCACAAAGGGCTGGTGTCTGCCGCTCCATGACTAGCTCATGGTGTGTAGTGTTCATTTGAATTGGAGACATGTAGATAAGTCTTCACTCCTGATTAGTGAGAAAAGTGCTCATTGCATTAGGTCAAACTGTGTCCTCATTTATGTCTGTGAGCCCTGCGGGAGCAAACGTGGGTAGCCTGGCCTCGCAGGGTCACGCTGGTCTTTTGTCGCCTCAAGAGTGTGTATTGTGTAAATCTGGTGTTTACCATCTGACTGTATTTTATTCAGGAATCAGTCAAGATAGATTTGTTTAAACCCAGTCAGGCTTTCACTATAGAGGGGCAACATCTACAGAGTGCAGCATTTGTAGTTGGCGTTGAGACAGTTTACGGTACAGATTGTGTTTTGCTGCCTTTCTGCAAAAGAGTACTGCTAGCTGCAAAACCAGAGGGCACAGCACCGTATGGCTCCTTTCACAGTACAGCTCCTGAAAACAGTCTCAAATTTTATACATCTCATTGTCAAAGGATGGCAATGATGTCCCCTGCCTCTATTCCTGATATATTACTAAGATCAAAACTGGTAATGCTGGAGCATCAATGTGCTCTGTGCACGCTCCATAACCTAAAATCTGTTGATGGTTTTGAAAAGATGGATAAAATGACTTAATCAATTTAATTTAAATCGAAGGCAGTTCTTTAGTGTGAGATTTGCTCATTCTAGTTCTTCCAGTTATTTAGGATCTCCATACCATATTGGTCCAACAAAGTTCTTAAAAATCAAAATTTGAATGGTAGGATTTTTTCTGATAAAACTCTCATAAAATTCATCCCCACCAGCAAATTTTTCTTACGAGCATTGGAGTAGTGCTTGCAACATGTATTTTAGGGTTAAAGATTTGGCCAGAGGGCAGAATGATCATAGAATACAAAGGCTGCATAGTTTTCTATTAGACAAAATGAGTAAAGCTAAACTTCATGCAGAGACATTTGTTGCAAGCACACTACTTTCTGCTCTCACATGGATGACTAGAAGTGTGTATTTAGCTACATGGGTTATTAAATGCAACACAGTTAATGGCATTTTCCTCCCTTCCAGAGGTTTACCACACCACATTATTTCTTAGTGGCATTTAGTTCTCTCCTTCCCATTACACCAAACCCCCTCAAACAAGCACATATGAAGAGATCTCCACAAGCAGCAAACATGGTGATCTGGCGCAAGGCATCACCAATAAAGCTTCCTTAGGGTTGCATCACAATGCTGACTGTGAACTGTGGTTTTGGAAGCCAAACAAAAAATCCTTGTTCATCATATTTGGATATTTATTGTGGAACTTATGAGCAGAAGTTTACATAGCTTCAGTCACTCTTTTAAAGATTTTAACAGGAATTTCCAACATTCCCTGAGGTCTTAGCTGATGTGCAGTAGAAATCAACAGAAATAATATGCATCTTTGTTGTTTGCTGCTTTTGGCCAAACCTAAAATATTTTCAGTTAATTCCAGTCATACGTAGAATATAAAAATTATTAATTTTGATTCTGTTGTCAGAATTGCTTTGGTGTTTCAGTAAAGCCAAAAATTAACTTTATACCTGTTAACATAATTTCAGAATTATTGAATGTACTCTTTTCCTCATAAATGCTTCCTAATTCTGTGTCTAACCCTGTTGCATTTCAGTCAAAGGATCTCTTGGATAATTGCAATCATTGAAAAATCTGATAAGCTACAACAGTTCTCATTTACTCTAAATCCAGAGTGCTTTTTCCAGAGGTCAAAATGTACTAAAATTAAAACAAAAGAGAAAGATCTGCTAGAAGCACCAGTTCTCTATAAAGGCTATTTACCTGCAGAGGTTGAATTTATTAGGTAAACACAATGATTACAAGAATAAGAATCACCTATCATGGCAAATCTGTATGTAGCAAGATTGTCTTAACTTTTCAGACAGGCTTTTCTTAGGATGGGGGTTGAAATGGAAAAATTTGGGCTGGGCCAGTAAAAAAATAACAAAAATCCAATCTTAATTTTTGGGAGGAGGCAAAAGGAGCAGGGCAATAGTCATTCTTTAAGACAGGCTCTTGCTTAGTGTGCACCTCCTGCTCTCTCCCACAGCCCTCTGCTCGCCGTCTGTTTTGCTGCCTCGTGCGGAGTCCCAGGAATTGCCCTGCTGACACTGGGAGTAAACCCTCTCACCGGGGCCCTGGGAGCCTTCAACATTTTCTTGTACACATGTTGTTACACACCCATGAAGAGAATGAGCATTGCCAACACATGGGTGGGAGCTGTCGTCGGTGCCATTCCCCCCGTCATGGGCTGGACTGCGGCGACTGGTAGTCTTGATGCTGGTGAGTACAAAACCCTTGCATCTGGGTGAGTGGTTGTCACCATTGCCTTCAGGATAACTAAAAATACTTACTCAAAAGGCAGTAAACCTCCTTCTTTATGCTTGTTGACCTGGTACTGCTTCAAAAGCAGATATATTCTGCTGTTTGCAATGCCAAAGTCTGTTACAGTGTGGTACCATAAGGACTGAATGAGGAGACATGATGGTGTCATTCTCCTTACGGAGGTATTTCAGGGGCAAACATGAGCTGATAAAAGACAGTGTCCTATTGAATATGTATTTAGGCTATCTTAAAAAAATAGTCTGGAAGGAAAATAGTGTCTTTGGGGTTCACATGGAAGAAAATATTATGTAATTTCAGGATTAAAACCATACCCATTAAGATCCAACTTACAAGTCAGGAGGTTTCAGCTGGAAAACTCCCAGATGTGTTTATTAGTGTCTTTCCACAAGCCAGAAAATATCCTAGGAAGATTAATTTATTGGTGTATTTCTTAATTGCCCATTTCTAAACTCTAATTTTTAAATGTTCCTTCCCTCCCCTTCCTCGAAAAGCAAACGAAGATTTCTATTTTAGTAACTGTGAACCATTTTTACACCCCTCATAAAACACTGATCTCTTCAGCAGCTAAACTCTGACACAATTAGGGCTTGTTTTTCCTGCCAGCTAGAAACTTAAGAATCAAAGTGGCTCCACATACTTATATTCTGAAGAAACTAATGAAGTTCAATTAACAGGTCTGTTAAGAATTGTTTTAGTGCACACTTGTCCCACAGTGTGGCATATTTAAGGCTTGAATAATACTTTCAACAACAAGGCTTTTGACCAGAAATTATCAGAATCTCTGCAAAATCCAGTCTTCACTTATGCTATGCACTCCTTCAATTCTGTGTGCACGCTGTTCTTCATTTATGCTATGCACTTCCTATAAAAGTCAGTCTGAATTGGCTTTGTGTACCCATGTTGTGATACAGATCTAATCCAGAGCTAGGATGAAAGGTTTTGTGGGTGTTTTTTTAAATGTGTGTACTACTTCTATACAAATATTTACTTCTTTGAAAGTCTTTTTTATATTTAGACCTATAAATGATATGTATATATATGTATAGTGTCTCATGTTAAAAAGTGCATAACAGACATCATTAGAAGCTCTGTATTTCTAAAGAGAAGAGAATGAAATAAAACCACAAAATATATATTTTTAAGGACTGTATTGTTCTGGCTGCAGTTGCCTAGATCTTGGATCTTACGTTGTTTAGGGATTTCTGTACTGGTTTTGGCATCTGTTTGCAGAGTTGGTGCTAAAAGATGATTCTCATGTGCCCATGCTTCACCTGCCAAGTCCAGCCTGGAGGAGCTGGCATGAAGAGCTCCATCTCACCAAAAGCCCTTGCTGTAGAGGCTGCCACAGTTCAAATTTTCACCTCTGGTTTTAAAATGGCAGCTAAACTGCTGTAGCTGAAGCCCAGCACATTAAAGTAAACTGGCACTGATTGTCATTATCTTTAATTCATCAAATTACATCTTGCTCTTCAAGACCTATTTCACAAAGAGTGAAGCTGTCCCTGTGCGGCAGGCAGGGCGAGCAGCAGAGAGCACTGTCTTTGTCCCAAGTAAGCTCTTCCTCTCTAATTTGCAGCTGAGATGTGGTTATGTGTCCCTCTGCCAGCTCTGCTGTGGAGGGGATAATCTCTGGCAATTATGCCATCAGTGAAAGCTGATAACTTTAAACCACCTGAGCAGACTTTGCCAGAACATGGTGATCTGTGCTGGTGTGTAACCCAATGTATTGTTTGTTCTGGGTAGCTAAAACCTTCTGCAGTCGCCTCCCAGGCTGTGTCAGTGAGGCCAGGCAGCTGGTTTAGCAGTGGAAGAAATGTTAGTGAGCTGATACTGGTCTTTGTAATGAAGCACACCTGGGGAGTCCTGAAAATAGTGACCTGAATGTAATATTTTAGTGCATTTCAGTATTAACCTCCCCCAAACTCCCCCCAAAACCCCACAAACACCTTTAAAAAGAAAAGAGAGAAACAGAAGAAAAGGATTGCATTGTAGACTATGATTTCCAGTGTTGAACATTCTACCATTGCGAACAAGAAGAGAGTTCAGCACCTGGCAGCATCAGACCCGTGTGGAGGACAAGCATGTATCCACGTGCATACATACATGACGTGCAGACCTGCATCCCTTCTCTAACCAGCCTACCCACAGTTGTTGAACTCATTAATAATGTGTAATTAGCTTGGAGACTTAACCTAGTTTTAGGTAGAGGTGTGAAAATGCATTTGCACCTCGTTTAAAAAAAAAAGATCATTCCACTCAATAACAAAGAGGAATGTGAAGGAAAGGAGTTAGAAAAATAATGAGAAGGAAAGTTCTCACCACTTAACTGGTGGTTTTTTGAGTTTACATTTTCCTGTGGATTTTTTCTCTCCTTGTAATCTTCTCACAGCAGCCACATTGTTGTACATGTCGCTGATTGTAGGGAAAACATTATTTATGTGTAGACCTTTCATTACCATTTGAAGGGGGTAACAAAATGTTACACTGTACTGTGTGGTGCCTGAGGACAGCCGTGTCTGCACTCTTCTGAAACGTCAGGAGTTCAATAATATCACTGGTGTGGTTCATAGATACTGCTGTGAGATGCTCTTGGTTGTTTGAGAGAGTTGGAGATGATTCCTAGTTTCCAGAGATAACAACAGAGTCTCAGGTTGGAGCAGCCTTGTTTTAGTTTGTCCTCATTTTGTTTATAAATTTCTTATTTCAAAGATTGATACCTCGACAGTTTCTCACACAAGAAACAAATATCACATATTCGCAGATAAAAATCTGGGACCATTATATTTCCAGTGATGCCAACACTTGCTGCTGTTTCTTACAGGACACGTCTTTTGCAGATCTTATGGTGATTCCCAGTGATGCTTGCTTCCATTTCTGCCCCTGATAGGTAACTTTAATTGTGTGCTCTTAAGCCTGATTGAAAATCCTGCCCCCAACCCTGGATTTTGTGCCAACATAATTTAGGGAAAACCTCACATTTCAAAAGTGAAAGATAAGGTTATCTGTGGGAAGATGTGGAACTCTTTGTTGTGGGTTTGGGGGGGTGTGTGTTTTTTTTAATGGCAGCTGTTTGAAACTGATGAAAGATGGGGAATGTTAACATTTCCTCACTGGGGGAGCTGAGTGCAGGTGAGATGGTCAAAGGTGCATGATAAATGTAATTTATCACGTGGATATCACTACCACATATCTGGTGTATTTATGCACAACTTAACTGCCAGCCTGTGATTTGCAGTAACACGTTTGCTTCCTTGAAAGCAGATTTCATTGCTCCTTTGTGGTATTATTCATTTCTAAAGAGATTTGTTTTTCTAGTAAATCTAGACACCCTCAAATTATTTCTCCTGATTTTACAAAGGAAGGACTAGCAGGAAAATAATGAAATTCACTTAAAGCCTTAAGTACAAGCATAAAGACAGGAAAAAGAGGCAAAGCTTGGCAGTATGTCCTGTTCTGTGCTGGATCCTCCTGCACAGGATCCACATGCAGGAGAGCTCCTGGCTGTGCCACGCTGCTGTTGAGCCTGCGTACAGACACCTTTAGGAAGTAACAGAGCTATTTATTTTGGCATGTGAGAGGCATAACGTATACATGCTTTAAATTACTCTTGTTTTCCTGGTCTTTCTCCCCGGACTAATGCTGCAGCTTGCTTGTTAGAAATGTTTGTTGTCTATTTAAACTTGTTATTTCTAGTTAGCAGAAAAACTGAATCAGGGGTAAACATTTCCAAGTGTCATAGCCCATATTCTGCCTTACACATTTTGCACTTCTTCCGCCAACCTTCCTGTGCTAATGCACTGAAGGCTCCATCGCAGCCGGCAAGCGGTATCGGTGTCTTAGAGCAGAGCAATTCAGAGCCACGGTGTTCATATAAACCACCCAGTTAGATGGAAGTGACAAGCAGGGGTCCTCAACATAATGTGCTTATCAGTTAAGGGGATTTATTCTGAGTAGGTGGCAGTGGCATAGCAGATAACAGCCCTGACAGCATAGCAGACATCACAGACCCATGGTGGCCTGGAGCCATAGGTATTACTGCACCAAAGAATGTTTATCTCAAGAGACTATTTAGTTTATCTCAGATGCTCCACTTCTGGTCTCTTGGCTTTCCTGAAAGACATCTTGTACTGATTTTCATTCATTTTCAGAAATTTAAATAATTCCTGGGGCTGTGGAATTTATAGACTGAGTATCAATTGTAATCATGTGCAGGCTGATTTTTAAATTGCCTTTACTTTGTAATTCAAATTGTGTTGTATGGTAGACATTAATTATGTCAGCCAACATATATTTACAAATGGGGATTTAAAAATGGGCAGTTCTTATCAGCTAGTGACATTTGGCAGATGGATGGTTTCAGTAACAAAAAAAGAGAATAGGGGAGAAGGGGGGGCTGCGCCCAACCTGTCAATGGCTAGAGTCTCTCATACCTTCCTGGCTATAGCACTTGTCTGCCAGGAGAAGGGAGAGCAAAGCAACAGCTTAATTGCATGCAGAATAAGGTTGGAGATCTTTGTGCTCTTTCCAGTTAAGCACTTTGAGCTTTCAAAGCCCCTTGATGTGCAAGGAGGTCTGGGAGCCAGCCCCCCACCTCCCCGGCCCCTGAGCAGGGCAGCTCCTCCGTCCTGCCACAGGACCAGAGGAGGCTCCAGCTGTAAACTACTTCTAGTAAACTCAGCTTTTGGGGGGTTCATTTCTTAGATGAAAGATGACAGAATCTGTGGTCTGTTCCAGAGGAAACAGAGATATTCATGTCACTGACATCTGAGAATTGGAAGCTGGGTGCCCAGGAGTGTGCTTTGTGGGGTAAATACCAAGGCAGAGGGACAGTACTAGTAAGCAGCTGGTCTGAATTTCGGACAAAAGCCAGTGGGGTATTTTTTTTCCCCTTTTCCACCTTTACAAGAGACAAAAGAAATGACAGTTCCACCACCGGGGCACCTCAGGAACTGACCCCATGAATTCACAGGTGATGGGCCCTTACCCGGTTCTCTGCCCCACGTATGGCTGTTGGGGCATGGGGGGGAGATGGGGCTGCGCAGCAGCCCCCGTGCCCCAGGTGTGTGACACAACACCCACAGATGAAGCATGGCAGGGGGGTCTGCAGGAGGGACTCCCACCCTCAGGTTACATGGGAGCCCCAGAGGGACCCTGGAAGAGGCAGTTGATGAGGAGCCTGGCGTGTCTCTGCAGGTTTGCAATCCCCTGCTGAGTCTGGTCCATTGGCAAATACTTCCTAAACATATTTGCACATAACAAATGGTCTGTGCAAGGACCGTATTTTCATCTTACCCAACAGGCTCGCTTTTTTTATGGCTTCTGTTGCTGGGGTTAGCTAAGACGAATTATGTACGACCTTGTAGTTTTTCTCAACCTCGCCTGTATAATGAAAGGTGTTTCCCTGTGAGGCTTTCAGCTGTAGTAACCTGTTGTGTGTCATAGAAAAAGTGTTCATACCTGTCTGTATCCATATGCACACAGCTTTTCTCCACATGGCAAGCATACCTGAGGACATCTAGTTTCTTCCTGTTAAAGGCAGTGGCCAGGAACACTCCCTTGAGTTGAAGAACCCCACTGCCAACTTCATTTCCTATTTGTGGTGGACACCGAGGATCATCCTTTTGTTTTGCAGACAAGCTGTAGAGATGGCCAACATCCCCTTCCCTTTATATGCTGCAGCAGAGAAGTCTATCGCAGCCCCAAGACACTCCTGTTCCACAAGCCTTTTGTGCTGTCCTTCAAAAGAAACAGCTATTGAAACCCATGACCATGAAGCTTTTGAGTTTTCCAGTGTTTTCCTCCTGCCCTTCGTTTACATGACCATGTAACCTTGAGGGCGCACAATTAGGGCTGCAAGTGGGGCTGTGCATGCCCGCACTGACAGCCGGGACCATTGTTTGCAGCCCAGAGACCTTGTGCAAAGCTTTAGAAGCGATACTTTTCCTTTTTTCCTTCTCAAGGCTGCTTAGCTGCTCACGCAGCATCTGACACAAGCAGTAGCATCTGCTTTTGTTTTCCAGTGGAAGCAGAAGTGCCGGTTGTTGTCTTGCTGTGGTGCTAGTATAGGAAATACCACAGTGGTAAAAGAGAGGGGAATTGCATCAGTTTGGTTAAGGTTTGTGACTAGATAATTCCCAAATGTCTTTGTGTTTGAGAAGGCTTCATAATTACAAATTAAGGTGTAAATTTTGTAGAGCTAATCCCTTTTCTACTCCCAAAGACAACAAGAAAAATTAAATAGTAAGTAACATTTCCTCAGGAGTGATTGTGTCAGGGCAGTATCTTGACCACTTGTAATCAGAGGCCAATTGATTTACCCTAACAGTCATTTTCCATCATGGAAACAAGCTAAAGGAAAGGCAGTAATTACTGCATCTTCCAACTCTCCTTCACAAACAGAAAATGCCACCACCAGCTTAATAAACCAATCCTTACATAGCAGGACACTACAGCTGTGTTATGGATGCGACTCTCCAAACCACTCTGAATATTTGTACTAACTCGCCCAAATAATCCTTTGGGTGTTTAATATCACACTGAATCTGCAATGAGCAATAAGGCTTTGACAAGATTTCAAAATCTTTCTTTACCCCCATAACTGCTGCATAGTTAGAAATCTCCAAGGAAGTCTACTGTGTTAAACTTGTTGAGAATGAGCAGAAAAGAAAAGAAAGAAAAGAAAAGGTTTGGTGATTTATCCAGTATGTTTCCTGCGAGTGTAACATCCTGTAAAAATCCTGCAGGGCCACAGTGAAGAGTTTTGGACTGGTTATGTTAAATTTCCTGTAGAAAAAGTGAAAAACACAGTCTGAGGCAGCGCGGTTGCTCACAAGCAGGTGGCTACAGCTGGACCAAGTCAAGTCTCTGAGCTCTAATCTACCTTGTCTGGATTAAAGAGGAGTAATTTGTTCAACATCTTTTAAGGTAGGAGAGCCAGTTGTGTGCTATCAAGTAAAACGGTGTGTGGTTGTTTCCTGACTATGATCCATTAAAAGGCTGAGCTTAGACTACCAAAGCCTTCCCCTCCTGACAGCAGCCAAACTCATACCAGTTTCCTAGAGACAAAAGGCCGGTGCTTTCCTCTAATAAGTCAGGGAGCTACCAAGGTCTGGAAATAATTTCAAAATTCCTTCACATTATTCAAGGCAGAAGAATTACTAAAACTGTGCTTTAAGCAAAACAGCATTCTTAGGTTGCCAAGGCAGTAAACACTAGGTTTGGGAAATGCAGTAAGATTTCAACATCTGTTTTGGAGCTGATATTTTAACCATTCCATGTTTATTTTAATGCCTGGTTGGCCACCTCCCAGTCATACATATGCAGCACCAAAGCAAAGACAGAAGGAATGAGTCCGTTCTTGAATTGATGCTACAGATCAGCTCCCCCTTCCTTATTTTTTTTGTTTTATTGATTAAGTAAATAGGTGTTTGTCCTGTCTAGAGCTTGAAAATGATACCAGAGGTTTGCAGAACACTGTGTAGAGGGAAGGCACTCCATGTTGTCTAAAGAACAATGAGAACGATAAGAAGAAATAATAAGTTGTTCATTTCCAGCGTGTTTTCAGGAACACCATGTCGATGTAGCAGTCTCTGTAGATAACCTTACAGATGTTTGCCTCGACTTATGTAGACAAGCCTGTGTTCATCTGCCTGCCTGGGCTGGTTGGACTCCAGCTGGCTCTGCTTCAGGGGCTGGTGCTCCCACCAATATGCTGTGTTCCAGCCTGTGCCTTCTTGTAGCTTAAGTCCTTTTCTGCCCTGGAAGAACTTGCCTTCAGAAATTTTTTTGAGGTTTTTAATTAGATCATCCCAAACTATTGTGCCTTGTTTAAGGCAGACAGGTGAAATAATTCAACTGCCTGTGAAATCATCTCTATTGCTCCATGTGCCAACTTTACAGTGTATAAAGCTCTTTGATGATGAAAGGTATTTCTAGCATGAAAGAGGCATATTTCAAATCACTGCTTAAGAGAGTGGCATCCACAGCATGATACAGTCAAGCAGGATCCAAACATTACTTCTGCCCTTTAGTGGATGAGAAAATAGCTTTGCAGTCCTCAGGTTGCTTTACATGAATGAATAGGTTCGTTCAGAAGGATGTTACCGGCATGATTTCTGTTGGCACTGATAGCTCAGCAGCTGAATGTGCCCACTCTTTCTTGAGTATATGATGTATAGACTCGAACAGTCTCTGTATCCTTTACAGGACATGAGAAGTTTGGGGGACTCACACTAGGGTCTGAAGCTTTTCATCCCTGGGTCGCTGATCCTGGCACAAGCCCTGGATGGACAGGACAAGAAGCTGTTGCTATCTGATTGCTCTGCTCTTCTCTCCATGTGTTAACCAGTGGTCAGAGTTCACACCTTGCAAGGACTTACACCCTAAGAAACATCTTCCAGTTTCTTGCTCTTAGGTGCTCTTCTTAGCAGAGAGGCCAAGGACTCAACAGGCTCAAGCGCTGGCATTGCTCCCTCACCTGAGATTTGGACCATCCAGCAAATGGGTTCATCATAAATTGCTTTAAAAGGAATAAAATGTGAGTTTTTAATCAAAGTTTAGAGGTATCACATGGCCTTCTTGATACTGTGAGAAGCATAACTTCAGAGGGGGATGCTTCTTGCTCTTGTAGTTCTGAAAATTAGACTGTCAGCTACTGCGGTTTGCAAGCCCAGAATCACTAGTTGCTTTTGGAAGTCTCATCTCACAATTATTTCCAGGTCTTACCCAAATTTATTGAACCTTGAAACTTCTTGCCAAGCAGTTACTCAATGACTGTGGAATTTAGTGTCTTATTTGTTTTAGGAAAAAATGCAATTTATAAAGCTTCAGTATTTCACTAGATAAAAATACATTTACAGAAAGAAAGAACTATTTTCTACTTTCTTCAATGCCAGTTGACATTTTGCCTTTATCTTAGATATTAAAATAAAAATCTCAGCTTGTTCTTGTTTATTAAAAAGAAGATGTATTACTATTTAAATACTTCTAAAAGAATTTAAGGAAAGAAATAATAGCTTAACCTTAAAATTCATTATGAACCGTAAAACCTGTTATTTATCTTTACCTCTGTGGGTGCTATAGGACCTACCCGGTTCTCTGCAATCCTGTAACTTTTGAGATGATTTAACCTAGTACAAAGTTATTAAACAATAGGAGCCCAACAAGGAAACATTTTATATCTATTTTACACACCAGAGTGAAAGAATACTGGAGACCTGGGTCCTGTTTGCCTAAAAATTCTTCTTTTTTTTTTCCAAAATCAACCAGGACTTGCCTGCCAAGGTACCAGGATTTATAAGTGTCTGCTCACAGCTGTCCCAGGTTCTCACACATGGAGAAGTGAAGAGTTTGGAAGTGGTCATAAATGGGCTAAATTTGCAGCTATTAGAAATTTGGCCAAAAGGCCAAAGAGTTTGGGATATCCTCAAGCCAGGTCCTTGTGGTCTTGCAATTCATAAACACTTGCGGAAAAGCAGAGAGATCTAATATGAATTTCTATCAGGTTTCCCATGCGCCGAGGAGCCCAAGGGCTGTGGTGTCTCCGGATGCTGGCTGTCTCCCACTGCCAAAGCAAGCATGATGGCTCTGCTCCGACAGTCAGCTTTGATTTTGCGAACTGTGTGCCAGCTCCACGTGTTACGGTTGTGAACGACCTTGTCTGGTCTTCACTTAATTATAAACTCCATAGAGAAAAAGGAGATTTGCATTGATTAAACTGAGTTCCCAAACTGTTGGGAACTGCACAGAAGCAGCAGAGTAGACTGCACTATTTTGAACCAGGTTAGTCTCCAGAGTTAGACTCGCTGTAATATTGCTTAAAAACACTGCTGACCTAATTATGACATAGTTAACATTCATCTAGTAATTAATGAGTATTACAGTGTCTGCTGTGGGCTTGACAGGATTCCTACTGTGGGCTCATTTGATGCTGAAT
Source organism: Elanus axillaris (assembly GCA_026212715.1). Classification (NCBI taxonomy): domain Eukaryota; kingdom Metazoa; phylum Chordata; class Aves; order Accipitriformes; family Accipitridae; genus Elanus; species Elanus axillaris. Next base: position 27,747,792 of record JANZLQ010000002.1, on the reverse strand, counting down.
TGTACTGTACTATGTGCTGTGCTTTGCAAGTCATCAGTCTTACGTGACACTTAAAAATTTCTGACAACCTGACAATCTCAGCCTGGGCAGAGGAAATTACAGGATGTCCAAGGCACATGGGAAACTAACAAAAAGATCGGGTCAGTTAAATTCATCATAATGGGCTATTAAATTGTTTTACTGTTCAGCTTCTCTGTAAAATATCAATTATCTCAATGGTTGTAATGTAATCAAAGTAATTAAATTCCAAAGGCTTGCATGTAAAAACCAGAGCTTTGTAAATGGGAATCCAGCCTCAAGTAGTTTAGTTGGTCTGTTTGTGTTTAAAAGTTTCTCCAGAAGACTTTTTTTTTTTTTAATGGTGTTATAGTTAGAGTACTGTTAACGGGTTTTGTGTGTTTGAGGTTTAGGGTGTGTTTTGAGCTTGGTTGCACACAACGTTTGAACAATTGAATAAGCAAAGCCTGCGTTACAGCCAAAACACAGGGATGCAGCACATGCCAGATGAGAACCCGGCTGGTTTGTAGCCATGGGAAGCAGGGAGAGCCTCTGCCTCTGGATCCTGGCCCCAGTTCCATCTACTTAAGTTCCCTCAGCTGATGGATAATTGTAGCTTACCTTTCCCTAAGTTATGAAAAATGACAAGCTAATGTCTCTAAAGCACTTTAGATGTGAAACTTGAAAAATATTCCAATCTTAGGTTTATCACATTCAGGATCTTGCCTCCAGTAATATGTTTTACAAGAATAGGAAAAAGCTAATGAGTGACGTATTACAAGAACATTTTCCCCATTGTTTCTCCTGGTGTAGGGAATACTCCTTGATAAAGTTTTATTTCAGTTTATTTCAGTAGAGCTACTCCCTTACGTTTCAGCAGAACTGAATCAAATCCTATTTTGTTAGGGCCAAAATTACTTTTGTTGCCACAATTTTCTGAAATTAATGGTAATTTGGGGGTGCACCATTTTCAACCGTCTTAAAAGGTTCCAATTTAGAGAAGGTGCTAAGCATCCACACCCTGAAAGTCGATGTTAGTAGGATCGAATGGCAGGATTTGCAAGCATTTGGGGTCGTAGTCCAGGAAATCACCTGTAAGTTGTAGCCGGCAGTGTTGTTCTGAATTGATATCACTGATTGATAAGGTAGGGCAAAAAAAGGGCTCTTTTGCAAACTTAGGTTGTTATTATTTGCATGACAACACCAGTGTATGGTGTGTTGTTTAAGACAAGAATTAGACTTGCACAGCCCCAAGGAGCATAGAGCCAGAACAGGTGGAAAGAAGACATGAACCATGAAGCAGTTCAAAGAAGACAGTGACTTGCTCTTTGTTAGAGCCTGAGCAGTTGCTGGGGGAGAAGTGAATGTTTGGGGAAGAATTTAAATACATCAACCTGTGTGCAGATAAGTGTTGCTGTTTCTGTTTCTATCAAGTCATTAAGAAAATGATAGACTTGTGGCTCCAACAGAGAAGTAGTTTCTATAGAGAATGAGTTCATGAAGGCAGGGAGATGCAAAGAAAGTGTTAATGCTGGAGTAGAGTGTTTGGGAGCTGGGAAACAAAAGGAAAATCCAGGAATGCTCATAATGTGCAACAGCCTTGGGGGATTTTTGTGTCTTCAGACAAAATTAGTGTAGGGAGTTTAGTCTGAGGGCCTCCTTGAAGCTCGTCAAAATCAGCATATAAGCTGCTTCTGCCTTGATAAGCCCTGTACCATGTCCCAAAGATAGCTGTGGAAAATTGTGATGCTTCCATAGCTCCTTTATAAATGTAAAAGTAGGTAATTGGTGTGAATAGAGTTACTTGGTCAAACTACTTAGAAATTCCTACAATTGGTTTGAAGAAGTAAAATGTTCTCCATCTTCTGTCACCTCATTAGCAGCTTCTGCCATTTCTGCCACCTGCCTGAGGTCCGTGATTGAGGTGCTCCCGTACCATGAGCAATTCCCTCCCTCCACACAGTGGGCAAACAGAAAGCTCAGCCGTGCCTCAGGCTACCAAGGTGCTGGTATTTTCCCAGTTCTCAGGAGGAAGCAGCTTATCCTCCTTTTCTGCTGTCATTGAGCAGAGCTCCTTGTTTCTAGTCAATGTGACACTCTGCTCTGGATGCACCAACTCAGGAACCCAGTAGTGGAAGTTAGAGGCTCCCAGGAAAACAGTCTCTTGCTCAGCTTTGCTTCATTTCCATTGATCCTCCCTCAGGTAGAGACCGAATAGGTGCAGAAACCAATTAGCAGTGGTTCATTAGGAGGAAGTGACTTGTTGAAATGCTTTTCAAATTAAGTGCTCCAAAACCAGAAGAACCACCTTGTGCAACCCTATGTAAATGCCATTAAAACCAGACCATGCCTATGTCTTACAGAGCGTGCCTTGTCTTCTGCATAGAGTGGTGTAACAGGTTTATAGCACTGCTCTTTTGCAAATACAGCCTGAATCTGCTGAGGTCTTTGTGTAGCACTTCTTGCAGTGGCCCTCTAACGCATTTTTCCTTCTCTCTCCCACTGCAGGTGCGTTACTCTTAGGAGGAATCCTCTATTCCTGGCAGTTCCCTCACTTCAACGCCCTGAGCTGGGGTCTGCGGGAAGATTACTCCCGAGGAGGATACTGTATGATGTCCATCACCCACCCAGGGCTGTGCAGGCGGGTAGCTCTGCGTCACTGCTTGGCCTTAATTGGACTCTCAACGGCGGCTCCTGTTCTTGACATCACCACATGGACTTTCCCCGTCATTTCGCTCCCTATCAACCTCTACATCTCCTACCTCGGCTTTCGGTTCTACAGGGATGCAGACCGCAGCAGCTCCAGGAAGCTCTTCTTCTGCAGTCTGTGGCATTTGCCAATGCTGCTGCTTGTCATGTTCACATGCAAGAAATCGTTCCTAGAGAAGGAAGACAAAGGCGATCTGCTCAGTGAAAGTCATGGGAGGGCTATGGAAATTAGATTGCCTTAAATGTCAATTACTTGTCATCCTCGTGACACATCAGGTAGTATATTTTAGTAATTACAAGGGGGAAACCTGTGGGGAACTGTTTGAAGAAGAATCATTTGTGCCTAGCGACCACTTAATGCGATAATTTTCTGTTTTCTTCTGAAAGGGAATAGACATGAGAGCTTAAAGCATTCATGGGCCTTAGGCCCATTCACTCGTCACGGATTACAATTTAGCCTATGTCAGAAGCACACCACTTTGGGATGACCTTCCAAAGCCTCCATGAGTTGTGGTCTCTCATCTCATGGATAGGTTTTTAGTTAGCAAGTCACATGCGCACACTTGGTAACCGCCAGCACTGGCAGCCTTGCTGAAGCCGTCAGGAAGCAACAGATGAATGATTTATCACCCCTTCTCCCCAAGCATTCTTTCCGAATTAAGCTTTGAGGCACATGGTGGGTTGGGTGCACTCTTCTTGTCTCAATCCGTGCCATCCCTGCTCTGGTATTACATGGGAGCCTTCAGTTTCTGAGGCTTTTTCCAATCAGCTACTTTTCCCAGTGTTCCCATTCACACCAGTAGATTTTTAGTTTTCGTACAGCTGGCACAGTGCTAAAGGAGTAAGAAAGCTGTCTTTCAGCACACTGCACGTCAGCATCTAAACAACTCCAGATGAACCGCTATTCTGTAGCGTATACCTTGAAGACACCCTGAACCATTCTGCTGTACATCCATCACAGGGAATTTCTGACTCCCATGTGGTTTTATGTCATTAGAGTTTGAGCCCTGTGTGCCAGACCTTCGGCTGGTAAAAACTGCCATTAATGTTTATGTCAGTGAAGCTTTGAAAAGGTGTAGGAGGTGAAAACCAGATCTCGGAGTCTAGTAGTTTTAAGGCTTTTCTATGCTAACATGTCTTGTGCCAGCCCATTCAGTCTCAGTGCCCTCGGACGAGCTCTGGACTTGCATCAACAGTTTGAACTGTATTTAATATCACACGGTGGTGGCTCAGAGAGAAGGCTTCGCTTTTGGCATATGTAATTGGTAAGGAAACACATTTTACAGAAAAAAAGTTGGGCGTTTTTATCTAATATTATAATGTTTAAATTGCTGATGCAGCCAGTGTCTCTCAAAAGCTATTATTATGGATGGTCTCACCAGGAAAATGCATTATCTTTGTTAACTGATATGCTGAAGAACATTTCTAGCCTCACTATAATGTACTTGTGATCTCACTATGGGGCTGTGGCTAACCCTTAGCCTACCTGGGGCTGGCTGTGACCCGCTGGGATGCTTCCAGACACAGCAGCATCCAGCGTAGACAAAGACTGTGTTACAGTTTATTGTGGTTGTTAGTGCCTGTTATGACTTGATGCGTTTTCATGCCAAGATTTCCTTCCCACATGGAGAGGGACTGGGCAGCACAGTTGTGCATCAATCCAAAGATACAGTAATACCTGAAATGGAAGACACTGCCTCTAATCTGACCCTGAGTAAAGCCCTTCAGCAAACGTCACAAATCTGCCACCATGTGTGTATCACATTGACATAAAATCTTCACTGGCTGCTTTCATGATACAAGCCTGACTTCTGGTCTGAGTTACACTGGTGTAAATCAGGAGTGACACGGTTAACCTCTGTTCTGCTGGCGGAGGTGCTCGCAGGAGGAGAGCCACCTGTTTTATTTACATGGCTCTTAAATAATCAGTTGCAAGATCTTCTGACTTTCTCAAATGATTGCAGATGACAAAATTAAGTTCCCTCTTACTGTTTGTCTGACGGACTACATTGTACTTGAGTTACTGTGGGCCACACATCATAGAAATGTCTGGAAACTGTGCAACTCCTGAATTTGTTTTAAAAATGCATCCAATCTTTACTGCAATAAAGCGTGTACTGTACAAAAAAAAGAGATGAATGCTCAAAATCTGTTTTAAACAACTCACTTATGATTGAAACTCAGGTACAGTTTGGTCAATTGCAAAGGTATTTGGTAGTTTTGTGGCATTTCTCGCAGCAACAATATTTTCTTGATCACTGCAAGAGCAAGGACAGCTTGTGAAATACTGGTTTATTGTGCAAAAAGCACACTGAAACTAAGTTGCATGTGAGCGGAAAGGGTTTGTGCAAAACAAAAGAATTTGGTCAACCTTTAGCTGGGAGAGGAACCTGAACAGAGCAGATGGCTCACAAAAACCACAGATTTTGCTCCCAGAGGCATAAAGTGGTGCTGGAGCAGGAGGGTTGTGGTTTTCTCCTAAGTCATTATAGAGCCAGGCTTCGGGATGGCCTACAAGTACCGAGTACTGTCCTGACAAACTCCATTTTGATTAAAGGTCCCAAGGACATACATGCCTGTGGTTCCATTTTAAAGAGCAGTCATCTTATTTTCTTGGGTCAAAATGTGTAATATTCACAGATTTTAGGGCTAGACGGGAGCTTTATTATCTTCACTGAGTGTCTGCAAAATGCAGGTCACCGAGTTGCACCAACATCTCCACACCCAGTCAGTCTGGCCTGGAAAGAAAGAATGGGTTTAGAATGAGTGGATCTAAGATTTAAAGGTAAGAAATACTTTTTTTAAAAAAAAACAAACAACTTTTTTCACCTAGAAGGTGTTCTCTGTTTTGCTACAAAATGGCCATATGTCAAGTATGGATGAAGCCATCTACTGTCATTTTACTGCCTTTAGGAATTTTTGCTGTTGCATGTGCTTTGAAAATAAACCATTGCCAAAGTGAAATCTTGTTTGCAGAAGGATAGTACAGTAGGTCCTCTCAGGTGTCGTTTTCAACATTGCTGGTACCACTACAGAAATGAAAAAAAATACTGAACTGTCTGCCCTCATCCAAGGGTGTTTGTGGTCCTTGTGACCCTAACACGGAGGATTAATGTCAGCCATCCCCACCCCAGCACTGCTGGTATTGCTGCCCAAATTCTGCAGGGAAAGAGGCAGGTGAGACGCATGAAAGTGTCTTGCTGTGATCGCTTTGCACAGCCGGGGCAGTGCCAAGAGTTAAACTTGGGCTTCCTGCATCAGTCCTGGGCTGTGCATGCATCAGGCTTTGCATGACTCCTTGAATCTGAAGTGGCGGTTCCTACATAGAATTGCAATGTTTTTTTCCTTGTTCCATTTGTAGAACTTGAATATAGGTTGTTTGTCATCCTGTTATCCTGGTTACTCAGGATCTCCCCATGAAATGGCCCTCCTGGAGAATACCTGCTATATATGTGGTAGTGAAAAAAGTAGCAGCAATGTGCCATGTCTCTCCAACCCCTGAGTCTGCTGGTAGCTGAGATTGTCCCATCTAGGTGTTGCTGTTGCAGCAAGCAGCTTTGTACCACCAGAAGCCTGTGCTGAAGCTCACAGAGGAATCTGAGCCAGTGACTCAAGGGCATGAAGCTGATTTTAGTCTATTTGGATTTTAAACCTTTTGTGTGGTTTTGTGGATAAAACAGTAGCCCTAAGGCTCAAGGGATCTTCATTCTTTCCAGATCTCTGTTGAAGAAATGCACTCCATCTGTAACATAGGGATGATGATGATATTTTGCCTTGTTGGATGAGTAAACAGCTAATGTTTTTGTCAGTCCCGTACCTGTTATTCTGTACGGCCCTGTAAAGAGAGTGCTGGCCAATGATTTGAGGAGCGTTTGCAGAGAGCTGGCACTGGATTTCCCCCCACGTCTCTTCTTTGCTCTAACCTGCACCAAATCACTTAATCTCAGTACAACGCTTGCCTTGCAGGACAGCGTGAGGAGGTGAGCTACACGACTGCAAATTGCCCTGAGCTTTTGCGTTTGCAAGGAGCTCCCAAGTCATGCGTGAACCCCCTTGCGGTATCTCAGCATGGCAGGCATCCCAGCAAATCAGGCTGTTGGTGGGGCTCTGCGCTTTGTTCCAGCATGAATAAGGAAACCCAATCCCTGCGCGCACAGCTCTTTCCCTTCTCGTTTCCCCCACTGTTTTTTTTTTTTTTCTCACTTCCTGTATCAATCTCGGATGTAATCTGCCCCAGCAGAGTAACACATTCACACTCTCCTGGCTCCAGCAGTGTTTCCCACTCAGCCAGGCCACGGCATTTCAAGGCTTACACAAAACACACACGTCCTTTTCAGTTCTGATGATCCCACGAGAGTAGGAATGGAAACAGAGTGATACTATTAGAAATCATTATCATTACAGATAGAAAGCATGTTGTTCTGGTCGCTCTCCAGAGGCAATTAGATATCCCCTTTCCCTTGGAAACACAGGCTGTCTACAGAACACTTCGCTTTTAAAACAGAAATTATCAGCACTGTTTTCCTACCAAGCAGCTCTGCTGGAAGTGGTAATACTAGAAGCTCCATTGCAGGCTGTCCCCAGTGCCATTTCTAGTCATGGTATTTCTTAACCAGGCAAAGAGCTGGCCCTGGTGAGGGCTTGTGGGATGTAGGATGCCACTCACGCTGGCAGCATGGCCATGGGCTGGTTGTTTGCCTCTTGGTGCTGCTATTTCTTCTTCCAGTCATGGAGGTCAGTCCTTCAGATCAGGGTTTGTTTCCCGTAGGTGTGTCTCCAGCACTTGGACCTGCCAAAGCCAAGTCCAAGTCTGGTTCCAATGTTCATCATCTCCCAAACAGCGTGTTGTTAATTTGGAGTCAAAGATGACAACTGAGTTGTGAGGTCAGAAGTGTCGTTGTTGAGGACCCATCTCAGTGAGAGTCCTTCAGACTGTGACTTACTGGGTGGTTCCATCAATGTTTTTTAGTCCCTTCTGAAATAAATGTACTACAGATTTTCAGGGCTTCAACCCAAAATTTAGCAAGCTTTGGAGCTGCCCTCCAAATCTTTCTGTCAACTGAGCTTGCAGTATTTCTTGAGTGTGAGACAGTTACTGTGCTCTGTTAGAGCTTGCGTTGGTCTGGATTGCCATGTTGCAAGGATGCTTGCCCCTCCAAAAGGCTATTTGTTGTCAGGCCCAGAGTGGTCAAATTCTCCCTGACCCAAAGAAAAGGAGTACTTTCGAGCACAGCATGTGTGCAGTGTCCTAAAGCCATTTAGACTGCCATCAGAAGCACATGTATTTAAAAGACCTGGCAGGAACATCTCTATCAGCTCTGCCTTGTACACTTTCCGTCACCTCTGCTTTTCTGCTTCCAGACTTTAACTGTTTGTGCTGAAGATTTTCCAGCCTGGGTCAGTGCCTCAGGCTGGGGTTTAGTTTCCAGTGTTTCAAAAAGGCACAGTTCAACTGTTTCACAGAACAAGGTTGGCAAAATGAGCTGTTTTCCCACAATGTGGAGACATTTTTCCTACCACTTCTAACCAGTTCTGGCACCTTCAGGCCTTGGAGTGAGAACTGACAATTTGGCAGTGGGCTCGTGTGGGTTCAGATGGGTGCATTTATCCATTCTGGGAAGGTACTGTGTGTTTCCCTGAGTCCCTGAAAGGTTACCGCTCCCGAATGCTTGTTGAAGCATTGCTGCTGACACCTCCAAAGTGATGTGTTGAGCATGGTAGGCACAGACCATACTGGGAAGCTCGTGGGGAGCTGCTGCCATGGTCCTTGTGCTCTAGGGGAGCACAAGAACTAAAAAGAGGTGCCCAGAAAGGAGGATGCCCCTAGAACTGGGAAAGTTGTCTTAAGTTCATACCTGCATTACCATTTTTCTAGGAGCCCTGCTTCAGTCCTGCCTGCGGAGTGAGGCAGAGGACGATACCTGAAGGGATGTTTTCACATGTCTCAGAAGTGTGTGTGGCCCTAGAGACTGGAGCAGTTTGGTGGTTGAGGGTTTTTCCCCTGTTTTTTCTACCCAGGATGCATGGCAAGGTCCTTTCTGTCCCCTGCTCCCCTTCTTCACACTTTCTATTGTAACTACAGCTTCCTTTGATACATTTTTTTCATGAAATATGTGCTATAAAATACCCATCTAAACTGCAGCTGTAGCTGGACTGTCTTTTCTTAAACAGAAACACAGACTTTGGGGAATTGCCCTGAGCAATTGGAAACAGAAAGGCTCCGATCTCCCAGACTGACCAAACTGTCCCTAGCTGGGACCAGTAGGGATATCTTGCCTGTCTTCCTCCTCTGGAAAGCAGGAAGGGAGAAGAGGGAAAAAGGCATCCCTGCAGAAAGGGGTGGCGTGGGGTAGAGACCAGACCATGGTGCCAGGGGAGGACAGAGCTTCCAGCCAGGCAGGATGGGCTCCACCACCAACCCTCTTGTCCCAGTGCACAGGAACTGGCTGCCCAGATGCAGATGGGTACATGGCAGTCGAAGCCTGTTTGCAAAGAAGTGGCTGGCATGGGGACTCTTTTTTGTTTTCTGAGCAACAAGAAAGAATGAGATTTGTGCTGCCGAGAAAGGCTGGAAGATGTTTCCGATCCTTTTTTTTGGCTGTGGAGAGGAGGCACTGTATCAAATTAAACTTGAAACAGAGACACAAATGAGGTGATTAAGGCATTTCCGCCATGCTTCCAGGGGAGCTGCTGGATGGCATCCAAACCGGGGAAAGGAACAGCCTGAGTTTATCAGCTGAACTTGGAGGTTAGTACAGATACTCGCACTGCAGAGCAGCCGTAGGGCTGGCTGACTGACACGCTGTCCCTTAGCCATCCCTGCACCAAACCTATGCCAGCCAGCGCAGAAGGGAAACTGAGGCATGCCAAGGGGAAGTGGGATGCCTGGGGCCATGTATCATCCAGCAGCAGAGAGAGGAATATTATTTAGAACTCTTCTCCTCTGTCTGATGCCCCTGGCCTGCTGCCTAGGGCCACTGTCTGCTTGTTACGTGCACTTGGCTTTCAGTGAGAACAAGGACTGGCAGGAGCTGGCAATACATCAGGAGTGAGGCTGATTAACCCTCCTCACTTCAAAAATGAGCAGTGGGAAGAGCGTAGCAGAAGCATCTGCAGGCAGATGTTCGCGCAGCAGCTCTCCCCTGCGCTCTCACTCACAGCACTGCATGGGGTGCAGGTCTGTCCCCACCCAGTGGGAGCCCCAGGGACCTCAGCCAGCCCGGGCATTGCCTTCAGGACTTGCCGTTAGATGACAAATGCTTCCATTTGGGGATGGAAGGGGTCTGTCCTCTGCGCTGTTGCTCTGCTGCCTGGCAGGTCTGGTCCCCAGGCATCACCCAGCATCTGCAGCAGCATTTGTGCTGCATCCCACGTTCCCACTTGGGAGCAGCTTTGCTGGACTTCCTGCAAGGACTGTTCCATGGGGATGTTCACAAGCTGCCCATGGGTGAGATGAGGAGCCACCACACTAGAAGGAGCACAACAGTATGAACTACCTGCAGGGCTCAGCCCTTCTGGGATCTGTCCTTAGAGCTGTGCCCCATGCCAAAGACACTGTCTGACTCTGCACGCTGCTCCAGCACCGCCGGCCCTTCGTTGGCTTTGCTTATAGTGGGGACTGCAAGAGGGCCGTGCTGGACGGATGGACAGACAGACTTGCAGCAATCCGGGCCGCTCGCAGGGATGTGCAGACTGTGTCTTGCTTGGCCGCGATGGCAGGGAACTCCCTCTGTTGACTTATCCTGAAGTTGCACCCCTTAATCCGGTGGTGTCCCTGTCTCTGGTAATAAATAGCACCTTCCATAAATGTCTTTAGCCCTGACTAAACCGCAGACTGGACTGATTATTGCTAGTTTTGTAGTCTTTACAGAGCTGTTTTTATTTATAATTGCACCCCGCTGGTGTGTTCATAATGATTTTCCCTGCTGTGTCCCATGCGGTCCAGTACTACAAAGCCACATTTTCATAGTAGCTGTTGTTGGTTTTAATCACTTGTTATTCGGATGATATATTAATAGCAGTATCTCTGTGAGGCTTTAGAGTGTTTTCTTTTTCAAAACGTTTACAACAAAAGCTAAGTGTTAGCCCTAATAAAACATGTGTTTCATTTGGCTCCCTCCTCCAGCGATAAATCCAATTAAATGAGCACTCAGCAGAGAACCCATCTCACCCCATCCCATCCTGCTTCAGCCCCAAAACCTGCTCCTGATCCTCTGATTAAAAGGTGTTTGAGACTCCAGCGGGAACAGGGGTGCTTGAAAGGCCCCGTGTGGTTAGAGGGCTGTGAGTTTGTAATTGCCTATGTATAGCCTGTAGAAGCCTGTAATAAACCAAAATACACTTTGCAGATGTTCATTTGCGCCTTGCGATTCTCCTAAAACCCAAATAACCCGTTATACCTTATTTCACAGAGAGAAGGGGCAACAAGGCTGGGTGGTTTGATGCCTTTGTGACGAGAAGCCACTGGTGAAAACAGAAATAAAAGCAGAGCTGCCTGTTGCCTCCTGAGCAGGACACTATCAGCAAGCTTGGCATATGGGTGGGGAGGAGTGGGGCAATGCTCTTTATTTTAGCCATTTATGGGAGGAAAAAAAACACCCAGCAAAACTTATCTTTTTTGGAAGCGGTTTAAATGAAACATTTAACTAGCTGAGGCCGCTGTCGTCTTTAATTTCATTCAGAAGGGGACTGTGAATGGACTCCTCGCCCACTTCAAAAGGCTGTGGCAGCATGTCCGCTGTGGTGCAGGTCATTCATGGACACTACAGGAGATGTGAAAACATCTGCTAGGTCCATGCCTGCTCCTTTCAGTACAGTTACTCCCCTTGCTAATAATTGTCTGTGTTCTGTCATCTAGAAAGGGACTTTGTGTGCCTCCCAGGTATTCTAATGCTAATTTGTTTAGTTAAAAAGGAGAAGAGGCTAAACAGATGTGAACCATTTGGTTAGGTTGTAGTTCATTTGTTAGGAAGTGCAAAGGATTCTTGGCAGGATATTAAATATTACCTTGGCTGCTCACAAACACTTCATATTTCAAGAGAGGAAGGGAGGTAGGGACTGCACTCCATAAATCAGCCTTTTCAAAGAGACAGAAAAAAGGCAAACATTTGATAAATCTGTGTCATTATACTTAGAGATCAAAGGGGTTTTTACATATGTATTTATGCAACTGGCAACCTAGGAGACAATAATAACAAACATAGATCTCTGACAGCTTTACAAAAATAAAAATTAGCCGGTTCTAATCTGTAATTATCTGGGAACTGAGCAAGGTAGGAGGTTGCTAGCAGTAGAGCTTTAAGTTGCTAATGTTGAGACGGTGAGCGAATGTTAAGTCATTCATAAATACATTAGGAAGTTCCGTGGGCAAGAGATTGCAAAAGCCATCGGGTGGTAGCTGGGCATGCCCACTGCATGTGCAGACCTGGTTTTATACACTGAGCCCAAAATAGGCAGGCAGGTGTTATCAGAACCAAAAGTCACTAGGGAAAGCAGTGTTTCACCATGTCCTAATTGCCTTTATGATTTTCCAGCAGATGATCTACCAAGAATCTACCTGAACGATCCCTGAAGACGGGAAGATTTTCATTCCTGGTCTCTTTCCTGCTTGCCAGAAAGTTACAGATCCATGTCTGATAGCTTCCATAGCCCGGCGCGCCTCTATGTTGGCCCAGATGAGCCCCACCACTATTCCCAAATCAGACTGACTCGTTTTGTACAGCTACATAAGTTAAGAACTGGAGCCAAAGACTCAGGTAAGTCAGGGAAGAAGCTTGAAAAGATCCCAGAAGAGGTTTACAAGCAGCAGGAATAACAGGAGGACTAACGGGGGCTGCTGTGGGTATTGCTTTAATCCAGGACAGAATTTAGCAGAGGAATTGAAACTTCTTCAGAAGCAGCAAAGGCCGTCGCATCACTCAAAAAACAAGGAGAAATCCAGTTGCATGAAAACAATTCGATGGTCAAAGCAATGCAGCCACAGAAATTAGAGAACGAGAAGTAGCATTATGTCATCTCGCCTTTCCTTTTGGCCAGTCACTGGGCTGATTTCCTATTCTCTTGTGCTGTTTTAAAATGACTTCAGCAACTTGGTTTCTGCTTGTTCCCATGGGAAACTTCCACAGTCTATAGATTTCACTGGTAGGAAACTCTTCTTGACAGTCAGACTATATTTTCCTTTACTCAATTCCATCACATCACTCCTACTTACGCCTCCTTGGAGCACCCTAAACGCTCTTCTCCATTGAAGTCGGTGGAGTTATGCAAGCAGTAAATTTGGCCCGTGGCACTTGGAGAAATAGATATTAAAACCCCAGGGATGAATTAGGGGGTGAGGGGAGGGAAGGCAGTGGGGGAAAGGAAATGGTTTCAGGTTGAGAGAAACAAGATCTCCTCTTACATCTGTACAGCGGTGCTGCCCACTGCCCCAGTGGGAGCACGCCCAGGACTCAGCAGCAAAATGCTGCAAGAGCCAGCGATGTCCCTGAGCGCTGGTGTGGTAACAGAGCCACATCTGAGGGCTCAAGAGCAGTACGTGGCACTTGGGCTTACATGCAGAGAGATTACATAAAGCCCTGGGCACTTTCCTTGCCAGTGGCTGACCTGTTTTGAGTCCCAGTGATGCTACCCACAGTCACCCCACTGCCTTTCACCCCTTTAGCCCAGCCCCAGCATTTGGCTCTTTGCAGCTGGGATGGTCACTGGCTGCCTGTCCAGCCATCCTCATCCATGTAACACTCACTGCAAGCTCTGCCTCTGCAGGTTAATACTAATGCGTGCATTTTTCAGGATAAAACCCCAAATGCTCTGGGCCCTTTTCCCCAGCTCTTACCACGCTATCGTGACATTAATATGAGTCCAGCAGATGTGTGCAGTGATGGAGCTGCTACGGTACAAAAAGAGAGGAGGCTGCTGACAGATGCACAAGATTTACACATAGGCAATCCTCAGCTCCCTTCTGCTCCAAAATAGCTACAGTCCACCAGCCCACAGGGTGCACTGCAAAGGACACACGTGACAGAGAGGAATAGAGGGGACAGCACTGAGGACTTCTTAGTGTGGAAGAAGTAGAAAGAAGATATGCAGGATCTCTTGTCCTGGGACCCTGCAAGGGGGCAAGGGCTGGGGACATGGACCCATGACTGAGGAACATCTCAAAGTACTGCAAAAGACCAATAAGAACAAAAAAAAAACATTATAGAGACATACATCTGGCAAAGGACACACGATAACATGCAGAAACCCTACATCAAAGCCCTACATCTCAGTGTGCGATGTGCTGTATGTTCCCAAAAAGGAGGTGGCTGGTCACCTCCTCTCTGACCAGGTCACTGTATGCCGCAGCACTCCGTGGTTACATGCTCCAGAATGCCTTATTTTCCCATGAATATGCACTTGATTAACATCATGAAATGGTGTTCCAAACAGAACTATGACTGTGTCATGGAAAACACCATCCTGTCTGGATCAGGACCAAGAGCACCCTGGCTTGATTTTGAGTGCCTGCTCCTATCTCTCGCCCCAGCAGGACTGGCTGTGTCCAGAGCTGTGTGTGCCCTGTCACTGACATAGAAGTCTTCGTACTTCAGAAGAAAGAAAGAAGATGCTGAGCATTTCAGAACTGGTCTGTTCAGTGGCAGGAAAACAACGGTTGCTAAAAGGATGTATGGGTTTTCTAGTTGGGTAGAGATGAAGCAACAAGGTGAAACTCAGCATCAGGCCAACAGGATAGGATCAGCACTGGGAGATGCTGCCTTGTGTCAGACTCCAAGATGCTGGGAAGCATGACTGCAGCTGCAGGGCACGTGGCCTGGCAAGAGTCATCCAGGGTGAACGCTGGTGAGGTGAGCCCATGGACCTGACTCTTCCTCTGTCTTTGCTGGGGACTTTGATCATCTGGGCTTGAAGGTGTGCTGGGGTCTCTGCTTTCTGCCCTGTTTTAACAAGTGTGTTTTGCAGATCTGGGCACCCTCCAGGCTTATGTCAGCAGTGCTCCACTAAGTGCTACCATGACCCCTTGTCAGGAGCTGCACCTTCCCAGTGCTGTCTGTGTAATGAATCAATCATCAAGAAATGGGATGCAGAGACTGTACTGATGCAGCTCAATTAATTTATTGATTAACTAGCTAGCACGACAGCTACTATTATGATTCAAGGGCTCTGCAGCAACAGCACAGAGCAAACCTAGTCTTGCATTTCTGTTTGTGCCCATTTCTTTCCAACCCTAATTTCTTCACAATGTAGCCCCCATTGCTCTGTTGCCCTCATCAGTGGGGCACAACACACATGCTACTGCCAAAAC
This sequence comes from Elanus axillaris, assembly GCA_026212715.1. Lineage (NCBI taxonomy): Eukaryota > Metazoa > Chordata > Aves > Accipitriformes > Accipitridae > Elanus > Elanus axillaris. The sequence continues at coordinate 27,732,785 of JANZLQ010000002.1, read as the reverse complement.
TGCTGTATGTGGAACGTTAAACAAATTATAAGAGCCAAAAGCAAGCGTGCGAGCCTTGCTGGAACCCTGCTCCCAAGGTGGCAGCAGATATGGAGGAGACCTGTGCCCTGCCAAGCAGACGTGTAGGCTCCAGCTGGAGGCAGGTGGGTCAGTCTGGAGGATGGAGCCATAACTGGTTCCCAAGCCACTTGCCAAAACCTGCCCCTGTTGTAAACCCTGCTCCAGGGAGAGCTCAGATGAAGTGATCTCAGCCATCCTCCTGACCCACCTTTGCTCAGATTCTGTTTCTGTTAGCTTACCTGTTTGCCATTCGTAGTGAAAAAAATCTCCTAACGTCCAACTGTTGAAGATACAATTACAATAAAACCTATATTGGGGCTATTTTTGTTAAGAAGCCAATCTAACTTTTACAAGCTACAGCTGACATATATTAAGGGCTTAAACCAAACTTTCTGTGACATTTTGTTGATGTTATACTCTCTGGTGCTGGTGGCTGTAAGGAACAAGGAGAATTATTCCATCTAAATGGTTTTCCCCTTACCTCACAGGTGTAGGAACTTGCAGTGGAGCAACCTCTGCGCACAAGCAGCAGGTTTTCTGTTTCGAATTGTACAAAACACTGAGTAAAGAGATGAGTAAATCTGGGTCCAGAAGAGCCAGCCTGTGTCACCTGTGGAAAGATCGCTGCCCACAACTGTGATTCATGCATTGCCTAGAAGTGTCCTCTCTAATTCTCTTCACAATTACCAGTCTGGGCCAGCTGGCAGAGCTTTACCAGTACACAGGGGGAAATTAGAAAGCAATTCCTCCTGCAACTGCATTTCTGCTTGGTTGGTATTGCCCTTCATACCACAGAGAGCCCAGCAGTGCCATCTCTTTTATCCCACAGCAGAGAAATGCTTTGGAATTGTTTGCTGTTTGATTCTGTAGCTGAAGCACAAAAGATCTCCTTGCATCATCCCAAAATCTGCTTTGCAAATACCTGGTCCCAGGAAGGATGGGTGTTTGGGTGGCCCAAGCACTATTCTTAGCTCTGTCTTAACCCACCGAGCAGCTTTTGGAGAAGTCATACACCTCTCAGGGTCTTCTTTGCCCTCTTCAATCTGCCTGGTTTAATTAGTTTGTAAACTCTACTTTGTAGTTTGTGATTTTACAAGGTGCTCACACCACAGCCAGTGTGATGAGAACAATTCACTTTGGCATGACACTTTTCATGAATTGATGTAAAGCTGATATATGAAGAAGTTAGCATCATGCTGTTGCTTCTGACACACAAGAAAATCAAGGCCCTTGGTGGGGAAAAGATTTGCCTGTTGTACGGGAGCAAAAGTTTAAAACAAAAGGCAGATGTTCCAGCAAAACCTGGCTCTGCACTTAAAGCAACAGTGCTCTGAAAGCAGGCTAATTCGGTACAAAAATTTATGCATCTTCTGACAAAAACATGGTAGAAATGCTGCACACATGCATCGAAGCTGCTAAGTTACATGCTTGCTGGATGAATGCTGACTAAGGTGCTTCCATGGAGTGTGCAAAATCTCACCGTTCCTTGGAAAACACCGGCATGATCCGGTCCTGGAAAGGAGGGTCCCAGAGCTGATGGTGTCATGAGAAGGGTCTCCTTGGCCAAATACTCTTAATTCAGCTTTCATGGGCTGTTGTGTTGTGCTTGGTCTCTACATGTTACTCCCAATACACGGCCTGTGACAGATTTCGCCAGGTATTTGTACAGGCAGGGATTTCAGAAAATACAGTGCTATGAAAGGTGTGGCTCATCAAAAAGCCAACACACATCAAAAGAATAGGTAAATCCAAACAAATACTTTGAGGAGGAGGAGGAGGAAATGACTGAGATGCCCCCAATACAGTGGTGTCCCAGTGCCTGACCCCCAGCTGGCAAGTCACTGCTGGGAAATCCCAGCCTGGCTGGGGACAAGGCAGAAGTATGTGAACTTTCTTACTTCTCTTTCTGTTGTGCAGCCTCTGGAGGAGGGACACAGCTATCACACCAGGGTGTGCAGCTGTAAACTCTTGGGGACATGCCCGCTGGGTGGAAAGGTTGGGTTGTCATCGTCCTAATCTAGCTGAAACACTAAAGGAACGGGGGGGGGCAGCAATGTGAATTGATAGGTATAATCCAGAATGGCATTATCTTGTTTTATGGTTCTCTTTTGTGTCTGTCCAGCAAGATAGACCTCTGAACCCTTGTCTTTAGTCTAACAATTAAACTTACTGTTTCATCATTAAATCTTGTTTAGTGATAAAGCCAAGTCTGATGAACATTCTTGAGTGGAAACCTTGGGGAATGGACAATACACTGGGTGTCTCAGCCAGAGGCCAGAGGAGCCAGGGTGCTCCCTGTGTGAATCCAGGGCCTGGCTCACCCAGGGTGGGGAGAGAAGTCCCCGTGGGCAAACATTAGCCAGAGTGTCTGAGAGCCCATCCATGGTCTGTAAATTGAAATCCTCACAAATGTCCCTCCCTCGTGGTTTTACGTCACTAGATGATGCTGGAGACCCACTTTGGTGGGGTGGAATTTACACCTGAGCAAAGTCTGCTTAACATAATGTATTGGAACTTGATCATGCTCCACCGTCAGGTTGGACAGATGTGCTGGGCAGGGGACAGCGGCTGATAAAGGCCTCAGCAGCACCGCCTTGCCTCTGGAGAGCACATTTCATCCTCAAGTGCCTTCCCGATCGCTTACGGGGATCATCACACCACCCGTCCCCGAGATGCAGCCACCGATAAGCCAGAAGGTGAGTAGCAAGAGCACCTCAAAGGGCTTCTGAGGGCTTCTGAGCTGGCTGGGGACCCTTCTGTGATGGTGTTTTAGCCCGAGCTGGATGAGCTGCAGGTACCGGGCAGACCGGGACCGAAGAGCTGGAAAAGGGAACGCTGTTCCTCATCTACAGAATGGCTGGGGGCTCTGCTCTTTGGGGTCTGCGTGTTCAGGAGTGGGAGGACCAGCGCGGCAGGAGGAGATCCTCGCAGCGGTCTCAAGCTGAGGGCACTGCTGACGCCTGAGGGGGGGGGGGACGGTGACGTGGAGAAACGGGGCGTGTGGGGCCGTTCATCTCCAAATCCGTGCTTTATCACTATCGCAGGTGATACGGGCCCGCGGGCAGCGCCGGGGACGAGGGAGGACGATGAAACCGCGGCCCCGACGGTGCGAGCCCCGGAGCTGTGGTAAATCGGGACGCCCCCCCTTCCCGCGCCCGCTGCCGCCTCACCAGCCAATGAGCACTTCTCTTCCCTTCCTGCGCCCCGCCCCCGCGAGCCAACGGCTTTTTCGATTGGTTCCCCCGCCCGGCTCATTATGCGGCAGAGCGCCGTTGTGATAGGTTGAGGGCGCTGCTCGTTGGTCCGGCCCCGCCGCTCCGCCTCCGCCGCTGCTTTTGCCTGCGCTGCCGGCGGCGGGAGAGCGGCGCTGGGGCGGGCGGGCAGCGGGGCGGGCGGTGCGGCGTTATGGGGCCGTGCTGAGGCTCGGGGGTGCCCATGCGGCACCGGGCAGAGCCGAACCGAGCCGGACGAACTCCAGCCATGCATCCCGGCGCGCCCGCGGGCACATGGGGCAGCGCTTGAACCGCTGCCTCGATGTCCCCGTCGCGTTGCCGCCGCTGAGGCGGAGGCTCCTGCTGCTCTTCATCATGCTTTTCCTCTGGCTCTACATGTTTTACTCCTGCGCCGGCTCCTGCGCCGGGCTGGCGACCCGCGGTTCCTCCGCACCGCCCCGCGCCGCCCCGCCGCTTCCCCAGTTGCTACCGCCGGTTCCGGGGGAGCCGGGCGAGGAGAGCAGCCTGGAGGAGCACCGGGCAGCGCCCGACGCCGTCAGCCCCATCTCCACCTTCTTCAACGGCTCCGGCACCAAGCGGCTGCCGCAGGCCATCATCATCGGCGTGAAGAAGGGAGGGACGCGGGCGCTGCTGGAGTTCCTGCGGGTGCACCCCGACGTCCGCGCCGTCGGCGCCGAGCCCCACTTCTTCGACCGCAACTACGAGCGGGGACTCGCCTGGTACAGGTAGCCGCCTCTCCGCCGGCACCGCGGGGCTCCCGGGGAGGAGGGGGGGGCGTGGGGTGTCCCCCGTTGCGCCCCGGCGGCGCGGAGGTTGCGCGGGGTGCGCCCGCCCCGGGCTCCGGAGCGGGTCGGGAGAGCGCCCGGGGCAGAATGTCAATGTCCCGCTAAATACACCCCCCTCCCCCCCACCCCCCCCACCTCGAAAAAGCAACCCCGAAGGAGAAAAAAAAAAAAAAAACAACCAAAAAACACCCCCAGGCCCGGCGAGGACCTTGCTTTCGCCGTTAGCCCAAGCGGCGGCGGGCGGGGGGGGTGTGTGTGTGTGCGTGTGCAGGCTTTATGCTAACCACAGCGCGTATTTCATCTTGAAATGAAGGTTAAATATTAATTTTAATTTTTTTAACACTTATTTCGTTGTGCTCCCAGGGCTTTTGCTGGATCGTGTGTTTTTTTCCCTTCAGCTTGGGGTGTTGCTGAGGGATGGGTGGCATGCCCGAAATCCCCTTCGGGTCGGGGGCAAGGCTGGGCAGGGTCCTGCCCCCCGCAAAGGCACGTTTGGGGGGTTTGACCCCTTCTGGGAGCGCGGCGGCAGCTCCGCGTTCGAGATAAAACTTCCTCGATCGCTTCGCAGGGCTCCTTCCCTGTTAACTTTCTCCTACCACTATAATCAGCTTTATAGCTGATAAATTGCTCAGGCTTGCAATTTCCCGCTTAGCGCTGGGGATGAGACAGTGGTGCGGTGTGCGACGGTGTAACGTGTGCTTTGGGGACGGAATGAAACTTTTTTGGCTGGGAGGGGAGAGAAATTCTAAATTACGGGATTGCGTCCTGCAAGGGTGGATGGAGAAGTAATTGTGCGAGGAGCAGCCCCACGCGGGATGGGGTGGGATGGGATGGGATGTCCGTGTGCGGGAGGCGATGGGAGCTCCTCAGCTCTGGTGGGACTCCGGGCACGGGGTCGAACCGCGTTTATGTTTCTTTTCATCCTTTTATGAGTGAAGCTCCTTTATCAAGAAGAATATTTCGAATATGTCCTTCTGCTGAGCGTTTACAGGAATACTAAACGAGCAGAGGTGGAAACTTTGAAGCTAGATGGGAGCTGCGAAGTTCTGAATTTTAGCTGCTTTTTTTTAGTCTTGAAACTCCTACCCTGCAAGTCCGGTTAGGTTTACGTCTTTTTTTTTTTTTTTTTTTTTTTTTTAATGTTGCCATACCTCGGCAGTTAGTGAAATGAATGGAGGATAAGATCTGGCGAGGAGGAAGACGGTTTTGAAAGCACGTTTTATGAAATGCTAGAATTTTGGTGGAGAATGCAGAGTGTCGTCCCGTAGCAACCACGATGAAATCTTTATAGATTCAGTTGCTTTTTTAAAAAAAATATTAAACTTGCATTTTTAAAGGAGAACATGCATATAACAGAAGACATATCAGGATTTATTAGCAAAATGGTGTGTACGTGTTGAACTCTGTTTTTAATTAGGCACCTAAATTAGACCATAAAATGGTTGATTAATCTTTTACAAGTAAGAGGTGGAAGGGGAGAAGGAGAGAATGCTGCTTATGATTATGTTAATCTGTTATCCCAGATGCAGTGGGCAAAGTCAATATTTAAAAGCTACACATTATTTTTAAATTTGAAGAAGCTGGCATCAAAGTTGCATGTAACTTCTTAAAGTTTCACCTTATCAGCTGCTTAATTTTAAGTTGCATGGGCCCTATCCCTGCAAACACACTGCTACGTTATTAAATAGTGTCTTTGCAAAAGGGGTGTTTTAACTGAAATCCGACAAATCTTTATGTCCGAGTGCTGACGCTCCCAAGCAGTGAGTGTTACGTGATGCTGAAGGTCTTGAAATCACTCGGGTATGATTCACCCTGAGGATTGGAGTGTGTTTGCCTGTCTGTGGGACCGGGACCCGGATCGATTGCAGGGGTGGAGGACTAAATAATGCAAAATATATGGGGGGAGGACGTATTTTCTCAAATCAACAGACAAGTTGTTTGGTAATTGTGCGTTATTTCTAACTTTGATTTGAATAAGACGGCAGAAATTTGCTCCTATAAATTTCAGCGCTAGAAATCAGAGACTGTATAGCTCAAAACTCCCAATGACTTCAGCGAATCTTGGCTTCACCAGACTCCTCAAGAGCATGCTTATTTCTCCAAGCTCTAATGAGACTTTTATTTATTATCTTAATGTCAATGAGGAGATGTGTTTGTGTGTTCTTTTTAATGGCCCAATAAAATCAGATTAAAAATGCTACAAAATATCTGCTGTGCCAGCCGTTGTGCAGTGAGCTGGGCAAGCCTTGTCTGTTTTTCAGATGCTTTTGCACAAATTGACTGAACTTTGGAACAAGGGGAGTCAATTGTGTTCTCAGCACCCAGTCCTTGCAGTTTATATCCAATTGCCTGGCTTTGAAAAGATGGAGATGCAATTTTTGACCCTTGTCTCATTGAAAGTATATTTTATTTGACTGGCTTCTGGCTAAATTTGGTCCTATCTGTTAGGAGGTTTTGTTTGTTTAAGTTGTTCCTGCCATGTAATGAAGTGTTCTAATTGTAACGTTTTTTCAGATTTCTGAGAGGCACAAGGGCATCACACATTTGCTTATTTAGCTTGATGAAGGCTTATATTTTAGGCTATTTGCATTTCATCATATTTATTAACTACTGATCTCTGTCTAAAGTTTTCATCTATAGAAAATAAGTTTTGAAGGAGGAAATGCAAACTTTTTTTCTTGCTCCATTTTCTGTCAAGTGAAACAAAATTTGGTTTGGTTTGTATTCCTTTGTGTGAAAGGTAAAATAGCATCAAGTTCCTAAAAAGCAGAGGGAAAAGAAGGAAAAAAGAAATTGATTTTTTCGATAGTGAGATAGCTAGAAATATAATGGAAATAACTTCTGTACGCACATTGCGGGGTTTTCCCCCCAGTAATGAATACAGCATGTTAACTGCTTTGAGTGAAAATATGTACCATGACAGAGGAGAAACGGGATCCAGCCACTATTGCAAACTAATTTTAAGTAGCGCCTGGAATTTTTGGATAATAAAGAGGTTTCCTCTTTGCAGCAGTAAGGAGCTCAGCTCTGTAGCCTGTGTGTGCGTGTGTCCGGCTGCCCGGACGAACAGCCTGCCTGGCAGCCCATTGGGAAATTGTTGTTTTCTCATGGGTTTACTATATGGGTTGGGGAGGGGGGTAAGTGTTTCTTGCAAGCCTAGAAAATCAGTTATTGAATTTTTTTATTTCCTTTCTTATTTCATGCAACAGTGATCCATTTTTAAAATATACTAGAGGCTTGAAAGCCTGTTGTCCTGTAATTAACATAAGCTAAGAAAAAAGGATCGTGTCATTAGTTTTATGTGTTTGGGTGGGGTTTTTTTGTTGGGTTTTTTTATCGTTTTAGGCCCAGTGGGCTGTAGTACCCCCTGCCATGGGCTGGGCTGAGCATTCCCAGCCTCACTCAACATCACTGATTTATATTTCAAGTCTGAAGCCCTCTGCTAGGAAACCCCGTGCCATGGCTACGCTGGCTGTAACCTCGATAGCAGTGCTAGCCTGAACTCCTCCGCCTCTAGCAGCGCAGACAGGAGACCTCCTTTTCTTTTTCCTTTTTTGGGGGGTTGGAATTCTTAAAATGCTGGGGATCCATCTTCCTGCTATTTCCAAGCTGCCTTAATTCATTCTCCATGCTGAGACTGGGTCAGCAGGATCAGGCCCCATGGTGTGGTGTTGTGCAATAAACAGCTTCAAACATGTATTTCTTAAACTCCCCAATCGCCTAAATAAGCACTGGGGACCTTAATGTGCAAAGTGCTGCTTCACAGCAATTCCTGAATCATGAGAAACTTCCTCATTTTTTTTCTTTTTCCCCAGGAGCCTCTTTTTTGCCCCAAGCAGTGTGTGTGGGTGCAAGCAGTGCAGTGCTGATGCTTGCAATGGGCCAGGCTGGGAGCAGGGGAACAACAAGGTGATGATGGTTAAAAGTTCAGGGGTGAAAGCCTTGCTGAACCAAGGGCAGATCTTGAGCAAGGCAGGATTTTGCCCCTGCACTTGCCCGTTCTCTCTAAATCCTGATTTTACAGTGGTAGTGAGGGTTTAATGCCTGCCACGTAATTGCCACCGAGCTTTGCAGTCTCCCTGGTGGGACACAGATCTGGCAGCATGGAGGTGTCAGCATGGACACAGCCGGCTGCTTGCAAAACTCAACATGTTGTTTCTGCCGAGTGCTGCAAGCTTCATTGGCCCCAGGAAGTTTGGGAATGGTCTTGATTCCCCCAACCAGACTTTGGGTACAAATGACCATATCTGAGGAAAGACCGGTTCCTCCAGCGTGTTCCTGTGAGCTGCGTTGGGTTGGAATGAGCGTATCCTAAAAGATAGTTGCATTCTCTGGGATGGCTTTGCCAAGCAGCTTTCCTGTTGAGATTTTGTTTCCTTGATGTAAAAAAAAAAAAAATTACAAATCAACTATTGACCTTGCATTGTGTTGCACTTAAGTGGGGACTTTTAATGGTCCCTTCGACACTTGCACAGGGTTCAGTGCCCTCTTGGCTGTTGCAGCAGCTCCCCGTGACATTGCCTTAGCCGCTGTGCAAAGTTTGGAAGAAAATGGCCCCAAAAAAGAAGGGCTGGGCTGTTATAATCAGTCAGCAAGGCCCTTGTGTTTGCATGGGATCATTCCTTTAGATCTGAGGAGGGTTGAGTTGTTCAAACAGATGGCAAAGATTATTCGTGTTGCTGGGGTTTCAGTGCCCTGCTCCGTTTCAAGCATGTTGCCCGATATGACGCACGTGACAAGTTCTTCCCAGCACGACGCTGGGCGGGGGGGGGAACGACATTGTCTGCCGTGATCGGGTTTCATGGCCTCACCTGTTGAGCTGCTGAACTTTTCGAAGTTGACCATGCATTGGGGGTGACTTATGTGGATGGTGGATCTGCCTGGCTAATTGCGTTAGTGCAGCACCACGCGGCGTGCCGGGGAACGTTGTGCTCCTTCTTGGCATGACAATAATGGGAATGAAAACCCATGGGCTTGACTCTGGGTTTGGGGTTTATTATTTTTTTTTTCTTTTCAAGTGGGTCATGGCAGATGTCTGTAACATACACCAAGCTTTGGATACCTCAAGGCGCTTCCAGTGAAGGCTTTGTTTTTAAAAGCATCCAGCAAGCCCCGGATGCAGTAGCTATAAAAACTCTACCCGAACCACTGCTCTTTTGAGCTGTATTTCCAACCTGGCCTGATCACGGACTTGTCTTACCATCAGACCTCGCTTGCTAAACTGCTCTGTCTGCTTGAGCCTACATTTGGTGCTATTAATCCATCCCAAGTGGGAAGAAGTCTAATTGAGCGATCATTCAGTGTGAGCGTTCATGTCTTCTGGTGGTATGACCATGGGTGATCAATGGGTTCAGGGGATAATGAATCAGCCAGGGCCATGCAGGATGGCTAACATATGGGCTCAAAGAACAATAAATAGCGAGGCACGTTATTTCAGTGGTGTAATTGGGAGGTCAGGGGCTATCGGCTGCTACCTGTTGTCACCATGTGGTGTGTGAGGAGGGGCTGGAGAAGAGGCTTCTTCCTTGGTTTGTGAAATGACTAAGTGCTGTGTTGGGTCCTGACTTGCTGCTGCTGACTGTACCAGGGCTTGCCCATGCCATTGCAATTTCAGGTCTTTCAGCAGCTTGCTGTGTGTTTCTTAATTAGCTCATGAGAAACACCATGTGCTTTTTAAAGGAGCTCAGCCCAGCAGCCGTCACCAGCAGCAGCTGGAAGGCAACTGAGTAAATGGACCTTATCTTGACTTTCTTAATGGAAACAAGGGCTCCCATGATGAAACGTATTGATTATCAGCAGGCTCAGAGGGAAGGGAGGGTTAATTCAGGGTGGGGGGGGGTTACTGGTGGCATAGCTTTGCCATTACAGAGTTACTCCTGCACTGCAGGTGGTTGCAAGGAGTGCAGATGCAAGTTGGGAAGGGCACTGCATCATCCTGTGGGTCAGATGAGAGGAGGAAGCCAAGGTCAGGACTGCATCTCTCTGCCTGGGGATGGCAGGGACTGCTCAGATGTCATATGCAATAGACCTTGGTTTGCCCATAAAAGTCATAGGAAGGAGGTAACCTCTCCTGGTACCACGTTGGCTTCAAGCATTCCCCATGGTGATTTTCCTGTTGTAATAGCTCTGTAGATAGAGGAGAAAAATAGGCTCAGTGATGGTGATTTTGCATGTGGTGTCCTCATACCGGAGGGGGTGAGGAGGGCTGCGTGGGAAGCTGTGAGCTGGCTTGCTTGGCTGCTGACCTGCAACACCTTGCAACCTGGCTCTGCAACCATGTGTGCTCCTATCTCAGGAGTCATTCAGAAAGGATCAGAAACTTGTGTGGTTGGGGGTTTAGGTGATGCTGGTGGGAATGTTAGAGGAAAATAAGTGTAGAAGTGCTGCTGGCAGAAGGCCTCACACTGACTTCTAGTAAATGAATAACTCAATTTTTTAAATTTCTTCTGTTAAAATGTGAGCATGGCAGCACCTTGCCACGTGTTGGGCAGCAGGGAAGAGAACTTTATTTAGAGAAAAATAATGCCACGTTCTGCTAAATGCTTTACATCTGCATTAACCTCCTCAGAAATACCCTGGAACTAGCCTGCTTCAAAATCAGTTTTGTTTCCTCCTCTCCCTACAGAAAAGAGATGTTCTTTCTCTGTCCCTGCTGAGGGATGCTCTGACTTAGTGCTGGCTTCAAGGGAGTCATGGCACTTTATGGCAGCAGAGGATCTGATCCAGAATTTAATTTGCAGCCGGTCTTGGATGCAGGGCCACGCGAGGCTAACCCTGCTCTCGACGTGGCTTTGTACAGCATCGCCTAAGGAGCTTGGCTCTGCTAACCTTTGCTGAAGGGGGTGATCCTCCCTTCTCCTTGCCTTCTTGATAGTCTTGTGCTGCTAAAATTCGTAAAACCAGAGCTGCAATATGGCCAGTCATCTCAGCTAGTTCTGCTGGGGACTTCTGCAAATCCACCAAAGTGGTTAGTTTATGATAAAAACAAGCAGTTGTAACCTCTCTCTTGAATTGGCACGGCCTTTCCCCTCCGGTGTGCGTTCCTGGCAGTGCAGCAGGCAGCTTTTCCAGAAGAAAGTGAGAATTGTGCATGGGCTTTCATTTTATAAGCCGATGTGTAATGTTATAGGTGGATGTATATATTTTATACATCCCTTGCTGAAAGTGAATGCAAGGCCAAATCCTGTGTTGCCACAGCCGTGGTCCGGCAGTACCGAGTGTGCTGGAGTAAAAACACTGATTCTCTTTAAACAATACACTTTTCACGTGGGAGATTGGCTCTGATGAGGAGGTGAGTCTTCAGCAGCATGCTGGTGGCCAAGACTGGACTAGGTCCCCAACCTTGGCTGTGTTTAATGCAATCCAAAACCCTGCCTGGAGAGGGCTCCAGGATCAGGCCCTTGGCATCTGTCCATGTGAGTGTGGGTGCAGAAAATGTCTCCACAGAAGCCAAAATCCACTACAATAATTAACTTTGATAAAGCAGCTAGACAGCCTTTATATTAAAGCCCCCAGCTTGCAGCCTGTCTCGAGTATTGAATCCAAACTTGTCTTAAAACTTCAAAGTCTACAAAGTACAGGCAAGTGGCACGTGAGCGGGTAGGAAATCTTTAGAAAACTGCTGATTTGGTGAAAGAGTGATTAAACATGGGAGAAGCAGAATGCATTGGCATTTCACTGTGGTTAAACTGCGTTAGTATTTTTGATTTGGAGCGTGGTCCGTGGGGCTGCAGCCGGCGGCTGAGCCTGGGCAATGCTGTGGCTCGGTGCAGAGATCTTCCCGTCACTAGGGGGAGAACGAAACCCCAGTGTTTTATTAACAAAGTGCTTTGCTGCTTCATTGAGCTATTAAATATTTGTTTAAAAACTGGCAAGGCCTGCAGCTTTGGCATGCCTTCAGGTTTTTTTTTTTTGTTTTTTTTTCAGGTGTATTAGACTTGGAATGAAAGCAGGAGGTGCTGGAGTAAACAGCAGGTGTGTCTCAGCCCTTTGGTCCCAGCAGTGGCTGTACATGGTCCTCAGCTGTTTTATATGTGGGGCTGAGAATGTGGCTGCTAAATGTGAATTGCAGAGGGACCCCATGGCTTTGCTGTGCCCTGTGTCTCTGCATGTTGGGGTGAAGGCAATGTCGAGATGCTGTGCCTCTCTGCTCCGAACCCCCTGCACCCCACCTCTGGTTTAAGGAATTGTGCTGGAACGGAGCTGGACCCCTAAGCACTGGGCCTGTCAAGCTCCCAAACGTCTCGCCTGGGAGCAGCAGGGCTGTGGGCGTAGTGGGTGCCTGTAAACATCCCTGAGCATCTGCCCTGGCTTCACCGTGGCTGGACTGAGCAAAGGGAGCTGCCGAAGAGCCAAACAGGCAGAGCCTTGCCCTTTCTCGAGGAATGGCTTAGCACTGTACACTGAACTTGTTGCAGCCTAAGACAAAGCTTGTAGCTTTTTTTTTTTTTAATTTCCTTCTTGAGCTGGTCTGGTAGCTAATGAGCCTTGGGCTGTCTGCATGGCATTTTGAAAAGCAGAGGGAATAGCTAATAGGGGGTGTTGAGCAGCGAATGAAGCCTTGGGAGAAGATATAAGCCTTGCCAGAGCAGAAGTGGAATAGCCGGTTAGGGTTTCAACCTGGGTTTGCTGCAAGCCGAGAGGGACTGGGAGCTGGTGTCTGCTCCAAAGCCTCATAATTACAGGCTGGCGCTGCCCGGACAGCCGGACGCGCGGGAGGAGCAGCCTGCCCTGCGCGAGTGTCTAAGCACACACCGGCACCTTGGCCGGCTGCCCTGGCTGCACCACGGCTGCTGGCTCCCCCGAGATGATTTCAAGGTCACACTGCTAAATGCAGTGTAATAATTAATTAAGCTATATATAAACAGCAAGCTCATGTGGTCCTAAAGCAGATTAAGAGCCCGGGAGTTTCCTCTCACCTGCCTTCCTCCCCACAGTCTTCTCCTTCCTCGGTTCCTCTGCGGGTGAGCCCTGCAGTTGTCACATGCTCAGCCGTCCCAGCGAGGCTTACCGGTTGGGCTAAGCAGCTGCACAACTGGGTCTGAGCCCAAAAATGATGGGAGCAGAGCAAAGCCTGCTCTAGGGGATTCCCTGGCTCACCCAGTTCCCCCGTCAAACCCAGTCCTCTTGCTGGGGCTGGAGGAAAGTGTAAGTGCAAAGCCTCTGCCCTCCTGGTGAGGATCGCTTCACTCTGTATCTGTGCCTGATGCTGGGAATAGCTTAGTGCTGGGAATAGCTACTGGGCTTTGCCTTCAGCAACAAGCATTTTCAAGACTCCTGTTGCTTTGAGGCTCAGTATAGCAAGAGCAGAGCATTCCACGTGATGGTGGGGAAACTTCAGTTAAAGCCTCCACAGAAAGAATGTTTGTGTGGGGTTTGCAGCATGGAGGTGGAAGAATAAGCTGGGCTGGGTTTCCTAGAAGAGCTACAGCAACTTAAAGTTTGTAATGAGGCTTGAAACAACCCGAACAAATTCTTGCCTTGTGACTCCTGTGGATGTGAGATTTGTATGGTGTCAAAACTGATGCTCTTTGATTTTTTTTTTCTTGCATCTGTCTAAAACTGGTCAAAACTCACTCCAAACCCCAAAAGTAAAAATTTAGGCATAATGTGTAGTTTAAACTCCAGGTTACTTTTAATGTAGCTGCAGAAACACCCCAGGAAAATTTAAAATTGTGTTTCTTAATCAAGGGTAGGTGATATGCACTGTTGAGGTAGTTGAAGAGCAGAGCAGCTTTCAGCATTTCCAGATCAGTCCAGGTTTTGCAGCTGGGGCACGTGCATGCCACAAACCCATCAGCACAGTCTAATCCTTGGCTTTGCACAGTGAAATCCTTGGAAAACTGAACACACCCCAGGGCTGGCTCTGGGAGTAATGGGGGGGCAAACATTGGCACTGCTCATGGTTGCTCTGGGGCCTCTTCTGCTGCTTCCTGGGCCATCTGCTCCTGCACATCCAGTCGAATGAGGGCCACCAGTGGGGATGGGGGACTGATGGGAAGAGGTGCCCAGGGCTGATGGGCTCCATGTGAGAGGCTGAGTTTGGGTAATGCAGGTTATCCAGCTCCCTGGCTTTCCGAGGCAGAGCTGGCTTGTCTCAGTTTCCAAGTGCCAGGCAGTATCTACATCCAGGAGATGGAGGCAGAGAGAAAAGACTTTGTGAGGGCTCACAATGAAGTCCTGAATCAGTTCAGTCCGAGTCGGAGGGGGCTGGGCTGTCTCTTTGGGAACCCAAGGGTGTAGAGATCAAAGGTGTGAGTGAGTCAATTACAATTCACGATTGGTTCATCCATATGTTTGGGTATTTGAAAGGCTTCAATGGTAACCCATTTTATATATCTTATGCCCATTGATTTGTTAATCTGACACTTGGTTTCATCTGAATAACAATAGCTCTCATTCAGAGCCTTCAGTGTTCAGGGAAAAGTCATTTCACTTGGGTTGTGCTCCAAGGCCTTAGCAGACCGGCCCACTGTGCTCTTTGTGTAGAAGGGCTTGAAGGACTACGGGATAATTCAGCCCTTTCACCATCTCTGGAAGGAAAATGGCTCTCAGTGGAAGCAGGGTGGGATGCTGAAGGTCGGTGCTGGATTTTGACATGCGTGGTTTTGCTCAGTAAGGTCCTTTCTGGTTGCCACTGTAGCTGTGGACCCGACATCACAGCCTGTGGGGTGTGAAGAGGTGAGCAGGGTTACAAAGAAAGACAACCCAAGTAGCCAGAAGTGGAAAGCAAGCCTAGAGAGCCCTCTTAAATACAGCTTGAGTGAGTGTGCTGGACTAGATCAAATCATTGGTATGGCAATGTGAAGTCTCTAATTATGTGAATACCTTTTTAATTAGAAGCAGTGCTTTGCATCTGTTGTACTTGCAGCAGAGCATCTCCAGCAGCTGAGCCTGCTCCTTAAAGAGCTCTTAACTGTATTTTGTTGACTGTTTATGACTACATCATGATCCTGTGTAATGACTGGGGCAGGAGGGGAGTCTGCAGACAGACCTGCTCCTTCACATTTCCCTAACTGGTGCCTGTCTCCCTCCTTTGCTCGGAGTTTCACTCCTTCCCAAGGCTGGTTTGGTTCCTTCTGCACTACCCTGAGTCCTGCAGCATCACTGGGGACCTGCATTAGGATGTGGCCGCACCATGAACCTGTAGCTCAGTTGCCTCCATGGGCATGCTACTTTTTTGTCCTGGAAGTTAATTTTATTTTCTGTCTTTGATGTTTGGGGGGTGGGGTAAAAAGGATGGAGAGAGACTCAGGAGGCTCATACTGGCCTGAC